>CAMZMU010000128.1:58073795-58789754 GCA_947311845.1 Poa pratensis
ATGTTTGTTGCCAAAAAAAACAACACGAGTGCTCATTTTGAGATATGTTTGCTGCCACAAATGAGCACTAATTTTTGTTTTTCTTTCACACAGAGGAACACAAATATCATTTCACCATGAAATTTTTAGAAACTTTAGAACATACCATATGTTTGTTGCCTATTTTTTTTAGAATTTTTTAAGATGTTTTCATATTTGTTTAAATTTCAAAAATAGCCAGGAGCATCTGAGTTCTCCCTACTGAATCAATCAAATCATTACAACTTTGCGGCCGCATGCCTCACTCCATTGGCATATCAGTTTCATTTCTCTTGAAGGAAAATATCTCATGAATCAGGTTTGACTTTTGCACGACTGTAACTGTATCATCTCATGTCAACGAATTGAGCCCGACAATTCTTGAAGGTGGGGAGGGGCGGCAGGCGGAGCTACTAGTTTTGGAGTCCCGAGCACCGTCACTAGTGGAAAACGGGGCACTAGTCCCTGTTCCAAAGGGCCTCTAGTCCCGGTTGGGCAACCGGGACTAGCCAATCGGGACTAGAGGCCCCCCCCTTTAGTCCCGGTTGCTCACGAACCGGGACTAATGGGCCTCCACGTGGCCCCGGAGGAGCCCGCGGGGCTGGAGACCTTTAGTCCCGGTTCGTAACACGAACCGGGACTAAAGGTAGGCCCTTTTTTCTTTTCGATTTTTTTCAGGGATTAGGGTTTAGGGGTATCGGATGGTTTCATCGTACGGGGATCACGTTGATGCGCCAAAAACGTGTTTTGATATATATAAATTATTACTACTTGAAGATCAAGTTGATGCATATATATATAACACACATAATTACATAAGATCACGTTGATGCATATATATAACACATACAAATTAAGTAGTACATGAAGATCACGTTTTCGTATAAAGTACTTAATTACATGGAGATCACTATTACATGGAGGCATACTATTTTGCATCATAGTGGTACTCTCCGAATTTAGATATGACCTCCGCAAGAAAAATCTCGCCAATTCCTCCGCAATTGCTTTGAAGCGGTCCTATATTGGGAGCGCGTTCCGCTTTCTTGCCAACTTTAAAAGAATGAGATCAAAATGAATACATGAGTTGTGTGTATATATATCAAATCATAATAAAACCATTATGAATGAAACTCAACACAACTAATGGTAACAAAATAAAGTTGTGAATAATGTTTACGTACATCTTGATTTCTTCGGTTGTTGAATCTCTCGTTGGTCCTCATGTGAATGTACTCGCAAACTAAGAATCCACACAAATCAGTCCCCTGTGGCTGTTTTAGGCAAGTCTGTACAAGAATAGAATTCAATCAAATAATAATCAGTATGATAATGGTGCGCAGACCTAGGTAGTACTACTTACGTCGTTCAAACGCCATGTCAGCTTTGGTATCCATTTACCGGGTTCTTCTTCCTTGATGAACGATTTCCAAACGCTGTCCGACAAAGAAAATGAACAAAGGAGTTATTAATTATTTGATATCAGGAAATGAACTAAAGAGGCGATAAGAATTGAAATTACTTTTTGAGCATATCAAAACAGGTCTTGAATTCTTTAGGATCTCTCCTTAATGAGTCAAGGACTTCAACTTCTCCAGCGTGAATGTTAATGATGAGAAGAGTAAAGTGGAACCTTGCACGTTTATATACGCAGTCATGGACAACTCATCAGTTAAAACTTAACATCTGGCCTGTGAGCAAAATAGAATATGTACAAGACAGTAACACTCACTTGAAGTTGTAAGGAAAAAGTATTTCTTTTTTGTCACATTGTCGCTTCAAAAACCATAGCAAAATCTCCGGTGTGTCCTTGTTATAAAAGAGATTTTCTATGGTGACTTCATGAACTTTATCTGGGTCAATGAACCCAATGTCCGTGATTTCATCCCTTTTGCATTCGAGAATCTTCATTTTGCATAATATAGTGCACAAAAGATTATAGTGAGGATAATTACAGACAATGAATGAGCTGAGTTAAAGACTTAAATTACATAAATAAATCACTTACAGACAGTAGCAACTGATGATAGATTTGTCGAGTGCCCGGAGATTGTATAACTGAAAAAGTTCAGTAAACTCAACGGACACAGCGTATTCTTGGAAGTAGTGCTCTTCCTTAACTGCCACCATGATACTGATTATCCCTTCCTTTGTGACTTTCTTGTACCATTTATGCAGCTGACGCATTTTTGTTATTAGGGACCTGACCCGCTGGACCAAATTTTCCTCGACAACATATTTATATGCTAGCACCGCGATGGGGTAATCAGTTGTCGAACCTATATGTTGTTGAGAACCTTGAGCGGCCTTGTCGTCAAACACCTTGAGCAGGGGGACCGATTGTGCGCCTTGTTCTCCGAGCTGGGGAACTTGTTTCCCTTTTTTCGGCTCCTCCGACTTATTGCTATATGACTTGTCAATAGAACGCTCATAGTCTGATGGCGGCTTTGGTGGAGGGTTATATATAGTATCAATGCAACGCACAACGACTTCCGGAGCTAGTTTCTCCCTTGGTGGCTCGGGCACTTTCGGTGCAAAATGGGGGACCACCACTGCCCTCGAGATGGCGGCGATTTCCTCGTCAGTCCTTTCCCATGGTAACTTCTCAAGAGGCGGCTGTGTTTTCTCCCTTCTAGGTTTCTTCCTAACCGGCGAACCGGTGTGGCGCTTCCTCGGGAGCCACTTAACGGGCGCTTCCTCACGCGGCGGAGATCGAGATGGACTCGCGCTGGGGTCCCTCTCGGGTAGGGGTGGAATTTGCTGCTGAGGTGGACTGCTACAAGGAGGAGTTGGTGGCCTTGGCAAGGAGTCTAGAAAGACGATGTATTTCTTGTTCCATAGGACAAAACCATGCTTGACATCTCCCAGTGTCTTCTCCTCCTCACCTCCAGGAATCTCAAGCTCCAGTGTTTCAAATCCCGGCACAATTTCATCCACCTCGACACGAGCATAGCCAGCTGGAATGTCACCAAGATGATAGCTTGCTCCAGGTTGATTTGGTAAAGCATAGCCGACCGCCACCTTCAAGGATATGTTCCTCATTAACATATGTAGCTCACAATCGGTCTTCTCCGTGACATCATCCACGGGGTGGCGAGCCGCCGCCGGTTCGAATGGAGGTCCTTCTAGCTGCGTGGAACCCACGCTGCTTTTTTGCTGAGATGGGACGACATCGGCTTGAGGATCTTCTAGCTGCAGCTGCTGAGATGCCCTTTGCTGACTAATTGAGTCTATTTGCTACTGCTGCCGCTGCACCTGACGTTCCAATTCTGATAACCGGTCTAACTCCTTCTTCTTCTTTCTCCCACGGCTTCTATAACTGTCAGCGCACTCCGGAAACCTTCCTTCAAGGTGACACCGCCGGGATGATCTCGTAATCATCCATAGTGTTCAAGATTCCCCAGGGTGAGTGTCAGCTCGTCGTTCTCTCTCTCGGGATGGTACTGTCCCCTTCGAACTTTATCTATTGCATCTACAAGCTACACAGTGATATCTGCAATTTTATCCTTCCATCTTCCCTGTGCAACAATCTGCCCTGTCTGTGGGTCCAACCCTGCCCCATGCGCGAACAACCAGAACTTGGACCTCTCGGGCCAGTCCGCTGTTGTGGAATGATCCCTTTAGCAAGCTGTTCTGCTTCAAAGGCTTCCCACTTAGGAATGGCAGTCTTGTAGCAACCTGTCCCCAACCTATGGTGATATTGCTTCTTCTCAGCATTTACCTTATTTATGGCCGATCGGGACACATCGGTAGACGATTTATTATACGCCACAAATGCGGGCCAGTCATGTGTTATCTTCTCTAGTCTTCCAGTGAAATATGGATCTTTATTTTTATATTTTTGCCATAATTTTTTCTTCCAGCTCTGGAATTGTGTGGCCATCTTCTTAAGAGTCCACTGCTGGACTTTCTCCTTCTTGCCTTCCGTGAGACTTTGCGGTAGGTTGAAGTGTGTCATGAGTGTCTCCCAAAGCAAATCTTTTGTATGTTCGTGGACATAACTAGATCCATTGTTGTCGTCCTTCGGCTTATGCCATTTTGCAATGGTGATCGGTAGCATGTCCCTAACAAGAACTCCAGCTTGATTTACAAATTTACGACAGTTCTCTGCGGGTTCCAGCGGTTCGCCATTATCCTTAAATTTGTAGATGGGTAACCTTGGAGCCTTGCCCGACATCCTTTTCGTCGGGCCTCGAGGACCTTGCTTTTTAGCAGATTTGCTCGATGATCCGGAAGGCTAAAAGAAAAATGATTCGTTAATAAGTGCAATACAAATCAATTAATGCATCTAGTGATCAACACAACCTTAATATATACACCTTGCCGGAGTTTGTTAAGGGCACTTCATCGTCTCTTCTTTCTTCAGACTCAAGTCCCTCACCGGAGTGGTTAAGAAATTGTGAGCTGAAATCAACGTCTTCTCCACCGGAATCTTCTCCATCGACATCTATTCCACGGGCACTCGCATAAATAATTTGTTGCATTCGGTCTTCATTCTCGTCTCTGAAGGGGGCGTCCATAGCTCAATGTCCCTGCAATCAATTATATAGAAAATTTAAAATTCATAGCATCAAGATTACATCACGAATAATATCACTAATACATCACGAATAATATCACTAATAATATCACAAATACATCACAAATAATATCACTAATACATCACGAATAATATCAATAATACATCTCCCATGCATGAACCTCTCAAACTAACTTCGACCGGGTCCTGAGCCGCGGGGTGCTGAGCCGCCATCCAAAGACAAGTAACCCTCACAGGGTCATATCTCACGTGATAAGGAACCCTCTGAAGAAACGACCAGCTATTGCTATACTGCCTATCCAACAAATACATGTAGCGACGGACGTGCTCGTCCTGCTTCCTGATACGGCGACGTACCATCTCCTCGGGGGCCGGCTCCCTCTGCACCGAGCGTGGCCCACGCGACTGCCACCAAAGAAGATCCGGGTCGACGACGTCACCTGGATTCCTCACCAAGCTGCGCGTCCCGGAAGGTAGCACCTCCCAGTGCCAGGCCAGCGGAGCCCAGTCCCGGACATCGCCCCTCTGGTCCAACAGGGACATCGTCGCCGAGAACAATAAACTAAAAACACAATTTTTATAAGATGATCATTCCAATTTGACTTAGCATTGCCTAATACATTTTCCCAAAACATTATAGTGACCAACTGCGTATTTACACATTGAATGATAAGAAAGTCAAAACAAAAATCAGAGGACAAAACATGGACAAAAAGAAATAATGGTCAAAAATAATCATCCTAATGAACATGGACAAAAAGATTACATGCATGAACATAAGAGGCTATGCACATAGTACTATACAAATAACAAAAATGGTACTATACAAAATTTCTATAAACATAGTACTATACAAATAACTAAAATTCCACATATACAACAAACAGATCCCTGGTTTTTGCAAAAAGGTCCCTGATCAGAAAATAGAAAACGCAATTAGGTCCCTGTACACAAATTCATATACATAGCACGGCCGGCCTCTACCACGCGCGATGCCGGCGGTCTCCCGGAGCCAAACCTCCGCCGCGGTTGTGCTCCTACCACATGCCGTATGTGCTCCTACCCCAGGCCGGCGCGCAGGGAAGACGCCGCAGCCGTACGTGCTCTCCTCATGCTCGTGTGCGCTCTCGTGCGCATTCCTCCACCCACCACGCCATGGCCGCTCACACGCAAGGAACGAAAGCGGAGGAGATCGAGGGCTCACCTGGTGCTCGGAGTAGGCGGAGGCCGGAAACGACGGAGAGGAGCCGCGCCAGAGAATCGGCCGGGCAGGGCTTCGCCGGAGAATCGGGCAGGGCTTCGCCTCCGATTGCAACTGCGATGCGGGAGGAAGAACTGCTCGATTGGCGCTTCAAGTCTTGGAGAAAAGGGGAAAAAACAATTTTTAGTACTGGTTTGTGTTACGAACCGGTACTAAAGGCCTTTAGTACCTTTAGTACCGGTTCATAACACCAACCGGTACTAAAGGTATGGTTTTTGGCCGCTCAAAATTTCGCACGCAGCGAACCCTTTAGTACCGGTTGGTTTTACCAACCTGTACTAAAGGGCTTCTCGATTTTTTTTCTAGTTTCTTTTTCTGTTTTCTTTTATATCCTTTGATTTACATGCTTTTTGAATTGTTTTTTTGCTCTAGTTTCTTTTTCTTTTATATTTGATTTAATTGTTTCAATATTTATGAAAATCATATCTACATTTTCTGGTTTTATTTCTAAAAATATGCAAAAATCATATCTATTGATTTTATATATATATATTCATTTCATTTATATTAATAGATTTAATTGTCCAAATCAAGTCAAATTATTTTCTAAAAATTTGTAATAATCATCTCTTTATTTTAAAAACAACCTTAACAACATCTCATACAGTTACATAAAAGGTTTAATACATTATTACACATCACGAACAGTTTTCATAACACAGTTACATTACTAAATAAATGGACTTGTTGGGTCGGATGCCGTAGGATTAGGGGGAACGGCGGGAGGAGCCAGCCCCGTTCGCGGCCGCCTGGTTCTCACGCGCACGTTTGTGGCGGAGGGCACGAGCCATGGAGGATGAGTTTTTCAACGCCCAAGCCAGCTCGGAAGCCTCCTTCGCCTTGAGCTGGCAGGCAGTCTTGGCTCGCTGGACACGGTCGTCGCGGACGGACTAGAAGGAGGCTTCCATGGCCTCCTGCATCTGCGCCCCACAGCCCTCTTCCCCGTCGTCGTTCCAGTCGAAGTCGTCGTCGTCCTCCTCCTGCTCGCCGGGAGGTGCGGCGGCACATGGTGGAGATGCGTCCAAGTTGCCGTATGCGACCGCGGATCCCCACGCCACCGCTGTGGCGTACGCATCCTCGTCAGGGTCGGGGATGTCGGACCATGCGCGCTCGTATGCCCTCCGCACCGGATCTGGCGCCGGAGCAGGAGGCCGGTAGCTGGGAATTCCTCTCCACGCCGGGCTCGTGGGCATACGGCGGGATAGGCTCCCGCGGTAGCGCCCGAGCGCGCTCTGCCGAGCACGCTCGACCTCATCAAGAAGGCGATGCGGCGGGCGTGGTGGATCCATCTCGTGGATATGATGCGTTCGTGGCTAGGAATGGTGGATTAGGGTTTACCCCGTCGGCGACAATACATATAGACCTCCAGGGCAGCGCTGGGGGAGGACACGTGACCAGGGCGGCGCTGTGGGAGGATACGTGGCCAGGGCAGCGCTCGGGGAGGACACGTGACTGACACGAGTCGTGTCCGTAAAGCCCGCCTTTAGTCCCGGTTGGTGTTACCAACCGAGACTAAAGAACCACACGGATCGTGTGTTTCTTTAAAGCGCTTGTGAGCCGTCAGATCAGGGGTGTGTTTCTTTTGAGGGCTTGTGAGCTGTTGGATCAGCACTATCACGACCACATCGTGAGCCACACGACCCTATATATAGCCCACCTCTCGGACATGTTCGACACTCAGTGTATACTCATTGTAGTTCATTTGGTATACAGAGCATTCGGATTCCCTGCATACATCCGACGGTGCATTTGATATGCGGGCACTCACGAGCCACCGTCGGGCTGTATGTAGGGGAAACTATGTGTTTTGTTCTATCTACAAATCGTTCAGTTCATCGACCGAATACAAATCATTCGGATTCCCTGCATACATCCAACGGTGCATTTGATATGCGGGCACTCACGAGCCACCGTCGGGCTGTATACAGGAGAAACCGTGTGTTTTGTTCTATCTACAAATCCTTCAGTTCATCGACCGAATACAAATCGTTCGGATTCCCTGCATACATCCGACGTTGGAGTTTTTAGAACCAAAAATCAGAGTTTTCTTCTGAGTTTCAGAACACAGTTAAATAAACTTCTTCTTCGTGTGTGTCCATTTTTTCTGATTGCGCCGTAACCATGGACAATCTTCATCATTTAACACGATGCTAGGGTCAGTTTTCACTGTGAAGGGCGGAATTTCATGAAACTTATTGTAATCTTCTGACATGTCTGTCTTGTCCTCCACTCCCACGATGTTTCTTTTCCCTGAAAGAACTATGTGGCGCTTTGGCTCATCGTATGATGTATTCTCTTGCTTATCGTTTCATTTTTTCGGTTTGGTAGACATGCCCTTCACATAGAAAAGTTGAGCCACTTCACTGGCTAGGACAAATGGTTCGGTGTGGTACCCAAGATTCTTGAGATACACTGTAGTCATTCCGTACTGCGGGTCTACCTGCACCCCGCCTGTCAGGTTGAACCATTTGCAGCAGAATAAAGGGACCTTAAAATAAGGTCCATAGTCAAGTTCCCATATCTGCTCTATGTAACCATAATATGTGTCCTTTTGCCATTGTTGTTTGTTGCATCAAAGCGGACACCACTGTTTTGGTTGGTGCTCTTTTTATCTTGGTCGGCCGTGTAAAATGTATTCTCATTTATCTCGTACCCTTGAAAAGTCAATATAGTCGAAGATGGTTGCTTGGCCAACAAGTATAGCTGTTCTCCAACAGTGGTGTCATTAATGAGACGTGTTTGCAACCAACCGCCGAAAGTCTTCACGTGTTCTCCATCAATCCAATCTTCAGGTTGCTCGGGTATTTCGAGCGTAAAATATTCTTGTGTTCCACGATATACGGAGCCACCAAGCTGGAATTATGTAGAACTGTGTAGTGTGCTTGAGTGAAAGAATGCCCATCCATACATATTATTGCTTTCTTTCCTAGCGTGTCTTTTCCACGCAGTCTCCCCTCATGGCGCGATTGAGGAACACCGATCGGCTTAAGGTCAGGAATAAAGTCAACACAAAACTCAATGACCTCCTCTGTTCCATAGCCCTTGGAGATGCTTCCTTCTGGCCTAGCACGGTTATGAACGTATTTCTTTAAGACTCCCATGAACCTCTCAAAGGGGAACATGTTGTGTAGAAATACAGGACCGAGAACGGAAATCTCTTCGACTAGGTGAACTATGAGGTGCGTCATAATATTGAAGAAGGATGGTGGGAACACCAACTCGAAGCTGACAAGACATTGGACCACATCCTTCTGTAAACTTGGTAGAGTTTCTGGATTGATCACCTTCTGAGAAATTGCATTGAGGAATGCACATAGCTTCACAATGGGTACTCGAACATTTTCCGGCAGAAGCCCCTCAATGCAACCGGAAGTAATTGTGTCATAATCACGTGGCAGTCATGAGACTTTAGGTTTTGGAACTTTTTCTCTGCCATGTTTATTATTCCCTTTATATTCGACGAGAAGCCAGACGGGACCTTGATACTGCTCAGGACTTCAAAAAAGATCTCCTTCTCTTCTTTGGTAAGAGCGTAGCTGGCAGGACCTTGATACTTCTCTGGATTCAGGTTGTCTCGTTCGTGCATACGTTGCTGGTCCTGCCGTGCATCCGGTGTATCTTTCGTCTTCCCATACACGCCCAAGAAGTTTAGCAGGTTCACGCAAAGATTTTTCGTCACGTGCATCACGTCGATTGCAGAGTGAACCTCTAGGATTTTCCAATAGGGTAGCTCCCAAAATATAGATTTCTTCTTCCACATGGGTACGTGTCCGTCAGCGTCATTCGGAACAGATTGTCCGCCAAGACCCTTTCCAAAGATTACTTTTAAATCCTTGACCATATCATATATAACATCCCCAGTAGGGCGGGTAGGCTTCGTCCGGTGATCTGCCTCACCTTTGAAATGCTTGCCTTTCTTTCTTACGGGATGCTGTTTTGGAAGAAATCGACGATGCCCCGGGTACACATTCTTGTTTGTCAAATATATACTTTCAGTCTCACCTAAACAGTGCGTGCATGCATTGTATCCCTTGTTTGACTGTCCTGAAATGTTACTAAGAGCAGGCCAATCATTGATGGTTACAAACAACAACGCTCGTAGGTCAAATTCCTTTTGTTCGTGCTCATCCCACACAGGTACACCTTCTTCACGCCACAACTGTAAAAGTTCTTCAACCAATGGCCTCAGGTACACATCAATGTCGTTGCCGGGTTGCTTCGGGCCTTGGATGAGCACTGGCATCATAATGAACTTCCGCTTCATGCACAACCAAGGAGGAAGGTTATAGATACATAGAGTCACAGGCCAGGTGCTATGACTGGAGCTCTGCTCCCGAAAGGATTAAAGCCATCTGTACTTAGACCAAATCTTAAGTTCCTTGCGTCATCTGAAAATGTCGGGAACTCTCTGTCGATTTTTCTCCACTGCGACCCATCAGCGGGGTGTCTCAGCATCACGTCTTTCTTACGGTCTTCTTTGTGCCATCGCAACAACTTGGCATGCTCTTTGTTTTGGAACAAACGTTTCAACCGTGGTATTATAGGAGCATACCACATCACCTTGGCAGGAACCCTCTTCCTGGGCGCGGCTCGCCCTCAACATCACCAGGGTCATCTCGCCTGATCTTATACCGCAATGCACCGCATACCGGGCATGCATTCAAATTCTCGTACTCCTCGCCGCGGTAGAGGATGCAGTCATTGATGCATGCATGTATCTTCTGCACCTCTAATCCTAGAGGGCAGACAACCTTCTTTGCTTCGTACGTACTGGGGGCAATACGTTATCCCTTGGAAGCATCTTTTTAATATTTTCAGCAACTTTTCAAATCCCTTGTCAGATGTACCATTCTCTGCCTTCCATTGCAGCAATTCCAGTGTGGTACCTAGCTTTTTCTGGCCATCTTCGCAATTTGGGTACAACAATTTGTTGTGATCCTCTAACATTCTCTCCAACTTCAACCTCTCGTTTTCACTTCCGCAGTTTATCTTCGCATCAAGAATGGCCCGACGAAGATCATCATCGGGCTCATCAACAATGGGCTCTTCTTCAGCTTCGTCTTCCCCCATTGTAGTACCACCGTGTTCAGTGAACATAGGATAGTTGTCATTATCCTCTTCTTCTTCATTGTCTTCCATTATAACCCCTCTTTCTCCGTGCTTGGTCCAACAATTATAGCCGGACATGAAACCGGACTGCAACAGGTGGACGTGAAGGTTTTTGAGGTAGAGTAATCCATCGTATTCTTACATGCACTACATGGACAACAAATAAAACCATTCGACCGCTTGTTTGCCTCAGCCACGTGGAGAAAATTATGCATGCCACTAATGAACTCGGGACTGCGTCGGTCACCGTACATCCATTGTCGTTCATCTGCATTATATAAGTATATCAAAAACCATTACACTACATCATGAATAGATACGTGACCAAATTAATTAATACAAGTTCATCACATTAAAAGCAAAAGAGTAGTGACCAAATGTAATACATAGTTCTCATAAAATACATTAATTGAAACTAACATACAACTATCTAAATAATTTAAATCCAACAACAAATGCGATCAAAATCGCAACTAAGGTAATTATTGAACCAACAACATAATGATACCAAGCCTCTTGATTAATGGCATATTTTCTAATCTTTTTAATCTTCAAGCGCATTGCATCCATCTTGATCTCGTGATCATCGACGACGTCGGCAAGCTTGAACTCCAATTTCATCTTCTCTTCTAAGCATTGGAGACGAAGATCTTCACTTCTTTTCAATTTTGCTTTCAAATCATTGTTTTCTTTTTCAAAAAACTCGACAATAGGGTCGGTTGGAATTTCCGGTTCAACTACCTCCTAGATAAAAATATCTATGTCAAGTTGGTCGGCATAATTGTCATAACACAAAATGAAACAAATAGTTATAAAAGTATACCACATCCGAATCATAGACCGGACGAGGGCCGACGACGGATATCAAAACCATGGCACTATACATATAAAAAACAATCATACAAGTAAGAAAATTATACAAGTAATAACTATGCATCTAAATCATACAACTAAGATTTTTTAAAATAAAAGATAAAAACAAGAGGCTCACCGAGGTGGTGCCGGTGACGGGACGGTGCGGGGATCGACGCGGTGAGGACGGGGACGGGACGACACTAAAACCCACAAATCATACTTTAATTTGAGATCAAATTGCATATAAAACAAATGAACTCCCTAATTTAATCATTTCATCAAACACCTAGCTAGCACTAAAAAAATAAAATGAGCTAAACAAGCAATGAAATGAGCTAAATTAGCAACGCCGGAAGAAAGGATGATGTTGCTAACCCTTGTACAGATGGGTGCCGTCAATCTTGACAAATGGTGGAGAAAAATGGGATGAACTTGACCTCAGGAGAGTAAACAGAGAGAGAAAATAGAGTGTGTTCTCGAGCAGGAAAATGGAGATGGCTGACTCGGGGTAGGAGATGATATAGGAAAACTTTTAGTACCGGTTCGTGATATGAACCGGGACTAAAGGGTGCTCGCGCTAGCTCCACCTCTGCGGCTGCCTGCCGCAACCCTTTAGTCCTGATTCGTATCACCTACGAATCAGGACTAGTCCCGTGCGGCGTCCTAACCGGTACTAATGCCCTGTAGCCTGTTCATTTGTTTAGGCGGTAAGTCAGCCATGGCAGCTGCGTGCTTGGTTCAGGAGCTCTCCTTGCTGCTAGCTTAATTAGGAGATTCGAGGAGCTCTAGCCTAGCTGGTTTAGCCGCCCATTAATTTCTCTCTGTTGTTTGTCTTGGAGTTCGCGGTTAGCATTCGTCAAGTGGTAAATCTAAAATCAGCTGGGACGGCTTTTGACTCGCTGGCCATATGCAGACTACATACGGCTTCTAACTCTGTCGGCTACGTTTTTTGTCAGTACGCCACTGTTAGAAAACAGGCCATCGGTTTGGAGTTTTAGACCCGGCTATAATTGAAACCGATAATTGGAACCGGTTACCGGTTTCAATTATGGCCGGGTCCAAATCTCCAAACCGATGGCCTGTTTTTAATAGTGGCATACTGATAAAAACCGTGGCCGATAGAGTTAGAAGCCGTATGCAGTCTGTATATGGCCGGTTACCGATTTCAATTATGATCGGGTCCAAATCTCCAAACCCATGACCTGTTTTCTAGTCGTCGCGTACCGACAAAAACCGTGGCCGACGGAGTTAGAAGCCGTATGCAGTCTGCATATGGCCAGCGAATCAAAAGCCGTCCCAGCTGATTTTAGATTTACCACTTGACGAATGCTTACCGCGAACTCCAAGACAAACAACAGAGAGAAATTAATGGGCGGCTAAACCAGCTAGGCTAGAGCTCCTCGAATCTCCTAATTAAGCTAGCAGCAAGGAGAGCTCCTGAACCAAGCACGCAGCTGCCATGGCTGACTTACCGCCTAAACAAATGAACAGGCTACAGCTCCAGCTGCGTTTAGCCCAAACAGTGCAAGAAACCCTGAAAAATGCAGTTCCACACGTAGTTTGGACCCTGGGCTATCTCTACCGTCCATTCGGTGAGGATCCGACGGCAGCCTTTTGGTCAAATTTTGGACGTAGTTTTTGCAGAACTGTCCATACCTTTCCAGCCTTTCACAAATTCGACCACCCACATTTTGAATCACAAAAATAAATTGTATATGTTTGAAGAGTTTTTCTAAAAGTATTTTAGAAAGTATAGATTGTTTTTTTCATACAAGAATTTTTCATAGAATATATACTTTCAAATTCGTAAGTCACATATTTTATAAAGTTTTCAGAGACATTTTTTACTCGAATAGCACAATTTTTTCTCAAGATTTCAATTCACAAAATATTCATCCCAGGTTCGAATTTATGGTTTTTTCATACTGAATCAGGAATGGTACAAATTTTGAATCTTTGACAAACATTCTGCCCAAATCAGCAATTTATTTTTTATGAAATTTCCATTACAAATTTCTGCCGAAATCAGAACATATTCCAGAAATTATCCATTTATATTTTCATTAATGTTTCAGTCCAGATTCGAAACTTTCATACAAGTTCAGAAACATTTATACAAGAAAAATCCATAGAAATTTCAGACCAACAAACCTCGCTGTAAATTGATTTTTTGGATCGGCATCTCAGCCCAACAAATCAGATTTGAATCAACAGTGAAATGCACTGAATTTTTTTGATTCGTTGCACTGGAACTTTTGATATGTACATACCACATACATGAACATAGGGTATCATTTTTTTGGATCGGCATTTCAAGTGTGAAATAATCAAAAATGGATTTCTATTGGGAAGAACACATAGATCACATTATGTGTTTTTTTCGAACATTTCCACTATAACTAGGTCGTAATAATTCTTCAGATCCGTCAGCACAGAATACAAAAAAGGATAAGGAAAGAAAGAAGCCACCGTATCTCCAGATCCATTTCAGAAAAAGAACAGGAAAAAGAAGTGGCTTCAGAAAACATCACGCATCATACATGTCTTCCATACACAAACGAGAAAGGCAAGAAAAATCCCCAATTTGGGATGTCGTTGCCTCCCTACAAGCAGCCAGCCGGCATGCTTCAGGTCCAGGCAAGAAAAAGGGTTCGGTGAAACAAGCATGGCCACAAATCGAATCCAAGAAAATAAGAACGAAAAGAAAGAACAGAGAGTAGGCTAGATCCTGCCGTTGTATCTCGCCTCAAGGCGTTCTACGTCCAGATCTAGGCTACGCATGGCCAGATCCAGGGCGAGGTCAGCGGCAGCCATGAACTGCTCGCCGGACGTGGATCTCGCTTCGAGGTCGCGGACGCCGGATCTTGCGTCACCTCGCGGCGGTGCTTGAAGAGGAGGCTCGCCGGGGCGCACGGAGCCGACGACGGACGTGCCGCCGTGGTGCTTGACGAGGAGGCTCGTCGGGGTGCATGGAGCCGGCGGCTGGATGGGCCGCAAGGAGCCTGCGGCGACCGCGACGCACGGAGCCGGCGGCCGGCCGCGGCTGGGCGGTGGCGGGAGCCGAGGTGGGTGGGTGGATTCTGGGAATAGGGTTGGGTATGCGTCTATATATAGTGGTGGTGGACTGCGGGTTGAATTCGGATTTTACAGGGGCTAAAATGCAAAAAAAACGCGAAATTTGACTTTCCACAAAATGGACGGCTATGATAAGCCGGGGGTAGTAGTGGAATTTCTGGACTCAAGAAACCCTAGTATAGAATTGTGCTCTCTGTCCAACATTTTAGTATGGGCCTTGACCAGATCCCGTTAGAACTCTCTCTTGCGTCGATGGACCGGTCGAATCGTACTGTAAGTACAGCTAGCTAGCGACGGTACGATCCGATAACCACGCCGTGCCTCGAGATCAGAGGTAGTTAAGACGGATGGATCGTGCGAGCTGGTTGCTGGCACTGCCACACAGTGACACATAATTCATACAGATAAACTTCAGCTTAAACGCACTCAGCAGAATAAAGCTAACCAGCAGTGACACCGAATCGCGCCACGCACACGCGCAGCACCGCCCCGCTCACCTCACCCACTCCCAAAGTCATAAATACCCACCACCCCGCACCAGTGTTCGTCCACTCACAGTCACAGGCGCCAAGAATCCTTCCCCCGAAACACCCCAAGCACACAGTACAAAGCTAGCTAGCTTGGACAATGGCGCCAGCCAAAGCAACCCTCATCCTCGCCCTAGCCCTGTCCTTGGTCGTCGCCTCCTCTGCTGCCGTGCACCACCCGCAGGGCCCGGGCGCCGGGGGATTCTTTGGCTTTGGTGGCGGGATACCGGGGTTCGCTGGCGGCCAGCGGAGCGGCGGCGTCGGTGGCTGGGGAGCCGGCGGCGTCGGGCCCGGTGGCGGGTTCGCGCGGCGCGGCGTGGTGCAGCCGTCGACGGAGTGCACGGAGAAGGGACCCTGCTACAAGAAGCGCCTCATCTGCCCGTCCAAGTGCTTCAGCTCCTACAGCTACCATGGGAAGAACAGCGCCGGCGGTGGCGGCAGCGGTGGGTGCACCTTCGACTGCACCCGCTGCGAGGCCGGCTGCTGATTGCTGAACAACACCAACCAAACCGAGTCGAGCTTGCTAGAGATGGAGAACCGGAGATCAAACCACTAGCTGCATGCTTTACATACGGAGTACGTACACAGATCTTCGACGAGACGACTTTGATCTATCTAGCTAGTAGTAGCGGTAATAGACTAGTTATGCATCGTGTGCGTGAGTGCATGTAAATTAAGTAGGAGTATTCGACTAGGTATTAAGTTATGTATGGTGTGGATGGATGAATAAATGGAGATGGTTTTGACCCTGCGGATATGAATAATTGGAGTAAGTTATGTGTGCGTGTTGTTTTTGTGTGCGTGTTGTTTGTAAGTTGTAACTGAAGGTTTCGCTTCGGATCGAGTTCAGAACTTCAGATCGCTGCTCTATTATCAGGAATGGACAATTTTCCCTAAAAAAAAAGGATTGAACAATTTTTCAGGGGATGAACAAACTATTATCAGTGGCGCTACACATTTTAGCTCACGAAAGGTAAAACCACAGATATGTTAGCATGTGGTCATACGAGAGATCGCGATGCGCGATTGGGTATGTGTGATGGGCCGAGAATAAGTGTGTTCGAATCGCGTAGCATGTCCCCCACAAAGATTCGACAACAGATATCTCGGTTCTTATGATCACTTCTCAGGATGACATCTGTCTTCAAACAAGCGACTGGGGTCCAAAGAAGAAGCGAGGAAGAGCATACTGTACCTGTACGAATGAATCTCTCTGTTTCCCCTTTTGAGATAAATAAATGGAGAAGGCTTTGACCGTGCGGATATGGTTTGAATCAGGAGGTTGTGTTGTTTGTAAGTTTTTTTTTCGAGGAAACCTTATACAACATCAAAGGACGGCCATTACAGACAGGCACCCAAGAAAGATAGAAATTACAACCCAGCTGCAACTCAATGTCGCCGGCGTGGAGCAGGACGTGCCGGTGATGCGCCGCCACTGCATCTTCCTTCAAGCCTTGGAGCAGAAGACGTCCCCTAGCGGACGGGAAGTCGCCGGACCTCGAACTCCGAGAAGACTCCACCCAGCTCCAGCTGCAACATCGCCTTCCTTCGACATCGTCGGCTTCAAAGTCAACCCCGATCCGCCGCCACGCGGGATCCGGGAGGGGAAGGCGTACCCACCAGATCCACAGATCCGAGGGGACGCATAGGCGAGGCGCACCACCGCTGACCTCCATGGAGCTCCGCCGTCGAAGGGGACGCGCACCTGCACCAAAAACACCACCGGCGACCCAACCACCTCCATAGCGCCGCCGGCAGGAGACCCTACACACCCTACGCTATCTACACCCGTGAAGCGGGGATCCCCCGCCCTCCCGCCGTCGGAGCGGCCGACGGAGGACGAGGGATCCGGTGAAACGACGGGGAAGAGGTGGATCTGCGGGGGAGGAGAAAAATCGCCCTCTGCTACAGTGACGGGGAGAGGGGACGTCTAGGCTCGTCTGTCCGATTTTAGGATAACCTACACAAATCCACCGTTGTTTGTAAGTTGTAGCTGAAGGTTTGAGAACTCTTCTGTGGACTAGTGGTAGTCGTGCATATGCGCATAAGGGCCAGGTCCCGGGTTCGAGTCCTCACTTCTCTCTTAATGACAAAACCGGGATGGAGTCTCCCCTCCGGTCTTGTTGTTGTAACTGAAGGTTTCGCTTCAGATCGAGTTCAGAACTTCAGATTGCATCTGTATTTAAAGGACTGAACAATTTTGCAGGGATGAACAAACCTATATTTATCAATGGCGCCACACATTCTAGCTCATGAAAGGTAAAACCCCAGGATTGGTCTCACATGTCACATGTGGATATTTGTTCAACAGGACTGAATCCTCCCGCCGTACGCGAGGCGTGTGTGTATATAAGCCCTTCGTGCAACGCCAGTTTCTTTGGTATGTGAGCATGTAGTCTAACATGCCGACATACGAGATCGCGAAGTGCGATTGGGAATGTGTTGGGCCGAGAATATGTGTGTTCGAATCGCATCGCATGTCGCACAGACAGATTCGACAACAGATATATCGGTTCTTATATGATCACTTCACAGGATGACATCTGTCTTCAAACAAGCGATTGGGGTCCAAAGAAGAATCCAGGAATAGCATACTGTACGAATGAATATCTCTGTTTCCGCTTTTGAGAGAAGAAGAGCATGAATTTGAGGAAGCGAATACCGTGGATCATGGCATCCGGTATTTCCACCGTTTATAGAAAAGACAGTATCAAATGGGCAAAAATGGATGGGCTATTTCACCATCGGACAAACCCAGCAGTCACTTGCTCTGTGCTCGGTGTGAATTAAGAAGGCCTGCAATGGATTGATACTGTGTATGAATGATCTTTCTGTTTCCACTTTTGAGATAAGAATAACATGAATTTGAGGACGCAAATACCGTGATCATGGCACCCGTTAGTGAGCTCCTATACTACGCAAAGATGTTTACTATTAAATGAGAGTTTGCGGTCGTGATGATCCGTTGGTGGTACGTTGTTTGTGAGTTATAACTGAAGGTTTCGCTTCGGAACGAGTTCAGAACTTCAGATCGCTGTTCCATTATCAGGAATGAACAATTTTCCCTCGAAAAAAAAGGACTGAACAATTTTTCAGGGGATGGACAAACTATTATCAGTGGCGCTACACATTTTTGCTCACGAAAGGTAAAACATCAGATATGTGAGCATGTGGTCATACGCGAGATCGTGATGCGCGAGGGTATGTGTGTTGGGCCGAGAATAAGTATGTTCGAATCGCTTAGCATGTCGCACGCAATGATTCGGCAACATATATCTCTGTTCTTATGATCACTTCTCAGGATTACATCTGTCTTCAAACAAGAGACTGGGGTCCAAAGAAGAAGCGAGGAAGAGCATACTGTACGAATGAATCTCTCAGTTTCCGCTTTTGAGATAAGAAGAAGAGAATTAATTTCAGGAAGCAAATATCGTGGATCATGACATCGTGTACTTCCACCATTTAGAAAAGAAAGCATCAAATGGGCCAAAATATATGGGCTATTTCACCATATGACAAACCCAGCAGTCACTTTTTTAATAAGAATCATTTAGCCTCTTTATTAATCTTTACTATTAAAGGAGAGAGCGTGGTATGGTGTCACACGTCCTTATATTTACCACCAAATGCCACTACATGCCTAATTACGTTGTTCTGCCACCGATAAGTGGACAATACCGCTTCGTAACACCCTGATCCATCGCTAATCGATCGAAAAGAAAAGAGAAGGAACGGCCATCGCACAACTCTCGGCACCAATCTCTCCTCACGTACAACAGCAACAACCACCTGGGGTTTGTACGCCCTCTATCCCACCTTCCCGCACATGCAAATCTTTACGCAATATTATCCAACAAAATTATCTAGCAGAATCAGTCATTCAAAAAAGAACAGATTTCCATTATCCATGCGCCATACATGCCCTGACTTTTCTCATTGCTGGTGCGCAATCTCGCACCTCGCTCGGCAGTCGGCAGCATCATCTTGTGATAGTCGTGTCATGGTGGACAACGGAAGATGGCGGCAGGAGAACAACCGTATGAAACGGAGATCTCAAGCGGACATATGTTTCTTTGCCGAAAGAAGGTCGTGGCTTCCTAACAAGTACGCTGCCCAGATTGTCCTGCAATGGTGAGAGTCTAAAGATGAAACCACATAGTCATGTTGTTTTTTGGTCATTTAAATGCTCTGTTTGGACTCTGATTTTTGGAGCTGAGTTGTTAGATTTTTGCCGTTGGAATTGGACGTGGTTACCGCCAGAAAAAGCATCCAGATCAGCCATGGATCCAACTCCCATCAGCCCATGGGTCACCGTCATCGATGGTGACAGAGCCATCGGGGGAAGCACGTCGAGGAGACGAGAATCAGACATACTGTCCAGCATCACCGCCGCCGCTGCCGCCGCCGCCGCGTCAATACTCCGCGTCAATCTTCACGCACCGGTGGAGGTTCTGCGGAAAAGACGGCGCGCGTGGCAGGGTAAATTACGGTTCCGAAAATATTCCTGACATTTCTAGCGGGGCCTAAGGTATGTAAGCGGAACTATCTCTTTTTCTGAAGCGACTATAAGTTGCCGCAGAAGATAAGAGATATGTGGATACTCTATTTGGGCCAACATATACAATCTGAGCTCTTCCTAACCTAGATACGATCATGAAATATAGTATAACAGTTGGATCATTCAATACGTTCTATTCCTGCTTTTCTGTAAAGAAACTTCTATTAGATCCTGAAATATAGTATTACAATTGGATCAGTTTTTATTTTTTAGGTCTCAGATCAACCTGCATTATATTTTCAATTCTTATTGTTATGGGTAGTCGCGTCTTTTCAGTAAAGAAACTTCTATGAAATCCTGACCTTTCGGTAACTAGATTATTGAAAACCTGATTGAAATTAAGGTAATTTGACTTCTAAAACTGAACTAACCAGTTAATGTGTTCTGGAAATAGCACATAACCGAGCAAGGATGTATATATAAGTAATAATATTTATTTGTGTTGCTTCATGTTGTATCAGGAGGAGCTAAGGCCAACTCAACACTAGGAGAAGGGAGCCGCAAAATCAAGAGCACCAATCAGTGAAGGAAGGGTCTGGCACAAACAGGCAATAGTCGCTTGATGGTCTGTAATTTTTTCATTGGATAAAGGCGATACATTATTTTTTCCTCCATTTCTGTTTAGTTTCTGGATCTTTATCTACATATTTCTTATAACTTATATTCAAGCAGTCCCTTTCTTCTCCGTATTTTGGCAATGCATCTGACCACCTAGCCAGAGTTAATTTTGCGACTTTAATGATGATGATTCAAAATAATTGTTCTCCTTTCGACACGCTTCAGAGGAAGGGAAGGAATCGAGAGCGTGTGGTGGTCTTACACAAAGGGAGCTAACCTGGTGAGGATCCAATAGGAAAAAGTTTCTGAAATAAAATCTCTTGTCACCTGTGAGGGTGCACCTAGATCGAAGAGAGGTGAAAGTTAAATATAGCCCCAAGAAAGTTTGATTTATAACGTGTTTATATATTCTCCTATTCCGTAGCAACGCACGGGCAATCACCTAGTTAATCATAACACGGGGAATACAAACACCTTCAGGTGGGTCTATGAGCCAAACATGTCAGCCAAGTGGCGACGATGAAACTAGTCTAGTTAAATCATGAGGCTCCTTATATGAGGCTCGATTTTCATATGCAAAAGAAGTGTCTCCTGCGATACTACTCTTGTTTTTTTGCAGGATAAAGCAGTAGGTGCCCAGGTTCGGCTCCGAAAGCGCCTTGACAGCATTGAGACAATCACTAACCAACTTGAACCTGGTAAGATTAAGGGACTGGGCAAGGCATACCCCTTCTCTGATGGCCATTGCTTCAAGAGTTTCAGGGTCGCACATACCTTCAACTCGGACAGCAGAAGCTCCCCAAAACTCTCCTGTTTCTGACCTAGCAACTGCTGCGACCGCCATATTTCTTACAGCAGCTGCATCAGTGTTTATTTTCACCACACCTGCTGGTGGAGGGCACAAAATATATGGGTATTTCACCGTAGGACAAACCCATCAGTCACTTGCTATGTGCTCGGTGTGAATTAAGAAGGCCTGCAATGGACTTTTCTGATGTTTGTCTCCTTCGATATTGCTCTATACTTTCGGCCTGTGTTAGAAAAGAAAATGGTACACGATATTTTCTTCAGTTTTATAGAGGTATCGCTAGGAGAAGGACGAACTTCAGCAAGGTCAGCCCCATGTGGACCGCGGTCACCTGGACACACTTCTTTTCTTGTTATCTTTCCCTTCCTGTCGTATGTTTTGTCATAAACGTTGTATTTTCTGAAAATTTACGAAGGGCAAACCATGAATTACAACAAATACTTCTCGCATGAAGTATATGGAGTACAATACAGAAAATAACAAAGTACACGACACGAAGTACACTGCAAAAAAACAAACAAAAATTGTAGACCTCTTATCCCCTGGTATCCCTCTCTCGCTCATCGTTATCCCATTTTGCACTTGCGACTTATAGCGTGCATAAATACACCTCTTGGTGGTCCATACGTAAGGACAAGGTGACACTTGGTGAGCAGAGAGCGTACTCGGGTTTTTGTACCCATCCACTCTAGATGGATTAGCCTAGGGAACAAATGATGCTTGGAGGCACTGTGTGTATAAACTGCATATGTGCTAGGTGTTTATGGGCTCTTGGTGAATAAGATATTGTTTAGCATATGCTCATGAACGAGGTGGAGGATGGTAAGCGGTGGCTTTTTGCTAAGATTGATAAATTGTCTCATACAGATTTTATCAAAGTAATAGTCACCATGTAGGCATTTTGGTGTGCTCGTCAGAAGGCTATTCATGAAGATGAGTATCAAACTCCGTTGCCAATGCATGTTATATGTGAATGTTTCTGACGGGTTTTGAAATTGCAAAAACACCTAAACACAACCGACCTATCCCAGTGCAGTTTAGGCGTGAGTTGGCTTGCCCCTCCCCAGTGGATCGTCAAAATTCATATTGATGGTGTTGCTGCTTAAACTGGAAATAAAATTTCATCCGTGGTTGCATGTCGAGTAGGGCCGGTTATGAGATTTTGGGGGCCCGGGACGAAACTAAAGCTTGTGGCCCCTAATATAGACATCATTGTAATAATAATAATAATAATAATAATGAATATACGTGAAAAAATATGTTGCCAATGTCTCGTAAATATATCTATAAGCAGCACGCACATTTAAATAATTTATACATACTAGCACATGTGCCCGTGCGTTGCAACAGGAGAATTTTTTTATACAGTATGACTTATCTAATGAATATATGAATATATTTATCTATATAAATTATGTTCGTCATCACCTCTCTAACAGAAGCATAACATGATGACAGCTACATAGATAGGTGATGATTCATCCATCTGAGTTTATGAATAGAGCACGAAAATACAATTTGAATATTTTTTTCGTAATCTTGAGATCTAAGAAGGTATAAGTAAGGAAATGCTTTATTTGTTAAGGTGCTCATGAAAAGTAACTAAACTAAAATCGAAAATATAATCTCATCAAAGTACCTACCAGGTCTAATAGAAAAAAAATCTAAAGAGGAAAAATATAACGCTCAAGTAAAAAAAAGCTTAATTTTCACTTGTAATCCTTCGAGATATGTAGTTTGAAAGTACAAAAAATAAAATACGTAGGTTCATTGCCCCGATCTTATTTATTAGGGAGCAGTGCTGATCCAAATAAGAGAAACATGATGGAGCAGCTGCCCAAACCAGACACACGCCGGAAGCCAGATTGTGGTCGTACTCATATTGTGACCCATCCTCTCTCTTCTCTGAATTTCTTCTTCTTCCCCATCCATGCCCCAAATCATGACGCGAGTTTCTCCTCTTCTCCGATTTTTTCAGATTTGTCTCCAAAATTGCAGAATATTTACTTTTTTATCGGTCCCATTTTTCCATCTACAAACTATTCGTTTCTCCAAAAAAATCTCATGGTTTGTTCCCCTTACCTAAGTCCAAAACGACCCAAATCGAATCATCTATTCCTTCTAAAAAAATTGCAGGGAAGCAGATGAGGAATCAACGGGAGATGCTAGCTGCAGCCTGCGCCGCCCCTCCGTGGTTGGTCTTGGGCTGCCAAGGATGTGACCCCGACGGGAGATGCTAGCAGCCACCTGCGCCGCCCCGCCGTGGTTCATATTGGGCTGCCAAGGATGTGACCCCAAGCTCGGGTCGGCAGGCATGGTCAGCCTACAGCCCCTACCTGCGCCGCCCGGCCGTGGCAGCCTCACAGGGGTAGGGCTGGTTGGTCTCCGGTTGTGCAGATGAGCGAGCGCCACAAGAAGTAGTTCCCCTCCCGCCGATCTGCTGCGAGAAAAGGAACGAAGCACATGGAATAGGCAGAGGGCGCAACTGACGGGAACGGGAGGAGGAATGCACTTCTGCAGCTAGCATCCTCGGGGAGAGAGAGGTGACGATGATTCCGGGGGCGGCGGCCTGGGAGCAGGGAAACGGGGCCGCCTGCCGTGCAGTCGGCGTTGACTCGGGAAGAAGGTGGAACCGTTTTTTAACTTATGGGTGGCAGTGATGGGTAAATATGTGGTTTGGTGGGAGGGTAAAATCGGTAAAAAAATAACGTACCATAAGAAACGTTAATGCTTTTATTATTAAAGGTATAGATTACCTTAAAAATATCCATAGAAGACATTACGCAATCTAGCAATGTGAAACTCATCTATATCTATACCTATAATAATAAAGGCATTAAGGTTTCTTGTGGTACGTCGTAGAAAATACCCCTAAAGTTGGAGAAAATAACCCACCACTGCCACCCGTAAGTTACATACCGATTCGTTTTTTTCCATCGTTGGTTTTGTATCGCTTCGTTCGCTAGACAACTCTCCATGGTTGCCTCGCTCGCCACGGCTCCCGCCCCGACCCCACTGCCCGGTAAGACTGCCGGTCTTCAGCACCTCCATGTGGCCACCGGAAGGATCACCCGCGCCGCCGCATGTCTGAGCGTCCACGCGCTGCACTCGTCGACGTCCCAGCGATGCACTTGCTGCCGTCCCAGCGCTGGCTGCTTGCTCTCTCACACGTGCGTGACTATGTGCGGGTGTGCGACTGGTACGGTCTCTATTGCTTACTGTTCCTCTCTCTCATCAATTCGTGTTGCTGGTTCTTTCTGATCGCCTCCTCTCTCTGTATCATGCGATGTTGCTACTTCTATTTTTCAGGTTCTGAAATTAATGTTGCTACTTCCCTTTTTCAGGCGTGTGCAGCGGCCGCTATCTCTGTCTCTCCCTTGCTCCGGCAAAGCAGCCATGGTCTCTCTATTTCTCTGTGCCGTGGAAGCGAAAGAGAAGATGAAGAGAAGAGAAAGGGCTGCATATCCTGACAGAGATAATCAGAATTTGTAAATTGATCAGCTACATCTACGTTCTACCTATAGCGTAATGGTTGATTGCTGGGTAGGATTCAGAGAATTAGTACACTAGGTACTGCTGCACGCGCTGTGCAATTTGAGAACAGAGGAATAGATATAAAATGGCACTCTACCGGACATAATTCAGAGATGGCACCATAATAATTATTGTACAGGTTCTCAACATTTTTAAGAGCACTCAGTTTGCTCAAATCAAGGTTATTGCTCCACTAAACTTCTGTCAGTTAGATCCACATGTACATCAGATTTGTGGTAGGGACAACGATGAGGCGTCAGACCATACGTGAAAGAATTCAGCCATGGTTTCAACTACCAATATTATTTTTTATTACTATCATTTGTGTTTGTTTAATTCTAAAATGAGATGACACAAGTGGTTGGAGAAGATATCAAATTTGATGTTCAAAATGGTGTTGATATGTTGGCAAATTTTGGTGGGACGAGCGAGCCCTCAGGTTGGTAATGTAGACACAAAGAGAGAAGGGAGTTGGAGAGGGGGGTGGTGTGTGGTAGAGGCGGCTGAGAGATGGAGATATGGGATGGAGGCCAGGGTTCGATCAACCGAAATTTTTTGAGAAAATTGCTTCTATACCCTCGAATCACAAGTCGTTTGCTCATTTGCCATCGAACAAAGCTGCAGTGCTTCTGTACCAAACACAAACAAATTTTATTGCTTACTTGCCATTGTTGTTGACTGAATGTCAATTTGTCTTTGTTTTCTTGTCAGTTTTTCTTAAAATACCAAGTTTACCCCTAGGTTATGGAAATAAGAAAGGCAGAAAACAAAAAGAAGAGAAATCAGAAACACGCACGCACCCAGCACCCAGTTTTCTCCACGCTCGCACCGGATGGCAGAGCCGCCGCCGCCGGCAGCGGCGCTCCCTCGTTCCACGCCGCCCCTTCCCCAACCTCCACCACTGCGATGAGCACTCGAAGCAAGAAGAGAATTGCGCCAAACAACCAAGAGAATAGCGCCAAACCTCCAACCAAAAAGAAGTTGAAACTCTGAAATTCTGGGCTCATTTTGGTTACATACGGTGCACTTCTTCATGTGTGCACTTATGCTTATGTTAAACAACCAATTTCAGGTTGTGTTGTTTTGTTTCTAGATGCTATGAAGTATGAACCTGATTATGCTTCCAGTTGTGAACCTGATTATGCCTCTAAATGATGTGAACCTGATTAGTTTCATTTGTATGGACTGCTATTTTGCTGCTGAAATCTGGTTGAAATGCTAAAAATAGAGGCAATATGCTGTCAATTTTTTTCTGTTGAGACTTGTTGTGCAAACTGTGCTTATTTACCATTGAGGGTAAAGTGGTCCTTTTGTTGGATATATTGTGTCAGTCAACGGTGGACTAACAGGAAGTGGCAAATAAGCACTAGATTGTGTTTGTGATTGGTACATGATTGTTGTGTGGCAAATTAGCCATTGACCAGTTTGTCAATGGTACAGAAGCCATTTGCCCAAAAAATTTAACCTAAAAATAACATATCGAAACTGTAGTTTAGAATGAGTACCGAAACAACCAAGACAAAAGAAACATATGAATTGAAACTTTCTGCCATCATTCTAGACACACATTTCCCAATTAGAATAACAAACTGATCAACATTTTTTGTTGTCCCGTAGCAAGGCACGGGCATGATTACTATAATAATAAAGGCATTAAGGTTTCTTGTGGTACGTCATAAAAAATACACCTAAAGTTGAAGAAAATTACCCACCACTGCCACCCGTAAGTTACATTCCGATTCGTTTTTTTCCGTCGTTGGTTTTGTATCGCTTCGTTCGCTAGACAACTATCCCTTCGGTCGTAACGGAGTCCAGCATGGATACCACATGCGCCAACGCACCGCCTTAGGCCTGGCCTGCTGCTATAAAGCAAAGGATCGAAGGCACCCACCACACAAAATACGTACGCACGTCGGCTCGTCGCCTACATCAGATTACTCATAACGATAAGCCCGCACCGAAACGATCCGCCGCCTACCAGATTCGGTGCGCCAAGACCCCGTCGTAGACCACCGACCACCGTTCTCCGAGTTCGAGGCCCGCATCAAGGCATTCGGGCAGGAGATCGCCGTAGACCACCGCTCTCAGCGTTCTATCAAGGCATTCAGGCACGAGCGGCACATCGACGAGATGAACCTGCCGTTCGGCAGATTCAAGGAAATGAAGCTGCTGTGAGAAGACGCGTGGAGCGAAGCGGGGAGGCAACGGGGGCCTGGAGCGCGACTGCGGCACCCAGATCGGGCAGGAAACGTGCACGCGGAGCCAGACGTCAGTGCAGTTGGCGTGGAAGGCGTGCGCGGCTGCGCGCAGAACGCCGGCCGCGGAGCTCGTCGTCGTCAGTGAACTGCGGGAGGCACGTCATGCAGTCCCGACCGACGGTGCTCGCGCGGGCCGCCAAGGGCAGCGACTTGATGGCCACGTCGTCGAGGCCGTGGGGCGAGAACTCGTCGCCGTCGGTGAACTCCAGGAGGCACGCTGTGCAGTCACGGCCTACGGTGCTCACGCGCGCTGCCAAGGGCAGCGACTTGATGGCCACGTCGTCCAAGCCGTGGGCGAGAAGGTGTGGTAGAATTTGCTGTAGGTGGAGAAGGACGCGAAGGAATCGTTCGCCGGCGACGAGCCACCTCCCGCGAGCAGAGCAGCAGATGCTGCTGCGGCTGACACCGCGAGTTGACGGGAGGTGTTGAACCTGATTAGGGGAAGTGCCCTGTGCGCTCTCTCCAGTTGCAATCAGCTATAAGACGTTCATCAAATTTCAGAATTGGCCCAGTTGGTTCTGCAAGGCGCAGACTGCAGAGATCAGTCGTACCATAAATTTACAGACTCCCGTCAGCCGTCACCAATTATGTCACATGTCCAGAGGCACTATCTGAAACCCGTTTCATTTTATTATTGGACTTCAAGAATTTTTAAGCTGCATGGCTGTCTGCTTAACCGAGATTCATAGAGAAACCCACTATTACGTTTGAAAGATGTGCGGCCAGGTATTAATTGGTATATACATTGCATAGTATACATATTTATCATGCACACCACAATTATTGTCTGATACAGATAGGCTTGGGTTCAGCTCCAACCTATAACAATTTCCTCCTTCACTCCTTGGGTAGGAATAGAGGCAACATGATTTTTATACTCCTCCCTTCGGTAAAAGAAAAGTAGGTAACATGCCCCTTCATTTGCTCCCACGACAAAGGAGGCGACTAGATCCCCACACGCATCTACCTTTGGGTACTCAGGGAGGGGGTATTCCTTCCTCTTCCACCCCCACCCTAGCGATGCGAGGAGGAAGAAACACAGTGCCACGCTCATGGATTACGTTTTAGAATCAGGGTTTCGAGCAACGGTGTTTGGATGATGTAAGCGGCGTTGCCGCGAAGAAAGCTTCGTAGTCTCATCTTTGCCTCGTCCACAATAAAGAGGAGGAGCTATACAATGATGAAATTCTCCATTAAATTATTCAACAAAAATCAATCCATGGCCGACGCACACCACGGCCATGGGCCGCAAGATATTTACGCAGATTTTTTTCTCCCGTAGCATTGCACATGTTGTTTTTAAATATTGTGAGCATTTATTTATTTTTTCTAAAGCCATTGCAACGCACGGGCATTTTTGCTAGTAATCTTTAATTCAGAAATCAGATCATATACCTCAACATCAGAACCTCATAACCTTTATTTCTCAAGCTCTTTTATGGTGGTTGGCACGGTACTCGTGGTACCGTCGGTATCGTGGGCTCTGATTTTTGTTAGCCATTGATTAAGAGGTGATTTTAATTAGGCGTTGATTAAAATGGACGTAGTCTTAGGGAAAAAAACCCAGCCCGTAATGCCAACCCTATTCTGTTCTACGTGGCCCATCTCAAGAAAAAAATCGTGGTGAATTCGTGAGCAGCCGTGACGAGGCGACTAGAGCAGCCGCCGCCTCCCTTCTACGGTCGCGGCGAGGACGATCTCCCCACTCATCAGCCCCGCGGCGAGGTGGCGGCGCGCTGCGAGGAGGTCGGCGACGACGGCGGAGCGGACGGAGCGGGGACAGGCCACGGATTGTGGCACGCCGATTTCCCCCACTCCCCAAGGCCGTGGCGAGGTGGCGGCGCGCGGTGAGGAGTTGGGCGAGCAGCCGACACCAGGCGACTAGGGAAGCCGCCGCCGCCTCCCTTCTTCTGTCGCGACGAGGACGACCTCCCTTCTTTTGTCGCGGCGCGGACGGATCAGGCGGAGGCCACGGATTGTGGCGGCGCGCGGTGAGCAGGTCAGCGACGACGGTTGCATGGAGGGAGCGGGGTCAGGCCACGGTACTGCAGCACGACGATCTCTCCACTCCCCAAAGTCTGCGGCGAGGTGACGGCGTGCGGCGAGGAGGTCGGCGACGACGGCGGCGTGGAGGTGAGTGCAGTACCGTTCAACCTGTTAAACTGAAGTTGAAAGCTGAAAGTTGGTGTTTTATTCGGTAGTACAAACTAGTTCTGTAGCGTGATTTTTGGTTGAAATCTTCCAGAAAAATTGCTCCGAAAACTGAAGTTGGAGGCTGAAAGCTAGGTGAGATGCTCGTGTTATGTAGTTGTATAGCACTCTGTCCGGTTCCTGGGCAGTGGCGGCGCCAGTAGGGGGGCGAGGAGGGGCGCCCCCCCCCCCCCCCCCCCCCTCCCCAGGGGCAGAGCAGGCACCCCCATTTCATCGAATTCAGCGGCGGCGGCTCGCCATTGACGATACAGAAGGTTCGCGTCGAAATATTGATGAAGAGGTATGATGGCCTGGTATTTGGGCCTCAAACGGGCCAAAGTTACTTAACGAGACAAAGGCCCATGGCCAGAGGATGACCTAGCAACCAGGATCTGTTTGCTGCCTAGACCCAAATCGCACGTGTCAACCACACACGATTTGATTCCCCAATCGCGAGACCAGGACGTGCTCGCTCGGCCAGCAGGACCCATTGCTGGCTCCTCCCTTCCTCAGTCCCATTCCATGCATGCGCATGGTTGGATCAGCTATACGGACGTACGTGTGCCCCAAATGAAGAGAACCCCGTATAAGTGTGATTTTAATCTGTGTGTTAATGTTGCGTGACACTGATGTGACCGTCAGTTTCAACATTTGCCTTTTCTGCATGTTGGTCATTGTTGGTAATTGTCTGACATCCACATGCTATTGTACCACAATTATTGCGAAAGTTGCCAATTTTTTTGTGATTTTTCCTACTCCGTCCGTTCCGGTGTGTAGATTTGCGCATGTCTCGTAATCGTTAATTTGACCAATTTAACATGAATTATATAAGTTGTCTTGTACTTTATGAGTTATGAAAATTGAATACCCGTAGACCTCCTTTATTTTGTTTAATAGGCTCATTTTTTGGCCTAATTTTTTTAGCCCTTATATGTTCGCCCCCCCCCCCCCCCCCCTCATCTCAAATCCTGGCTCCGCCACTGTTCCTGGGTTAGGGTGCCAAGCTTCTATAGCAGATACACTAGTCATATAGCACTCTGTTTAACTTCTGATGTTTTAATATTGTGGAGATATATCATTTTTATTTGGAGGTTATATATGCATCCCTGGTTGTGACTTCGTATCAAAGAAAATTTGTGTAAGTCAACACATATTGTTGATGTTGTTTATCTGATCTGGATGACGAGTCACATCGATCCATGCTTGTACGAAGCAATATGAGAAACCCCTGACAATCTGAGACATGTAAAATCATAAACACATACAGGAGGAATTATTGCACAGAAAAGACAGATTAGCTTTTGAAGAACTGCATTTGGTGGCATGCATATATCTGGTTTCAAAGTATAGTGATGTTGCAGTTTTATTTTCCGAATATAAGTGAACAATGCTTATCATAAATTAGGGATACCTGAAGCCAATTTAATCATGACAACGGCTGGTGGTTACCTGAAGTTTGAATTAATTCATATATACTTTGTAGTTATTAGTAGCTGCTCTAATCTCATCTCCTGTAGTTAGTATAGTATATACTGTTTTCTCTCTTAGTTTAATTTTGTAGCTGGTTGTGGAGTTTTTTGTTCGCGCCATTAGTTTTTTGGAGTATATTTGAATCTGTGTCATTTACCCATTTTGATAAAACATTTAATTTTCGATTTGTATGTGATATGCAGGAAGCCATGGCCGATGCAGGTGATGAGTACCTTGGCATTGTGAGCAGGACGTTTGATAGCGAGGATGCAGCTTTTCGGTTCTATAACAATTATGCTCTTGAGAAAGGTTTTAGTGTGCGGAAAAGCTATGTTGAGTAGGATGTAGCCAATGTGGAGATAATTCTCAGGAAACTTGTCTGTAGTCGTGAAGGTTGTCGTGAAGAGAAGCACATGAAGTGGATCTTGTTGGTAAAACTTCTTGTTATTTATGAATTGGTGGTAACTTCATACAATGTACACAACAGAAACTGATGACATGACCCTATGTGATCTAATTCAGATGCATGTTTGGAAGCTGGCAAGCAGAGTGAAGAGGATCTGCCTCAATTTGCCTGTACCAAAATTAACTTCACACTCTCACCATTGAGCAAATATTTAGTTTAGTCTCACTTTGAACAAATTCCTTAGTTTACCCCACCAAAAGACTGCATTGTCATCGCCTCCACTTTCTACGTGGAATATTTACTTCTGTAATAACTTTTCTGAATCTTGTTGGTCAAATACATCTGCACAATATTTTCTCAAGCCAATCCCCAGAAACTCTGAAGCTTATATACTCATGCAAAGACAACGCTTGTTCTCATCTCGTTAAATTTGATAAAGTGCTCCGGTTTATAAATTTGTTGACATCAATTTTGTGGCCTACTATGAACCTGTAAATACATCGTCATGCTACATTCTCCCGTACCATTTATTGGTTTGGCTGCCTACTTCCTATCATTTCTAACTTCTGAACTCATAACAGGTGCTCCTGTTACCCCAGTCTCGCAGGTGCTGTTCAGGCTAGTGCGCTGCTGGAGCAGGAGGAGGGCGAGCAGGCTGGAGCAGGAGTCCTCGGTGGAGCAAGATATCAAGCAGGCTGGAGGCATGGCGAGAGTGTGAATTAGCTTGGGAGGCAGACCAAGTGATTTTGAGGCTTGTCAGTCTATCGAATCACCAATGACGTTTTGGTGATCATGCTAGAGGCTGGAGGCAAGATATCAGGCTACAGGCTGGAGGCATTTGGTAGTTCAACCAATTTAGTGCATTTGGGTGTGAGAACCATGATGTTTTGCTGCCTATGTATTCAAAGTGTTGTATAGTGGTCTGAACTACTATGTTGGTCCTTTTGGTGATCTAAAACAGTTATGTATCATTGTTGAACATCTATGTATTGTGTGATATATTGCACCACTGTTGTCTCTTGTATTGTTTGTGCTGTTGTTCTGAAATTTTGTTAAAATAGTGTTGAAATGCTGTCGAAATGCTGCAGAATTCTACCGAATTGCTTCCAAGATGCTTCAGAAATATTGTCAAATGGTACACAAACAAGCACATGGTAAATTGCATCTCTGTTCTTGATCATATCATACACAAGTATACATTGTTTGTGCTACACACAAGTACACATTTTTCTTACTGCCAGGATATGCTAATCTACCTGCAGCACAAGCTGAATCATTTTGCTCGTGAAACTGAAGAAGAGAATAGAGACAAAGAAAATGTTGTGCAGCTAAAACAGAGACAGAAATAACGACTAACTCCTAGTCTGACGAAACTGAAGAAATTGACACCTAACACTAACACCTAACTTCAGAGAACGGCAGCAGGGTTTAACAACAAATCATACAACACTGCCAGGATGCCAAATCATTCCTCAGCAGGCACAAATCTCTGCGACAGCAGCTGGAGCTGGAGCCGCAGAAGGCACAAGTCTTCAGAGAAGCAGCAACAGGGGAGCAGCAGCACGAGCTCCACCAGCGGCAGGGGAGAAGCAGGGGAGCACGCGCGCGAACGTGGGCGGGACTTGGGTGGCGGCGCCGCCGGATTTCAGTCACCGGAGGAGGCGCGACGGCGTCGAACTCGTGTGGGGAAGCGGCAGCCGGAGTGGGAGGAGACGGTCTCGATTCCGTTGATCCCCGGCTTCCCGACAAGCGTGGCTCGAGGAGGGCGTAGATCTCAGCGAGGCGGAGATCCTGGTCGAGCGGAGGAGGGTGGAGGAGGCGGCGGGGAGCTGTTCCACGGAGCAGGGGTTGGGGCCGGCAGAGTCCGCGAAAGGGGCAGCAGCGCATGCGAGAGGGGTTGCCGCTAGGCTTGGCCGGCGGATGAGCTTGAGGCCGGCGGAGGAGCTTGAGGCCGGCGGAGGAGCTTCGCGGCCTTGCTCCCCCGCGGCGGAGTAGGGCGACCCGGCGGCGGACGTCGAGGACGACGGAGACGGAGACAAAATCCGAGTTTGAAATTCACATTTGAAGGCCGAGTTAGACACGTTTTCAATGTAGTAGGGACGTTTTTGCAAAAATGTATTCGAACTGTGCCTCCGACATATTTTGTTGGACGGAGGGAGTAATTAAAATAAAATTATGGTCCCACATAATTTGGTACCGGCCCCACATTTTTGGTACCTGGTCCCACATAATTTTGGTACCGGTTCCACACAATTTTCGGTACCGCGGAACCGTTCGGTACCGTCAATCTGGTACCGACTATTTTAACACCGTTAGATCACGGTGGATGACCGGTTGTTAAAAATGCCAACCACACTAAAACTTGTATTATTTCTCATTTGCTTGTTGCTCTTCTTCCACGGCAACTATCGGCAACTCATCATTTGAGTTTATCGAAACACCAGTATTACTCTTAAAAAACATGTCAATATCTCCTTTCCGTGATTTTTTCAAGTAGTCAACACACTTTGCTCTTTTCCTTTTGGCGGCACCAGATTCATACTTCTCGACGATATGGCAACGCACAATGCTGGAAAAATACATCAAATGATGAAAATAAATTATACCGGGAGAGAGTATTGAACTATTGATTGGGAAATCGGAAATTCGGAACATACTAGTCTGAAAATAATTATACCGCCTCAAAGAAAGGTACGTAGCTGAGCAGTACTAACAGGACGGAGCAGAGGCGGAGAGACTCGAGGAAAATAAATTATACCGGGACTGGAGGAACGTCGTCGAGGGTGTAAAGGAGAGCCGAGAGCGCTGAGGTGTCGAGCGCACGGCGGCGGCGTGGGATGAGTATCGGCGATCGGCCGGTCGCGACTGCTCGTCTGCTTGATCCGTCGATGGAAAAGAAGCCAAGAGAGAGCCGATTAGATCGATCGATCGGAAGCAGCGTGCCAGCCATAGCTATTCCTTGCGTGCGACGCGCCGACGCCTTGCCTCCTGGCCATCGCACAACACAGCCCATTAGCCCACAGTTTATTATTTTATTTTCTTCCTGGGCTAACAATACGTACGTATACAACATCTCTGGGTGGGGGCCCCTAGATTTTGGGGGCCCGGGCTAGCCGCACACCCCGCTCCCTCCCCCCGGCAAATCCTATATGTCGCTCGTTAGCGCCCCTCAACGCGAGCGCCGCCTGAAGACTTCCCTCGTGAAGTGTTTTCTAGGTCGGCTCACTTTTTCAACGCGAATCAGCCAGCGAGGAATCCTGTTTCTGTTTTCACGAAGCTTTTTTTTTGTTTCTTTTCTGTTTCTATTTTTCTTTTTTGTTTCTTTTTCTGTTTTGTTTTTGTTTTCTTTTTTATTTTCTTATTGTTTTTCATTCTTTTTAATTTTTTTGAATTTCTTTTAAATTTTGAAAATTGTTCCAGTTTGAAAATAGTTTCAAATTTAAAATAGTTTCAAATTTAAAAATGGTTCTATTTTGAAAATGGTTTCAAATTTAAAAATGGTTTCAAATTTAAAAATGGTTCTATTTTGAAAATGGTTCCAAATTTAAAAATGGTTTCTAATTTAAAAATTGTTCGTAATTTGAAAATTATTCATTTTTTATAAAAGTTCCATTTTGAAAATGGTTCCAAATTTAAAAATGGTTCCAAATTTGAAAATTGTTAATTTTTTATGTTTCCAAATTTAAAAATGGTTCCAAATTTAAAAATTGTTCATTTTTTAAAATTGTTCATTTTTCAAATGGATCCACTTTGAAAAGGTTTCATATTTAAAAATGGTTCCATTTTGAAAATGGTTCCAAATTTAGAAATGGTTCCAAATTTGAAAATTGTTCATTTTTTAAAATGGTTCTATTTTGAAAATGGTTCCAAATTTAAAAATTATTCATTTTTTAAAACGGTTCCAAATTTAAAAATGGTTCCACTTGAAAATTGGTCATTTTTTAAAATGGTTCCATTTTGAAAACGGTTCCATATTTAAAAATTGTTAATTTTTAAAAATGGTTCCAAATTTAAAAATTGTTCCGAATTTAAAAATATTTTCGTATTTGAAAATGGTTCTGAATTTAAAAATGGTTTCAATTTAAAAATGGTTCAGATTAAAAAAATATTCGCGTTTTAAAAATACGAACATTTTTTACCGGCTAAAAAATATGTTCGTAAAACGTAGCTTGTCCTTTTATTTTCTTGAGTTGAACGAATGTAGCTAGCTCTGTAGGTACGCGCGCCAGCTAACTCGGTTGTTGGGCCAGGCCGTCCAGGCTCTGCTTCAGGCAGCGGGAGTCTCCGATGCCGCTAACCTGCGCCGTATAGGCGCTCCCCCCCCACACCCCCCACCACCCCCCAGGGCCGGCCCTGATGTCGAGATTCGGATGGTCATTTTCTAGGAGTTTGCTCTACTTGCTCTAGGCATGTTGAAGGATTTTCATAGCCATCTATTTGGGAGACTTTAGCATGTGACAGAGCGTTATGCTCACTTGAAGATCTGGGAGAGTAAAGGAATCATTATAGTGGCATATGTCTAAGCGGAGGTGATTGCAAGTATCCAGAATTGGTCTTTGGGAACTTTTAGCATGATAATTAAGAAGGTTCACACAAGAAGTCGATCATTTGAAGAAGTGAAATTTATTCATGAATTTTGAGAATCAAGCTTTGGGGTGTCAATTAGTTGTTAGGGTTGTCATTCGTGGCTATTAGGGCCCCAAAACTGTTTTGAAGCACTATTATTATAGGTTTATCGGATCTATGCAATTGGTATTTTTACTGGTTGGAGATATGTCATTACAAAAACCAAACTTGGGAATATGCAACTCTAACTTCTTCATACCACTAGCTATGCCATTTTATTCAATACCAAACCATATACGACATTTGTGCATGTTATACCTCCACACCTCCAGTAGTGCAGCTTCCATATGGTGAAAATGAAGCCTTCTTCGTTAGCCTGGTGGCGAGTGGTTAAACACTAGGTGTTTGCTTCTGGTACTTGTTATGTGAACTTTATTTTACATGAACCTCTCTTAAATTGTGCTTGTGAACCTATGAACATGTTTGAATTTTGCTTGCTAATCTGTGTTGAATAGTGATTCAAACATAAGGAAGATGTTGCCGAAGTGCTGCCGAAATTTTCTATAAATGGGTTGACAACAGGGCCGGCCCATAAGTCGGTCAAGAACGGCGACCACCCAGGGCCCTGAAAAAGAAGGATCCAAAATGGTAAACTATATAGTAATCACTATAGTATTTACCATTACACCAAATACTCTATTTAATAATCAATCTATTAAAGTTTAAGAGTGCGTTCGGCAATACATTATTTTTTTTTGAATACTGTGATTAGTAAAATTTCTACAACTTAACTTACTTTGAGGTGTTAGTGTAACATCCCAAATTTATAATAAGGGTAAACAAGACCCAAAAATTCAGAACCAACAAAAACTTTTGAATTATTTCACAAATGATTGTGCTTTCCTTTAAATTGGTCTGTTAACCTTGTGTAACTTGAGGTTTGTGATTGTTTGACTAGTAAATGTCAACCCAAGAAATCAACCTAAGTAAGAAAATATATTTACCACACCGGTGACCAGGTTATGACAAGAATATATTCCATATATCTTTCCCATTCTTATGTTGGCCAAAAGTCTATTTCAATAATGATTTGGTTTTAGCAACAAATAAAATATCCTTTAAATTGAGACAGTAAAAGTATTTCCAAAATTTATGTGTATCCAAGAATATGGAGATTCATATGATATCTCCTATCTATTCTTCAACCTTGATATTTTTACAATTCCTATTTTTAAAACTCCTATGTTTCAACTCCTTTTTAAAAGGAATACTAGTGGGGAATATATTACCTCACATATTTCCCTTTATCAAACCATTTTGGAAACTATTAAGTTATGAGTTGATATATCCTTTAAACAACATCTTGTCATAATTGAGTGTGACCATTTTTACAAAATAGTATTGTTAGTTATGGAAAAGGGTGGAGTGATTTATTCTTGTAGTTTGAAGTGTGTGGTCTTGTTTGAGATGTGGATATTGTTGTGTTGTTGATATTGTTGTGCTGATACTGTTGCTGTGTTATTGTTGTTGTGTGTGATTTCCTTGTGAGGATAATTCCTCAAAGGTGTTATTACTAAATTAGGACGCACTTGGCAACCAAATTTTGGAGTGCGACTTGAAGAAGAACAAACCTTCTAAAGTTATGCACCCCAAGTTAAATTCCTAAAATTTAGGGAGATGAACTCAATAAAATTCCCTCTCTATCTATTCCTCTATTCTATGAAAACAATATTATACTTTCTTTATCAAAATTCTAGAGAAGGAGATGAAATGATAATCCTCTCCATTACATATCTCTCTCTCCTCAAGTAAACCTACTTGTTGATTTAAAAACAACCCCCCCCCCCCCATTCTTTTATTAAAAAGGGAAATGAAGGTCATAAGTTAAAAATGATCTTCATAAATAATTTCCCTCCCAAATTCTCTATTTCCTCAAAACAAAGGTTTTCTCTATGAAAATAAAACTTATTTGAAGTTATCATATTTGTCAAAGAAGTTCCAAAAGTTCAAAACCATATTTTATCACTGGTTTTAAATATTAAAGGAGTATCAAATTATTAATTTCCAAAAATGATTTATTTAAACTCTATGAACAAATATTGCGCAAAACATTTTATTTTGTAAAACCAATTTTTGTGGAGCTTCCTCATATATATGGGAGGCTACATGAATTTTCTCTAATTTTTGTAAAATGTCTAAGCACCTCAATTAAATTCTGGAAACCCTACTGGTTTTGAAAAGGAAATAAAAGAATTAGACGAGGACCTATCGGTGAGGGGAGAAAGAAGTTCAGGGGCATTTTGCAATTCCTCGTTGACCTCCTGTAGCCGCGGCACGGCGCCGTGCCCCTCACGCCGGCATTGCCGTGGTCGCCCCTTGCCGTGCACCTCTCCCTCGCGAAGCCTAGCCTCTGACTGCTCTGCTCTCCCCCTTCACCTCAGCTCTGCACCCGGGACAGCCGTGGCACCTCCCGCACGCTGCCGTGCCCATGTCGCCGTGTTCGCACGCTGCCGTGCTCCTCCCGTCGTCAATGCCGTGGCCCCCTCCCTCCTTGCTGCGGAGGAGAAGATAAGAACCACCCCACGCCACCCTTTGCTCCCCCAGCTCACTCTTTTCCTCCACTCTCCCCCTCTCTCATTTTCCTCCATGAACACGAACCCCGGCCGAAGCCGCCGACGCGCCCCGCCGGCGAGAGAGGCCTCCCCGACCAAATCCAAGCCTACCAAAAGCCGTACCACGTCATCCTCTCTCTCTCCATGCGAGGAATCGCAGATTGGAGCCCGGGATCACCGTTGTCGTCCTCAACTTCGTCCTCCCTGGCCGCGGCTTGTCGAGCAAGCTCGCGAGCAGCTCAGCCCACCATTCCTCGCCATTATCGCATCCATGTGTACCCCTTGCCGAGATCTTCCTCACGGACCTCCCCATTCCCTTTCAGGTCGCCGGAGTCGCCGAAGCCGTCCCCGCCTTGCTCCCTGCCCGTCGCCGCGTGCTCTGTGCGTGCTGACGGGGAAGAAGAAGACGGCGTACCGTTTCGCTCGCACATGGGCCGCTGGATGGGCCGCCGTCTTCGTGGCTCGGCTCGGATCTGGGCAGATCTGGCCCAACTCTTTTTTTTCTGGAGGTTGATTCCTTTCTATATATTTCTGTTCTGTCCTCTTAGTTTATTTCAAAATAAATTATGAAAACCCTGGTTCTGCCCAAACCAAAAATCATGGAGGTACCCTAGCATATTCCTAGCCAGATCCAAGTAGTAGAAACACTTTTGGATAAATATTTTTGGAGAAAATAAACGTGAGCCAGAACTACTGCTTTTTACCAAAAACCCAATAACTATTTTTCTAAGATAGCTATTGATGCAAACTCAACTGAATTGGAAAGATCTAAGTGATACCTAGCCATAGCAATTTGCCTCTTATGCAAATGAGCTTCCTAAATAAAATGGCATCCACTTTCGTAAATGACCAGAGAGCCATCTTAGGATTTTTGTAAAGTGTTTGGTGGTGAGTTTTGGTGTGAATCCACTTGTGTGAGCTTCTGTATGATTAGGAGTACCTAATCCTAGCTTGGTGTGATTTTTAGAGCTATATATTATTTTTGGTGTATTTAACTAGGTGTTATGTTTTTCTGTTAACTAATGTTCATAGTTTTATTTAACTATATAGGGTGTGCTAGTATCCTTTTTTTATTTCTAGCATGTATAGGTGTGATACTAATTACTAGGAGTGTGTTAGCTCTGTATTGTAGCACTTTGGAAAAAGTTTAGTATTGCATTTGGTCCTCTAGTGTTAATATCACTAGGGTAGTATTTTCCTAGATTCTCCTAGTTAATAGGACTTGTTTTAGTAGAAAATCCTTAGTGTGACGTTAGTTTTAGTTAGTGTTACTAGATCATCAGTAGCATGCCATATTGCTACTGGTTTGATAACTTGCTAGGAAGAGTTTAGTGTTGCAGGTGTTTATTAGGGGATAATATCCCTGGTATGGATAGTTCCTCGATTTTCCTAACTTTTAGGATTTGTTTGCAAATAAAATCATTTGTGTGCATGATCTTAGAAATGATGTTTGAACATCAGTAGCTTTTCATAGCTACTGATATTGTAGCATGTCATCCCTTGCTACCTAATTATTTGGCCCTACTTTGTGTATAAGTGGTAGACCATTATTTAGTATGAGGCCCCTGTATGTGTAGATCCTAGTTTGTTGCTTGAACAATTAGTTTGATGCTTGTGGTTGTTATTTGTTTGTGCACCACTTGTGGTTTTGTTTGATGTATTGAGTGTTGTTATTCCCTGTTGCGACGCTAGATAATACCGATACCGGAGTGGTCTTCGGAGAGGATTTATTGGAGGAGAACCGGAGTTTATTTCTTTAATCAGTAAGAGGAAGACCAAGGACATTATGCTGAAACCAGGCAAGCTATTTCACTGAGCTTGCATCTATATACATCTATTTTGATTTACCTGTTTTACTATAAATAGCATAAATGATTTATGTGGTGTTGCCACGAAAGCTATGATTTTGAAAACCCTTTTCCAAAATTCCATGTATATTATTGAGACACCCGATATAGAGGTGTCAATGGTCCACAACGATTTCGAAATGAATTTGTTTTACTCCAAAGCCTTCTATGAAAATCTTTTGGTGGGGTTACGAACCACCCAAGTTTTGATTAAAAGTATTTTGCTATGAAAATTGGAAATGATTGTGAAAACCTTTTCAAGAGTTTATGAAAAACTATTTTGCCACTCTATGTAGAAAGATCAGTTCGTTTATATAAAACTATAGGATGGGAAAATCCATTGTTTTTACAAAACTCCTTTGAAAATCCTTGGATGGATTTTGGTATGCCGAGATGTCGGTATGGAAGTGGAAAAATCGTAGTATGGTGATGTTTATGAAAAATGCACATTGTGTCTTTGTACTATGACTACCAGCCGATAACCTGTGCGACCACGTTTACCCACATATGGGAAAGGGCGTAGTCATATAATTTGCTCGTGTTAGTACTGGATGCCTCAACAACGAGGATGACCTCGTTCCATGAGGGGATGGTCTGAGGACCTGCCCCTGACCCGGGTCCTCTAAAGAGAAGAGGATTTGTAGGGCCATTAAAATTCGCCGGGCAGAACTACGAAGTCCTCACACTTAGCTTCTGAGGATTTAAGTGTCGATGGAACCGGTTTCGTAGCGGTAGGATCCTATACTAGCATGAGCAAAGGACAGGCTATGGCCAGGAACTCAACTTCGCATACCCCTGGTATGGCGGGACGTGGCTGACACGATGAGTGACCGGATGGGTGTGGGAAAAGCGTGCTACCTCTGCAGAGGGTAAAACTATTCGAATAGCCGAGTCCTCGGATATGGACAGTTGGGAGGCTGTCCTAAGACCATGTGCAAGTTTTACAAAGTTTTGAGTGTTGAAAATAAAATGACGTGGAGGTTGATTTGTGCAACTATACCGAGGGGATGGTATAAGGTTTGCTGGGAAAGGAGCGACCCTGAAGGGGGATATGTTCGGAAAAAGGAGGAGTTTTTTTTTTTAGAGAAATGGACAAGATGGTGATTTTCGAGAAAACGTTTTAAAAAGACTTCTTACCTTTTTCAACAAAGATAGGGAGAAAACTACTTTCCACAAAGGTGTGTTTCCAACCAGGATATTGAGAAACTACTTTTCAAAATGCTGTGCCTTCAGCAAGGCTAGAGTATCTACTCTTCTTTTCTTCGAAAAAGTCATAGAGATGTTTTTCTAAAAATAAAGGTTTTAAGAAAAATTATCAAAACTAGTGCATGCTCAAGTTGGGGTAGTTTGCGAGTACAATCAAATGTACTCATATTGGTTTCGTCCTAGCTATTGTCTTAGCCAGATTTCGAAGAGGAGCAGTTCGAAGAAGAGGAGTTCACTAACGCCTTTGCGAACTAGGGCGCTTCCCAGTCAGCTGCCTGTAGGGTTAAGGCGTGTGACTTGGGCTCCACGTTGTTTGGTGATTCCGCTGCAAGTACCTGTTGAAGCTTATGACTTCAATCACGTAAGTATATTTATTCGGTATTTTTGGGGTGTTCTGTGATACAAATTCGAGTTATGTGCAGCAACAGACTGATCACGGGATTGTTGCAGGAAACATAACGAGTATCTCGGGTACTTAATCCGGGGTCCTCACAGTTAGGCTCTATAAATATTTTTGTTTTGAAAACCATGGTATTCTCAACTTTTTCAAGTACTGGAAAAAGTGGGACACCCCTCTTTTTTCTAAAATAAAAAAGGAGAAAATCTAAATTATTGCTTGCACTGGTACTGAAATATTAAGGTATAAATATATTATGGTTTTGAAAGAAATGGAGAAACAAAAAGAGCCTAAAGTATGAATGGCTTTTCTGCTCAACAACGTACGACTTTAACTATGTTTTTTACTTATAATAAAATAGTATAAATACATATGAATAAAAGTATTTCACAAGACAAAATGCAACAATGCCATATATACAGCTCAATCAATACAACTCGGAAGTATTTAAATGTTCGGAAGTATTTAAATGTTTAATTCCGTGCATTACATTTTATTTCATAAAGTGACAGGGACATGTACACACCAGATGATGACAAACATATTGTATAAGAACATGTAAAATAAAATTAACAAAAGCATATTCGAATCCAAACCAATTTATATTATTGGTGATTAATCTAAACAATGTTGTTTCAATACCAAGTACACAACGTGCACACTTTGTTAAAATTTTACTTGTTATATGATTTTGACCATGGCAAAGGAGCAAAGATAAATTGGTTCATTATATATTCTTAAATTTATATAAATACAATTAATTTATCATATACTAGAAACCGCTATTGAGATATTTGTTAGATTTTGTTCTTTGTAGATCTTTACTGTGAATATGTATCAATTATACAGATTCTGCAGTATAGAAAAACTATTTTGGAATGGACATTCGTTATAAAATATAGATTACTATCTTTTCATTATATGTAGTACAAATAAAAAATACACCAACTAATATTTAGTAAAGAGCTGAGCCTAGTCACTTGGTTAGGAAAGTGGATGTACAACCCATCCACACAGGTTCAAGTCCTCATGGAAGCGGATTTGGTTCTTATTATTAAGAAAATGTTGCATGAGCTTCCCCTACTTTATTCCTTAGAAAACCAATATTTAGTAGCATTGCCAATTAGTGGTTAAACTATGCCAACATATGAAAAATCATACTTAGTCAAAATTGTAACATGCTAAAAACAAATAGATAGTTACAAAATTTTAGTAAAAAGTTGTATCGCCCCGGGTCCCCCTGTTTGACAAGTTTATGAACAAAGCTTGAAATGTCAGTTTACGGGCCCATAAGTGCCCAAATTTGGCTCATATTTGAAAAGTAGACTCATATTAATGCTTTTGATATTTTAAAAATATTTACATTTTCCTGAGAAGGTCAAATTCTCGGCCAAAATTTTACAGGTTTCTGGATATAACTTTAAATGTTAGTTTAACGGTCTATATATGCCCAATCATATTTGTACAGTAGTCTCATATTACAGTTTTCAATTTTCTATTTTTTACATTTGTCTAAGAAAGTTCAATTTTGGCCAAAATTTATTTTTTAATCTTTTGGTGCCCAGACGACTCTAAAGTGCTGCCAAAAAGTTGGGCATAGGGGTAGTATGGAAATACAACACTATGCACTCAAATACATGTATTTTATGAACCATTATTCTCTTTAGTGGGGAAAATGGCATACTATGAACAAGTTTGAGTGCAATATTTGTAAGTTTGGTTTTCATCTCCAACCGGTGAAAATTCCAATGGCATAGATCCAATTAGCCAATTATTATAGCTAGCCAATAAAGTAGGCGAGTTTCTCAAGAAGTAAAGCTAGTAAAAAATGTAGAGATAACCCTGGCATAGCAGCCAAAAATGTGATACTTACACTAGTTCTAGCTCATGAGATGGAAAACCCAGATCTATGTTTTGTGCATTTTTGTTTTCTTCTACTCCTAGCCCAAATTTGCATGTATCTAGACATAAATTAGTGTGTAGATGCACGCAAATTTGGGCTAGGTTGAGACATCCTTTTGTGGACAGAGGGAGTATGTTAGGTTTGTGTGTGGTTTGTAGCAACGATTGATCAATGTTGGATATGTTGTCAAGTCAAATAAAAGTCCCACGGTTCAACATCGGAGAGCATGTAGTGTTTTGTGGATCGTCACATCAAGATATGGCGGTTTGTCATCTGGGGTTTGGACCATCTTGGCGGTGGTGGTGGAGATCACTAGTACAAAACCTCAATGGGAGACGGGATTTAGAGCCGGTCAAATGAAAAAGGAAAACAGCCGTTTGGGATAAAACACCTCAGCCGGCCAGTTTTTGCTCTCTGTCTCCGATAACGTGTGCGTCGGTTAATAATGCCGGCAGTCGCTAACAATATTTGTATCATAGACGGGTGGTATATTTAGCCAGCGCCGTGTCTTTCTTAGCCGGTCGGTGTTTCGCCCCATCTCTAATGGTATTGTTTGGAGACGGCGCAGATTTACACCCGTTTCATCCAGACTGAACAAGTTAGCTACTAGGTAGAACAATCTTGAAATTAACACTCAATCGATCTACACACTACTCATCATCGGAATCATCGGACAGGCCAAGACTCTTCCAGTAGGTCTCGAACGACTCGTTGGAGTCCGACGGCACGTTTATGGTGCCCGAGGGTCTAGCCTCCCCCGGGATGACGAAGCTTGCTTCTTCTCGATCGCGTCCCTCTCGGCGTCCAAGTCCATCTGCGCCCGCACGAGCTCCGGATGCTCACGGCGGAACCGCGCCATCGCCGCCTCGTCGTCACGGCGGATGCGCAGCTGCATGTAGGCGAGGCGGTCCTGCATCACCTCCTCGCGCGTCAGCATCCTAAGGTCGCCGACAATGAACTCGGCGTTCTCCCTGCTCTCCTCCGGGAAGTTGAGATTGGCGCGTGGGTGGCCAAACCGCATCGCTGCCACGTCGTACGCGTGGGCGGCGAGGTCAGCCGTATCAAAGGTACCCATGTACCACCGCTGGCCAGCCTCTGTTATCTCCGCCGTCCAACGCCCGGACGGCCGCAGCCGCACGCCGTGGAAACCCGTGCTGCTTTTGACGCAGCGGCGCGGTGGCATGACGTACGGCGGCGAATCGGGGCGGATGCGGTGACGTGGGGCAGGAATCGGTGTCGAATCGAGGCCAACCCGGTGCGGCGTCGAACGGCCCGGCGGGGGGAGGCGGTGGGGAGGCGCAGAAACAACCGTGGCGGCGGGAATAGGTGGTGGAGGGGGCGGCGCGGCGACGGCCGTGTGTGGGGAAATTTGAAGACCACGGGGGACAGTTGGGCATCTCTATATATATACCATCGGAGCCACTTTTTATTGAAAACCGTCTGAGGTCTCCTCTACAGTTACTTATATGTTCGTATCAGGCTGTAGGGATCGATTCCGGGGCATCTCTCTTGTGCCGACGATTGCCAGAAAATCGGTGGTCCGAGAAAACACTCCGGGGCAGTTTGAAGGTGCGTTCTATAATTCTCCATATCTTCACCCATTTTATTTGTACAAGAGCAGCTTATGGTGCATATAACATTTATAAACCGCGAATAGGATAACAATAGCTTATGAATGTAGACATGATAATTGTAACATACAAATTTTGACTCTCACACACACAAACAATTTCCATGACTACTTCACGCATCTAAAAAATCCTAACATAGTGATTATAACAACGACTAGGATAACAATAGAACCGAAGGCATATCGTAAACTTATTTCATTCTGGAGAGCGTATTTTTTTATCCTGTTCATCTTCAACCTAGTAGCTTGCTCATTGATGTTGTGTCCATCTATGATATCGGCCAATTGCAACTCTAATTCCATCTTCTGGTCCACAACTCTCTTCATGTTTTCTTTCATCTTTTCAATTGCCATTTCCATCTTCCGGATTGTGTCTTGAGCTAGACCTAACTTCTCTTCGGCCTTCTTCCTTTCTTCATCAGATTTCCTCTTCTCTTCCCTTGTAAGGTTTAATTGTTCTAAAACAAGTATTTTGCTTTGTAGACAATGTTGAAACTGGGAACATCCATCTTTAATACCGCATCCACACGTTGACTCCTAAAAGAATTTGAAACCTAATTGGATATGGAAAACTCGTACAAATCCACACTCAAAATAACCTGTTGAAAATTTATACCTCATCGGAGCTGGAGCTGTGGGTCCCGACGGTGCTGACCGCCTCGCCATCGTGATTGATAACCATGGTGTGGCGGACCGTGGCGGCAATTTGACGATCTGCGGAGCGGGAACGAGAGGTCCGTATATCGCCTGGATCTCAAGCGTAGGGTCAAATCGATGGCCGGGGGCGGACGGATGGGTGGCGCAAGGCGACGCACCGGGATAACCCGGCCGTGGATCTTGAGGTAGATGAGATGAGAGGCGCAAGCAGAGCTTGAAAAGGAAGTGGGGCGGGGCATACCGCTCGGGCGTGTTCTGGTACTGATAAACAGAAACTTATTCGGACCTTTTGGATATTTCTGAGCATCGCGTAAAAAACGAATTTTCTGAATAAACAATTGCTAGTCACAAAGAATAAAGGCATCTTTCTGATTAATCTTCTTGTAGTTCTAAATAAGAATGTGTGTTCTTTTGCAGATGGACCGAGGATGGATGTATCTCCAGAAGCGTGTGAGCGCTATGTTCATGGCTGGTGTGACAGAGTTCTTGGAAGCGGCTAAAGAGCATATGGTTCATACAAAAAAGCAATGGGTAACTTGCCCGTGTAATGAATGCAAAAACATGATGAGTACTAAAGACCTAACCCAAATCCAGGGACACTTGATCAAAAGAGGATTCATGGAGGGTTACACATGTTGGAGCAACCACGACGAAGACCCAATTACAGAGGATGATGCTTATGAAGAGCAGAGTGCAGGGCGTGCCATGCAGACACGGATGATGATGCCGTGATGCATGATGTTGAGGTTACTGATGACGTGAAATCACACGTTCATTGGGAGACCCCAAGAGGAAGGTATGAAGCAGTGCAGCAGCAAATTTTCCCTCAGTATGAAACCAAGGTTATCGAACCAGTAGGAGTAGGAGCACTTCAGAAGGTTGTTGGTGGCGGAATATGGCGCGGCGCAACACCAGGGAATCCGGCGACAGACGTGGAACCTGCACACAACACAATCAAACTACTTTGCCCCAACGAAACAGGAAGGTTGTCAATCTTCCCGGCTTGCTGTAACAAAGGATTAAACGTATGGTGTGGAGAATAATGTTTAATTGCAGAAAATAAAAGAGAACAATTATTTGCAGTTGGTGGTTTTATCAGTGTAAAAGAATGGACCGGGGTCCACAGTTCACTAGTGGTGTCTCTCCATAAAGATAAACGATATGTTGGGTAAACAAATTACAGCTGGGCAATTGATAAAATATTGAGCGCATGACAATGCATATATATGACAAGATGACTACCATGATATTTAATTGGGCATTACGACAAGATACATAGACCGTTATCCAACCGTATCTATGACTAATAATCCACCTTCAGGTTGACATCCGTGTTCCCCGTTGGTATTAAGTTGCAAGCAACGGATAATCGCATTAAGTAATGTGCGTAATGTAAACAAGTACATATGACCGTGGACATAACATTGTTAGGTTATCCCTAGTGGCAACAGCACATCCACAATCTTAGACGTTGCTGTCACTCGCCCAGATTACTGGAGACTGAACCCACTATCTAGCATAAATACTCACTCTTGGAGTTACAAGCATCTATTTGGCCAAAGCATCTACTAGTAACGGAAAGCATGCAAGATCATAAATAACATGTAACATAGATTAATAATCAACTTGATCATAGTATTCAATATTCATCGGATCCCAGCAAACACAACATGTAGCATTACAATAAGATGATCTTGATCATGTTAGGCAGCTCACAAGATCTAAACATGATAGCATAAAGTGGAGAGACAACCATCTAGCTACTGCTATGGACCCGTAGTCCAAGTATGAACTACTCACGCATCACTCCGGAGGCAGGCATGGCGATGTAGAGCCCTCCGGTGATGATTTCCCTCTCCGGCAGGGTGCCGGGAAGAGCTTCAGAACCCTCCCGTGCTAGGGTTGACGATGGCGGCGCCTCTGGAACTTTTCGTGGAATATGACTCGGGTATTTAGGGTTTTCGCATTGGGGGGAATAAATAGGCGAAAAGGGCGGCGGCTGAGGGCACCCGAGGGGCCCACACGCACCCTTGGCGCCGCAGGAGGTGGGGCCGCGCCGAGCCCTTGTGTGGCCGCCTCCTGGCGCTCCTCCATCTCCCCTTTGGACTCCGTGTACATGTCGGTGAAATAGGGACCTCCGTTGATTTTCGTCCAATTCCGAGAATATTTCCAGAACAACTTTTCTGGAATACAAAAACAGCAGAAAACAGGAACTGGCACTGTGGCATCTTGTTAATAGGTTAGTCCCAAAAAATGTATAAAAATGATATGAAGTGGATGCAAAACATGTAACAATTGGTATAATATCAACATGGAACATCAAAAATTATAGATACGTTTGAGACGTATCAGCATCCCCAAGCTTAGTTCCTACTCCTCCTCGAGTAGGTAAACGATAAAACAAAATAATTTTTGAAGTGACATGCTACCATCATAATCTTGATCAAATAGTATTGTAAGGCACATGTAAGTGAATGAAGTGATCCAAGTCAATGGTCTACAATTTGCTACCAAATAGATAATGAGTAAACATAGAATCATACAAGCTAAACTTTTCATGAATAATACTTTGGAGACAATGCATCCACAGGTTTACATAAGTGTTAACTCATAAAGCAATAGATTCTAATAAAAGGTATTTAACCAACACAAAGGAAGATTTAAGTTTCAGCGTTTGCTTCAACTTTCAACATATCTCATGGATATTGTCAACACAAAGCAATATAATAAGTCCAATATGTAGCATATAACAAATGTTGTACCAAAGTTGACACTAGTGTTTGCTTGTGGAAGATAGAAAGAAGTAGGAAAACTGACTCAACATAAAAGTAAAAGAAAGCCCCTTCGCAGAGGGAAGCAGGGATTAAATCATGTGCTAGAGCTTTTTAGGTTTTTGAAATCATATAGAGAGTAAAAATTAAGTTTTGAGAGGTGTATGTTAATTGGTCAACGAATCAGTAGTGGAAAGTACAATATGACCCTGACCAAACAGACTTTTAAGAGCGGCTCCCATGAAGGACGTTATTTCTACCAGCAAGGCAGATCATCCCTCTTTTCTCTTTTGTTTACACATGCAGATATATCACTGGTATTATTGCTTGACTGATAAATCAGGGCAAAATGTGAAGAGAATTAAGCGGTTAAAGTTGTAATTAATTGGGACTGGGCACCTTGTTGCCAGCTCTTTTTGCAAAATTAATAGATAAGCGGATGTATATGCCGCTAGTCTGATGGTAAACTCTGCTTGACAAGTGACATAAAGACATCCACCACGTCCTCATGAGCTTGGTAAACATTGACACAAAAAGGAGTAGTAACAATTTTGAATAGTTTAAAGGTAGCACATGAAAAATTTACTTGGAGTGGCAAGGAAATACCACATATAGGTAGTTATGGTGGACACAAATGGCATGGATTTTGGCTCAAGGATTTGGATGCACGAGAAGCATTCCCTCTCAGTACAGAGTTTAGGCTAGCAAGGTTATGTAAGCAAACAAGAATATCAACCGGTACACCAAGTTTTATATGACCAACATATTGCAAGCATTATAAGACTTCATACCATCTTCCTTGTTAACCAAACCCTTTTATTAGAAAATATCTAGACCTTAGAGATACCACCCATGCAAACCAAATTTCAACAAGCTTTACGGTAGTTCTTCACTAATGGGCTTAACTTACATGATGCAAAAAAATTAATCATGACCTACTTGTTAACTCAAAACAATTGACAAGTATCAAATTATCCAAATTAGTAATCTACAAGAGTATAAAAGTCTTTTCCATTATACCATTTACCACATGCAACATTTTCTGTTCCAACCAAACACCAATCAATTTATTTCAATAACTCTCCAAACAAGTATAAGTGAAGTAAGAGAGTACTTTCTTTAAAAGAACTAATAGCTCTGACAAGAGATACATGAAAACAAGAGCTAAAAGCTTGAACAGCGCTAGATATGAATACTCAACAAATATAAGTGAAGAATAGGAGTATTCTCATGAAAAAGCGGAGCGTGTCTCTCTCACAATCAAAAATGCTAGGATCCAATCAAGTTGATCACAAAATAAAAATAACATACTGAAAATGAAGGCACACAGACGCTCCAAGAATAGCACATATGATGTGAAAGAATTAAAATATAGTTTCACTAGAGATGACCTGATAATTTTGACGATGAAGAAGGGGAAGCTTAGACGCTTGAGTCTTCTTGAAATATGCTGGGGAGATCCATGGGAGCCTCCCCAAGCTTGAGCTCTTTACTCTTCTCCATCCTATTATATCACTCTTCCCTCTTGACCCTTGAAAACTTCCGCCACACCAAACTCAAAGTAAATCTCACTAGAGGGTTAGTGCACAATCAAAAACTCACATGTTCTGTAAAGACGCAATATGACCATTACTTTAAACATTAGCTACTGCCACTGATGTTATGTGAAGCTCTTCCACCCAAAAAAGAATTCTACCCAACACTAGTAAAAAGAGAATGCAAAATAAAAGACATAATCTGTCTAACACAGAACAGTCCGCAAAGACGAATTTTTTCGAGGCACTTACGATGCTCAGATTGAAAAACTTTGAACTAATGAAAGATGCGTACATACATCAGAATTACGGAAAAAAAATTGCAGATTTAAATCACATTCTGTTGATTGTAGATAATTAATACGGTGAACAATAGAAATATGTTCCTGCGCAACAATCAAAATCTAGCATCATCTTATCATTAGAGACTACTCTTGGCACAACAATGCGAAAAAGTAAAGATACAAATGAGTTGCTACAGAAGTAAACAACCTCCTTGACTCAAACTGAAAACGAAAGATAATGGGTTGCCCCCCAAAAACGCTTCCTTTAATGCCTTTTAGCTAGGCTAGAAGATTTTAATGATGCTCTCATAAGAATAAGAGTTGAAAAACAAAAGAGGGCATCAAGAGGCAATTATCAAACACATTTAAGTCTAACCCACTTTCTATGCAAAGGAATCTTATAACAAAATAAATTATTGAATCATAAAGCAACTAGCATAGAAAGATGAAACAAATATAACTTCAAAACTTTCAACATAAAGAGAGGTGTTTTAGTGACTTGAAAACTTCTACAACCATATTTTCTTCTCTCATAATAACTTTCAGTAGCATCATGAACAAACTCAACAATATAACTATCACATAAAGCATGCTTTTCATGATCTAAAAACACATAATTTTTATTAAGCTAAAAAACAGTGGGGTCATTAAACCCACTTTTGACAATAGCAGTATAATTAATATTATCAGGCAATATAGGACCATCATCAAGAAAATCTATTATATTATTAAAACAACAAACATTGTACGGCTCAAATTAAACCCAAATTTAACAACTGCAAGGAACCGTTCAGATTTAGAAGCTAAAAAATCTTTGGAATAAGTCGCCCGCAATTAAACACGATCTAGAGAAGGACACGTAACAACCCGAGTTGGAAAGGAAAACTAATCGTGTATCTGCCATGCATGCATACGATTGGATCAGTTTTGATTGGATCAGTTTTGTCCTGTATGCGTACGATTGGATTTGAGCTTCCAGGAATTAACTAATACTAGCAAACTTACCCGTGCGTTGCTACGGGCTGATTTTTATGTTATTGTGGCATGAACGCATGTAAGTTAAAATTAACACTCTACCCAAAATCGTTTGACCCTGATAACTTTATTCTTAAGTATCCCTTTATCCATTTATTTCTGGAGCAAAACACGAGCGAAATTGCACCGATATTCGATGCTTCTGTATTTCATTATTGTTATAACTATCAAAATTATACAACACAGTAGTCAACAAATACAAAATAATAATAAAGAAATGAAATTAATTATTAATAATTCAAAGATGTTCTAATTGGAAACAAAACACCATTGAAATTAACTTATTAACTAATTAAATCAATTTGACGAGTGGAGTATTAATTACCGTTGAAATTGCATGCCCTAGATCAAGCAATGATTAAGTGCGAGTCCACGTGAAAGTCTAGCTCTATAGCTGATCAGGACATCAAGTCTATTTAAAGCAGATGTTGTGAAGGTCATCGTTTTTTGGTGTTACACTGAAGCAATACCGTGGCTATTTATTAATGACCCATGAGCGTCGATGTTCGATTCGGAGTCTAACGCAGGGGTTCGTATCGGTCTCTCTTTAGCAGGGTTCGTATCGGTCTCTCTTTAGCAGTGTTCGTATCGGTCTACGTTTAGTCACGAAAGGATACGCGAGGACGGCCGGCCGGCCGATCGATTGGGTTGCTAGCACCATGGTTTTTTTTTTTTTTGGGTTGCTAGCTTTTGTGTACGCTAGGAAGCTACGATCGATTGGGCTGATGTACGTTTGGGCCGGCCGACGTTTGAGCCTAATCGATCGATGGATGGCTAGCTGTGGATTACCGAACCATCGATAAGCGCCTCGCGACGTACGACATACAACGTACCACCGAAAACGGACGAAGGAAGAAACACTACTCGTATTATATACTCCCTCCGTCCCAAAATAAGTGTCTTAGATTTGATAAAAAGTTGATGTATCTAGACATGAAACACATCTAGATGCATCCAAATTTGGACAAACCAAAGACACTTATTTTGGGACGGATGGAGTAGTAGAGATGAAGGGCAGCTTCATCTTCACGTCGTCACAAGTTTCCTCGCCCCGCAGTTTCTGGCAGCGCTGGTCGATCGAGACTTCGTTGCCCGCTTGGCCGGTATCAGCGCTGATTCAGAAATATTTCGGAGAGAGGAGGCCACCATCTGTGGCATAAAGGTTTTGATCAACCATCACGACGGCGGCGTTGAAGAAAAGAAGAAGTACATATGCCGAGAACGCAAACATCGTTGAAAGAAGCCTCGCGCGCGGCTGTGTAAATTCAACTATTACGAGCGCGCGGGGACCCTGGAATCTCGCGTTAGCAGAAATATATATCTCAGGCCCCGCCGGCGACCAGGATGTGGCAGGAGATATAGATCTAATCTACCATGCCGCCAGCCACCGGCGATGTTGAAAAAGCTAGAGATGCATGCATGCCGACGATGTCGCTGATGTCGGAGGTTTCAGTGTCCGCCAAGAATTTTGATTTTCACGTTCAGAACCAATCGCCTTGATGGATGCCCTCCAATATAGATCACAAAGTACTTATGTAAGAAATTAGATGGCGGAATCATCAGATTTCATCTATCGAGTGGCACAAACTTTACTCTTTCTTATGCTATCTTTTGAGTGATCATTGGTATGTTATACTAGGAGTTGAGCAAGCTCAATGTGAGATTGACTCCATGAATTTTTCCTACGGGCATGCACCACTTAAAAGGAGTATTTGCTGAAAGAGCATGCAGCTGCTACAATCCAATGGACGCACAAGACCATAAGCAACTCACGGTGAGAGTGAGGTCATGGCTACATATACACTGTCGTCGAGTTTGGCCGTATCGTCTTTCCCAGGTACACTACACAACGTCTATCCATCATGTCTTCCGTTATGTCATGTCCAAATTATCTCATGCCATCCATTACATGCACTAATTTCTGTCGGTTTTAGCAAGACAGATGTTTTACAACTGCCGGCGTATGATCACAATATTTATAAGAACTACAGAAATCGCTTCGCGTATATACTATTATGCATACATTGCCGTCGAGTCTGGCCGTATCATCTTTCCCAGGTACACTACACAACGTCTATCCATCATGTCTTCCGTTAAGTCATGTCTAAATTATCTCGTCATCCATTACATGCACTAATTTCTGTCGGTTTTAGCAAGCAAGATGTTTTACAAATGCCGGCGTCTGATCACAATATTTTTTAAGAATTACAGAAATCGCTTCGCGTATATACGATTATGCGTATTGTTGTTCAACTTCTTTAAACCCAAACTCTTTGTTAATGAAGACATAATGTGACTAATAGATGTTTGAAACGAAGTACAGAAGTTCTATTATATATGTGCCAAGAGTCCAAGGCCGATTCCCTGGTGTTGTTGCATTGTTATGCTTCTTTTTTCTGTTTTTGCAAACAAAAGTATATGCATCGGATTGAGTTTATAATTTGCAGCGGCTGTGGTAATGTTCTCCCTCTCGGCGGGTATGTAGAAGAGCTCAGTTTTCGGTAATGGGTTGTGTAGTACATGGCGATATGACTTCAGCCAAATCTTCTTGGAGGATGACAGGAAACTTTTGCTTTGCTGCATAATTCTGGTACGTCTAAGTTGATCGGTTCTGATTTGTTCTCAGATTACATTCTGCATATTATGTTATCTAATATTACTCCACTAATGATGCCTTTGATTTTCTTGCTTTCAGATTTTGGGAATTATCATAAAACTTCTGATACTTCAGCTCAGCTTGTGTTTACATATTTCGTCGGGTGTAATATCTTTTGGGGTAGTGGGTTCTAGAATACATGCCGATATGACTTCACCCAAATATTCTTGGAGGATCTCAGGTAACTTTTGCTTCATGTCAGGAATTTTTGTCTATACCTGTTTCAGTTTGTATTTTTTATGATCGTCTTGGGAGTTAGTTTTGCATACAACTTGCATTCAAAAGTTGAAAGGATCAAGTTAGATCTTGAAAGTGTGCGATTATGATGTAATGAACGATGCAGAAGTACAAAAAGGACTCGCTGATGCATCCAGTGATTTAAGGCACTACATGAAGCAATACGTCTAAGACATATCCTTTAACATTGAAGAAACATATTTGGTTTGTTCCAATGTTCTTCGAAATAACTTTGGTAGCTGAAGTTTCTTTGTTCTCTATTTGGGTATATTTTTCTTACGTGAATGACTACAAGTGAAATGTTCATATCCAAAGTACATGTCCTTTGTTTATGCGAGATGTATTCCATTTATTTGTCTCCATATAATAAGAACATATGGAGGCACAATCAGCTTTCCCTTCATTTTTTTAAGGACCAGTAGAGGTGCATAGAGAGATACTTGATTTGCTTACACTGTTTTGTCCTCCAAAGAATTGATGGAATAATAACTTTATATCATAGATTTTCAGTTATTCACGTTTAATTTATCAAAAATTTGAATATTTTTGTTTTTATTGCACAATTAATTAGATTGTAGTTTACCCCTGATTAGTTCAGAACCATCCTTTCCAAAAAATATAGCTTGATATTTATCTGAATTAAAAATAAAAGGTCCATGAAGCAAAAGAATGTGAGGATGTTTCTTCAGTCCTCGGCCTCTGCTAGGAACAATACATGCCTACAAATGTGAAAATATAGTTAACCTTATTCTACAAATTCCAACAGAGAAAATGCATGGGTTACATAAGGGTAAAGATTCTTAAATTATTAAATTTATATTCAAATATTGGATATTGTTTTTCTAAATTTAAAACAGCTAAGGAAAATATTAAGTGAATAGTCTAGCCGCGCAAATGCGCGGGCCAAACCTGCTAGTTATCATATATAACAGTAGGGAGCACCATTTTATTTCCTGTTATTTCTTCTTTTATTGAGTCAAGGAATTTTTTTACTTCAAATTTATCAAAAGCAGATATTTCAATAGAATCATGACATTTAACAATATAGCGTTCTTCCTCCTTAGGTAGACATGGAGGGTAATCATATAATGTAAGAGTTAAAGAGTTACTATCATTAGAAGGTGGATCCTCCTTTTGTCCTTCACTCTCCTCCTCTTTTTCATCCAATGAGGCTTCAGTTTCAGCAATTTCTTCTCCCACAGGTTCCTGAAAGGCAACAAGATGTTCTCGAGAATAAGTTTTCTCAACAAATTCAGTAATATAGGGATTATCATTGTAATATTCAAGGCAATAACCAAGTATAGCAAAATTCTCAGTTTTATAAGGAGAATCATCATCTTGAATAAAACCAGCAATTTCATAGGCACCCTTAAAAACAACAAATTCTTCAATTTGTTCAAGATTACTGTAACAGCCCAAAAGTTTGTGAACCAAAAACCGTATAAAATTTTCGCTTTTGCTTCGTTCATTGCATCATAGCATACATAGGAATTTGCTAAAATAACATAAGAATTGGAGAAGCAATACTGAATTCAAACAACCCAAACTACAATGAGTTGTTGTTGACAAAATCAACTCAACTAGAATCCATATTTATCAAGGAAGTTCCAAGAGTTCACAATATTGTTTTGCCCTTGCTCCAAAATATTTAAATAGCAACAGTTGGAAAATTAGCAAATGCTATAATCCCACACTATGAACAAATGTTGTCAACAACATTTTATTTGGAGACACCAAAATTAGGGGAGCATCATATTGAGTTTGGGAGGCTACCCAAATTATTTCATAATTTTTGGATAAGTTTAAATGCCTCAAATAATTCAAATACTGCGGCTGTTCTAGATTTTAAATAGGAAAAGGGCTTCGTTGTAATAGCCAGGGACCTCTCTGTGATGATTTCAGAAATCCCAGGGACCTTTTTGCGAATTTGGTTTCCTCTTCCCTGTAGCGACCGGGCGGCCGAGCCGCACCAGGTCGCCATGGCCACGCCGCGCCCTGGCCGCCGCGCTGCCCCCACCTGCGGAAGAAGGGCACACGAGGCCGCGCTGCTCGCTCCACTGCTCCTCCCTCGACTCGTTCCCCAACTCCTCACTGTTTCTCTCTCTCCCCGAGCTCCATTGCCGCCATGGCTGCCGTGCTTGCCACCGGGGATTGAGCAAGCGAGGCACAAATCGTTGACCACCCGCAGCTCCGCCGTGTCCTTCTCCACCGCCTGGCCAGAGGAATCGAGCCCAGAGGCTGCACATCGCCGCCGCCGTCCATTTTTCTCGCCGTGGTTGTCCGAGCTCGCCGCCGCTCCGCCGGTCGATTCCGGCCGCTTCTGTCCACCCCGCGCCTCGCCGTTCGCGTGTACGAGTTCGTGGTGAGCCCCTCCTCCTCGCTGGCCTTCTCCCCTCTCCCCTCCCGCGCTGGCGCGAGTTCCACGCCGTAGAACGCCGTCGCGGTAGCTCCTCTTCTTCGTGTTGACTCACCCGGTGGAGAACCCGGAATATTCCGGTTGATTTTCCGGGTTAAAATTTCTCATACTGGACTCATGCGCTTCAGCCCGGTGCTCACCCGGTAGTGGGCCGGAAATATTTCCGGGTTGATTTTTCCACCCGGTGCACAGCCCAGAATTTTCCGGGCTGGAATCCGGAATTTAAATACTTTTCTGAATTTGTATTTCCCATTCAAACCTCTTTCTACCAATGATCTAAAGTTGTTATTGTTGCTAAATAAATCATCTAAAGGTCAGATCAAAAAGGGAATTGATAAAAATTGATAATTTTTATCGGTGTATCCAAAAATGCGTGTAATACACCAATATGCACAGAAATGTGAGATTAAAACTTTAAAATAAATATCACGCATAACTGATCACATTTGGAATATGGTGCATCTAGTGATATTAAAATCATACGTTTAAAAAGGAGGAACTTATAAAATTAATAACTTTTTACCGGGACCTCAGAAAATTGTGTTCTTTATATCAAAATGATCAGAACAACATGAATGATCCAAAATCTTTATCATCATGCATCATCGATCACAATTACAATAATGTGCTCTAGTAGTAATGATAATCATTAAGTTTGAATATGGGGTCTCTTCCAAATTATGCAATAAATATAACGGGGACCCCATTTAACTTGTTGGTCATGTTTAAAGCTTCTAGGGTGCATTTAAAATGTCATATCATCATCCTTGTATGCATTGCACAATTGCCATGTGTTGATTGTTTTTCCGGTGTTGTTTGTGCATCGGTAGATCAAGGAGGTGAAGTGCCACCCCCGTCTTGTGACGATCCGTACTACCAGCCGTATCAACAAGGCAAGCGTAACCCCCCTCTGAGCATATCTTATCCTATGTTTCCGCAAATATTTTCTCCACTATAATATTGCATGCGGTTCTAAATGTCAACTTTTGTCGGATTAGAGTATCCTATAGTTGCATTAATTTCCCTATGCCAATACTGTTTCCCTCCTATTATCCATAGGTTTGTATTGTTGGCCTGAGATACTAAACTATGCTATGTTGATGCTTAGCCATGCTTAGCAAATGTTATCCGTCGATGGATATTCATGTTGGAAACAGGTGTGAAATGTTCAGATGATGGTGGAGAATTGTGGTAACAGGTAATAAGATGCTAAAAGGTGGGGATGAGAGGCCACTGTGGTTGTGGTGCTTTGTCTCGTTCTCGCCGCCTAGGTGCGAGTTCTTTACCTCCCGAACCAAGACTGAGCGTGCAACCATGCGTGAGGCCTATGCATTCGCAGTGCAGGAACCCTCATAGACTAAATAACTCGAGCGGGGCTAGCCAGGGTCCTCTAGTTCGGCTTCCATTTGCGCGTGCGTGATGATGGTGGTTGAACTGAGATGAGGATGGTGGTGTTAGGAAAATGAGTGGCTGTGGGGCGGGGTGTTGTGATCCTGGCAGTCCTACCGCCACTGATGATCCTGGAAAGTCCTTAACGAGGGAGAAGTCGACACCGCTCCCACCCAGCCGGCTTTCCAAGGAAGAGAGCTAATGCGCAGGTAATGGGCCGGACGGTACGCGTGGCAAACATTTGTACACCCCTGCAGGGTTAAATCTTTTCGAAAAGCCGTGTCCACGGTTAAGGACAACTTGGGAAAGGACGATAAGATCATAGAATAACTTTAACGGAATGATTAAAAACTGGGTACTAGAGGTACCACTCAAGATTGTAAGGTGAGCTTCCTCGAGGGTGATTCGGGGAGGTGCCTTTGATGAACAGGTACAGTGGTTGATGATGAAAGGTGATGAAAGAAAGAGTACTTCTTACCTCTTTTGAAAATACTCTGAATAGTCGATGCCTTGAGTTATGTTTTCATAAATAAAATCAGCTTTATGCAAAACAGCCATATAACTTTGAAAGCCTCATCGAGCTAAAGCTCTATATATAATCTTGCGAGTTCGTCGAACTCAACGTCGTTTGTTTTGTTTCAGAGGAGGACTTCACCGACCTCGAAGGTGGGTTCTTTGTGGACGTCGACGAGTAGTCTGGGGTTCCCAGGTGGCAGCTTGGGACATCCCGGAAGCTGGCGCTGTGATGTTTATCTGTAGGCCTCTTAGGCCATATTTGGATCTTGTTGTTTAGAACAACCTAATTTGCTTCCGCTTGTTGTAATGTTGGGTCTGTGACCTCTGGTTGTCATTTGCTATCTTTCTCTATTATAAGAGTTGAACTATATGATTTGTGTCGTAGAGTCTGTGATGTGCCAGTTGTTCCACAAGTCTTGATCTCTCTATTATGCATTGAGGGTTGTGCCTGTGTTAAGGCATCAATCGGGGTGTTGCGTTGCCGATGATCCATTCCGAGCAACGCCTGCCAAAGGTTTTGGCCGGGGATTGGTAAACCCGTAACCTCCGGTTGTATCGCTTAACCGGTGACACACAGCATCACTGTATAACAGTCAGGTCGGGGCGCCACAAGTTGGTATCAGAGCAGTACTGCCTGTAGGAAACCCTTCTACTGGTCGATGTTGAGTCTAGTGTTTGTGAAAATATTTTTAACCTAAAAATGAGTTGTGAAAACCATCTTAGGATTCTTTTTACTCCTTATCTGGTTACCCTCTAATCTCGGAGCAATCTTACCTCGATTTGAGTTTAAAGGTTTTACTCTCCTGTTACTTCAAAATGATTAGAAACGGGGTGGGTTCGACCTTTAGTGTTATGTGTCCGTTGCTCCCGCTGCGTTGCAATCCCAAATCAACTCAGATGTTTCTACCGAATCAATCTTTGATCCTTTCTTTGGGTTTTAACCCACGGACTTGAACATAAGGTCCCGGATTGTGTCAACTAGAGTGTGTTAAGTTGTGATTTCTTAACTCTCACTAGTAGCACATGATGCTGATCTTTGACCCAAGTTCTATCTTGTTGTTTCCTTCTCGCAAAGTATTATCGTCCCTAGTCTGTGTACTTGTGTAGACGCTAATGCTATTGTTCGACCATTCGGAGAAAGATACTAACCGTGTCATTGTCAAATCTCCAGAATGGCTCGAGGAGGCCGTGGAGGCCGTGGTGGTCGCGGTAACCACAATGATGATGAGGATGATCTGCCGCCACCACCCTCGATGGCTGAGGTCTTGATGGCCATTGAGGAGAACCGTGGGCGCAATGAGCGCTTGCTGAGCAGTTGGTGCAGCAGAATGCACGGAGGAACGAGTGCAACACTCTCACTGAGTTCCTGCGCTCGCAGCCACCCACTTTGCTGATGCTAAGGAGCCACTGGAAGCTGATGATTGGCTTCGTGCTTTGGAGCGCAAGTTCTCCGCGCTGCATGTCCCATTGGCTGAGCAAGTCAACTTTGCCACCTATCTCTTGGTTGGTGCTGCTGGCTGTTGGTGGGAAAGCCATGTGGCTTTGTTTCCAGCCAACCATGTCTTCACCTGGGCTGATTTCCGCACTGCCTTCCGTGCGGAGTACATTCCCCAGCCGATCATGGACTTGAAGAGGAGGGAGTTCCTGGATTTGCAACAGGGACGGATGGACCTCCGCACTTATGGTCGTGAGTTCAACCATCTCTCTCGTTACGCCCCAAGGGACGTGACCAATGATGCTGACAAGCAAGAGCTGTTCCGCAAGGGTCTGACTCCGCAGCTCCGCTATGAGCTATTGCCCTTCAGGTTCCAGACCTATCAGGAGCTGTTCAACCAGGCTTTCACTCTTGAGCAAGGAAGAAAGGAACTTGAAGCTTCCAAGAGGCCCGCACATGGGGACCACCAGAGTTCCTCGGGTTCTGAGAGCAAGAAGCGCAGGGTGTTTGTTCCCTACAGCGCCGTACCTCGTGCTCCCTTCATGCCGAGGGCAGCAGGATATAGGCCACCTCCTCCGCGCCCCACTACTTCGACACTTGGGATAGGCGGGAGTGGGTACCGTCCTATGCTACCTGCTCCACCTGGACTCACTTGCTACACCTGTGGCCAGGCTGGTCACTACTCCAGGGAGTGCCCCCAGAAGGCACCTCTCGCGATAACTCCTGCACGAGCCCCTGCCACTCCAACTGGCAAGGCTGGACCTATTGTGCGTGGTCGCCTGAACCACATCTCTGCTGAAGAAGCTGAAGAGACCCCGGCGTTCTTATGGGTGAGTTACGAATCAACGGCAATACAGCTACAGTTTTGTTTGACTCTGGAGCATCGCATTCATTCATATCCATAGCTTTTGCAAAAGACCACAAATACCGTTCGAGAAAATGAGCCATCCCTTGGTGATTGCCACTCCTGGCTCCAAATGGCAAACCGATGGGGTTACTCCTGAGGTCCAGATTAATATAGGTTCCTTGTCTTTTCCTTATGCCTTGGTAGCTCTGAAGTCCAAAGGCATTGATGTCATACTGGGCATGAACTGGCTAACCAAATACCGGCTAATCTCGACTGTGCCGCCAAGACCATTACTGTGACCGCTCCTTCCGGTGACATTGTGAAGTATTGGCCTGCAACATCAATACCTCCGTCCGCCATCGTACCCCGCTCACCTGAGATCTCCTTTGCTTTATGGAAGGCGAATCCCCTCCTGAAATCCAGGACATACACGTGGTGTGTGACTTCCCGGATGTGTTCCCGGAAGAATTGCCTGGCATGCCTCCTGACCGAAGTGTGGAGTTTGTCATAGAGCTACTTCCCGGTACCGCTCCAATTTCCAAGAAGCCCTACCGTATGCCGGTGGAAGAGTTGGCTCTGTTGAAAGAGCAAATTGATCAGCTGTTAGCAAGGAGTTCATCCAGCCTAGCAGTTCACCTTGGGGTTGTCCGGTACTCTTTGTCAAGAAGAGGGATTCTACCGTGCCTCGTCTAGTCTCTGACTATCGACCGTTGAATGCGGTGACAATCAAGAACAAGTATCCTATTCCTCGCATCAATGATCTGTTGGATCAGTTAGCTGGTGCAACGGTATTCTCCAAGATGGATCTGAGGTCAGGCTACCATCAGATAAAAATCAGAAAGGAGGATATTCCAAAGACGGCATTTGTTACTCGTTATGGCTCATATGAGTATACCGTCATGTCCTTTGGTCTCACAAATGCCCCGCTACTTTCATGAGGCTCATGAACTCTGTCTTCATGGATTATCTTGACAAGTTTGTCGTCATTTACATTGATGACATCTCATCTATTCCAAAACCAATGAAGAGCATGAGGAACATCTTCGTTTGGTTCTGACAAGACTTCGAGAACACCGCCTCTATGCCAAGTTCTCCAAGTGTGAGTTTTGGTTGGATAATCTCATCTTCCTTGGTCATGTGATATCCGCTAATGGTGTGGCTGTCATTCCTGACAAGATTCAGTCCATTTGGATTGGAAAACTCCAATGTCAGTCAAGGACATCCGTAGCTTTCTCGGATTGGCGGTTACTACCGCCGATTCATCGAAGGTTTCTCCAAGATAGCCAAGGCCCTGACTGACCTTCTCAAGAAGGATAAAAAGTTTGTATGGTCGGCCGAAGCTGAAGAGAGTTTCAAACACTGAAAGCCAACTCACGTCCGCTCCTGTGCTTGTCCTGCCGGACACAAGCAAGGATTTCGTCGTCTTCTGTGACGCCTCTCTACAAGGCTTGGGTGTGTGCTAATGCAAGATGGCCATGTGGTGGCATATGCTTCTCGCCAACTTAAGCCGCATGAGCTCAATACCCAACTCATGATCTAGAACTTGCCGCGTGGTCTATGCTTTGAAGCAATGGAGACCATACCTGTTTGGTAACCGTTGCGAGATCTTCTCGGATCACAAGAGTCTGAAGTACCTCTTCACCCAGCCGGATTTAAATCTCAGGCAAAGGCGTTGGTTGGAGTTAATCACGGACTATAATGTGAGTCTGAACTATCAACCCGGCAAAGCAAACGTCGTGGCTGACGCGCTAAGTCGGAAGTCCTATTGCAACAATCTGATGATTGAAAGGCCCAACCTGCCCTCATGAAGAGTTCCTCGTTTGAACTGGAAATTGTTCCCTCCGGCTACCTTGCAAATCTGGAGATCAAATCTACTCTTGTAGACCAGATTAAGGATGCTCAAACGTGACAAGGGTATTCTAAAAATCAAGAGAACATTGCTAGCGGGAAGGCCAAATGTTTTTCTGTCAATGAATCCGGAGTTGTTTATTTTGGTGACCGCTTGGTGTGCCAAAGAAACGAAAATTGAGGGAGTTGATCCTCCAAGAAGCTCATGAATCTCCTCTCTCTATTCATCCCGGTAGTACCAAGATGTACCAAGACCTTCGACCACTATTCTGGTGGACTCGTATGAAACGAGAAATTGCCAAGTATGTTGCTGAATGCGACACATGTCGACGGGTAAAGGCTGAACATCAAAGACCTGCCGGCACTCTTCGCCCTATTGCAGTCCCGAGTGGAAATGGGATGAAATTGGTATGGACTTCATCACCGGGTTTCCCATCTCAAAAGGGCAACAATGCAATTGGGTAATCATTGATCGTCTTTCCAAGGTTGCTCACTTCCTACCAGTCCGTGATGATATACGGGCAAGTCAACTTGCTGACTTATATTTGGCTCGTATTGTTCCATTGCATGGGGTCCCTCTGAGGATCATATCGGACCGTGGAAGTATCTTTGTCTCCAAGTTTTGGCAGAGTTTCCAAACTGCTATGGGGTCCCGTCTCAACTTCAGTACCGCCTACCATCCTCAAACTGATGGTCAGACCGAAAGAGTGAACCAAGTGTTGGAAGACATGCTTCGGGCATGTGTATCTCTTTTGGCAAGGGTTGGGAAAAGTATCTCCCTTTCGCGGAGTTCTCCTACAACAATAGCTATCAAGCTAGTCTGGGCATGGCTCCATTCGAGGCTCTATATGGAAGAAAATGCCGCACTCCTCTAAATTGGTCCGAACCGGAGAGAGCACTCTTTGGTCCGGATGTGATCAATGAAGCTGAGGAGAAGGTTCGAATCATAAGAGAGAATCTGAAGATTGCTCAGTCTAGGCAGAAGAGCTACTATGATAAGCACCATCAGGAAATTCACTATGAAATTGGTGATAAAGCTTATCTCCGCGTCTCTCCCCTTCGTGGCGTTCGCCGCTTCGGAATCAAAGGAAATTGGCCCCTCGCTATGTTGGCCCTTTCACCGTTCTGGGCAAGCGAGGAGATCTTTCTTATCAAGTTGGAGTTACCGGTCAAATTCCCAAATGTACATGATGTGTTTCATGTCTCCCAACTTCGCCGGTGTTTCAAGGATCCTATCCATGGGGTCAATCATGAAGAGCTAGATCTACAAGAAGACCTCACTTATCGTGAGCATCCTATCCGTGTCTTGGATGAAGCTGAAAGGAAGACCCGTAACAAGACTACCAAGTTCCTCAAAGTTAATGGTCTCACCATTCCGAGGAAGAAGCCACTTGGGAAAGAGAGGATAGTCTACGTGAGGAATATCCCGACTTCTTTTCGCACTCTTAGAATCTCGGGACGAGATTCCTGTAAGGAGGGTAGAGTTGTAACAGCCCAAACGTTTGTGAACCAAAAACCGTATAAAATTTTCGCTTTTGCTTCGTTCATTGCATCATAGCATACATAGGAATTTGCTAAAATAACATAAGAATTGGAGAAGCAATACTGAATTCAAACAACCCAAACTACAATGAGTTGTTGTTGACAAAATCAACTCAACTAGAATCCATATTTATCAAGGAAGTTCCAAGAGTTCACAATATTGTTTTGCCCTTGCTCCAAAATATTTAAATAGCAACAGTTGGAAAATTAGCAAATGCTATAATCCCACACTATGAACAAATGTTGTCAACAACATTTTATTTGGAGACACCAAAATTAGGGGAGCATCATATTGAGTTCGGGAGGCTACCCAAATTATTTCATAATTTTTGGATAAATTTGAATGCCTCAAATAATTCAAATACTGCGGCTGTTCTAGATTTTAAATAGGAAAAGGGCTTCGTTGTAATAGCCAGGAACCTCTCCGTGATGATTTCAGAAATCCCAGGGACCTTTTTGCGAATTTGGTTTCCTCTTCCCTATAGCGACCGGGCAGCCGAGCCGCACCAGGTCGCCATGGCCACGCCGCGCCCTGGCCGCCGCGCTGCCCCCACCTGCGGAAGAAGGGCACACGAGGCCGCGCTGCTCGCTCCACTGCTCCTCCCTCGACTCGTTCCCCAACTCCTCACCGTTTCTCTCTCTCCCCGAGCTCCATTGCCGCCATGGCTGCCGTGCTTGCCGCCGGGGATTGAGCAAGCGAGGCACAAATCGTTGACCACCCGCAGCTCCGCCGCGTCCTTCTCCACCGCCTGGCCAGAGGAATCGAGCCCAGAGGCTGCACATCGCCGCCGCCATCCATTTTTCTCGCCGCGGTTGTCCGAGCTCGCCGCCGCTCCGCCGGTCGATTCCGGCCGCTTCTGTCCACCCCGCGCCTCGCCGTTCGCGTGTACGAGTTCGTGGTGAGCCCCTCCTCCTCGCTGGTTTTCTCCCCTCTCCTCCCGCGCTAGCGCGAGTTCCACGCCGTAGAACGCCGTCGCGGTAGCTCCTCTCTTCGTGTTGACTCACCCGGTGGAGAACCCGGAATATTCCGGTTGATTTTCCGGGTTAAAATTTCTTGTACTGGACTCACGCGTTCAGCCCGGTGCTCACCCGGTAGTGGGCCGGAAATATTTCCGGGTTGATTTTTCCACCCGGTGCACAACCCAGAATTTTCCGGGCTGGAATCCGGAATTTAAATACTTTTCTGAATTTGTATTTCCGTTCAAACCTCTTTCTACCAATGATCTAAAGTTGTTATTGTTGCTAAATAAATCATCAAAAGGTCAGATCAAAAAGGGAATTGATAAAAATTGATAATTTTTATCGGTGTATCCAAAAATGCGTGTAATACACCAATATGCACAGAAATGTGAGATTAAAACTTTAAAATAAATATCACGCATAACTGATCACATTTGGAATATGGTGCTTCTAGTGATATTAAAATCATACGTTTAAAAAGGAGGAACTTATAAAATTAATAACTTTTTACCGGGACCTCAGAAAATTGTGTTCTTTATATCAAAATGATCAGAACAACATGAATGATCCAAAATCTTTATCATCATGCATCATCGATCACAATTACAATAATGTGCTCTAGTAGTAATGATAGTCATTAAGTTTGAATATGGGGTCTCTTCCAAATTATGCAATAAATATAACGGGGACCCCATTTAACTTGTTGGTCATGTTTAAAGCTTCTAGGGTGCATTTAAAATGTCATATCATCATCCTTGTATGCATTGCACAATTGCCATGTGTTGATTGTTTTTCCGGTGTTGTTTGTGCATCGGTAGATCAAGGAGGTGAAGTGCCACCCCGTCTTGTGACGATCCGTACTACCAGCCGTATCAACAAGGCAAGCGTAACCCCCCTCTGAGCATATCTTATCCTATGTTTCCGCAAATATTTTCTCCACTATAATATGCATGCGGTTCTAAATGTCAACTTTTGTCGGATTAGAGGATCCTATAGTTGCATTAATTTCCCTATGCCAATACCTGTTTCCCTCCTACTATCCATAGGTTTGTATTGTTGGCCTGAGATACTAAACTATGCTATGTTGATGCTTAGCCATGCTTAGGCAAATGTTATCCGTCCGATGGATATTTCATGTTGGAAACAGGTGTGAAATGTTCAGATGATGGTGGAGAATTGTGGTAACAGGTAATAAGATACTAAAAGGTGGGGATGAGAGGCCACTGTGGTTGTGGTGCTTTGTCTCGTTCTCGCCGCCTAGGTGCGAGTTCTTTACCTCCCGAACCAAGACTGAGCGTGCAACCATGCGTGAGGCCTATGCATTCGCAGTGCAGGAACCTCATAGACTAAATAACTCGAGCGGGGCTAGCCAGGGTCCTCTAGTTTGAGCTTCCATTTGCGTGTGCGTGATGATGGTGGTTGGACTGAGATGAGGATGGTGGTGTTAGGAAAATGAGTGGTTGTGGGGCGGGGTGTTGTGATCCTGGCAGTCCTACCGCCATTGATGATCCTGGAAAGTCCTTAACGAGGGAGAAGTCGACACCGTTCCCACCCAGCCGGCTTTCCAAGGAAGAGAGCTAATGCGCAGGTAATGGGCCGGGCGGTTCGCGTGGCAAACATTTGTACACCCTGCAGGGTTAAATCTTTTCAAAAAGCCGTGTTCACGGTTAAGGACAACTTGGGAAAGGACGATACGACCATAGAATAACTTTAACGGAATGATTAAAACTGGGTACTAGAGGTACCACTTCAAGATTGTAAGGTGAGCTTCCTCGAGGGTGATTCGGGAGGTGCCTTTGATGAACAGGTACAGTGGTTGATGATGAAAGGTGACGAAAGAAAGAGTACTTCTTACCTCTTTTGAAAATACTCTGAATAGTCGATGCATTGAGTTATGTTTTCATAAATAAAATCAGCTTTATGCAAAACAGCCATATGACTTTGAGAGCCTCATCGAGCTAAAGCTCTATATATAATCTTGCGAGTTCGTCGAACTCAACGTCGTTTGTTTTATTTTAGAGGAGGACTTCACCGACCTCGAAGGTGGGTTCTTTGTGGACGTCGACAAGTAGTCTGGGGTTCCCAGGTGGCAGCTTGGGACATCCCGGAGCAGCTGGCGCTGTGATGTTTATCTGTAGGCCTCTTAGGCCATATATTTGGATCTTGTTGTTTAGAACAACCTAATTTGCTTCCGCTTGTTGTAATGTTGGGTCCGTGACCTCTGGTTGTCATTTGCTATCTTTCTCTATTATAAGAGTTGAACTATAATGATTTGTGTCGTAGAGTCTGTGATGTGCCAGTTGTTCCACAAGTCTTGGTCTCTCTATTATGCATTGAGGGTTGTGCCTGTGTTAAGGCATCAATCGGGGTGTTGCGTTGCCGATGATCCATTCCGAGCAACGCCTGCCAAAGGTTTTGGCCGGGGATTGGTAAACCTGTAACCTCCGCTTGTATCGCTTAACCGGTGACACACAACATCACTGTATAACAGTCAGGTCGGGGCGCCACAATTACCAAAGTCATAGTTTCCTTTAGCATAAGCAGCCAAGGTTTCATTATCATTATAATCACATTGGAAAGGGAGGTGTTTATGCCTTCTACAACAAAATGATTCATTAAAACAGTAGGATTCATCATAAGTAGAGCACAAGTTTTTAGCAAAATAATTCAATCTATTTATTTGTTCCCATAAATGTACCCCTTTTTTAGACAAGCGGTATTCCTTATAATAATTTTGTTGTTCCTCCGTGAACCCACTTAGCCAATAAGATTTTGCTTCAAAGAGAGAAGCCATTTATATCAAATAAACAACTAGACATAATAATGAACCGAAATAAACTAAATGCAGGATTTTTTTGTGTTTTTGATATGTAAAAGCAAACGAGATAAAATAAAAGTAAACTAAGCAAGACAAAAACAAAGTAAAGAGATTGTAAGCGTGAGACTCCCCTTGCAGAAGCCTGCTAACTCCCCGGCAACGGCGCCAGAAAATTATGGCGTGTTGAAGGGGAAGTTAGGAGACTGCTGAACCGAAGTACTTCCACTCCCCGGCAACGGCGCTAGAAAATTAGCTTGATGATGGGAAATCACACATTCGTTGGGAGACCCCAAGAGGAAGGTATGAAGCAGTGCAGCAGCAAGTTTTCCCTCAGTATGAAACCAAGGTTATCGAACCAGTAGGAGTAGGAGCACTTTAGAAGGTTGTTGGTGGCGGAATATGGCACGGCGCAACACCAGGGAATCCGGCGACCGACGTGGAACCTGCACACAACACAATCAAACTACTTTGCCCCCTGCGAAACAGGAAGGTTGTCAATCTTCTCGGCTTGTTGTAACAAAGGATTAAACGTATGGTGTTGAAAATAATGTTTAATTGCAGAAAGTAAAAGAGAACAATTGTTTGCAGTTGGTGGTTTTATCAGTGCAAAAGAATGGACCGGGGTCCACAGTTCACTAGTGGTGTCTCTCCATAAAGATAAACGACATGTGGGTAAACAAATTACTGCTGGGCAATTGATAAAATATTGAGCGCATGACAATGCATATATATGACAAGATGACTACCATGATATTTAATTGGGCATTACGACAAGATATATAGACCGTTATCCAACCGCATCTATGACTAATAATCCACCTTCAGGTTGACATCCGTGTTCCCCGTTGGTATTAAGTTGCAAGCAACGGATAATCGCATTAAGTAATGTGTGTAATGTAAACAAGTACATATGACTGTTGACATAGCATTGTTAGGTTATCCCTAGTGGCAACAGCACATCCACAACCTTAGACGTTGTTGTCACTCGCCCAGATTACTGGAGACTGAACCCACTATCTAGCATAAATACTCACTCTTGGAGTTATAATCATCTACTAGTAACGGAAAGCATGCAAGATCATAAATAACATGTAACATAGATTAATAATCAACTTGATCATAGTATTCAATATTCATCGGATCCCAGCAAACACAACATGTAGCATTACAATAAGATGATCTTGATCATGTTAGGCAGCTCACAAGATCTAAACATGATAGCATAAAGTGGAGAGACAACCATCTAGCTACTGCTATGGACCTGTAGTCCAAGGATGAACTACTCACGCATCACTCCGGAGGCAGGCATGGCGATGTAGAGCCCTCCGGTGATGATTCCCCTTTCCGGCAGGGTGCCGGAAAGAGCTTCAGAACCCTCTCAAGCTAGGGTTGACGACGGTGGCGCCTCTGGAACTTTTCGTGGAATATGACTCGGGTATTTAGGGTTTTCGCGTCGGGGGGAATTAATAGGTGAAAGGGCGGCGGCTGAGGGCACCCGAGGGGCCCACATGCACCCTCGGCGCCGCAAGAGGTGGGACCACGCCGAGCCCTTGTGTGGCCGCCTCCTGGCGCTCCTCCGTCTCCTTTTTGGACTTCGTGTACGTGCCGGTGAAATAGGGACCTCCGTTGATTTTTGTCCAATTCTGAGAATATTTCTAGAATAGCTTTTCTGGAATACAAAAATAGCAGAAGATAGGAACTGACACTGTGGCATCTTGTTAATAGGTTAGTCCCAAAAAATGTATAAAAATGATATGAAGTGGATGCAAAACATGTAACAATTGGTATAATATCAACATGGAACATCAAAAATTATAGATATGTTTGAGACGTATCAGTTACCACCATATATACATCAACTGGTGATCACGAAACAGAGCAAACATCGCAAGACACGTCTCAAGTGGACAAGCCAGAAAGAGAGAGCGACTCTCTGAGTCAGATGTTGCGGGACAATATAGCAGACTGTAAGGATGATAAACTTTACAACAAATATCTCGGTATGATAGAAGACTCGGAGAAAGATATGTACCCTGGGTGTGATGACCCACAAGTATAGGGGATCACAACAGTCTTCGAGGGAAGTAAAACCCAATTTATTGATTCGACACAAGGGGAGCCAAAGAATACTTGAGAGCCTTAACAGCGGAGTTGTCAATTCAGCTGCACCTGTGAATAGTCTTGTTCGACACAGATTATCAGTAGCAACAGTTTTATAGCAGTAGTAGCGGTGAAATAATAGCAGCAGTAAATAGAGACAGCAGTAGTGATTGCAGTAACCAGTAGGATTAAAACACTGTAGGCATAGGGATGGATGAACGGGCGCTGCATGGATAAGATAGCTCATATAATAATCAAGACATAGGCATTGCAGATAATAATGATAAAGCATCCAAGTACTAAGTAAACATAGGCATGTGTTCCGTATATAGTCGTACGTGCTCGCAATGAGAAACTTGTACAACATCTTCTGTCCTACCAGCCGGTGGCAGCCGGGCCTCAAGGGAATCTACTGGTAATTAAGGTACTCCTTTTAATAAAGTACTGGAGCAAAGCATTAACACGCCGTGAATATATGTGATCCTCACATCGCAGCCATTCCCCTCGGTTGTCCCAATTATTGTCACTTTGGGACCTCGGGTTCCGGACAACAATATGTGTATACAACTTGCAGGTATGATCAATAAACAGTGCATATCATTATGAAACAATAACATGTTCAGATCTAAAATCATGGCACTCGGGCCCTAGTGACAAGCATTAAGCTCAACAAGTTGCAACAACATCAATAAGTACTAACAATGGATACTAGGCACCATGCCCTAATGATCTTATAACTTATTACATGAACAATCTCATCCAATCCCTACCATCCCCCTCAGCCTACAGCAGGGAATTACTCACACATGGATGGGGGAAACATGGATGGTCGATGGAGAAGCGTCGGTGATGATAATGGCGATGATCTCCTCCAATTCTCCGTCCCGGCGGAGTGCCAGAACGGAGTTTCTGGTCCCCGAAATAGGTTTCGCGATGGCGTCGGCGTACGGTGATGTTTCTGGATGAAGTGGATGACCCCCTCGCGTTTTAGGTCAGAGAGGGTTAAGTAGTCGAAAGGGGGACTCGGGGAGGTGTCCGAGTCGCCCTCCTCAGTGGCTGGCGTGGTGGGCCCCTTGGCCGCGCTGCCCTGTCGTTTGGGCCACTCGTGGCCCATCTCTGACTCCCCTTCTGGCTCCGTGAGTCTTCTGGTAAAATAGGAGGTTTGCGATCTTTTCTGGTGTTTTTCCCGAAAGTTGACTTTCTGCACAAAAACAAGACAGCAGGGCAATTCTGCTGAAAACAGCGTTAGTCCGCATTAGTTGTATTCAAAACACACAAGTTAGAGGTAAAACAATAGCAAAAGTGTTGGGGAAAGTAGATACGTTTTGGACGTATCAGGGTGCAAGCCGCAGTACTCAAAGTTGGGTACCGTGCTTAAAATATTGCAGATGAAGGAAAAGGGCGGATGGTCAGATAAGATTGTCACTATGTTGTTTACATTCCTAGAAGACTTTATTCCGGAAGGAAACCATATGCCGAAGAGTACATACAAATCTAAGAAGATTGTGTGTCCACTGGGAATGGAAGTTTAGAAAATACATGCTTGTCGAAACGATTGCATATTGTACCGTGGTGACAATATCAATTTGTGGCAATGCCCAGAGTGCAAACTTTCTAGGTTCAAGGTGCCAAAGGATGAGGATCATATCAGCGATGATGACAGTGATGATGACATGAATACTGCACAAGCAAGCAAAAAGAATAAAAAACCGAAGAGGAGGGACATCCCGGTAAATGTTTGTTGGTACTTGCCTATTATTCCTCGTTTGAAACAGTTATATTCTAACCCGGAAACTGCAGAACTGATGCGTTGGCACGCAGAGCGACTGATGGCCCTTCACGTAGTCACTGATACGTCCAAAACGTATCTACTGTTCCGAACACTTTTGCTGTTGTTTTACCTCTAACTTGTATGATTTGGATGCAACTAACATGGACTAACGCTGTTTTCAGCAGAATTGCCCTGGTGTCTTCTTTTTGTGCAGAAAAGTCAACTTTCGAGAAAAACTCCGAAAACAATTGCGATCGTCATATTTCACCGGAAGACCCACGGAGCCAGAAGGGGAGTCGGAGAGGCCACACCAGGCAGCCACGCCATAGCTGGGCGCGGCTGGGGGTGGGGCCGCGCCCAAGTGTGGCGTGGCCACCTCGGTCGCCCCCGACGCTCCCCTTTGGACTATATATTGCCCTTGACCTAAATATCGAGGGGGGTTCGACCATATTTCGCGAAACACATCCACGCTCCGCCGCCGCCGCGATCTCTATTCCGGGGATCAGAAGTTCCGTTCTGGCACCCTGCCGGGACGGGGATTCGGAGGAGATCATCACCATCGTCATCACCACCGCCTCTCCATCAACCATCAATGATTCCCCCATCCATGTGTGAGTAGTTCCCTGCTGTAGGCTGAGGGGATGGTAGGGATTGGATGAGATTGTTCATGTAATAAGTTGCCAGATTGTTAGGGCATGGTGCCTAGTATCCATTGTTAGTGCTATTTATCATTGTTGCAACTTGTTGTGCTTAATGCTTGCCACTAGGGCCCGAGTGCCATGATCTCAGATCTGAACATGTTGTTGATGCATGAGAATAATTATGTTTTAGATCATATCTGCAAGTTGTTTTCACCTGTTATTGTCCGGAACCCGAGGCCCCGGAGTGACAGCAACCGGGATAACTGGAGGGGATGGCTTTGACTTGAGGATTACGTGTGTTCACGGAGTGTTAATGCATTGCTCCGGTACTTTATTAAAAGGAGTACCTTAATTGCCAGTAGTTTCCCTTGAGGCCCCGCTGCAAACGGGCTGGCAGGACAGTAGATGTTGTGCAAGTTTCTCATTGCGAGCACGTACGACTATATACGGAACACATGCCTATGTTTGACTAGTACTAGGATGCTTTTATAATTGTTTACCTGCAAATGCCCTGAGTTATGATTATTACATGAGCGCTCTTATCCATGCAACGCCCGTACATCCGTCCCTATGCCTACAGTACTTTTAATCCTGCTGTTTACTGAAATTACTGCTGCTGTCTTTGTTACACTGTTGCTGCTATTACTTTGTTACTACTGCTGTTATATCACCGTTGCTACTGATAATCTGTGTCGAGGAAGTCTACTTTCAGGTGCAGCTGAACTGACAATTCATCTGTTAAGGCTTATATTTATTCTTTGGCTCCCCTTGTGTCGAATCAATAAATTTGGGTTTTACTTCCCTCGAAGACTGTTGCGATCCCCTATACTTGTGGGTCATCAAGACTATTTTCTGGCGCCGTTGCCGGGGAGCATAGCTTTATTTATAAGTTCATCTGGAAGTGATATCCTTTGCTGCAATCCATTTATCATGGGGAAAACTCATGACAAGAAGGTGGCTATTCTGCCATCCACTACAAGGAAAGGTACGGCTCTGAACTCCGCTGCTGCTCTTGATTCACCATCTGTTATTAATCAACTGGTTACACCGCCACACGCACCTGCTTCGCGTGTTGGCACTACTGAATCTGAAACTGTTTCTGATGAATTTGATGATGCTTCTACTGTGCTTAGTGAAACTGGTTCGTTAGGTCCTTTTCTAGATGCTACGATTGCTAGGTCTAGACTTATTGAAAATTCTGAAATGCCTAATGAAAATGTTGTCACACCTGTTGCTTCTCCTGAGTCGAGGGAATTCATCGATGATGATGACCCCGAGGAAGATTATATAGAAGTAGATGAAGCTTTTGCTGAAAAATGCAGGAATCTTGACTCTTCTGCTGATTCTGCCACTATAATGGATTTTCTGAAAAAACACACTGTTAGCTACAAATTGTCTGCTGATCCTGAGTTTGCAACATCTCCTATTCGTATAACTGATAAGGATTATGACTTTTCTGTGGATTTGTCCTTTATATCTGTGGTAGAGAAAGATCCTTTTTGTGGTGCTGAAGATGAAAGTGCTATGGAACATATGAACAAGTTATCTACTTTAAGTAGTTTGTTCTCTGATGATATTAAATTGCGCACCTATTTTGTTACCAAAATTTTTCCTTTCTCTCTGAAAGGCGATGCTAAAGCTTGGTTTGGTAATTTGTCTCCCGGTTGTATTAAAAATCCTTTAGGATTGGTTGATGTTTTCTTCCATAAATATTATCCTGCTAGTGTTCAACATGTTGCTTTGCAGAGAATTTTTAACTTCAAGCAATTGCAGGAAGAAAATATTTCTGAAACTTGGTCAAGGTTTTGTTATTTGCTTAGAGTTCGACCTGGACATGATATACCTAAAAATGAACTTCTTGATATATTTTATAATGGACTAACCGATGAATCTAGGACATTCCTGGATAGTTGTGCTGGTTGTGTTTTCAGGAAACGAACTCCAGATGAAGCTGAGGAATTAATGGCTAAGATTAGCCAAAATTATGAAGATTGGGTTATAGCTGAACCCACTCCCACACCAGAGCCTGCGCCAGTGCCTACACCAAGAAAGAGAGGTGTTATTGAACTTGATAATGAAGGAATGAGAGAAGCCAAGAGGACTCTCAAGGAGAGGGGTATTAAATCTGAAGATGTTAAAAATTTACCTCCAATAGAAGACTTATGTAAGCCGACTCCTCCACCTTCAATTGAGGTACACTCTCTACAATATTTCGATGCTGGTGATATTCCTTATGGTAAGCCTCCTGATCAATGCTTAGATGAACTTGATAATTTTATTGTTAAGCAGGAGCATTTTAATATGAGAGTAGAAAATCATCTGTTAGAAAATTCTCGTATTATTAGTAATTTGCAAGATGTTTTGGTAAGAACTGTAAATGACATTAAAGGTCTAGTTAAACATCTTAGTATGGTTCAAACTCAAATGGAGCAAATTACTAAAGTACAAAAAGACTTGCTAGCTAAAAATTCTAATAGTAATGGAAAACATGCTTTTGGAATAGCAACTAGGAGTGGAGCTTCCACTCAAGATCCTTTGTATCCTGAGGGACATCCTAAAAGAATTGAACAAGATTCTCAATTAGCTGAAAGGCCCAGCTCTCCTTCTAAGAAAAAGAAGAAGAAACATAAACCTGCTGTAGAGTCTTCTGAAACTATTAAGGAAAAAGAACCTGCTAGTGATCCTAATAGTATATCTGTGTCTGATGCTGAAACTGAAAATGGTAATGAACCTGTTAATGATAATGATAGAAACAATGCTAATAATAATGAAGAGGTTGAGAGCGATTCTGATAGTGACACTGAAAATAAAAATTGCACTAAAGAGGATTTTGTAGCTAAGAAACATGGTAAAGAAAGAGAACCTTGGGTGCAAAAATCAATGCCTTTTCCTAATAAGAAACATAAATCCAAGGAAGAAGAACACTACAACAAGTTTTGTGAGTGGATGAAACCTTTGTTTTTGCAAATTCCTTTGACTGATGCTATTAAGCTGCCTCCTTATTCGAAATACATGAAGGATATTGTTTCTAACAAGAGGAAAATTCCTAATGAGGAGATTTCCACCATGCTTGCTAATTACTCTTTCAATGGTAAGGTTCCAAAGAAACTTGGAGATCCAGGTATACCAACTATTCCTTGCTCTATTAAAAATAATTATGTTAGAACTGCACTTTGTGATCTTGGAGCTGGAGTAAGTGTGATGCCTTTCTCTCTTTATAAGAGACTTTATTTAGATAAATTGATACCAACTGATATATCTTTGCAAATGGCTGATAAATCTACTGCTGTTCCTGTTGGTATATGTGAAAATGTTCCTGTTCAAGTTACTACCAACTGTTTGATTTTGACTGACTTTGTTGTGTTGGATATGCCTGAAGATGATAATATGTCCATTATTCTTGGTAGACCTTTTCTTAATACTGCAGGAGCTGTTATTGATTGCAATAAAGGGAAAGTTACTTTTAATGTCAATGACAAAGAGCATACTGTTTATTTTCCCAAGAAGCAAAATGTATTATGTGGAGTTAGCTCAATTGCAAGTTATAAAACTATCAAAGTTGGAAGTATTGATTGTCCTATTTATGACCACCATGAAGGATATGAAAGTATTATGGTTGGGACAATATCTATTCAATATAAGGTAACATAATGGTATCATGTAGTTTAATTCTTTTATGTCAAATAAAATATATTTGGTGGCAAGACTTGATCAACCTTGTTGACAAATACATTTTAGTTGCATAAAATTGTTAAACCACATTCTCTCTTTCTCATCTGTTATACCTTCTGTTATATTGCTGTCTTTATAAATTTTTAGAATGTTGTTTAGTGTGGTTAAAATTTTGCTTAGCTGCTGTTTAGAATTTTAAGTGCCCAGTTTTTGCTCGAAATTGAAAGTTGTCAGAAAAATCTGAAAATTTTACGTAAATTCCTATTTTGAAAAATGCAACGTGGTAGTACCTGGGGCTGACCAGGGGGACCCACCACGCTGCCACGCCATAGCTCGGCGCGGCAGGGGTGGAGGCCGCGCCCCCCTGTGGCGTGGGTCCCACCTGAGCCTCCACAAGGTGAGATTCCTCCCCTTTCTTTCTCTCTCCCGACCAAACTCATATCCATTGTTCAAACTCGTGTTCCTGCTGCTCTTGAGCTCGAATTTTTCGATCTCCTTGCTCAGCCCATTTCAGTTGCTGAAACTTTGCTTGTTTACTCACCGGTATGTGACTCCTTCGATTATCCAAGTAGAATTTTGTTTAGTGTTGTATTTCTAGAGTATTTTGCTGCTGTATGTTGCTGGTTAAGTGAGCTTGCATGCTTGTTCTATGCTTAGATTAATTATCCTTGATGCATGTGTAGCCCTCTTGCAAGTTTCTATAGTAGTTGCCTTGATTCTATAGTTGCAAAATCATTTTTTATGAGACTTGTTGAAAAATTTCAGAAAAGGAAGATGAAGAAATTTTCCTTTGGAGAGTTGTTTGAGAGGCGTGCACCATCATCCTCAAGGAAGACCAGGTCATCTGAAGCCAAAGTTCCTAGGAGATCTTACAATGAAGATCTTATTACTCCAGAGATTGATGATTCGGGGGACCTTGGAGCACCACATCCATCTGTTTTTCCATGTACTCAATTTTTGCAGGCTGCAGGGATTTATGAGGACTTCATGAGCATGATTGAGAGTGTGGGTCTACAAACATTCATGGGGGATACCAGGACCCAATATTCTAGACTCACTAAGATCTTTGTTGAGAGTTTCAAATTTAACTGCAAAGCTTATAAACCAACAGTTGATTTTAAAATTTATGATCGTGCATGTACTATGGAGCTAGATAATTTTTGCAGGATCATAGGTATTGCCCCATCGGGGACGACCAAGAAGATTAAGGAGCAGCCATCCGAGCTAACTGCGCTCTACCAGGAGTTGTGTTATGGAGACTCTCGCTCAGCCCACCGTGGTAAGATAAGAAATGTTCAGTTTCCGGCCATAAGGTATTTCCTATACTACTTAACTAGAAGTGTTCTTCCTAGGGAAAACACTAGTAATATTTCGAATATGCATCTAGCATTTCTTGCTACTGCTTTGAAGGGCGATAAAACTTATAATCTTGGTGCTTTAGTTGCTCGCCGCCTCGCCACCAAAGGCCCCATTTTTGGAGGCATTATTGCTGCGCGTGTTTTAGCTGACTTTAGTCTTGAGGCTGATCCTACTGATGAAATTTTAGTTCCTGAAAAACTTGATCTCTCTGCTATGATAGCACATAAATTTGTTACATCTGGATCCACTCTTGATAACTTGGTTTATAGAATTGTTTATGCTAACGAGGCGGAGCTGGAAGTTCCTCTACCGCAACCAAGTTTGTTCAGTATTTACAGGGATCCTCTATCATATTCGCGGGAGGAATTGAGCACACAGATGGTGGTGCCGCGATACCACGCGCGGTTCTACCCAGATGGGCAGCCGGGGCAGCCTACGGTGCCACCGCCGGCGGCCCCTGACGTCCCCTATTATGGCGGCGCGCCATATTACCCTGACCAGCAAGGAGGATCCTCTTCATCGACCGCCTACGACGCTTCGGCATGGGGTCCGTGGGGATGATTGTCTCCCAATTAGGCCAAAAGCCTAAGCTTGGGGGGAGGTACGCGTATACTGACAGTTCGCTCATTTCTATATTCGCTCCATGTCAGTTCTTTGTATATCCATATTTCGCTTTCTTTTATTTGTTCTTGCTTGTGGTGTTTATTTTCTCAAAACCCAAAAATACCAAAAATATTTTCGTTGTTTCTCTATGCTTTTATTTTAGTAATTCGAGTTGTAGTTTTATTTTGTCTTTTTGATTTTCGAGTTGATATTCAAAAAACCCAAAAATATTTTCCTTTTTATTTGCTTCTTCCTTGCTTTGTTTTAAAATTCGAAAACACCAAAAATATTTGTTGTTCTTCTTGGTTTTGTATAGTTCTTTTCAGATTCAACAGCCGTCTGTGACTCCACCTGGAGCTTGGTTTTCATTTTATATCATTCAAGTCATGCGAGCGAAGGGCAATAATGACGATATTCGACAACTTGATGTGGTGAGAGGCTGGTATGAACCGTATTTGTTTTCATTTTTGTACACATACCTGTCCATATGATTGCGCTTAGTAGTTATGGTATGGGCTATGTTACTTGATGAATGCTTGATAGCCATGTTTTCTCATGATTAATCCTAATCTCCTGAAGGTGCACCATATGTCATATAGTTATTTGCATGCATTGTTTTATTCGTAGAGTGGTATTGTAGTGTGGTATCCTCCTCTGAATGTTTTACTTGATTCGACTTGGCACATGCTTACACATGTTTATGACTCAAAACAAAAGTCAAGCCTCGACGATCTATTGTGACTCAGAGTTTCTGTATCACTTTTATGCCACTGCTAATTTTATTCTGTCGCAAGTATGATTATGACAGTTGTGCTCTCTTGTTGTCGCTTCCCCGTCTATTGCTAGCCTTCACCTGTACTAAGCGGGAATGCTGCTTGTGCATCCAAAATCCTGAAAACCAAGTTATTCCAAAGAGTCCACTATAAATTCCTATGCATGGTTTTAAACCATTCCAAGTAAATTTCTTCGTGTGCTATCTTTAACTATTCAAAATTGTACAATCCCTTTTTGTGTCACTGCGTGTAGCTCATAAGGATGTGGTAGTAGAACTTGTCATCTTCCATGCTAAATGATTTCCAAGGACAAGTAGCTTCATCTGCTTGTCCACTTTTATTTTTGCAAAAGAGCTGGTTAGTCCACCTATCATTTAATATTAAAATAGACACTCCTCCACGGTGATTGTTGGTCGGCACCCGAGGATTCGGTTAGCCATGGTTTGTGGAAGAAAAGGTTGGGAGGAGTGTCAAAAATCTGTAAGCATGATATAATGCAAACTATATGAATTTTCGGAACCGCTCTAAAAGTTGGTTAGTTATGGAAGATGACAAGAACTCTATCGCGGATTTGTTGACACTTGCAACCACTTCTCAAAATATTATTTTTACACTCTTTATATGCCTTCGGGAACTAACAAGCTCTATCTTTTATTTTAATGTTGAGTCACCATCCTTCTTTAAAGCACTTCTTTGAGAGCATGACTGTCATTCTTAGTGAAATGTGCTTGTCCTAGAATAGGTTAGTAGTGACATAGCTTGATGCTTTTATCTTTGATAAGCTTTATTTCTAGTCTGCCTGTAAACTTCAGAGGTGCCTGGGCATTTATGTTTTGCCGCACACATTCGGGCAAGAGAGATACCACTTTGCCATACCCAATTACGAACATTGCAATCCTGCACTTAGTTTTATGCCATGTTGTTTACCTTTAGTATGTTAGAATCTTTTCATGGCTGCATATTTATCAAGCTTTTATCTTATGCATATCTCCTATCATGAGCAGTAAGTATAATCATAATTCAAGTATGTATACATCATATGAAGCAATTGTGTTCGTAAAAGTTTCTTTATCGCGTTCAGTTTGTCAACTGAATTGCTTGAGGACAAGCAATAAGCTAAGCTTGGGGGGAGTTGATACGTCCAAAACGTATCTACTTTTCCGAACACTTTTGTTGTTGTTTTACCTCTAACTTGTATGATTTGGATGCAACTAACATGGACTAACACTATTTTCAGCAGAATTGCCCTGGTGTCTTCTTTTTGTGCAGAAAAGTCAACTTTCGAGAAAAACTCCGAAAACAATTGCGATCGTCATATTTCACCGGAAGACCCACGGAGCCAGAAGGGGAGTGGAGAGGCCACACCAGGCAGCCACGCCATAGCTGGGCGCGGTGGGGGTGGGGCCACGCCCAAGTGTGGCGTGGCCACCTCGGTCGCCCCCGACGCCCCCTTTGGACTATATATTGCCCTTGACCTAAATATCGAGGGGGGTTCGACCATATTTCGTGAAACACATCCACGCTCCGCCGCCGCCGCGATCTCTATTCCGGGGATCAGAAGTTCGTTCTGGCACCCTGTCGGGACGGGGATTCGGAGGAGATCATCACCATCGTCATCACCATCGCCTCTCATCAACCATCAATGATTCCCCCATCCATGTGTGAGTAGTTCCCTGTTGTAGGCTGAGGGGATGGTAGGGATTGGATGAGATTGTTCATGTAATAAGTTGCCAGATTGTTAGGGCATGGTGCCTAGTATCCATTGTTAGTGCTATTTATCATTGTTGCAACTTGTTGTGCTTAATGCTTGCCACTAGGGCCCGAGTGCCATGATCTCAGATCTGAACATGTTGTTGATGCATGAGAATAATTATGTTTTAGATCATATCTGCAAGTTGTTTTCACCTGTTATTGTCCGGAACCCGAGGCCCGGAGTGACAGCAACCGGGATAACTGGAGGGGATGGCTTTGACTTGAGGATTACGTGTGTTCACGGAGTGTTAATGCATTGCTCTGGTACTTTATTAAAAGGAGTACCTTAATTGCCAGTAGTTTCCCTTGAGGCCCCGCTGCAAACGGCTGGCAGGACAGTAGATGTTGTGCAAGTTTCTCATTGCGAGCACGTACGACTATATACGGAACACATGCCTATGTTTGACTAGTACTAGGATGCTTTTATAATTGTTTACCTGCAAATGCCCTGAGTTATGATTATTACATGAGCGCTCTTATCAATGCAACGCCCGTACATCCGTCCCTATGCCTACAGTACTTTTAATCCTACTGTTTACTGAAATTACTCCTGCTATCTTTGTTACACTGTTGCTGCTATTACTTTGTTACTACTGCTGTTATATCACCGTTGCTACTGATAATCTGTGTCAAGGAAGTCTACTTTCAGGTGCAGCTGAACTGACAATTCATCTGTTACGGCTTATATTTATTCTTTGGCTCCCCTTGTGTCGAATCAATAAATTTGGGTTTTACTTCCCTCGAAGACTGTTGCGATCCCCTATACTTGTGGGTCATCAGTTACCTGCGTAAAAAGTAAATGGGTTAGGTTGAGACTCCAAGTGCAGAGTGTGTAGTAAGTGGAAGACGTGTTTTCCCCACGAGGGGTGACTCGAGGGTTTAATATCGAACTCTCGGGGAATCAGTAGTGAAGATTTATCTTTCCTATCCTTCTTTTGGTTACCTACAAAACAAAGTAAATGTTTTGGTCCTCAACCTCACCTAGTGGTTGTCAAGCACAAGGTGTGAGAATGATATCAAGATAATATGCAATGCAAACAAGAAATAAATATGCAATGGTGGTAAATAAATATGCAAGGATGGTGGTAGCAATGATAAATGATATTTTTGGGTTTTATATGATGAATGCAAGATGTAAAAGTGTTTTTGTATTTTCGGATTTTTAAATGGCAGAAAATGGAAAAGTGGTAAAAGTGGTTGGAAAGGTGTTTCTTATGATTAAAAATGGACCGGGGTTCATGGTTTCACAAATGCACTCTCTCTTTAATAAAGTGGTAGACAATGGAACACTAGAGTTGACATATGAGATTGCAACACAACAGTTTAATGACAAGTTATAATTATATGGGCATCACGTCCTAACATAGAGACCTTTTGGTTATTAGTCTCTCTTATACTCCACCAAGATGCGAACTAAATCATAACACCTCAGTAATTAAGATAACTCAGAGTATAGCAATAAGTATCATGACATGAAGTTAAAATAAGAACATGCTAGATCTAGTCATGGAGAAGTGGCAATGGTCACACCCACATCTCCGGTAGCATGGTATTTCTTTTTATCCCTAGTGAGGCAACAAAGTAAGGTAGAGATACCCAAGTGGATCGCAGAACTTTCTCTCACGTTCACTGCACTAGCCACCCCCGTTACTCCAACTAATGCACACGTTCCCCTCACACGCTCTCATAAACATGCTTGATCATGACAAGTAAATAAGAACGGGGTACATAATATGCATCTACTTTCATAACTGAAACAAAACCATTGCAATCTCAAACATATATTAACTCATAAAAAGATCCACCACAAAGGTATTACATAGATGACCGTAATCATGTTCAGCAGCTCATACGGTACTAATTAGTGAAGCTCAAGAGAGAGAGATACATAAGTTACTTCCACAAACCCATAGTCCAGAGGTGGACTACTCCCTCTTCATCATGGAGACGGTGGAGAAGTCGTTGGAGAAGATGGAGACCACGCCGGCAGCGCCCCCGGAGTTTTCCCCCTCCAATCTGCAACTCCAGGTCTCTGTTTCGGTGTTTCTGTGTTTCTGCGGCGCTCCTTCCAGAGAACGTCGGGGACTATTTTTATAGGCGGTTTTAGGTCAAAACGGAGTCGGTGGAGGAAAGATCGACGGCAACGGAGCTCCGAGGCCCAAAAGGGGGGTCCCACACGGCCAGGTACTGGCCGCGTGGGCCCACTCACTTGGCCCTCGGGCCTCCGCTTGTTTGCTTCCTTCGCTCCCACGCTTTGTTCCTTCCAAAAACTGATGCTCGTAAATTTCCAGGTCATTTGGACGTCGTTTGGGTCCCTGAAACATTAAAATATAGAAAATAGGGTTTTCTGCCTGTGCAGGGTTAATTCCATAAAAATAGGAAACATATCAAATATTCCCAAAATCATTATAAAACAGTGATATAACCCTTATATGATGCAAATATGACTGGAATATAAGTAAATAATGCAAAGTTCATGTATGCATTTTACATGCATCAACATCCCCAAGCTTAACCTATACTCGTCCTCGAGTATGAAGGTGATAAAACTAACATGGACTTTGCAATTTAATACTATCAATGGATATCAAAGATGATTACTATTGCTACATAGAGTCAAATGATTCATTCTTAAAAGGAGTAGCAATATGCAAGATAGTTTATGAAGTGATATCAAGTATTCAATGCAAGGATGTTCAATGATAATTCACAAAGTGTAACATAAGAAAGTACTATGGACCACATGTATGCATAATGAAAGAAAGAACATCCTATAATGGTCATAGAGTATTGATGAAAATCTGAATATAAAAGGTGGACACTTTGGAAAGATATATATGAGTAGAGGTAAAGCATGAATAAGTTTCATCTAACTTCTGAACTTCTCTACTTAAGTTAATGATTGTAATGTGGTAATCCTTGGTGTCAAGCTCTCATTCCCCTATCATAGCATCTTGAATGATTAAGTTTAAAGTGAAAGCAAATATGAGTAGTGTGCTTGACAAAGTACAGGTTGAAAGTCTCATGCCCCTTGAATACAAGTACCTACTCCATGTGTTACTCAACTTGGGAAACAAAGCAAGTTCAAGTTAAATATCATTGTAAGTAATAATAGTATCATTAAGAGCGTCAACTGGGGTACCTCTTGTCCCAGGATATGGAACAAGCCCATATCAAAATGACAAGACAAACAAACACAATGAACAATCTCAACACCCTTTTTATTTACCATTAGATAGCTTTTTATTGTAAGGTGTATCACAGAAGGTTCACCATAGCATGTAAGTAAATTTCCACCATGAATGATGCATGGCTTAGATTAGCGGCCCAGGCGTCTCTCTAACCATTTATACAAACTCATTTAAACCTACTTCATTTCCACATTTATTTCACCCATGGTAAGCATCCATAAACAAAAGTACATGATATCAACTAAATGAAATGAAGTGCATGTTGAAAGCTTGCCATGTGACAGCACATATGAGCTAACTCTCAACCAAAGACATTTGTCAAGCCCACAACATCATAATTTTAATCACAATGGGTCATATTTTATTTATGCAATGAAAGTAAAGTGTGCATCAAGTTCGAGAGAGCTCTATAACCAACTTTTCCCATAACAATCAACAACATAAGCATTTTCATTCAGAGGTATAGATAACACAAATATCATGATAAACATACTCGGAATAGCATAAAGCTAATAGGTAGATATGGTGGACTCACTGGAAAAACTTTGGTTGAAGGTGTTGGAAACAAGTTTTTGCTTGTTGGAATTTTTGGGCTAGCAAGAGGGAGAAAGTTGACCATCTAAATGCATGCATGAGTGTCCATAGAACTAACTAATCCATGTTAAACAAGTAAATAACATTCAGCATCAAAACATGAATAAAAGATAGCTCTTGATAAAATACTTGCAAATTATTACTCATTAACAAGCTCATGAATCATGCAACTATATGTATCTTTTAAAATCAACTCAACATCCCTTTTCCCAATCTAATAATAGCATCCAACATAATTCAACCCAAATTTCCAGTAGCTCTCTCATATATAAATGATAGTGTGGTGGTCTCACAAAATAAAAATCAAACCAAAACAAACAAAAAGACGCTCCAAGTTTATGCGATAAAGTGTTTCGATCGAAAAACAGAAGTTAGACGTGTGCAAACCGAGAGTGTGTAGGTCCAGTGGGGTTGTCTTCACATCCCCAAGCTTATGGTCTTCACCATCCTTGGATAGCTCTTGGTGCATCTCCTCTAATCCCTGTGAAAAAACTTCAAAACACCGTTTCTCCCATTTCTTTTCTGTGGGGTGCATTAGTAGTGATAAACAAATAGATTTCTTGCTGCATATAATCCTTGAACAAAAATTCATATGAATGTCCAGAAAGTGTATAATGTTGTATGCCTACTCATAAACTCAATTGGATCAAAAAGATTCAAGTTAAAAGTTCAAAGCATGCATCAAACAAAATGGGACAGAATCTGTCCAGAAAAACAGCAGCAGCAAAACGTATTTTTCTACCCTACTTAACTTTGTCGAAAAATTCCGAAAAATTCATGCATACAGAGGATGAAAAGTTGCAACTACAGTTCAAATATGAGCTCATTCGGAGTTACAGAATAAGAATTAAAAATCATACCGTGCACAGATTCGTGCAGGAATAAAATCTCCGAACGCTATAAGCAACTTCTTCAAACCAAAATGAGTAAAACTTGGCACTTTATTAAAAATTCCAGAAACTAAACTAAACAAAGTCTCTTGTTACAGCAAGAGGACACAAAGAAAATCACAAATAAAAACAACCGGGTTGCCTCCCGTAAAGCGCTTTCTTTATAGCCATATAGCTAGGCTTCTTACTTGATGTTTATGAGGACGAAGCTCATGAGGGAGCTTGAACTTTGATGTGTCCCTCTTCCTTGGAAGTGTTCATGCATAATACCAGGATCCCATGGTGTTCTCAAACCAATCAAAATAATAGTCAAGTTGAACCCTAGTTGAGAGAAAAACAAAACACAAAAGTAATAACAACGAAGTCTAACTTTCTTTCTATGCATTGGCATTTTGTATATGAATGAATCACAATAAATAGAAGTTTCCAATGCATATTAACAATATTTACTTGCAGCATAATTATTAGTAACATAAAGAGGGTTCTTATCACCTCCTCTTTCATAATAGTTGCAAGTAGTAGAAATAAATTCAACCATATAACCACAAGAATCATTCAACTTAGATAATTTAGGCACATAAAGAGGATCATTAAATTTATTTGGAATTCATTAGCATGCTTCCCTCTTTCAAAATAGTTATTAAGATCAATATCAAGTTTAATATCATGTTGCAACAAAGATTTGGAACTAAAGATAATTGCAAACCACATAAGTATTTCTCAACATAAGCAAATTTCTCCTCTATGGTGTAATAGGAGAGTTCAAGAACAAAGTAGGACTCTCATGAGTAAGAGTACCATCACAAACAGCAAGTATATCATTTTATCCTCACATAAATTGTAACAACTTCTAAACATGGAGGATTATCAATAAGCATAGGACCATCATCTAAAGCATTATCATATAGCATATTTAAGCAACACTCCTCATTATCATCAATAAGTTCACTAGTAGCATCATTAAAAAGTAAAGGAGCATTATTAGTTTCATCATAATAGCATGGGTTATCATATAGGACCATAGAATTTTCAGTTTGACACTCATCATAACATGGATTCTCATAAATAACAAAAGATTTTTGAGTTTGAGTGCTACTATCAAATGTTGATGGTGAAGTTGGGAGATCCAACTCTTCCCCAAGCTTAGGTTGGAGCACATCCATTTCAATCTCCTCTTCACATACTTCCTCTTCCAAGCTTATGTTTTCATCATCCTGCAAAATATTAGTACTTTCCATGGAAGCAAGAATTCTTTCTTTAACATAAACATTATCACTAAATTCCTTTTTGCAAAGTTGGAGAAGAATAGAAATGTGTCCTTTCATTACACGAGCTTCATGACTAGTTGCAAAAAAATTATCAATAAGAAAGTCTATCTCATGGGCTGCAACATAAGCAATATATTTCTCAACTTGTTCTATATCATGGCATGCAAATTTACACTCTTGATAGAGCAATAATAGGATCACTATTATACTTACATTGATAGAGAGAGTGTTTATAGTCTTTTCTAAAGCAGCAAGTTATATTATGTAATTCACAAAACTCAGTGGCCATATCATTGAGATGTTCAAGCAATTCAAGCATTCTATTTCCTTCTTTGGTTGATCGTATTCATAGTAAGCTCCCATAGTTTTGACATAACCTTCTCCATAGCTTAGCATACATATTAAAAACAACACTAGTTTTTATGGTTTTATGTTTTTAGATGAAAACTGAAAATAAAATGATACTAAACAATGCAAACCGAAATAACAAATGCAACACAAAATGCAAAACTGAAAATAAAATGCAAACCGAAATAAAAATGCAAGACAATGACAAAACAAGATAAATTGCTTTGAAGGTAAAGATGGATAAGATGATGCTCACGTAGGTGCAACCTCCCCAAGCTTAGGTGTTAGCACAAGTTGGTGATGAAGTTGACTTGGTGAGATATCCTTGGATAAACCCGGCGCCAGAAAACAGAGCTAGTGCAGGGGACCCTTGGATAAACCTTTCAGCAATGATTCCCCGGCAACGGCGCCAGAAAACAGTCTTGATCCCGACGTAGTTACCTGCGTGAAAAGAAATGGGTTAGGTTGAGACTCCAAGTGCAGAGTGTGTAGTAAGTGGAAGACGTGTTTTCCCCACGAGGGGTGACTCGAGGGTTTAATATCGAACTCTCGGGGAATCAGTAGTGAAGATTTATCTTTCCTATCCTTCTTTTGGTTACCTACAAAACAAAGTAAATGTTTTGGTCCTCAACCTCACCTAGTGGTTGTCAAGCACAAGGTGTGAGAATGATATCAAGATAATATGCAATGCAAACAAGAAATAAATATGCAATGGTGGTAAATAAATATGCAAGGATGGTGGTAGCAATGATAAATGATATTTTTGGGTTTTATATGATGAATGCAAGATGTAAAAGTGTTTTTGTATTTTCGGATTTTTAAATGGCAGAAAATGGAAAAGTGGTAAAAGTGGTTGGAAAGGTGTTTCTTATGATTAAAAATGGACCGGGGTTCATGGTTTCACAAATGCACTCTCTCTTTAATAAAGTGGTAGACAATGGAACACTAGAGTTGACATATGAGATTGCAACACAACAGTTTAATGACAAGTTATAATTATATGGGCATCACGTCCTAACATAGAGACCTTTTGGTTATTAGTCTCTCTTATACTCCACCAAGATGCGAACTAAATCATAACACCTCAGTAATTAAGATAACTCAGAGTATAGCAATAAGTATCATGACATGAAGTTAAAATAAGAACATGCTAGATCTAGTCATGGAGGAAGTGGCAATGGTCACACCCACATCTCCGGTAGCATGGTATTTCTTTTTATCCCTAGTGAGGCAACAAAGTAAGGTAGAGATACCCAAGTGGATCGCAGAACTTTCTCTCACGTTCACTGCACTAGCCACCCCCCGTTACTCCAACTAATGCACACGTTCCCCTCACACGCTCTCATAAACATGCTTGATCATGACAAGTAAATAAGAACGGGGTACATAATATGCATCTACTTTCATAACTGAAACAAAACCATTGCAATCTCAAACATATATTAACTCATAAAAAGATCCACCACAAAGGTATTACATAGATGACCGTAATCATGTTCAGCAGCTCATACGGTACTAATTAGTGAAGCTCAAGAGAGAGAGATACATAAGTTACTTCCACAAACCCATAGTCCAGAGGTGGACTACTCCCTCTTCATCATGGAGACGGTGGAGAAGTCGTTGGAGAAGATGGAGACCACGCCGGCAGCGCCCCGCCGGAGTTTTCCCCCTCCAATCTGCACTCCAGGTCTCTGTTTCGGTGTTTGTGTTTCTGCGGCGCTCCTTCCAGAGAACGTCGGGGGCTATTTTTATAGGCGGTTTTAGGTCAAAACGGAGTCGGTGGAGGAAAGATCGACGGCAACGGAGCTCCGAGGCCCAAAAGGGGGTCCCACGGCAGGTACCTGGCCGTGTGGGCCCACTCAACTTGGCCCTCGGGCCTCCGCTTGTTTGCTTCCTTCGCTCCACGCTTTGTTCCTTCCAAAAAGTGATGCTCGTAAATTTCCAGGTCATTTGGACGTCGTTTGGGTCCCTGAAACATTAAAATATGGAAAATAGGGTTTTCTGCCTGCGCAGGGTTAATTCCATAAAAATAGGAAACATATCAAATATTCCCAAAATCATTATAAAACAGTGATATAACCCTTATATGATGCAAATATGACTGGAATATAAGTAATATAGTGCAAAGTTCATGTATGCATTTTACATGCATCAGCAACGCACTATCGACAAGATGCTAAGACGCCATGCTGACTCTCTGCAATGGAGGAATATGGATAGGAAATTTCCTAAAAAAATCGGAGCTGATAAAACTAGGAATGTCAGGTTTGCACTAAGCACTGATGGAATGAACCGTTCGGCAACATGAGTACCACGCACAGCACCTGGCCCGTGAATTTATGCATTTACAACCTCCCTTCATGGTTGTGCATGAAGTGCAAGTACATCATGCTTGCAATACTAATCCAGGGACCGAAACAACCGGCAGACGACATTGATGTGTACTTTGAACCTTTGGTGGAGGATTTGGAACTTCTTTGGGATGAGGGAGTAGTAATATATGATGCATTTAAGCAGGAAAGCTTTACCCTGAGATGCATGTTGTTCCTAACCATCAATGATTATCCGGCTTATGGGAACACCTCGGCCAGACAAATATAGGGTTCAAATCCTGTGTGCAGTGCCTAGAAGACACTGCAAGTGACTATCTGTATAAGTGTAAGAAAATTGTGTACATGCGACATCGGAGGTTTTTGCCACAGAAACATGCATATCGCAAGTTGAAGGGGAAGTTTGATAATACCGTTGAGAAGGATTTGGCTCCTGCAGTTTTGAAGGGCACCCGGATCTATGCTCAAGTTCAACACTTGATAGTTGTCCATGGGAATTTTTTTAAAGGCAAAGGCAACGGAAAGGCAGAGGGAAAGCCAAAGGTAAAGGAAAAGACAAAGAAATAGCAATAGAAGAAGAGCCCCCAAGGAAGAGCCTCCAAAGACAAAGTCCATCTGGAAGAGGAAATCAATATTTTGGAGATCAAAATACTGGCAGCATCTCGATGTTCGGCATTGCATCAATGCCATGCACGTGGAGAAAAGACAGAACAAAAGATAGCATTAACGCACGACTTGAGGCTAAGTAACTCAGAACAGGGGTACAAACTGTGACGGATGACGAGGCTGAGGTGAAGCGAACCCTCGTGAGTTATGTCTTCGCCAATAAAGAGGGAACAAATGTTTGTGAATCTCTACATGGCATGTCATTTCCATATGGCTACGTCGCCAACTACAAACGGATTGTTTCATTGAAGGACAAAAAAGTAATGGGCATGAAGTCTCACGATTGACATGTCATGATGACATAAACGCTCCCTGTCGTGCTCAGGAATTCCTTGACACCACATGTCCGAGATACTCTAACGAAGTTGTGCAACTTTTTCAACATAATATCTCAGAAGGTGATTAATCCTGATACATTGGATGATCCACAAAAAGGTGTGGTGGAGACTCTATGCAATTTGGAGATGATATTTCCTCCGTCGTTCTTCGATATCATGGTACATCTCATTGTTCACCTTGTGTATGAGATAAAGATGCGCGGACCTGCATTTATGCGAAGCATGTACCCGTTTGAATGTTTCAAGGGAATTCTTAAGCATTATGTTAGGAATCGAGCACACCCAGAGGGAAGCATTGTTGAGGGCTATGTGACCGAAGAGGTGGTTGAATTCTGTCTTGGTTTCATGGCTCGTCTTGACCCGATCGGTGTTCCCAGGTCTATACATGAGGGGATTCTTCAAGGATATGGAACGAATGGAAAGATGAAGATACAACCAACTAGGGCTGAATATGATCAGGCACATTTCACAGTGCTGTAACACAGGAAAGAAGTCAGTCGATACCTGACAGAACACTTGGACTTTCTGTGATCAAAGTATCCTAATCAACGGAACGTCGACAAACTCCACATCCAGGAGTTCAATGCCTGGTTCAAGAATAAATTTTCTGGTGTGGCAGATGCGGATCCCATGCTTGCTGCTCTTGCAAAAGGCCCAACGTGGGAGGTCAGCAAATTTAAAGGGTACAGAATCAACGGTTACACATTTGCTACCAAAAAAAGAGATAGCAATACAACAACGCAAAATAGTGGTGTTTGCTTAGAAGATCACATAAAAGAACTCTACTACGGATACATTGAAGAGATTTGGGAGTTAGACTATGTGGATTTCAAATTTCCATTGTTCCGTTGTCAATGGGTTAGCAAGAATCAGGTGAATCCAAATGACAGTGGACATACAACTGTCAACCTTGATCGTGTTGCTTACAAAAACGAGCCATTCGTAGCAGCTAACCTGGTTCACCAAGTCTTCTACATCGTCGACCCGAAGAATAAGAAGAGACACGTAGTTATGCAGTCAAAAAGGTGTATCCTCAGTGTCGAAGGCGTGATCTCCGAGGCAGAGTACAACAAGATCGATGAGATTCATGGACCTTCATGCTCCATCACGCACAGAGACGGCAATGAAGTTCTACCGGAACAGCCGCACGTCCGCGATCACAGTTCCGATGAAGACGATATCATGTAATTTCTATGTTAGTTAATTTGTATGAATTTTAGTAATCGTATGAACTACGTACTTGTGTACTTTTAAGTATGAAGCACATTTATATCTTCATAAATCATGTTGTAATATGCCAACCATCAAGTGTGATCTGTTTTAGTGGGATTGATTTTCATATGGTGCGGAAGAACCACATATATATATATATATATATATATATATATATATATATATATATATATATATATATAGGTAAATTAACAGATGCTCCCTGGTGCCGGGCACCTGGATAGAATACAGTACATTTTGGGTATGTAGATGACACTTATAGAATACAGTACCTGGATATATATATACTAGCATACGGGATAATGAGGTTCGGTAGACCTACTTAACTTCATAAGACCAAGAGAAAGCAAACACCCTGATGAACACTAACAGGGGAAGCACACACCCTAATCAAAACAAGTTTTGGGCATTTTAAGCCCTGGCTAAAGCTAGCAGGGGCATCCCATGTCCCTGATCAACACTAACATAGGCATCACATGCCCTGATTAAAATGCAACAGTTTTAAACTACCTAACCACGCTGGTACACTAGCCGTGGTCAGGACATGTGTACCCCTGGCCGTCGAGTTCGTGCTCTTGTAGATGTCCATCTTGAAGCCTCTCGCGGTGAGCTTGAAGACGATGTCATTGTCCTCCTCCAGCTCGTACTTGAAGACGACTTCTGGCCAATTCCTCCCCAGCAAAATCTCGTCGGTATCTTTGAAGTAGGCCACCTGAACATGCTCGTCGCAGAACTTACAGGCGCCCACCGGAATGCACCGAGGAACGGGGATCAGCAACCGGTCCTTCAAAGCATCATGGAAGGACCTTGGGATGATGAGCATGTGCAGGTCATGCCGGTCAGCTGCACGTAGAAGCGTCACGACAGCAGAGGTCTTGGGATGTGGCCGACCTTGGGCATTTTTCCCTTAACTTGCATGGTCACCGCCAGCGCCCCCTCCTCCCACCGGGAACCACTGCCTTGACTAGCCTGCAGTTGCACGGGATGACGCCGAATTTGGGCACGGTGGCTGAAACACAGGAGGTGCGTCGGGGCTAACTGGCTTGGCCTTGAGTACCTTGGCATGGACGTTGATGGTAGTTAGTGCTTTGCAATCAAGCAAGAAATGCAGTACAATAATGGTAGTAGCAAGTAAGCAATGCACAAGCAGAAGTAGTGGCAATGCAAAAGCAGAATTGCAGTAGTGGCAATGCACAATGGACGTAATAGGGAAGCAATGCACAAGTAGAAACAAGCACACGCAAGAAAGACACATGCAAGTAACCAATGGTAGTTACAAATAGGTGTGTAACTACGATCTACTATGGGGCTAGAAGCTTCTTACCGTGGCCGGTACAGGCGGTGGAGGAGGTGGAGGCGGTGCAGATGGCGCCGAGGTCGAGGACGAAGGCGGTCAGGTCGAGGAACCGGGGATGCAAATCCCCACAACTGGTGGCGCCGGCATCGGCTCGATCAGGCCAATCGGCGCCGTCACCCGCAAAGCTGGAGCCGCATGACCGAACGCTGATGGTCCAGCCATGGATGCGACCGCCATTGCCGCCGCTGATGATGGTCGTGGGCGGCAGACAAGAGAGGGCGCTTGGAAGTGGCGCATGAGCTCCTCCATCGAAATATCCCGGGCGAGGATGCCCGACACCCATCGGGAATGCGCGTTGTGGCCGCGGGGATGTGCGGCGCGACGGTGGACGAGGACCGGCCATTGGGGACATGGGCGTGCGGCGGTGAGGGTTGCGGCGGAGAAGGTGAGAAGAATGAGATTGGGCAGTGAGGGGAGTGGGGAGTGGGGAGTTAACTCGAAACGTCCCGTCCACCGCGCTTCCCAACGCGTGTGACATAGAGGCACGTGTGGCTCTCCAGCCTGGCCTCGAAAAACGGCCGGTTCGTCTGTTCCCCTCGAGCCACGTTTTGACCTGCTTTAAACATCATGCGATGCAGGAACGCGGTACGGCCCAAGGAACCAAACACACGAAATTTGCATCCTAGGGCCTGGTTGGGGCCACAGTGGGCTACCAATCACGCCTCAATAAGATCGGCCCAAGCCATCCGCCCGGCAGAGCTTGCAAGTACCAGATTTGAGCACCTACACCGTTACCACCAGGAATCCACCGCCTTTCTGCCTCAGTGCATAGCGGAAGCCGAAACCGCATCACGAAGTAGAAAGCTGGAGCAGGAGCAGATGCGGGCTGGTGGCCAAGGAGCCATCCTTCCCCACTCGAAGCAAAGTCGCCCAGACCAAGACACCGGGCCGACCCTTGGAAAGCCATCACCAAGCACACATATGCTGAGACGAAGCCTCACCGGACCTTGCAGAGTACACCGAGGAACATCGCTGCCCCTCTCGTGTGACATGGCAACATGCCAGCTCCTGCGTGACATGGCAGTGCCGCTACCTACCGAACTGGGGAAACCGCCCCGAGCCACACCAGCGTGGCACGGGCTTTGCCATCAATGTTTTTCGTTGATGGCGCGGGGTAGGGGCATGGTGGGCTGCCGGTTAGGGTTTGGGGGTTTCATGTTTCAGGTTCCTGTTGCAAAATAAATGTAATCAATTTATGAGCATATTAGAAAGCGGAAATCCTGACGTAGCCTTAGCTGTGATTGGTTGAATCTTGTACCCCCATCGTGATTTTCTGGGCTGCAGACCCTGTGCCTTTCCTCCACGCCTGTCTGTAAGATGATTTCCATAAAAAAATGTCCGTAGTTGTAGCATTACTCATTAGAAAGTGCTACCTTTGTTCCATAATGTAAAACATTTTGGTAGGTTAAAATGGCCTACCAAAAAGTTTTACATTATGGAGCAGAGGTAATACACGATTGATCCTTCGCACTTGACCGCATGCGTGGTTAGACGTACAACACACATCTAAGGTGGAACCCACGCAACACCACTATGCGTCTTATCCCTTCCCTTCCCCACATATATGACCAAACTGCTTCTCGTGCTCTCTTTCATCGCTCCCAATTTAACCGATACCATGCATGGACGTAGTCAGCTCCTATCCTCCCCATCCACCTCCCACTATCCTAGATCTCCGCACATCCCTCAACTGCTCACCGGTTTCGGCGACGCCACGACAACCAGTAGGGAGCGCGATCGAGAAGGCGAAGACGAGCCTAGAGTGAGGCGTCACCGAGCAAGAAACTTAGGGGGGGGGGGGGGGGGGGGGGGGTTGGTGGTTGCCGGTGACGGAGAAGAACGTGGCTTCCTCCTGGGCTAGAGGCTTGGATGGGGCAGTGGCAGATCAGCGGAGGATGAGCTCGGAGCAGGTGCAGTGCGGCGTGTGGTGCGGTAGTGTGCCAGCCGCGAGCGGGAAACCGGCAATTTGGCAGGTAGTGGTTGCGACGGCAGGAAAGAAGGGGAAGTTGTGTGAAGCCGGTCGTCGGATGCGAGAAAGACGAAGATCTAGGGTTAGACTTTTTTGGTCGTTTGTGGTATGAAAGTGACCATAAATAGCTCGGTGACCGTAAATTAGTATGTCCTTTATTTTAAGGAAAAATTAGTAGTATGTCCCTAGAAACGACTGGTTAGAGTTACGCGTTGAAAATCACGTCTGTGTCTGCTTTTGCGTGGCAGAAAAACTATTAGCTTGTTCTGAAGGACTCAAATGCTAGCTCACGTGCTAGCAATCAATGCATGATACTACCTAAATGTACCCAAGTCCAAGTGTGCAAATTTTTAGTCTATCGATCAGGTCTCCCCCTAGGTTACCGCACGGTTTTCTTCTTGTTTGAAGGTCAAAAGACAGGGAGAATCCAATATCTTCTATCGAAGTCCACACTGATGCTGTTAGCTGTACAGAACAAGTTGGGTAATTATTCAGTTAAATACTTCTCCAACTCTTTAGTACGCTCTTTCTAATAGACAAGTGTAAAAGAGAGGTTTTTCGCAGGACGTACTCCGATCCTAAATAAATGTCGTGAGTAGTACTAGGGAATTGTACGTAGACAGTTGTTTTCATCCGACACTTAAAATGGATCGGAGAGTGTAGATTTTTTACCTGTGTTTTCGTACTACCTTTTCTCCACTTTGAAGTGCTAGTTTTTGTGATAGCTTTAGTCTCTAGAGAAGATAATACTCTCCACCAACTGCAGATACTCCTCTAAAAAAAACTGGAAATCTGGAATTATTACTATCTACAGAAGTATAAATAACAGTAATCCTATTTTTACCTTAAAAAAGCAATACAGTTTAGCAGGGAATAACAGTAATACATTTGTAAATATGCACTACAAAAAGGGTGCGATCTTGGGTTAATAACATAATAGATTCTCAGAAACTTCTCGTAATAATAAGATTGATTGTTGAACTGCAAATACTTTTAAGTAAACAAATAGTTATACCAAATGGCATTGTCTAAATAAATAGTTATACCATACTGTTCACGCTTTTGACACCTAATCCTAACCTTGCTCTGCACATAAAACTTGAAATTTTAAAAAGTGAAAAGTCTCCTTTGCACTCAACAACACGCTCCTACTTCCCACAGAGACATGCATTTGCTTACCGGGAACCGCGCTCCTGCCTCTGCATGCATGCACGTAAAAGCCAAAAAGGTCAATGAAACGTGCGCCCAAACAGAGACATGCATAAAAAACACGACCGGAAAAAAATACTAAAAAGATCAAAATGCAAGGCCCATGCAACAAAAGCCAAAAGGGGTCAAAAGGGAGTAAGAACAAAAGGGTTTCAATTACTGCACTACACGAACAGCAGACACAAAATATTTTCATCAAAAAAGGAACAAACGTGGGTGGAAAAAAGCTCTTTTTTGCTTCCAATAATCTTTCCACAAAAAGATGGGACATGCTACAATAACAGCGAGTGTTGCGTGGAGCAATTTTTATAAACTTAAATCTGCCCACTACGGAAATTGCATGGATCAGTTATGCAAACTACTACCTTTTCGTGGCAAGATGAGTTCTTCGCGCGTGAACAGATTGATGTATGAAGTCCTTCCTTTTCTCTTTTCTAAATTGCTTGGAAACTGAAATTTGACTGCGCACATACTGTGAAATATTTAAGAACAAACAAGACCACATTGAATCACATTTTCTCTTGTCATAAGCATAACGGGAACGTTGGAAAAACATTGTAAAGAAGAATCACGCTCGCCATCTTCATCAACTGATGCATGTAACTATGTAAGCATTTATTAACTGATCCGTTACTCAAATACACCTCAAGTCTTGCTCCACTCAGGATACTAAGAGTAAGAGTACTGTGTTTGATTACTTGAATGGATTTTGACCTACACGCATATGTGGCTCGCTAGAGCCTGGCCGAGAAAAAATGGGACATGAGCCATGTTCTACACTACGTTTGTTTGGCAATAGAAGTCTATGCATGCCCGGTAGAATCTGCATGAGGTAAGAAACACGGGACGTTGGTTGATGTATGTGTTTCGTGTATATATTCTCACCTCTTATATACATCGTGAACTTACCTCATACCACTTCTGGCAAGCATGGCGATAGAGCGAGGTAGTGGCGTAGAATGCAGTGGAGGTTAAGAACGTAGTACACCATGCACAGCTTAATAGCCGCTGCAGTGACGATGGATTTCACGACTGCGAGCGACGACGGCTGAGCGGAGACGACGGAGAGGTTAAAAAACACACGTACATAGCTGCGGCGGTGGAGTTCACGGTGGTGAGCGGGGGCGACAGAGGTTGAATAAGAAATCGTACATCAAGCACAGTCTGGACACGTGAGTACAAGATCTACTAATATATGACCTACTCCTCAAAGGAAATTTCAACACGAAAGTTGTGTGAAACGTCGAGATGAACCTACTCGTTATTTTTTTTTCAAAAGGTCGACCGAGTGTGGTGAATTTGCTAAAAAAAACTAGTCGAAAATTAGAATGTAACCACACCATCGACGTGCATATTTTTGTGTATATTTTATATCTAATTGAATCATGATTGTGTAGATTAGAGAGTATTAAATAGAGCAGTTTAACAAAGATGAGCATAACACGACACAACACAAGGTTATATTGCTGGGTTGCGAGTATGGTAATTTAAAATTTTGACTACCATGCTACGCAACAGACCAAGATCTATACTATGAAGATATGTTGCACCCCATAATGCTAGATCCAGAATACTTACAAACACCGTTGCGAAAGATCTTGTGTTTGTCGAAGTAGATGTCGGTGAAGCCTGATGAAGAATCTCACGTCCATGCCGGGAGGTGAGATTTTGCTGATTCCGTCATCGAGGAATTGCTTGCGCAACCTACTCTAACAGTATCCACACGTACGCCGCGCCAACCCGTCAGCGCTCTGTCGTCTAGAGCACTTGCGCCAACGAAGAGAGACAATCTTTCGGCGTAGTTTAGGTGGTAGATCTAATCAACTTGATTAGAGCTATATGAGATTAGAGAGATGTCTAGTTCTCAACGCATGAGATCTAATTAGAGAGAGTGTGCTCCGGTAAAGGACATCTCAAAAACCGGGAGCAATTGTTGTGCTCAACCCGTGGGGGTTGGGGGTGTTTATATAGTAGACCAAGGGGTAGGGAAGCTTGGGGGAGGGGTTGATCCCTCCCTTGTGCCGCCGCACCAAGGAGGGGAGGGGGAGTTGGAGTCCAACTCGGCTCCCCCCCACCGACCTCCCACCATGGGCCCTAGGCCCATTAGGGTTTCGGCCAAGGAGGGACTCCCCCTTCCCATGCGCCTTGGCCCACCCGCCCCACTTGGGGGTGCGGCTGCCTTGTGGGCCCAGGCCCACAAGGCAGCCCCTTTGGCGGGCTCCAAAATAAAACATTTTTATTTTATATTTTTCCAAATAGTTAATTAATATTAATTAATTAATTATTTATATTGTTTAATTAATTCCCAATTGAAATTGTTCCTTTTACAGAATATTCCCGGAATTAATTACTTATCATATAAACCTATTTATATGATCGTGGACACCCAGTGTCCGCTAACAAAATACTCCGGATAACTATTTCCATCTTATATAAACCCTCGGAATAAATCCGACAATAATAGAAACAATTTCTATTATTCCGAGACATAGAATGTCTGCTCTCTCTTTCTCTATACCTTCACCGGGACAAGTTCCTGTGACATCGGAGCTATTCCGACACTATCTCATAACCACTAAAAACACAACTTTATTCTCTCAATAAAAGATTGACTCACAGCTTAAGTGTGTGACCCGGAAGGTTCGGTAACACATAGACATGTCCGGTAGCTTACCAGACAATAACCAGCATTGGGACCTAGACGTCTGTACTGGCTCCTATGTGTTCACGAGTGAACGACAGAACCTCTTTATGTTTCTCATTACGCTAATTCTCTTACATACACGATACCAATGATACATTTAAGCTATGCTGCTGCCTCAGCCCAAAAACGCTTACTCATGCGAGCGTTCGATATCATGCAGCGAGCCTTGGCGATGATGGTCCTATTCATCCGCTCGGCTACACCATTCTGCTGGGGTGTGTACGGGATGGTGAGGTGCCTGCCAATTCCTTCTGTTCTGCAAAAATCATTAAAAGCATTCGAACAAAATTCGCCACCATTGTCAGTACGAAGTAATTTCATCTTCCTTTCTGTTTGCCTTTCTATCATAATTTTCCACTCTTTAAAAGCAGCAAACGTATCATCCTTATTTTTCATGAAATAAGGTCAAACTCATCTAGAGTAATCATCAATAATGGTAAGCATATGACGAGCACCACCATAAGAGGGCTTACGAGACGGCCCCAAACATCAGCATGTACATAATCAAGTGTACCTTTGGTGGTATGAATGGAAGCATTAAACTTAACTCTTGTGTGCTTACCGAAAATGCAATGTTCACAGAATTGCATCTTACCCAAACTGCAGTAGCTCTCTCTTAATCAATTCTGCCATACCAAGTTCACTCATATGTCCAAGACGTTTATGCCAAAAGTTAGTTTTACTTGAATCATCATGAGAAACAGCAGCAACAGTACCAGATAAAGTGCTACCTCTAAGAACATATAATTTAGCAGAATTCATATCACCAACCATAACAATGACAAAACCTTTTGATACCTTCAGGAGTCTGTTCCCGCCGACATACTTGTACCCGTCACAATCAAGGGTACTGAGCGAGATCAAATTTCTCGCCATGGTTGGTATGTGTTTCACACCTGTCAACGTGCGTGTCAATCCATCATACGTCTTGATCTGAACAGAACCGACGCCAGCAATTTGACACTGTTGGTCATTCCCCACACGCACAAAATCTCAAGTCTGCACTAACTCATAAGAACTGAACCAATCTTTGTTACAGCAAATATGAAACGAACATGCAGTATCTAAAATCTATTCATCCTGACGAGAAACACATGTAGCAAAAACAGCTAGGCATTCGCCATCAGAACTACCATCAACAACAGCAGCCTCACCGGTATCATTACTTTCATCTTTATTTTTCGGTTGGTAAGTACCTTTTCTTTTCTCCTTGTTCTGCAACTTCCAACAGTCATCAATGACATGATTAGATTTCTTACAATACCTGCAGAACTTGTCTCATCTTTTAGACTTTGAGCGACCTCTGTCACCCTTGCTCTTATCTCTGTTGTTGTGGTTGTAGTTGTTGTCTCGCTGCTCAGGCCTGCCTCGGACCTGCAATGCATCACCCTTGGAGGAGGATGATTCCTCCTTCTGTACCATACCTTTCATATTTTCCCTCGTCATGAGGGTCTCATAAACTACAGCAGTGGTTAGTTCATCACGGCTAAGCAGTATGGTATCACGGAAATTTGCAAAGAAATTTGGCAGCGAAACCAGAAGTAAAAGAGCTAGATCTTCATCATCATATTTTACCTCCATCGACACTAGGTCGGAAACGATCTCCTTAAAAATCGATATGTGATTCATTACCGAACCACCTTCTTGCAACTTGTGCGTGAACAACTTCATCTTCACATGCATCTTGCTGGTCAGATCCTTGCACATGCAGATCGACTCCAGTTTAACTTACAACTTTGATGTGGTTTTCTCCTGCAGCACTTCTTGCAGAATATCATTAGAAAGATGAAGTTGAATAAGAGACAAAGCCTTACGGTCTTTCCGTTTCTCAGTCTCGGTCCATGTTGCCTACGCCTTCTCACCGAAACCATCCAGCGCCTCATCAAGATCATTGGATTGTGTGAGCACCGCACGCATCTTGACCTGCCACAACGAGAATCTCGTCTTGTAGCCCAGCAACGGTAGATCAAACTTCATCGATGCCATCGCGAAACCCTAATCTGAAAACAGATCTGAAACAGGGCTCTGATACCACTTGTTAAAAATGATAGCAAGATAAACGATGAAGAGCGAAAGATCAAACCAACGGAGACACGAGATTTAACGTGGAAAACCCCTCCAACAATGGAGGTGAAAAACCACGGGCGTCAGCCAGCAAAACTTCACTATATCGGGTGAGGTTACAAACGCCGTGGGTTTACAACGTGTGGCTTCACCCAAACCGGCGTCTTACAAGAGGTGTATATGGTGGTGCAAAACCCTAAGTCCGCTGCAGTCCAACTCGGTGTGGCCCGTGAATTTGGATCACAATAAAACAACAGAGTTATCTGCCCGAAGATCGCATCTTTGTTGTCTGAAGATTGCTCTGCAAACTCCAGATCGGACACCTGACGAAACAAGTTTAGTAAAGAGTCCAGGCAAGTCCTGCAAGAACTGTATAAGGTCACAGCACAGGAATCTGCTGAACCATTGGTAATACAGATGCCGCTCTCCTTTAGAAGCTTCAAAACCAAGGATTTCATCTCGCGTCGCCCTCGATCCTCGCTACTGTTCAGCACCAACTCGATTATGCGAGCGAGCGTGTCGTTTGGTGGATTTGTTGGCTCAGACGTCACTCTCTTTAGCAGGGGGCTAAACCCGTAGTTCTTGTGGTGGATTTGCCGAATGGATGATATGACATTATCTTCCTCTTCGCCCACCCAAGGGACTGCTTCCAAGTAATCTAAGCATGACACGACACATGCTCCGAAACCTAGTGATTCTGCAACCTGTACAGAAAAAAATGCATAAATGACAACATATCATTTTGCTCCACAAAATATATTTAACTGATTTTTAAGTAACCTGATAGGAAGAGATAGGCATGTCCAAAAAAATCATGGTCCACATTTGGAGATCTGTTTTCCTACTATTGGTTTCTTTGTGTGCATTGCCTTTCATATCAAATAATTAAGAGTTCGGTGTCTCTTGACGGACTCCTTTCTAGCCGATTCACTTAGATGATTTGTTTGACATACCCAAAAATGATTTATATTGATCAACATAGATATGTGACAAACAAAGCTAACTTAGTTATTGAAGTACTATCCCGGTGACATTAGAAATTTACCTAATTGTAAGGACCATTTTTTAATGCAAAGAAAGGCAATCCGAGATTTATTCTGTTTTTACTGTGTAACCTGTACAGATCCAAAATATATAGCTTGCATTTCTAAACACGCCTAGTTAGATGAGCACTTCGTTCTAACATTCCATTGTAACAAAGGTAAACATCAATTCAATGTAGCAGTTGTTTCGAAATGGTCATACATGCTTTAAGCTTTGTGAATATTTTAGATTGAAATAACATGTAATTTATCAGTTTGTTCGGCATATCAAGATTCAGGTATTCAACTACAAGAAATTGGCAAACTATGTATCTCAGAGGAGAAACCTTAAATATTCGAAGAACTCGTGGAACATTTTGCTTCATTAGCCTCTGCTTAATATTTTTGCAGTACATCAACCCAATAGTCTCGACAAAAATCTCCACATCCTCACAATCGGGTACCTCAATGCATGACACCGGAGATTGCCTCGAGAGCTTATCAGAGAAGAAGGTACAATTTTCAGCAAGGATATTCCTGTGAACAATCATTTTTACAGCTACCCCTTCCCCGCCGTATAGCAGAACCTTCAAGTCACTCGTATCGAGCTGACCAAATCCGATCGATATCTTGCGTTGCTTCTGTCGGTTATCGGGCAACATTGCCACCTTTGGAGGATCAGAGGTGGCAGTATCAGCTGGGGAGCAAGCCTGCTCATCTGGAGTGAGCCTAGTCCTAGTAGGAGTAGAATGCGTTGTTTTCTCTGAAGAAATGGTTGGAGCCCTCTGAACCGAGGAGGCCTTTGATGCAGAAGGGGATGCTTCCCCTTTAGGTCTGGCCTGTGCTGGTTGTGGCTCTTCGCTGTCTTCAAGAGCACAACCTGCGATGGGCAGCACCAGAATCCTTCCGGAGTGACAGCAACCGGGACACTTCTGATCCTTGCCGGCAAACCATCAACCCTTCCTACCTTGAACTCTGACATGTGAAGAAAAGCCTGATTTTTCTTCAGAGGAGGCTTATTTGTTGAGTAGTAAAGGCTTTGAATACAAGTATGCCATCTTCTTCACACGCACACACACTCCTACTCCTATGAGCACTTCCGATAAACTGAGTCGGCGGATCGTGTCTTGAGATTGACGATGTCACTGTAAGCGTCTCGCTATCGACGGAAAAGTCGCCTCCAACTAAATAATATTTTGCCTTAAATGAAAAACACCCATGTCAAATCTGGAATTTAAACTCGGATGGGATGGGAGTACAACCACCCACTAAATCATCTAACCACAGGTTGGTTCTCTTCCGTTCTAGCCTTTTTATTCACTATTATATTTGTTACTCACTATTATATTTGTTATATACGACAAGCATTAAACGATACAAAAATTAAGATAAAACACATGAGAATGTGGAAAACCCTCCAAGGAGATGGAGAAAAACTACGGGCGTCAATCAGCAAAAATTCACTATTTCGAAAGAGGTTACAAACGTCGGGATTCACCACTTGCGACTGTCCAAACCGGCGGTTTAAAGAGGTACGTAAAGAGGCGGTAACGTAGGTCGACTCTAGGCGAATAGTTTGCACTTGTTTTCGGAAAAAAAAAAATGTGCATTCCGGATAAGGCGGTAGAGTAACTTCGACTGAAACTTATATCGACTATTGCCCCTTTGAGGTCAAAAGAAGTAATCAGGAAGTATACGTTCTTAGTTTTCCTTGCTTTTCATTTTAAGCCTTGAGATTGATTTGACATGTTCATATGATCAGAGAATCTGACTAATGAGTATCTTGGGTCGCTCTTGACCCCAAGTCTTTTTTTCACCTTTTCTATTTCACCTTTCTCGAAAAGTGGTTCACGAAATAGCTTTTTTTCCCCTTTGCTTACGAATTAGGATGGTGGTGCCCGATACCAACTGTTTTTGATAGAGTACAATCACTGGAGGTGTAGTGAAGAATTAATGACCCTTCTTTTTTTTTTTACTTGGAATTAAAGACCCTTCTTTTGGTAAAGGAAGAAGCGAAGACCTAGTGTCAACTTATTCTTTGACAGTGTGGAGCGTATAATTAATTACATAAATTTGCAGGCTACGACACACATGAGACGCGACCGCAAAAAAATTTAGAGCAACTATCTCAAAAAATAAAATAGAGTAACTTTAGCTCACGTCAACAGCAACAATCCATCGTCGTCCAGCCCGGTTAGGATACCTGGCTTTCACCCAGGCGACCCGGGTTCAAATCCCGGAGATGGAGCCTTTTTGTTGTTGGTTGCTTTATTTGTATTTTTTTTATACTCTCTAAACTATCCGCTCTTGATAGTGATGTTGTCCTCTTCGTGCACATTTTGCTTTTTTTTTTCACTGAACTCGATACTTTGTCTTTACGCAGCTTTGTGGTATTTTCATCAACTACGCTGTCACCACTTGTGACATCTGAAAACAGATGTATTGGCGACACAACCAATGGTTGTCGTTTGTTGTTCTTGTTGTCTAAGAAGAAATATCTCTTCCTTTTTTTTTACCGTGGGTTGCTGAAGAAATATGAAAAAAAAATGTGTAGGGCCAAAGAAATCTTAACAGTTACAGATAAGCATGTCTTTGTGTTTCTGGATGGATAAGAAGATGGCTAGTGTCACCATGGTTTTTAAGGCGTCCCTAAGGCGACGCCTAGGCGTCAAGGCCCCCCCCCCCCCCCCCCCCTCCGCTTTGCAAAAACGGCCGCTTTAGGCGCCTAGGCGTCCAAAGCGCCCGCCTAGGCGTCGCCTAGGCGCCAAAGCGTCGCCTTAAAAACCATGAGTGTCACCATGTTTTGTGACCAAATATTTGTCGTTTCGTGGTCATGACGAGTCGAAGACTTCTTTGAACAAAGGTAACTTCAAAGAAACCCATGATTTGTTAGCAGAGCATGATCCGGAATTACGCAAGGCTATAAGTGTTGATGGTGCAAGCAAATCTATTATGTTGTGTCCTGAAGTCCAGAAAGATATTGCTAGTTGTTTTGCAAAGGAAATATTGAAGTCTATTCTTCAAAATATTGGACATGGTGTGTTCTGCTTGCTTGTTGATGAGTCTAGAGATGTCTCATGGAAAGAACAGATGGCAGTGGTGTTGCGCTATGTTGATAGTTGTGGAATAGTGAAAGAGAGCTTTGTTGGTCTTGTTCATATCAAAGAGACAACTTCTGCCTCCCTCAAGTCATCAATTGATTCTCTGTTTGCAACATACAAGCTGAGCTACAAGCAAGTTAGAGGTCAAGGTTATGATGGTGCTAGTAACATGTCAGGCGAATTCAATGGACTGAAATCATTGATCTTGAGAGAAAGTAGCACGGCTTACTATGTCCATTGTTTTGCTCACCAGCTTCAGCTAGTTGTTGTGGCTGTAGTAAGGAACCACCGAGGCGTTAGTAATTTCTTTGGAATGATTTCCACCTTGCTGAATGTGGTGGGTGGATCTGCTAAGCGGAGGGACATGATCCGAGATATTAATCTCGAAGAAGTGTGTAAGGCCTTAGGTTGTGGGCAACTTGAAACCGGGAAAGGACTGAACCAAGAGCAATCCCTTAAAAGGCCAGGGGCACTCGTTGGAGCTCTCATTGTAAAACACTTCAGAGCTTGGTCGACTTGTTCCCAACTATTGTGAAAGTGTTAAAATTTGTGGAAGATGAGGACAAGGATAGAACAAACAGAGATTTTGTGTTCTATTTGCAGCTCATGTTGACTATTTTGATAGTAACAAACGTCTTGGCACAAACACTGCAGCGTAAGGATCAAGACATAGTGAACGCTTTCCATTGTGTGGAATCAACAAGAAGTCACTTGGTTGAGCTTAGAGGACACAGATGGCAACATCTCCTTGATGAAGTGTTTGCATTTTGTGATAAACATGATCTAACCAAGTTGGAAATGGAAGAAGCCTATGTTAACCCAAAGAACAAAAGGCAAAAAACTGGAATTACCAACAAGCACCATTTTCAAGTGGATTGTTTCAATGACGTTATTGATTGGCTAGTTCAAGAGCTTGATGGTAGATTCAACGAGACAACCTCTAACCTGCTTGTTTGGTCCACATCATTAAGTGCAAGAGACTCATTCCGTGATTTTAATTCAGAGAATTTGATGAGTTTGGCCAAACTCTACCCCAAGGACTTGGATTCTGGAGAACTCAGGGACCGTAGTCATCATCTGTGTCTCTACATTGCAGATGTGCAATCTGATGAGAGATTCTCCAATTTACAAACAATTGTTGAGCTTTGCCGAATATTGGTTGAAACAAGAAAACATTTATGATATCCTTTGGTTTACCGGTTTTTGAAGCTAGTATTAGTACTGCCTGTTGCCACTGCCACAGTTGAGAGATGCTTTTCGGCAATGAAGATTGTGAAAACTTATTTACGCAATCGCCTCAATGACGGAAGTTTGAGTGATGATCTTATTTGTTATGTGGAGAAAGAAGAAATGAAGAAAGTCACTAATGATCCGGTGGTTGATCGTTTCATGAAATTGAGAGGTCGCAAATTCTAAAATGTAAAGGTAACCTGTCCACTTGATTAATTTAATTTTTTCATTGCTCTATTTTGAGTTCTTGTTGATGTTTATCCATATTCAATCTATTTTCTATTTTATAGGTTGGTGGAGAGCTGGATGGTGTTTTTTGCCAAGCTGCAGTGCTACCAGAGCCGGATAAGGACATATTTTGTTAGCCTGTCTGCCTATGTCATCTTTAATTTCCCATTTTACGTTAGTTAACCAATATTGTCAAATCATAATGGATTATCGATTTTTAGTAGCACCGTTATCGCCACTTCTCTGTTATGATACATATCGGATTGACTCTTGTCTTTTGAAGAATTACATATGGTCAAAACTGGTGCATACTTTAAAATTTGGTGTATTGTTGCTTGGAAAATTTGTACACTGTCATGCTCGTTGTAGAGCTGTGCACCCTGGAGTCGTTTGCTGTAGCTCCGCCGGTGCCGGTATTATTCCAGCTGGGTCAAAATGAGCATTGCAAACAAGATGGGTGTTTTCTTAGTGCAAACTATAGACCTATCGATGCTTGCACTTGATTTAGCTAAAGCCAGGAGAAAGATAGATTGTAGTGGACAAGGGTTGTACGACACCCTAAGGCCTTGTTTACTTCTAGTGTATTTTAGGGGATGAGAGAGGATTATCCTGGATCCCGGAAAATCCTCACTAGTCTGTTTACTTCTAGTGTATTTTATGGGATGAGACGGGATAATCTCTAAATATCCCCTACCAACCATCTCATTTTTGCCTAAAACGAAAACTTTAAGGGCTTGTTTACTCCAAGAGTTTTTTAGGGGATGGAAAGAGTGGGAATGAGAGAGAATTTAGTGAACACCCAATCCCCACAAATCGCCACAAATACTCTTCCCCTACAATACACTAGCATGGACTAGAGTTTTTGTGTTAGACAAAAATGAGATGGTTGGTAGGGGATATTTGGGGATTATCCCCTCCCATCCCCTAAAATACACTAGAAGTAAACAGACTAGTGGGGATTTTCCGGGATCCGGGATATTCCCCTCCCATCCCCTAAAATACACTAGAGGTAAACAAGGCCTAATACAAGCTAGTGTATTATAGGGGAAGAGTATTTGTGGGGATTTATGGGGATTAGGTGTTCACCAAATCCTCTCATATCCCCACTTTTCCCATCCCTAGAAAACTTTTGGAGTAAACAAGGCCTAAATGAAAGTCATACAACAAATGTTAAACCGAGCAATCTTCACAAATCCATCGTCGTCCAGCCCGGTTAGGATACCTGGCTTTCACCCAGGCGACCCGTGTTCAAATCCCGGCGATGGGGTCTTTTTGCCTAGACCTCAATTGTCGAAGCCACTATCTCTAAATAGGAAAAACGAAAATAATTTACGACCAGGTCTTTTATTTTCATAGGGTTCAATCGTTGATCTCCACGGAAAGCGGGCCGTGTGTAGCCTCCCTGGTTTGTCTGTCTCGTTGACGGGATCACCCAATTGCCCGAGCAGTCAGCGTCCTTCCCAGTCCCTTCTCGATATCGACAACTTACCCGCACGCAGAAAGACGACACCGGCCGGCTAATTGCTCAGGTGTTCCTCGCTGGTAGAGCAGCAAAGATGCTGACACAAAAAGACCTCTCTAATACAGATCGTTAGGAGTCCTAATTGTTCGTCACCTGATACTGCTTCATCTCTCTTAGAAAGGTACTAGGCCATGGAGAAGTTATTTCAGTGTCTTGTATTTTATCTGAAGCAGTTCTATCATGTGTTCAAGGGATAACTCAATAGGGAAATACACCATGTCTTGTAGGTTATTTTTTTTTAAAGAGAGCGTTAAATATGTATCAGTATATTCAGTTCTCCGTGTCAGGCGCATAAATAGACTAATAATCGGGAATAATCCCCCGTTCCCAGGCGCATAAATAGCTTCTTTTATCAGGGTTGTAACGTTCTATCGCCCATAACACGATACCATGCTGATTACAAGGTGCAAACTCCTGCATTCCAGCAAAAGCTATGGTACTAAACTCCTAGACAATGCAGCGCCGGTGGGCTGTTCCTACTTAACTGCCTCGCTGCGCCCAGCCCAGCTCCATTGCATAAGCAGGCAGCACCACCCAGAACAATGGCCTCGCCTGTTCTTTTTTCTTTTCAAAATATTTACGGCGCCCGATCTCATTTTGTTAGAAGCTCGATATCAGCTCCGACTTCGGCGATCTTCGAGTCCATGGAATCTTTTGCGCTGCTTGCGACGCTCTTCACGTCCAGGTCGAGGGCGATGGACTTGACAAGGCCATTTAACATCTAATGGTTAAACAGGTTAAGGGAAGCACATCCAAAAGTAATGACATATTTAGAAGCAACAATGCGATGCAAGCGATTGACAATTTTGCTATAAGAAACGTTCATCATGAGATGTCACGTGATGAAATGTTGAAAAGGATACAAGAGAGCCAATTGCAACGAGGGCCCTGTATTTTGAATCACTATCTTGGGCATCATCTTCAGCAATCTGTGTATCCAGACAAAAAATATCAACATGGGTGACCACGAGGAGAGAAATGGCTACAAAGGTCAGGAGGATATGAACTCACTTCAAGGGCCGCAGAAAGAATTTGTGCCTGACTCTGTTCATCCTTTGATTCAATCGAAAGAACAGAATAGCTGCAGAAAATATATATATTAGTGAACAAAGAGACAGATGAGATCGTGCAGTGACATCAGCATTGCCAGATGTGCATGCTTAGTATGTTCCAGAATCACGACCAGCAACATGCATAACTACACAAAAGTAGACTTCAACTCAAGACTTACTTGAGTAAAAGTGTGGTGTAAGCCAAATGAGCATTCTTACTAAAAGAAGGCTTGCAGCTCGAGACAGAATCAATAATCTGAAATTAGCAAACATAAGTTAGTTTTCCACAAAAACTTACTAGCATGTACGTCGGCACACTAAATTCACTCTAAATATTTTCTTCAATGACTAGTTTTGTCTTATGAACTACTCAAGCAATAAAAGAGGCCCAGAAATTGATCAATACATGTTGTAGTAGTAATAATTATTAAATCCAATTAATCAAAACAAACTGCTATTTCTATTCACCACATATAAATAAGCTGAATCCAAAAATGAAATATATCAGTTTGAGAACTAACCTCCGCACAATGGTTTCTCAACCATTGGTGTAAGCATGAGTTGTCAAATAAGTTTGTAATTGCTTTCAGGATTGTAAGCACATTTGGCGGGTGCACAGGTAGAGCTACGGCCTTACGGAAAGTGTCCACAAGTACATCTGATGGGTAACATGAGGAAAGAATCAAAGTCAGTATGAACAAACATAAGGTTGCCTGTTTTGCTAAGATTAGATCCAGCTATTCTTAAATGAAAAGAGAGGGACTGGAGATTATGAGACAATCTGGGCTCGAAGATAACTCAGACAAAAATTGAGGAGCTAACAAAGACCAGAAAAAATATGGTTAAAGAATTAACAGACACAGCACACAGCTCACCGTTTCCACTTTCAATGGTCTTGAGAAGCAAAGTAGCACCGTCAGGATGCAACACAAACATCCTCAGGAAATCATTAACTGTAAGATACAGATAGAAAATTATTTCAGATGAACAGGAAATCATCTCCATCAAGGAGAACATAATGCAGCTTAGAATTTCAAACATAACACACTAGTTGTTAAACCCAAGCAACTGCCCACTATATCAAATAAAAAATATTTTACTGTGTAAAGCATCTGTAACAGAATCTAAAGACATGAATAAAATGGCTCCAGAAGAGAAAACGAGCTTGAACATTCTTATTGTTAGTCGCCTTCTGTTATAACATTGGAAAACCAAAATAGACGATTTAGCACTTTCGTAGTTTGAATCTTATCTGATTCCTTTGACCAAGAGTCCAAGACTGAGGGCTTACCAAACGAAATTGTCCTCAACAGTGGCTTTAATAATGCTTTTGATAAACTTTCATGTTTGCTAAATAATAGACATCCAACTTTAAACTATAATTCGAACTTATGGCAGGAAAAACAGCGCTGGCCACTATTAATTGGAATTGTTAATTACAATAACATAGTTGCTAATTCACTTCAAACTATGACAGGTACAGGGAATGAATACATTTCGCAATAAACTCATAATGTTTCTCGTCTAGTTTCAACTACCATGGGAACTTAAGTCTACTCTAGTAATAATCAGGTGAAAACAGAGACCGTGATTGCAAACTGTGTTAATGGGGCCCGGAGATTTTTAGAGAAGGGATGTACCTGGAAACAACATCTGTGAAGGCCAAGACTTCAATATTTTCACCAACAAGGCCACATCAGCATCTGCAAGCTTGCTCGTGTGATAAAATGATGTATTTTTTAATACTTTCACTATAGCAGCCAATCTTGAAAAGTCAGCCTCGGATAAGGATAAATGTTTTTGCTCCTGAATAGACAAGTCAACTATTAAGCCTAAGTAAGACATTAAAGGGTCCATATGGACAGGGTGAATCCATGAGAGTATGCAATGATATAGAAATCAAATCCCCTCATGAAATTGTTTGGCTATGATTGTGATTCTAAACATCCAGTGTGGAGATATAACAGATTGAACTAAGCTGTGGTCAAATCCACGAAAGTCCAATCAAAAGATCTGGAGTTTTTTTAGCTTTGTGCTACATGAACCATACTCAAATGCCAGCAATATAGTTGATTATCCTCTAAAAAAAATTCCATCCCATCTCAAGCAGTGTACTACACAAGGTGCCAAAAACACAAGAAATTCGCAATTTAGCTAGCAAGATCAAGTTATCCTACTCATACTTCATCATGCATATACCGCGCTAGCGTTCTATCCTAATACACACCCATCCTTTATCCTGAACATTTGGTAATAAACTACTAGCTCATGGCCATAGATGCATCCATCACATGTCTGTGAACTTGGAATAGCTCTTTGCTCAACTACGCTGAGGACCTGAGGTAATCTAGTAGGTCTTTTCCACACTACTCTTGCCTAAACAGGTTATATTCCCTCTGACAGGGACAAAACTGTCAGCACAAGCTCGCAGCTTGAGTGGGCCAATGAGTGAGGGGGACATGGGAGCTGGTGGACCTAAAGAACCATCGTAGTTTGAAACTAAACATTTGAAGATGTTGCGAGGTTTCGAAGAAGTTTTAAATATATATTTAATCCACCAAGAAATAAGCTAAGAAATTACCGAGTCAGATGCAAGTGTTGCATTGAATTCTGTAATTTTCTTTAGGATTCCCTCGAACTGAGCCGTCTCAAATAATAGCATTCCAGACTGCAAACAAAAGAAAGATTCTTTTTTTAAGAGATTGCAATAGGTCATAACTCAAATCCGATGGCAGCTTGTTTCTAGTAAGCAATCATAAACCAACAACTGATCTCTCTGAGATATTTTGTGTGTGAGTGCATGTGCGCACAATAACATAGTACATCATGGTAGTTAAGTTAAGATGTTAAGTGGTACCTTTGGTATGTGCTTGAAAGTTTGTTTTGGGGCACTACCTGCAAAAATGTATCGAACATTATGGCAGGACATGGAAGAAGCCAAACAAAAGTGGTGTCAACAGATATTTACATGTCATGCAAGTAAAAAAATGAAGAAGAGAAAATAGTAACAAATCGAATCTATGTGCAAGAGTACATACCGTTCGACGAAGACGGTTGCCCGGGTACATATGCATTACCTGATACATAATAAAGTCAAGTGTCAACAGCAACACCAAAACGCGAATATCTGATAATACTTTAAACGATTGCCACACATATACAAAAGGACATGCTTACCCCCAGTATAGGGATCACGAAAAGATGGATCTGGAACAAAATTGTTCTGCCCAGAATTCTGCAGTATGAATTCTACAACTTGCTGGCGATATGTCAAAGGAAGATTTTCTCTCAGGAGCCACCTCTCTGCAACTGCATACGGATCATCTGCACACAAGCGTTCATGGTTCAACTGTAAGAGGTACTTAAAATGGCAAAGAGGCAGACTCTAAAACCTCAAACTGCATGTACAAGCAAGCCGAGAAAAAACTTCCGCTGGATGGCCATTCAAATGATGATATTTCTATGCATAACCATGTGGATCACAATATTACTTAGTTTACTCTGAAACTATAACAGAGAAGCATTTTTAAATACAAGAAAATGTGGGATATACCTGATCGATTATACGGTAGTTTCCGTATAGGCTCTCCATCTCCAATGTCAACATTAAAAACTGCACAATATAAAAAATACTATAAGCAAACAGAATATGTTAATGCTAAAACACATCAAACAAAAACAACTTACCGAAGTCGTAGCGAGCACCATCATAAACCTGACCTGGTGCAGCATCCCCAGGTCCATCCACCACTTCACCAATCTAGCAATTTGGTTCAAAAATAGAACGTCACCGATGAACTCAAAGTAAAAAACTATGCAAAAAAAAAAGCAATGCCACTGCCAGGTCAAGTATGGTAGAAGTATATGGAGTGCTAAATGAGGTTTCATTCATTGTGCAGTAGATGAGTGTAACCAACCCTATACTATTCAGAGATTGCCGTTAGCTAAATAACTCAATCGACATCAAGCAGCAAAAAACAGACACTAAACCATATCCTCGGCTTTGCAGATTATCTCATGCAACCGGGATAGCAACTTAATATAATATATAATGGTAAGTCCTAATGCACAAAGGTACTTACCTTGTCCCATTTTAGCTCGTTTAAATTCCATGAGTACGCAACACCATTATCCCCTTCTCTAACAATTAGTGTCTGACCATCAGAATTTCCTGCTTAGGCCAAGAAAAGTTACAAACATGACATTACTATGCAAAAATAACATGTGCAGTAATGCATTGTGCGACACTAGATATTTTCAGTTACTTTACATATCTACAAGTCCATAACACGAAGAAATTTATAGAAAATTTGTGTTTTTACTTTTTACATAGTTATTCCCTTAATCCCTTTGTAACGCGCTGCACTATGGTGAAGCAAGGTTTATTAGAAACATGTGAATATTTTACAAAGCTTGGTATTATTTCGATGTGCATGTGCAACACATCTACAATCCGATTTTAATTTTGAAGTTCCATAATATGCTGACATTTTGTTTTATAAAGTATCATGAAAATATCAACACAACACTTGTGTAATGTATCAGATATAAGACCTGGAACTTGCAGTGCCTCAACTCCTGGTAGATCCATCAACTTCAGTCCACCAACATTCTTTCTGTAGAAGAAAAACAAAAGGCACAGAGATCATTTGATTAAATTAGGACTAGTCAATGTATGAATAACCCCATCATTCAGGAAGAAGGTTATGTTTTAGATAGGAAGAACAGGTCTTGCCCAAACAGTAAAAGGTTAACATAATAGAGTAATCACCTGCAATTGTTATACGGCAAAAAAAAAGTACTGTACTTTAAGCAGAAGACGTCAAAACCTCATAGAAGTATGAAAAATAATCAGGAAGTAGTAGGAGCCAACCTGCTAATTGTGTATTGAGAAATAATATCTGTATAAGCTGCCAGTTCCTCATCACTGCAGAACCTATTATTGTCGGTTGTCCATATCCTCACAATTCCATCAGAACATGCTGTTACAACATCTCCATTATCCAAGAATTTGGCATCCCATATGCAACCCGGGTGTTCAATGCTTTGAACACACATTCCATCTGCATTACATTAGTTGACAGTCATATACCCAAATACATGAAAAAAATCTGCATTCTGCTACGTAGTAAACAACTAAACCAAAAAACTTTAGTTAATTCACCTCCAATATAATTTCCTCTCTACGATAACACATATTATGGATCCAGACAAGTATATTGTCCAGAAAAAACAAGACAAATAAATGGTGATCCTAGCTGCACCCATGACACTCACAACTTAAGTCACCAGGGTTTCCGTCATATATGCCGGTGTGAAAGATGTCAGTGCGTGTTTCAGGATTCTTATGTTTGATATGAAAGCAAAAGAAGACTGGAACGAATGACCTAAATCCCAAGGAAAGCCAATGGAGCAGCTGCTCATGGACTAGCCGAAGGAAGAATCGTGAATACAGATCTAAACAAATACCAGCAAATATCTCTTTATTTTTTTGTCATGTTTTCCATTATAGTGCTAAATGCAACTACCTTTCCAGTATGCCACTACCAAATATATTTGAGGTCAAAGTAGGTACGATCTTTTGCCTACAATAGAATCCCCACTTCAGAGGAAGTACTGTTAAAGGACTCTTTTTTTGTTTGGAGCAAATATTGGACTAGGTAGGAAGGGAGACAAACAAGTTGAGGAACAGATAGTAGATTGAACGGTCAGGGTTTAAAATTTAAAGAATTGTTCAGTAAAGAAGACGCAAGTATAAAAAAATCCTATTAAATGAAAAAGTGTCCTGCATTTTAACAAGAATTCTCCACAGCATACAAAATAAATCACCTTTCCATATCTTGACTGAGCGATCTTCACTGCCACTAGCAATTAGACCAGATGAATGTGCATCCACAGAATATACAAGAGAAGTATGGCCAATCATCTCCAGCAGGGGTTGGCCGGTTAATGCCCATAACTTGACAGTTCTGCGACCAAATAAATACATATGTGATCATGTAAACAGACAGTAATCGCGAACTAGAAGAATACATTTGATGCACATAAATTTAATAAGGTCGTAAAGATGATAAAAGGCCAAAGAGATGACTAGGTGAGTTTTTACATCAATGGCAGCCTTCAGATGGAATCATGGAAACATGTACCATAGTAGTAAATAGTAGTAGCAATATTAAACATTTAATCAAGAAATTATGATGCATTTACCCTTTTTAGAGAATAATAATCTACCATACAGTATCATTTGTTCGCAAAAAAGCAAGTGGAACTGGTTAGGTGAGTATTTTAATCACTCACCCATCATGCGATGCAGAGAGTATACCCATCCCCGGCATCTGTGCTACACATCGGACAGTATCTGCATTGGAATCACATTATGTCAACTGGTCAAAAATGCGTGGATGAGCACAGAAATTAACACCTCGAAATTCACTCCATAAAATTAAGCAAAAATTGTATCCTAACAACGACACAATATCTTTAGTCATTGGGTTAAAAAACCACTGAAACCTCTGCATCAGTGCAACAAGAATTAATTTCTCGGCAAATTAAATTGTCTTTATTGCAAATGACAAATCCTAGCTATATAGCTAAAGGTCATATAACAGTGAAGTATAAAATGTAAGCTCAAGACACCAGGATAACAGATAATCACAGTTGCTCTATGCCAAAGTCTGCATCAGTACACATTAGGAGTAAACAAATAACCTGCATGCCCAGAGAATGTATGTAGACAGGTCCTTCCTTTCCAAAGTTTAATGGTGGAATCACTTGAACCTATACACAAGGGGGAAACATATAAATTATTAATCAACCATTTGACAATTTTAGATTTAGACAGGGGGCTTTTATATGAGAGAAAATTGAGAATCATGGGAAAACTGAGGTAAACATTGGGAATAGGTTTGTCATTGTTGTGCCCAAGTGCACTGAGCGTTGGGATTTAGTTCAGGAAATCTTTACCCTTTTATTCATGTGTCTTTTCCGTACCCTTAAGATAAAGCTCATCAATTAATTATTGTAGCCAAAGCAGAAAATACAAGTGCTTTGCCAATTGAAGCCTAAGGTGCTCAAATGTCATAATTTCTTACAGACAGACTGCTAGTAATCCATGATACCATATGATGATGAAGCCAATCACATAGCTTCATTTATCAATAGGCTAGAAAACAACGAAAAATGAAAAATCACGCTAGCATAGTTCGACGTACAAGTGCACCAATTATAAAAGTAAGAATAGGGAACCTAGTAAAAATGGAAAATGAGTAAACACAACAGAATCTCTACCCGTAAATAATTCTCCTGATGGCAGCTTTAACACTGTTTGTACTGCAACTTTATGAGCTTCCCAAACCTCTACGGCATTGCCATCTCTCCATCTTCTTAAAGTACTGTTGCATAATATATGTGTCAGGGTACAACAAGAAGCCAACAACTATAATAGGGAAACTTGATCATCTATTAGCCCAGTATGTCATTAGACAACAAGATCCAGCATAAAGTACAATTCATAAATCTGTATCCCCAAAATAGTGAATACCCACAGGCAGCCTTAACCATAAGTAACATTAGCAACCTTTTCTAACAGGGACTAGGTGTATAAAGAAACAGGAGTAGGATATGTGCATTTGTGCAAATGAAAGAAATATAAATTGTCCAAAAAGGAAAAGGTAATGACGTTATACATATTAATGTTATGTCCATGTTACATTACAACATCTCCTGAACAACTAGTCAGCTACCCCATGAAAAAAATCTGCACTTGTTATGTCATTACCAGCATATACAATAAAGACAGCCTTAGGGTAAAATCAGCACAAATATGCAATCAAGCAAATGTATGATGAAGCTGTACAAGCAAGTTCTGCACAGGAATTAGACTGGTCATAACAAAACCTACCAATCCATTGATGAAGATATAATGTCACCGTTGTCATCAAGGGCAAGACCAGTCACTTGTGAACTATGGCCCTTCATTGTTCCGACTACTTCTCCTGTACGCAAATCCCATAGCAGCACGAGCGTATCCATGCCTCCAGAAACAATCCCTCCTTCAGGAAAGCGATCAGAAGGAGGGACCCAAACCAACGGGCCAACGAAACTCGAATGTCCTACAAGAGTTTTAGAGAGAACATATTCGTGCTTCTTTTCTGGGTGCTGCGTCCAGAATCTCACTGTCTTGTCTCTTGACGAGGTGGCGACACCTGCATCACCACAGATACAGATGCCACGAACCTATTGAAAAGTAAAGAGTAAGAATAAACGCCAAGAACCAAGTGTGTAGGAAATGTAACTATATAATTTTGAAAATCACTGAAACATTATTGGTTAAATAGCTAAATAACTGCACAAGCCAAAGGCTCGAAGATCATGCGGTGATGCGGTCTAAATATGCAAAATCTGTTGCGTAAATTTTAACAGTTTTGAGCAAAATAATCAGTTAGTACACAGGGGTCACATTTACGGATTTACCTACAATTGAAGAGTGCATATATGCACTTTTCAAATTTCCAAGACTAACACGTCCCTTTTTACTATCCTTTGGATAGACATGGACATGCATAGAGGTTCTGTGCCTTCTAATCAAATTTGTATTATGTTTGGTGTTTATATGCTAAATGCTGAAAGTTATAATTGGAACCACAAAACCGTCGTTAAAACAGAACGTGACATTCTGGAATTGCAGGTGGAACATAACATAGGAAGTTACCATCTTATCTTATTATACTCCCTCCGATCCGGAAAAAGTTTCGTAACCGCACCTTTACAAAAAAGCCCTCCTGGTTTATTAACGTCAACCCGCACTCCAGTGTCGCGACTCGCGAGGCCACTGTCCCGAGTAAATCCGTACTCCATCACGTCGCTCTCGCTCCCGTCTTTCGCTCTCTGCTCCGCGGCCGACCATCGCCTCCGCGCTCCCCTCGCTTCGCCGCCGGCCAAGAATCGTCGACGCCAGCGAAGAATCACCGAATCCAACGCTCTCTGCTCCGCCGCCGAGCATCGCCTCCCCGCTCCCCTTTCTTCGCCGCTGGCCAAGAATCATCGAAGCCAGCGAAGAATCGCCGAATCCGGCGTCGGCGCGGCCGGATCCGGTGGCTGCGTGGCCGGAAGCGCCGGAACCAATGGCTATGCGGAAGCCCCCATCCCCGACGCGGGAGCTGCTGCTCCTCTCTTTCCTGTCCGCTGTGCCAAGCTCGAGGGACGGCGAGGGTTCGGGGATGAGCTCGAGATCCACTGTCTGGAGCTTGCGGGCGGGGCTTGCTGCGTCGGGGAGACCTGGAGGACGGCGAGCACGGCGAGCTGCGGAGCCTGCTGCTGATCTGCACGGAGGATGAGCAAGCTGGGATCGCAAGGAGCTGGAGGGCCGGACGAGCACAGATCGGCAGCGACGGCGGGCGGCGGCCGGCTGAACGGAGGAGCTCCGGGAGGAGCAGCAGCAGCAACGGCCGCCGGCGCGGGGGCGGAGCTGGTCAGGGGATGCTGATGGATTGGGGCGTAGCTGTTCACGGGAGGAAGATAGAGCTGCATCTAAATCGCAGGACATTTTTGTGAAGAATTAATGTGTATGGTTCTGTTTGTAAAATAAACATGTTAAGTGGCTGGCGAATCTTTTTTCGGACCGGAGGGAGTATATGAAGAGAACTCACATCAAAACCAAGTAAGCGATGGTTCCTAGATTCAACAATCCACTGCCAATATCATATTGAAGCATGTCAAACTGCAACGACATTGCTCGCCAGCTATATCTCCACTACGAATTCTGCCCCTAAACCCCCTAAATCTACTGTAACACACTGTAACTAAAGTGACAAGTGAGATACTACAGAAGCAGGGGCAATCAACATCGAGGACTTTCACACTAAGCATGCATCTGGAAGGAACTAGATTTACACAGGCGCTTCAAATCTACAATTTATAGGGAGGCGTCGAACCGAAGGAGCGAGCAAGCTGAACCGCGCGAGGGCGCCCCAGCTAGCTAGGTCGAATTACGCAAACCCAGGTCGCCCTTCCAACGAAAGCGCCCAACTAGCAGATCGATACGGCACCGTGACCGCCGGTAACCAAAACGATCCCCAACGTCGAGGTTCGTCAGGGGCGGCCTGGTGGGATCGAATCGCGTATATACTTGGAGGGGAAGCAAAGCGGGAAGCGGAGGCGACGAAGGACGCAAGGCAAGTAGTGCAGGGGGAGGGCGGGGCTTACATCGTCCTCGTGGCCGTGGAGCTGCGCGCTGAGGTGGTAATCGGCCATGGGCGGCGCCGCCGGCGTACGAGGGAGAGAGATTGGCGGAGGAGGGAGACGGCGAGTCGAGACTGACACGATGCCAACTGCGAAGCAAAGTTTCGTGGGTTGTCGTCTCTCGATCGTATCGTATCGTCTCGTTGCGACTTTATGGAGTCTGGGCCGTGCGGAAGTTGGAGGTGGGCTCTTTTTATGGGCTATAAGCGTCGGAATTCCGCACGCCCAAGAGTTCTGAGTTGTGATTCTCGAAAAACAAAAAAGAGTTCCGAGTTGTGTTACCAACACACACATGAATTAGCTAGGAAAGCTGATAGATCCACTTTGGGACATTGGCTCGATGACCCACCATCTTTTTCTTATGCCTATGCTTGTACGGAGTAAAAGATATGACAATTGTTGATTAATAAAGGTTGTTGTTAATGTAAAAAAAAAACACAAGATCAAAAGATCGACCTTTAAGAAGAAAAACAAATGAGAACTTGCCTGTGGCAAGATGCCACAGATGGTTGGGAGGGTGGTTATACCCCCAACTTATCAGAATTCAAACCCCAGATTTGACACTGATGTTTCTCATATAGACGGAATATTCTTCAGTGGGAGACTGGGAGGCGACGTTCCCGTCGACAGCGAGGCGTCTGTGGTGACTTCATCAATTTCAAGACTAGACCCGCTGGCTCAGTATTTCGGAGGTGCTCATAGGGCTAGTGTGTGTACTGTGTTTCGCAAAAAGAAACTAATACCAACCTCATAGTATCTCGACCAGATGGCTAAAATAGGGCAAAATAGCAGTTTTATGGCATCGGGCATCAGAAAATTATGCCTTTAGCAGATGCCCTAAAATAGGCGCCAACTATGTATTTCTTCTACACAATTGCATACATACTGAAACAAAAATATAGGCTATGGATACAATTTAAACTTTGCAAAATCACCACATATATCAACAACATATCAAATTGTACTATACCGCTAGTTTATTGTGAGGAGCAAGTATTTGGATTCGAGGCAGGCAAAAGTGTTGGTTGTTGGATGTAACATGGAAGAAGAGACACAGTAAAATTGAATGTATGCCAGTTGTGAAGTTGTGCGTAGATTATTTTCATAGATTTTTCGTCAAGCCATGTGGAGTTTGTGTGCGTTTTCTGCTAGACACTTATCAGTTATCACTGTGAGAGAAAAAAGTCTCGTGACTCGCCACTTATTGCAGTAAAAAAATATGGGGTTAAGATGTAAGAGAGAGGGACGAGAGAGAGAATGTAGTTTTGTTTTTAGAAAAAAATGAATATTCAAAATGAAATATTTTTCAAAATGTCTGATTTAACAATTTTGACTGATGAGCTACTCGCATTGAGAAATATAAAATTAGATTACACCTAGAAGAGCACTTTAGGGCGGGAGCAAGGGGATTAGGGGAGGCCTCGCAAGGAGGAAGATGTCATCAATGAGGAGAAAAACTGGTCGACTTGGAGCATATCCACTGACGCCTTGGATAGGCCTCCCATTAGTACAGAACGACACATCGAAAACGGGTCAAAACGCTCATCGGAAACGGAGAAGTGGTCCGTGTCCCCGCCCCCGTGGCTGATGTGAAGGGCCCCATCGGGAACGAGTCCAAAAACCGTAGCCGATGAGGTCACGTTTTGGCAACGGTTCTGCACATATCTTCGTTTCCTCAGTGTCGAGCTCATCAGTAACAAAGTGTGTAAATTTACTCGTTTGCATCATAAGCAAAGAGCATGAATACATATGTCATTGGGCATTTAAAATCTCACAGCACAAGAACAAAATGACAGATCAGATTCATAAGGTAGTAACTCGGATTTATAAGGTAGCTCTACATTACAGTGATACTTCTTTATAACCTGCTAGCTATTGACAAATGTTTTTGGTAGCAGTGACAACATGCTTTATAACCTCCTGCCACTCTTCTTCCTGCCAGAGCTCCCAAAGCTGGATAATCATTGATACTCTACGGAAGAGTATCAGGCTTGGCAAACACATCTTTAGTAACGACAGATGTAGCAAACTGTGATACATCTTCAACTCTCCTTGCTATTGACAAATGATTTTGGTAGCACTAACAGCATGCTTTATAACATCTTGTCATTCTTCTTCCTATCATAGTGGCCAAAGCTGGATAATCATTGATACTCCACAGAAAAGTATCAGCCTTGGCAAGCACATCTTTAGTAAGGACACATCTTCTGTCCATCTGATGAGGATATAGATGCATAGTCAGTATATATCTACATATAGGAGAAATGTAGGTGTATAATATTGAGTGCAAACCAATTAGTGCCCGTCACTTTGAGAGAACAGATCGATCTACTTACAGTGCCCAATTAGAACAAACAGATCGAGCGCATGCATAATTATCTATGGCTAGGCATTCCAGCAACAAACTGTGGCAACTACACATAGCGTTATCCGACTTGTCCAGTGCATGGATGAGCTTACCGGCGGTGGCATCGCCGCTCGGGGAAGATCCGACGCGCCGCTCGGGGTAGATGCGCGGCGGCTAGCCGACGCGCCGCTGGGGGAAGATGTGTGGCGACTGGCCGACACACCGCTGGGGGAAGATGTGTGGCAGCTCGCCGACACGCGGCTAGGGGTAGATGTGCGGCGGCGATGCCGGCCGGCCGCGCCGCTCAGATCTCTGAGATAAGGGTTAGATCTTGCGCTGCTTGGAGCCGCCGCCACACTGTGAGAGTGAGAGTGAGGGTGAGAGCGAGAGCGTTAGGGTTGTCGGAATGGCGTATTTATAGCACAAGTACAATATCGGAAACGAAGGCGATAAACAAACGTATCCTTTTATTTGCTCACTGGCACACTGGGCCTACCTAACAGTACAATTGAACTAACTATCTACTCTATTTGTTCTTCTTCCGCTCTGCCTCCGCGCCATTGTCGTCCACGGCGCGTCGTCGCTTCTTGTCGGTTGACTTCTCCTCCGGCTTGTGCTCCTCCTTCTCCGGCCGCGCGTCCTTCTCCGGCGACTCCTTCTCTCGGGCCTGCTTCTCCTTCTCTGGCGCGTGCTCCTCCTCCTCCGGTGCCTCCTCCGACGCCTCCTCCTCCACCTCGTCGGAGTCGTCTTCTTCATGGCTAGAATACGGCTCCGGCGAATCCTCCGGCTCCTCTTCCTCTGGCGCCTCCTCCTCTTCGGAGTCGTTTTCTCCTTCGCGTGAAGATGGCGGGTCTGAGTCGTCTTGTATAGAGCGTGAAGACGGCGGGTCCGAGTCCGCGGCCCGTCTTGATCCCACCATGGGACTTCACCGCTCGCATCGTCGCTCGGGACTTCCTCGTTCTGTCACCAGGGTTACTCCATGGCGGTTTTGCTAGTGTGGTATAGAATGTGGGAGAGAACGAAGGGAGAATACGAGAACTGCCTGGCTTCGCGTGGTTCCAGTCACATTTTATTAGCGGCGAGCAGGCGGTTCCAATCCCTCGTGAATTAAGCCGCATTGAACATGCGCGCTTCCAGTTTGCAAATGCAATTTCCCAAGCACATCGTAAACGGATATCCTTCGACAGTAGTTGCCATAGAGATACGTATTGAAAACGGAGTCAAATTTTTGACTGTTCCCAATACTATTGGTAACGGAGAACGTAAATTCTCCATAACCAATGTTGACGGACCAGCCGCGGCCCAGTTCTACCAGGCTTCGTCTGCAACGCTAAAATCGTGATTTTCCGTCGACTATCTCGTGTCGTTACCATAGAGGGGTATCCGATGTGTCGTTCTTTACTAGTGTCCCTCATTGGCCCAAATGGGGTCGGGACACGAAAACAGCTTCCAGGGCGCACCCCGTTGGTCTGCACGACACGAAAATGTGTCTCGCAACTCCTTGTTCGCCCAAACTTTTGGGGTTAGCTCGGGGTGTCGGACACGTCCCTCTGAGTGGCGGACCCAACCTGTAATCGACACAGAGACGGTCAACATTGACCACGTCTTCGATTCCAAAGGCGGGCGTTGTTGTTTATTGCGTGTCGCCGATATTAAACCGACATGTCGCATCCCAACCATCCATCGTCCCCGCTTTCACCGGCATTTTTTATTTGTTGGCAACTGAGTTTTAGTTAATTCTCATACGATTTAGAATTAACAAAACCGAAAAAAGTTTACTACTACAAAGTAATCAAGGAAATCTTCTATATCTAAATAGGAGAACCCCACTAACTGATTTCTCTCAACATGCAAGCTATCCACCTCATCGAGCATTCTTGAGCAATCTTAGCTTGCCATGTGTCATCAACTCTGCCACCTCAGCCGAATATTGCACACACACAAAATAGCGCTATACTAAGTTCTACGCATTCCCTCCATTAATTTATCCTCCTCGGCTCCTTTGTAACTTACTGTGTACGGTTTTATTTTTGGTCCAAGCCGTGTCCCTTCTCTTCCCTGTAACTTCCGGACACAATTACACATCAATAAATCATGGAATGACGCCTCCTCCACTTCCTCTTCTATTCTCCACCTAATATTTAAACGGTTTTGCTTTGCTTAGTGCTCAGTCAACTCATCCACCATCCATCCAATGCATCACGATTCGTGCAAAACAGTTAGGTCTTCTTCTTCCTCGCGTCCATGGCGGCAAGCCGAGCCGGAGCCGCCGCGGCTGGCCGCGGTGGAGGTGGCGGAGGCGTTAACATGGGGGTGCGGGGGTGCGGTTAGCCGGCGCCAGAGAAGAAGGGGTGGGGGTTAGAGGGATGGCCGGGGCGACGGCGGACCGGCGGAGGAGGAGCTCAGGGCAGGGCGGGGCGGCAAGGCGTCGCGGCAGCGCGCCGGCCGCGGGCGGAGAGGACGGCGGTTAGGCCGGCGGTGGCTGCGGGGGAGAGCGCCCGCCGGAGTTGGAGGGAAGTCGTCGGAATTGAGGAAGAAGATGATGATGTCATTCTCAGTCGAATGAGCACTAGAGAGACCCATATTTAAACCCATCTCCCAATCGAGTGGTAATCTCCGTTGCCATGGCTCGCTCCTATGAGCATTGGCGCCACTGCAGAATCCTTTGTTGCTTTGCCATCCTCAGCGTGCAGCCAGGGGACAAAGAAGTGGAAGCTGTAGGGGAAAGGGAATTATCTTTATTTTAGTTTCTGCCGCTTCAATTGCATCACAACATGAGAGCATTTGATTTGTCTTTTACAGCAGTACGTTGAACTTTAATTCTTCCCTTTTTGTTTGGTACAGGTGGGATCAAGAACGAATTTCAATTCACATAAGGAAATCAATAAAATTGTACATCAGTACGTTGAATTTTAATTTTTCCTTTTTTTTGGTTCAGGTGGTGATCAAGAACAAATTTTACATGAACTCAATGAGGAAATAAAGAAAATGGTACTTCTCATTTTCTTTACCGTGGATGATGTTCATTTGTTGGTATGTTCACGTCATGAAATGTAGGACAACCCAAGGTCTGTATTTTTAGATATCGAATAGCATTCTCATGTTGACATGTATTTTTTCTTTTATCTGATTTTGTGCGGGAGGACTCAAGAACTAAAATACTGTTATACCATTGTCAATGTTTGCGCAACTTTCCTAGCAACTTTGTTAATCAGATACACCGTGCAACTTTATAAACTTACAAAATATTACGGTGATGTATAGGGAAGAGTTATATTCCTTTCAGATCTCAATGTCTGTTGTTTTTTCTGCTTGCAGTTAATTAAACGTGCTCACAGAATAGGCTTAAAACAAACATAGCCTCAATTAATTATAATTTCTCATCCAACGATTTTCTTATTTCTCTGCGCATATATGTGTTATTATATAGATGGTCAAACATAAGTTGTTATCCAATCCAGTATGCTGATTCAGGTTATTCAAGACTGTTCATATTCTTCTTGCAATGCAGATATTGTTGACGGCAATGACCATCTAGGAGTTTGCGTCTATCCAAACACAAGCGCGGACTATGCTCAAACATTTGAATGTTTTATTATTTACTTTGAGGATACAAATTGGCTATAATAATTAAGCTAGACTATTTTTTTTACATATATATACCATATTTATCAAAACAAAGGGATGTGTTATTTAGCATAGAAGTTATCTTTGAATTTCGAGGTATGTTATCGGCATTCATGCTTCTTAGTTTGTCATAACAAAAGTCATGCGTATGCTTATTCCTCCTCAGTAACTCTCATTATCTACCATACAATCCCGCAGCAACGCACGGGTATTATCTAGTACATTCAATGACAATGGCAGATACACATATAAGAACACCGGCCTTGCCCTAGTTGTCCATTTCTGATACAACGCAGTTTACAAGCACGCAAGTCAGGTGGCCACGGTAATTCGCATGAATAAGCCACGACGCTCGCGTGATCGTTCGTCCTATACATGCACCGAGCCACCTCCATGGTGTCGAGGTCGATGGAGAACCACCAGGTCTTTGCCGCCGCCGGAGCTAGGACTACGGACCTCGTGTCGGCCGCCACCAACTCGAGAGCACCACCGCGAAAGTACTCCTCTTTATACCCTGTGAGCCCCCGTGTCGCCTCCATCAACCCGAGGCTTCTATGAATCACCCACTGGTCATCGTCGCGGAACCACGACTTTACGAACACTTGGAGCTCGCTGCCCTGCAAGCAAATCACACGCATCTGGGTGTGCTCGCTGTCGTGATGCGTGACTCGCAAGATCGACCTTCGGTCGAAGTCCGGCAGCCGGTGTAACCTGAACCCGTGGTCACGGTTCTGAGAACCAGCAGGTGCTCCTCGTCGTCCTCCATGCTCCAGAACAGAGAGTCCCCGCCGCGTCCGAGGAAACACAGGGACTCCGTGCCCCTTAGAAGCACAGGCGGCGAGCTGCCCTTGATGACGCGCCAGTGCATGGTCGTTCCACCGAGGTACCGGATGTTATCAAACACGCAGGCCACGGCGGTGCCCACGTCGTCGTGCACCCCGTCGCGGCCTTAGTAGAGCACGCAGATGACCTTGAACTCCGGGATACGTGCTCCGTTGAGGCCCCAGTAGGTGCTACTGTCTTGGCAGCCGTTGAGTAAAACGCCGAGATAGTGGTGGCGTTTCATCTCCTCCATGGGCGGGATGAGCCTGTAACGCCGTTTGAGGGGCTCGCAGACGAGGAGGTCGGGGAAGCAGCGGTGCCGCCACCCGGACTTCTTCTTCTTCTTGGCGAGGAGGAGGACGCTGCCGCGGCTATGGACGAGCTCCCACGGCCCGCTGCCTCCGGGGAGGAAGTCGAGGGAGAAATGGCGGCCGTCGACCGGCGTCGAGGACGAAGACGAGGCCGCCGCGGCGCCGGTCGTTGTGGTACCTCCCTGCAACGGGGCGCTGGGGCATGAAACCGGCAAAAGAGGGGCAGAATTTGCGGTCGGCGACGAGACGACGCTACCGCTTACACGTGGCCGCGGCGCGCACGAGACAGAGAGGCGAGGCAATCAGGAGCTGGAGGATGAGACAGAGGAGCTTGTCGGGGACGTCGTGCAGCCTCGTCGTCGTCGGCGCCATGGGAGTCGTGCGAGATCGAGATCGATTATCAAATCCCTGATCTTAAGGGATATGATCCATTATCGTTAGTTGGATTTGTTAAATCCACTAGATCATCTAGAGAGATGGGAAGGGTGACGGTGTACCTTCCCCTTGGCTCGTGCAGCCCATGGCGCTGGCCATGGTGGAGGACGGTGGTGGTGACATAGAGTAGCAGTGGCGGCGGCGGTGCTTCCCGTCACTGTTGCGCTAACCCTAATCGTGGGTATGTCGGTGGGGTGTGCGGCACGCGACAAACCTCGTAGTGCGTGCCGCCGGCCCCCACCAGTCTTTATGGCGCAGGTGACAGGGGCCCGCCAGCCATAGTGGGCTGGGCGCCCTCATCAGGGCGCAGGTCAAAGGGGCCCGGTGGTCCGTTAGGCCCACACGGGAAGAGATCAATCTAACATTCTCCCCTTGATCTCAACTTTTACTTTTAACCATGTACTTTTACTTTACTCGTTTCATCACAGATCAGTACATAGAGCATGTTTCATCGTCACAGCTCAATTGCCGATAGAATCAGACAGCTACAATATACCTCTTGTTTTGAAACAAATTCTGTTCCTTTTCGGGCCTCTCATGATCCAGAATCATAGGCTTTCCATTAAACCCATGCCGGCTACGTGTTCCATGAACACACTGGGTGGTAAGCCTTTCGTAAGCGGATCCGCAAGCATATCCTTTGTCCTTATATGCTCGAGACTTATAGTGTGATCCTGGATTTTATCTTTCACAACATAATACTTTATCTCTATTGGTTTGGTAGCATTACTCGACTTGTTGTTGTGAGCATAGAATACTGCGGGCTGGTTGTCACAGTACATCTTTAGTGGTTTGTCAATACAATCTACCACTTTCAAGTCGGGTATAAATTTCTTTAACCATATCACCTGCCCTGTGGCCTCATAAGCTGCTATAAATTCTGCATACATCGTGGACGATGCAACTATTGACTGTTTGGAGCTTCTCCACGAAATAGCCCCTCCAGCGAGAGTGAACACGTATCCACGTGGATTTTCTATCATCTCTGTCTCCCGCAAAATCTGCGTCTGAATACCCTCTTATCTCTAGGGAATCAGATCTTCTGTATGTTAGCATGAGGTCCTTTGTGCCTTGCGCATAACGCAATGCTTTCTTTGCCATCTTCCAGTGCTCCATGCCTGGATTTCTTGATATCTACCGAGTACTCCGGTGATAAAAGCTAAGTCAGGGCGAGTGCACACTTGTGCATACTGTAAGCTTCCAACAGCCGAAGCATATGGTATTGCTTTCATTTGATCGATCTCGTACTGGTTCTTGGGACATTGGAATTTCCCAAAACTGTCGCCCTTGACTATAGGAGCAGGTGTGGCACTACTCTTATGCATATTATACTTTTTAAGAACCTTTTCAAATATGCCTTCTGCGATAGTCCTAAGACTCCATTTTTCCTATCTCGGTGAATTTCTATGCCCAAAACATATGATGCTTCACCAAGATCTTTCATATCAAAATTTGAGGATAAGTACTTCTTTGTTTCTTGTAGTAGACTAACATCACTGCTAGCAAGCAAGATATCATCCACATACAAGATTAGGAAAATATATTTCCCATTTTTAAACTTTGCATAAATGCAGTTATCCTCAACATTCTCTTTAAATCCAAAACTTTTAATTGTCTCATTAAACTTTAGATACCACTGTCTAGAGGCTTGCTTTAATCCATAAATGGATTTCTTCAGGCGGCATCCCATATCTTCCTTGCCTTCCATGATAAAACCCTTGGGTTGTTTCATGTAAACATTTTCTTTTAAATCCCCGTTTAGAAATGCGTCTTTACATCCATTTGATGTAGCTCTAAATCAAAATGTGCAACTAGTGCCATTATGATTCTGAAGGAATCCTTACATGAGACTGGTGAAAATGTCTCATTGTAATCTACCCCTTCTCTTTGTGTAAATCCTTTTGCCACAAGTCGTGCTTTATACTTTTCTACATTCCCTTTGAGTCATACTTAGTTTTGTAGACCCATTTACAGCCTACTGTTTTGGCTCCTTTAGGAATATTTCTAAGTCCCAAACATCGTTGGAACTCATCGATTTCATCTCTCTTCCATTGCCTCCACCCACTTCGATGAGTGAGGGCTTCTCATGGCTTCTTCATATGAAGTGGGATCACCTTCCATATGAGCTATTTCTGTGTTATAAACTTTATAATCAGTAGAAATAGCTGATCTTTTAGCTCTTTTAGACCTTCTAAGGGCTCATTTTCTAAAAGTGGCTGCTGCACCTCCCTTTCATGCTCAACAACGGGTTCAGTCGGCTCCTGACGGACAGGTTCCGGATCTTCACCCATAGTTGTCACGGGTGGAGTTACAACAGGTGCTTGCACCTCAACCTCAGGAATTGTCGTGCAGGTACAACAGGTAGTGCGAAAAATGGCTCCTGAATCATCGGAAAAGGTGCACACACCCTCTTCTCCTCAAGATCAATTTTCCGAGCTACCATGCTCCCCCTCATCATTTCGTCCTCTAAGAAGACTGCATGTCTCGTTTCTACAAACTTTGTGTATCTGTCTGGACAGTAGAAACGAAAACCTTTTGATCTATCAGGATAGCCAATGAAGTGGCAACTGACTGTTTTGGGATCTAACTTTGCAATATTTGGATTAAATACTTTGGCCTCAGCTGGGCTCCCCCACACCTGAAGTGTTGTAGAGAGGGTACTCTTCCTGTCCACAACTCGTACGGTGTTTTGGGCACCGACTTGCTTGGTACTCTATTGAGAATGTGAATGGCGGTTTTAAGCGCCTCCATCCATAATCCCAATGGCAAGGTGGAGTAACTCATCATACTGCGCACCATATCCATAAGTGTACGGTTACGCCTTTCAGCTACTCCATTTTGCTGAGGGTCGCCCGGCATTGTATACTGGGCCACTATGCCAGTCTCCTGTAAGAACCTCGCAAAAGGTCCAGGGACTTGGCCATATGGAGTGTGCCGACCGTAGTACTCCCCCCACGGTCAGATCTCACTATCTTTATTCTTTTATCATGCTGATTTTCTACTTCAGCTTTGAATATCTTAAATTTATCCAACGCTTCAGACTTTTCTTTGATTGGATAAATATAACCATATCGGGAGTAATCATCTGTGAATGTTATAAACGAGTCATAGCCATCCACACTTTTCACAGGAAATGGTCCACAAATGTCAGTGTGAATGATTTCTAGTGTTCCTGTGCTTCGGTTTGCACCCTTTTTGATTTGTTTTACGTACTTTCCTTTAATGCAATCTATGCATTGTTCTAAGTCTGAGAACTCTAATGGAGGAAGAATTTCATTTTTAACTAGACTTTCTATTCTCCCCCTCGAAATATGGCCCAAGCGACAGTGCCATAATTTCGATGAGTCATGAGTTCTCTTTCTTTTCTTTTGTTCTTTATCCGGCGCGGAAACATGCTCATTCACTTACACACAGAATACACTTTTTCACGTAGGGATAATAAATAAAGCTCATTGTGAAGTAAAGCAACACCCACATAAGCATTATTAAACCATATGGCACACTTGCCATGTCCAAAATAACATTCATAACATCTTTGTCCAAACGTGAAACACTAATCAAGTTTCTGTGTAATGAAGGAACATATAAAACATCTCTAAGCAGAATCGTGAATCCATCAGCTAACTCCAGGGAGATGTCGCCGACAGCTTCAACGTCTGCTTGAACTCCATTTGCAACTTCAATGCATCTTTCGCTCTTTGCGTAGTCCGCGTCGAATGGAATCCCTGTAATGAATTTGCAACATGAACAGTTGCACCTGAGTCAATCCACCAAGTAGATTTCGAAAACTGTGTATACAAGGATTCATTTACAAAGGAAACAATGTTGTTACCTCTCTTTGCCATTATGGACTTTAGCCAAACAGGGCAATCTTTCTTGTAATGCCCAGTCTTCTTACAGTGGAGACATGTATCTTTGTCCACTGGAAGAGACTTCTGCTGATGCTGATAATGCGTGGGAGCTTTTCCATGTGGCTTTGAAGGGGAACCATTGCTACTTTGATTGTAGTTCTTTTTCTTATTATCCTTCACATAGTTCAGAGAACCACCATGTGAGGCTTTAAGTCTTTCCTCTTCTTGCACACACATGGCTATTGTCTTTTCAATGTCCCATTTTTCAGGCGACATGTTGTAGTTGACAACAAAAGTGTCAAACTCTTTTGGCAGTGAAGCCATAACCAGGTGAACAAGGAGTGCAGGCTTGAGCTCCAAATCATCGTCCATGGGCTTAAGCTTAGCTGCCATGTTGCTCATCCTGAGGATGTGCTCTCTTATGCCATGTCCACCTCCTGTGTACTTTTCTGTCACCAGCTGCTTTCAGCTGGGTAGCATATATCTTTGAAGAACCAGTGAACTGGCTCTTTATCTTTTCAAGAAACTCCCTTACGGAAGCACACTCTGCAATTGAGCCCACAATAGCGTGCTCAATTGTGTTCTTTATGAAAGCCATGCACTTTTTGTTGGCAGTGAGCCACTTTTTGTTGTCGAGGGTATATGACATCTCCAATGGAGCATAATCCCTCCTCTTTTTATCCCATGCATCATCATCATCTTTTGCATCTCTGACTGGCTCTGTAGGTTTGACGGCTGTGGAGTGTCCACAACCCAGTCCACCTCAGCACAAACAAAAGCCAAGTCGACCTTCTTTCTCCATTCAGTGTAGTTGTCACCTCTGAGGGTTGGAACATCCTTGATGCAGCTCATCAAGTAGTACCCTCCTGAAAACCACAATGAAGTGAGATCATAACAACAATTGCATGCAATAATCCAACGTTGGTCAAAATTAAAACATACAACTGTTTGTGCAATTAAAACTATATCACCGTTGGGCAGAAAATAGCAATAAATGCACATAAAACAACATAAATCATGATTATGTTATTAACAACGTTGGTCATAAAATAACAGAATCATAATTTCATTAATCACTTTAACATGCTCTTAAAATTTAATTCTTACTTTAGTTCTTTTTATTAAAAGAGCACTTTTATTTATTTGCAGCGGAAAAACATGAATAAAAAATTCATGAACTTTATACTTTTCAGAAGCATTACTGTCACTTTTCTGTTTTCCAAAACAAACATTTTGTTGGATAATTTTGAATAGAAAAAACTGGGTGAAATTTGCCCAAAATTGGACAAAAAAAGACAAAACATGCTTCTGGAAAATTAACAGAAAACTGTTCTTTTCGGCCCGCTCGGCCCACGGCCTGTTGAGCGGCCGTTTTCTATCTGCCGGCCGTAGCGACGCGGAGCGAGGAACGCGGCCCACTGCCTCCTTACTTTCGGCCCAAAAGCCCGTAGGGAAAATAGGGTTTGCATCCTGGCCGTCGGATGGATCCGACGGTCCAGCGCGCAAATCGCTTGATCAAAAAGTCCGAGCTGCCCCCGACGGAAACCCTAGCCCCTAATTTTCTTTTCTTCTTTCTCAGCCCCGCGTCTCTGTCGGCTAGGGTTAGGGTTCCCGTGCGCGCCGACCGGCGACGGCGAAGCACCGCCGCCACCGCACTCCTTTTCTATTCCGCTCGCGCCACCTTTCGTGAGAGAGAGAGGAGGCGCAGATGCGCTCCCGCTGCCCTCTGCGCTCGTGCGGTCTGCGGCGGCCCGTGGAGTGAGGAACACCTGTGGAAGGCGGCCCGCCGGCGAGCGACGGCCGCACGCCCGACCGCGGCGGTGGCTACCCCATCTCCTCTCTCTCGTTGACCTGCTCAGCGGCCTTTCCCTTCGCCGGCCGCGCGTTCCCCTTGCGGTGAGCGCACCGCCGTCGAGTGGTCAGACCGCGGTGCACCATCCCGGCGAGCCCGAGGGCTTTCTTTGCTCTTTTCCATTGAGATTCACCGACGAGGCAGCGAGTCCGAGGCCGTTCCCCCGGTGAGAATTTCTTTGCCTTTCTGTGATTTACTTTAATCACGGAGACGAATCTCTCTGCGATTTCTTCTTTGACTTTAATCGATCTAGAAAAATTGAAACTCGAATTGCTTTTCTTTTCTTTCTACCTGAGTAAGATCTAAACCCTAGTGGCTCTGATACCAATGTTAAATCCACTAGATCATCTAGGCTAGATCTTAACGGTAGAAACCTCTATACATAGCATCTGTGAATATATTAGAGAGGGAGAACAGAGAGAGATGGGAAGGGTGACGGTGTACCTTCCCCTTGGCTCGTGGAGCCCATGGCGCCGACCATGGTGGAGGACGGTGGTGGTGACAGAGAGTAGCAGTGGCGGCGGCGGTGCTTCCCGTCACTACTGCGCTAACCCTAATCGGTGGGTATGTCGGTGGGGTGTGCGGCACACGACGAACCTCGTAGTGCGTGCAGCCGGTCCCCACCAGTCTTTATAGCGCAGGCAGGGACGGAGGAAGGGGGGACGAGCAGGGCTTAGCCACCCCCAACAATCTGATTTTCTTCACAAATCACTTAGTACTCATGCTCATATTAGTAGGTCTAAGCTATTTTCGCCCCCTCCAACAAAATCCTGCCCCCTCCAAGGCTGAGAGCTGGCTCCGTCCCTGAGCGCAGGTGACAGGGCCCCGCCAGCCATAGTGGGCTGGGCGCCCCCGATCAGGTCAAAGGGGCCCGGTGGGCCGTTGGCCCACACGGGAAGAGATCAATCTAACAGGATTATCGCTACGTTTATCCATCAATCAATCTCACGTCGTCAGACGTGGTGCTCCCTCAAGTAGTACAGAACCAATTACAACTGTCAAAAAATTACTATATGGAGACGTGGCATTGGCGCTGCTGTGTTTGATGGTTTTGCATCCTGAACACAGCAGAACAAATCCCAGACCATGTAAAAAAAAGAACAAATCCCAAACCATGTAAAAAAAGAGAGAACAAATCCCAAGCAAAATGGTGCGTGCAGAATAAGAGAACTACCTACAGTGCTACAAAGCTTAACTATTTTACAGCACGCTGCAGATTTCTGCAGACTCCAACGAGGAAAACAGAGGAAGGCTAATTCGAGGTTGAAGCATCGCGGTGAAAGAATCGAACTGATCAAGCCATCGGCATAGGCGCGAGCCTCCGCCTGTGGCCACCGGCGGAGACGGCGCAGCTCCGGCTCCTGCCAAACGCCACGCCGGCACCTGTGGCGAGACCGAAGTCGCAGGGGCGGTCCTCGTCGATCTTGGCCATGGCCACGCTCCGGCTCCTGGGCACGGCCGGCGGCTGCTCCCGCTCCGGCGCCGCACGCCTCTCCGAGGCGGCGCGTATGAGCTCCCGTAGGTCGCTGTCGCCGCCGAAGGAGCGCGAAGAGGAGGACGGGGAGACGGAGTTGCTGTAGCAATAGTCGGCGGACCTGCTGCAGGACATGGGGGCCGGGTAGCCGAAGGTGGCGTCGGGCGGGAACTGGCCCGCGCAGCTGGTGACGCTCCGCATGTAGAAGTCGCGCGCGCGGCCCAGCGCTCGCCCCGGCGCCCGCCACAGCCAGCTCACCATCTTCCTGCCGCCGCCACCGCTGCCCATTCGGCTCATGCCCGCTGGTTAATCGCGCTCTTAGCCCCCTCGTTAATCACATACACCTGATACTACTACGTAGCTTCTTTGATTTGTAGAAGAGATGGATGGGAGAGAAGAGGTGGGGCTCGCGATCGACAGGGTTTTGCTTATATAGAGAGATATATACTCCATCCATGGATCGGCTTTGAATATATGGTCTTTGTTTCGCTCTCCTGAGTATTATTCAAAGCGATCATTGTCGTAATAAAATCATAATTTTCTATACCATTAGTGTGGCGTACACTACAGGTGGGTGGCGGCTGAGGACCGATGACCGGCCGGGCACTTCAAAGGTGCATGTCCAACGCCGTGCGACGACAAGGTGGAGACACACGCGTAGGACCGTGGACACGCACAGTGATTCCATTGATGCTGTGTAAACAGAGATACCTTGCAGAAAATGGGAGTTTGATTCCTGCTAGACTGGATCCAAATGAAGTTGTTATTCGAAACCGGATCGTTTTGATGAGCATCGCCTTGTCAGTGTCGACGGGATTTGGAAACGCTCTATCTCCGTTGTCCCAAGCTAGGAACCAAACCATCATCACATCGCATCACCATCTTGCTCTGTTTCTATAAACAAGACGCGTTGCAGCGGGAATCTTTTTCAAAACTTATTTTGTCGATGAAATCGGTATATGACGCATAAAATATCCAATAATCAAGATTCAGTTGATCACAATAGTCGAGACGCTAAATTTAATTCTTGTGAAATTGTTGAAAATTTGAGGACTAAATATTAGTGACATGGACAATTATATGACTGAAAAATCATGACATAGATAGGTTGCATGAAAACTATTATTAAGTATTGTTAGTGGAGATGACATGGACAATTGATTGGTCAAAATAGTGGGTGATGTGGATAGTTTGCATGTTGAGATAGAAAAATAATTAATACACTTAGTGGGTTTTGCTTTATAAGAAGTATAGATTTGGAAGTGCAGTAAGACGCAAATGGCAGCATCAGTAACAGGACATGAAGCATCAGATGATGTACGTGCGATCCTTCAGTTCTGATCATAATTTTAATAGCCCGCTATAGCTCCGCTATAACTTTTTGAGCATGTTGCCGCTAAATTTCATGCACAATTTTGTGCTATAGCCCCATTTAGATCCGATTTAGCCCAACTATAACTCTTTTTAAGAGTTGGCGCTATATGATATAACCCGCCATTTAAAACATTGGTTTAGATTGATCACATTACTCTTGGCAAGAGATGAGGAACATGCCCGAGCTCAAATTGCCATCTTCCCATCCTAATTCATGGGCCATTGACATGATTGATAACTCAATGATGAATGAGAAAGAAATATGCTAATTCTTTGTGGCTGCTGGGTGATCTGGCAGGAAAGAACCGCAAAGAGGCATGGTGGAAATAACAGGTGAGTCGGCCGGATGGTTTTTAGAGACTATGATTGACTAGCAAAATGCCCGTGCACTGCTACGGGCAAATGAAACAATTCAATAATTATTTTTTATAGGATAAATGATAAATAGCAGTGCGTTGTTATGAAATCACAAACATCTAAATCATAAATTGATATATACCCGTGCTTTGCTACGAAATCACTAACGTCTATATCTCGTGGCATATCTCCTCTATATGAATCGTGTGTTGGTTTCTCTTAAACATAATTTTTGCGAGGCTCCATCAAGCATCAGTGTTGGCTCGTCAAACATTTCGTTCTACACATTTCACATGTTACTGGCTACGTGAATTTTGGTGTCGCACGGCCGAAAGAAAACATTGGTGGCTAGTATCGTATAGGTGTCAATGTTCATTACCTAGGCCACATGCTCATTGTTGTCCACTTGCTAGGTCTCAACTCACGCTGGTCCTCCACACATTCGTCGTTGTCGAGGATGTCGATCAGGATGTTGGTGTAGCCGCGTGTATTGCTGCAAATCAACAAACATCAGGCTCACAGCCGCCCAGCTTCTGGTTTTGACGAGGACACCGCCCGCAAGCCAACCGTACTCGTAGAGCGGCATGTGAAGTATCATCCGCTTCTCATACAAAACCTCAACGCTGAACTTCTGACCCTTCAGTCATTACCGCCTTCATATTCCTTCCGCCCTGCCAACACCATGGTAATCATAACCGATGACGATGTGCCCGATGGTGTTGACGAAAAGGCGGGGATTCAAGTACCACACACATTCCATCGAGATTTTCCGGAACGCCTTGCGCTTGTCCGTGAAGACCACCGATGGAAAGTCCGGAACCTTGGCCGGCCGACCATCCTCAGCATCCCGGCTTGCGCCTGCACACCATGAAAGAGGCGGCGTATCTTGGCCAGAACAACAGGATGACGGCCGGCGGCGGCCTGGTGCAAAGATCCACGCCGATGCGTGTACGCAGATCCTTGCACATGCATCCGATCATGCCCAACAACTTTGGGCCGGTGCATGCATGCTGCTGATGCGTACATGTGAGTACATGATCCAGCTGATACGTCCATGCAGGATCGACTCGCGATTCCGTCGCTTCAGCGTCTCCATGGTGGCTCGCGATTTGGCCCGCTTTCGCCCTCGGGAACGACCAGCGGCGGCCCAATAGGCAGAGGCACAATCGGCAGTGTCCCATGGCGGCCGGATGCAGCCAGATTGATGACAACGAGGTGGACGCGAAGACGTCAACTAAGGGCGGCAAAAGAAGAGGGGGAAAACTGATTGGGGCACCCCACCGTCGCCGTCCGCCGACGGCGGTCTCCTCCGGCGATGGCAGGGTGGACAAGGCGGCGTATCGAGGAGATCTAGGGGTGGTGGCGTCGGGACCTCCTCGTCGATCGGACACCGGGTGGTTTTTTCACCGATCGCGCGTGGCTTCGGTCTGTGTACCGGTCGGAATACTCTTTTTTTTTAGCGGCCAGGATCGTTCGTGCTGGCTCCGGTTTTTTACTATATTTGTGGGTTTTTCCACGATGTGCATGGCTCCATTTTTTTAGCGATGGGATCTGCTGGATGCGAGGTACCACAATGTACGAGACGTACGGTCGATTACTCGTATTATATAGTAGAGATTTGTCTCGGCAAAGAAATTTTTTAGGAAACATGCCACACCTAAGGATCGGTGGACTCCTCCTGAGCCAGATACTCTAAAACTAAACACATAGGCAAGTTTTTTTTGAAACAAGGCAAAAGACTTGCTATTTCATTAGTTAAGGAGAAAAGAGGTGGCGGTTAATTAGCGGGTGACCAGCCGAAAACCATACGCACGCAAGTTTTGTCCTTTGATGTCGCGTCACGAAGCACGGGAGTGGTTTTCAAAGATCATCGGAGAAATATGTTACGTGGACAAGCCGTATTGTATGATCATGTCCCGAGTGTTAGAAATATGTGGGCATTGGTGACCCGTGATGATGCAAAATTGGCAGCGCAGAGGGGATATTCTCCAGTCATCATCGAATCATATGGCGCAACTACTTGCTGATGAGAAGATTGCTAGGTCAGAATTGAAACCTATTTGTCAGGAGATAATGAGAGCTTTTACTAGTTTTTTTAGAAACAAGGCAAAAGCTTTTACTAGTTTTAGTGTTGCTTTTTATTGGGCGTGATGCTAATCAAGCTGCCCATGTGTGCGAGAACTTGCCTGTGGCAAGATGGTTAGTAGGGTGGTTGTACCCTTAACCCACCAGAGTTCAAACCCCAGGTTTGACGCTGATGTTTCTCATTTAAGACGGAATATTCTTCAGTGGGAGGCGACGTTCCCGTCGATAGCGAGGCGCCCGTGGTGACTTCGTCAATCTCGAGACCCGATTCGCCGACTCAGTCTCTCGGAGGTGCTCATAGGGGTAAGGTGTGCGTGTGTGTTCATAGGGGTGAGTGTATGCGCGTGTTTGTAAACGTCTACATTGTACTGTGTTTCGCAAAAAAAAAAGTGACCAGGCTAGTTCGATTAGGAGGTGTTTGGCGATTGATTATAACCCAGCAGCTCTCGTCAGTACTCAACATAGTGATTCGTAATCCTGTCTTGATTAATAAAGCTCTTCGAATTCGTAAAAAAAAGAGACTGATCACGGCACTTGCAATGGATCGAATCTTTGAAGAAACGAAGGATATGATATACTGTAGCAACGAGACCAGAATTTGATATCGACATAACTAATGAATGTGCTGTTCTCTTAGTTTTGTACTCCCTCGCAATGCACGAGCTGGTGTGCACACGGACACGGTCCATGGCTGACTTTTGGGAGGAGCAAAGCAATCAAATCTCGACAGCTCTGCGCGTAGCGGTAGCATTGAGCATTGCGGACCTTGGGTGATGAATTTCGTGGGGACTGCTGATAGAGATAGAACGGCGTTTCTACGGATGGGGAATGTCAGTACGTGCTCTCAGAATTTGGAGCTGTGGAAACTGTGGGTCGATTGCTTGGAAATTTGCAGGCGGGCCTGGTCCCACATGTCAGTTAGCCGTAGCTCGTTTCCTAGGTTTTCTTTTCATTTCATTTTTGCTACGTAATAACGATCCGTGGCTCACACCGAAGGATCGGGGTGCCCCCGGATGATAACCAGGCTTTTCAACTGAACTATGCAATGGTGTTGACAAAAGGTCGGTTCAAATTGATAGATGGATATGTATTGGTGGTGACTTGTTGCACTATATACCTCTTGGTATTCAGTTATCTTCTTGGAAAAGCCTGGTTATCATCCGGGGGATCACGCGCGTCGCGTCCTCCACCTCCTGCGCTCGACGCGTGTCCCCCGGTCTGCTCGCTCGCCTTATCCCTTCCTTCTCTCCTGTCCACTCGTTTCTTTTCCTCCATCATGTCTCCTTGCTCCCGTACCTGCGCCGCTCACCTACCGCCGCCGCGCTAGTACAGCCTCGCCGGCTCCCACTGACCTCCCCGCCGGCTCCTGCTCACCTCCCCCCACGGCACGCTCGCGCAGCCTCGCCGGCTCATCCCGACCCGCTCCCCGCGCCCCATCCACTAGCCTGCAAGGCTCACCTATAGGCATGGCGTCCAAGACAAACGCATATTTATCCATGGTGAGCGGTGGTCGAGTGCTTCCCTCGGCGGTGGCGTTGTTACCGAGGGGAACCGGCGTCTCCCCTCGGTTTGCCTCGAGCCTCACCCCGCCGTCCCGACCCGCCCCGACGTCTCCTCCTCGCGTGCTGCGCGGACGCCGAAGACCCGCGGGAGGCCAATGCGGCCTTGGCGGAGCTCCCGCGGGACCACGACGCCTCGCCCAACGACGCTGACCCCATGGGAGGAGATGCTTCCGTGGGAGGGCGGCGGTGCTCCCGACGAAGCTCGGCGGTGCTCCCTTAGAAGGGCAGCGGTGCTGCCGACGGAGGGCGGTGGTGCTACCGACAGAGCACGCGGCGGTGCTCCCATGGAGGCGGCGGTGCTTCCGATGAAGCTCGACGGTGCTCCAATAGGAGGGCGGCAGTGCTGCCGACGAAGTGCGGCAGTGCTCCCATAGGATGGCGGCGGTGGTGCTACCGACAGAGCACGCGGCGGTGCTCCCATGGAGGGCGGCGGTGCTTCCGACGAAGCTCGACGGTGCTCCAATGGGAGGGCGGCGGTGCTGCCGACGAAGTGCAGGCGACGGAGGTGAGCAAGCGGAGGTGCTGTCGAAAATGCTCGATGTGTAGGGAGTCGGCGCTGCCGAAGGTGCTCATTGGTGCTCCCATGGGAGGGTGGCGGTGCTACCGAACAAGCACGGTGGTGCTCCCCGTGGCAAGGCGCCGGTGCTTCCGGTCGCATTTGCAGGCCGTCGACATCGTCGATGTTGCTTCTACTATGATTTGTAATATTTAATTTTTTTGTTGTAATAGTTTCGTGGTTTTGCTAAAATAGCATACTATTTTTGCTACGAGGTTTTGTTAATGTCTGAATTGTTTTGTTTATGTCTGAATTTTTGCATCATACGTTTCTGTGAATTTGCATTACAAGAAGAAATTTTTTGCTGCAATTTGTTCTGCTGTTTCGCATCATAAGTCTCATCGGAGAACCTCGCCGGAATTTTTTTTGCTACAATGTTGCAATAATAATTTTTTTGCTATTATTGTTATGTGGTTTTGCTACATTTGAACAAAAATTTTTGCTACTATGTCTCCGGCGAGGTCTTCGTCAATGTCTCCGGCGAGGTCTCCTGGTGAAGTCGATTTTGCTACAGTAGCACATTTTTATTGCTACGAAATCTTCAGCGAGGTCTCCGGTGAAGTCAGTCTTGTCCTTCTTTCTGTTTTCTAGACGAACCGTTTTTTGCTACATAGGGAGCAAAAGCGGGCGATTATTTGCTACGTGCGGGGGTTGGTGGGTGGCGCGGGATCTGACGGCTCCGGTCGATCCGATCGGACGGCTCCCGACCCAGGGGATCGGACGGAAAGATCCCGGAGGACGCCTAGTTCCGTCCTATCTTCTTTCTATAAACTCATATTTCGCGCTATCTCTGAAAACAACTTGCCAATTTTAGATCAAGGAATTTGACTTGTCACAAGTAAGCAACATCCAACCAGGGAGTAATTCGTCAGGTCAGCCAGATGCCTAAGCCGCGAGTAAACACGCCGGCGGCCGATTGACGATGTTGCGTGGGAAACGTGTCTTGTGAGTTGTGATAGCTGTGATAATCGGCGATTTTTATCGGGGGCAAGGTTTCTCCGGTCAGCACACGAGCCGGAGATTGCTTCTCCGTATCCATATCCGTCCCTTGACTGGACTGGTATTTTCCTCAAACAATATTGCAATATTACTTTCCGAAAAAAAAACCACAACTATACTTCTCTTTACATCGTTCCTCTGCGTTCTACGGAAGGATGAATGTGGGACGTACTGTTATTCGACGGAGAATGATGTGGACTTATCATCCTCAGGGATGATGACAGGTGATAGTTTTGAACACTATGAGGTCAGAGTGTGGGAAAAAAACTACGGAGTACTATATCTAACAAACCTCATCACTCCAAATCTTGAGGTTCAGTTTACGGTTGATGAACTGTATATTTGAGAATCTACTATCCAAAATTAGCCAGAAAAATAAACAAAAGATGATCTACAATAGGCAAAAGCGAGCGGGGCAACAACGAATTGCCATAGTTAGACGCAATGTCAAACTCCATCCATGTGTAGTATCACTTCCTACATATTGTTTTGACTTTTTCTTTCTGAAAAATGACAACTCTGACCGTCCCACAATATAAAATGGTTTGGCAAGCTAAGTGATTTTTTCAGCAAACGATCTGAGTTTGTTGACTATCTAATACTCCCTCCGTTCGGAAAAGGATGTCACAAAAATGGTCTATCTATAGTTCATTTTTGTGACATCCTTTTCCGAACGGAGGGAGTAAGTTATTAGTAATAACAATAAACTAGCAAAATACCCGTGCGTTGCAACGGGAATAAAAAAACTAAACTACATAATTAACTGTGCATGTCATTTGAGGGAGCCAATAACTAAACTACATAACCTTCATGTGTATCACCTTAACTGTGCATGTCATTTGAGTCAATCATAACATTTAACGGAGTCATCATCACGTTTAACAGTAGCATTCAGTTCTGATCAGCATTAGAATATTCACTCGATCCTCACAAGTGGACATCATGTAAACTGCAAGTGAATCGCTCATAGCATCAAGGTGGCAATTGTGAAGCTCAAACTGCATCATCACCAAGGACAAATACAAACTACAGAAGTTTGTCCCGGGAAAATTCTGTAATAGTAGGAACCAAGAAGATTGGGATTGTAACTACCTTCTACAAGTTATAAAGTCAAATTCATATTCCCTAGAATAATTGTGTTTCAAAAGAAGACAATACATAAGTAACCTTGAAGTGAACATTTGGGTGGAATTTTTTTGTTAGGAAGCAGACTTGCTGAGGCAGTAGAAGATACTGCTTGGAACTGAGAATGCAAGTTGAAATACATCATCTTCAAATTGTATCTACGGATACTGCTCACCTTGAGATATAAACAAACAATGAGATGTTGCTCGAGAGTTCCTGCATTCTCAGTAACCGTTTCTTACTGTATATATAGATGTGGTTAGGACAGATTGGTAGTTCCTGCATCACATTGACATAGAAACAAACCCGGTGATTAGAGCAGTCCACTTGAATATGTTTGCATCATCACCTCTGAATTGGAGTCTGGGTCAGCTGACTTCTCTCGCTGCACCTCATTTACTCCTTGAATAGCCTAGCTGTAGACGCATGGAGAACTACATAAAATAAATAACATCCTCTAAACAGCAGCTTGTGGAAGTGGAAGCTGTACTGGTGGCTGCAGAACGCCTCCATCGCCTTGGCTGCGACAAGCGCCAGCACCAGCCTTCCCGTAGCGGTGGCCGCCGCTGAGACGCTGACATTCCCCTTGCTCTTGGGCCAAATTGCAACGGACACCTCAGGACCTGGATCTCATGCCGATTTCAGTGGATGACGAGCGCAATAGTATCGGAGCCACCAGCAGCAGGTCTCGCGTGATGGCCGGCGCGGGAGGTCGGGGAAGGGGCGGCGGCCGATGTGGGATGCCGGGGAGAGGTGGCGGCCGGCGCCGGAGGCCGGGGATGGGGGCGGCCGGCGCGGGAGGTCAAGGGGAAGAGCGGCAACCGGCGCGGGAGGTCGAGGGGAAGGGCCGGCGCGGGTGGACAGGGAGGGTGACGGCCGGCACAGAGGCTGGGAGGGGCGGCGACCGGCGTAGGAGGCCGAGGAGGGGGGCGGCGGCCGGCGCAGAGGCCGGGGAGGGGCGGCGACCGGCGCGGCGATCGGTATCGTGCGTGGTCCAGTTTTTCTACCGATCGAATCGTGGGGATCGTGGGCTGCGTGGCCCGGTTTTTTTACCGACCGAATCGTGGTGTGGCCGGATGCGACGTACGACGTACCGTGACGGACGAAAAAACGGGAGGAAGAAACACTACTCGTATTATATAGTAGAGGATGATGACAGGTGATAGTTTTGAACACTATGAGGTCAGAGTGTGGGAAAAAAACTACGGAGTACTATATCTAACAAACCTCATCACTCCAAATCTTGAGGTTCAGTTTACGGTTGATGAACTGTATATTTGAGAATCTACTATCCAAAATTAGCCAGAAAAATAAACAAAAGATGATCTACAATAGGCAAAAGCGAGCGGGGCAAACGAATTGCCATAGTTAGACGCAATGTCAAACTCCATCCATGTGTAGTATCACTTCCTACATATTGTTTTGACTTTTTCTTTCTGAAAAATGACAACTCTGACCGTCCCACAATATAAAATGGTTTGGCAAGCTAAGTGATTTTTTCAGCAAACGATCTGAGTTTGTTGACTATCTAATACTCCCTCCGTTCGGAAAAGGATGTCACAAAAATGGTCTATCTATAGTTCATTTTTGTGACATCCTTTTCCGAACGGAGGGAGTAAGTTATTAGTAATAACAATAAACTAGCAAAATACCCGTGCGTTGCAACGGGAATAAAAAAACTAAACTACATAATTAACTGTGCATGTCATTTGAGGGAGCCAATAACTAAACTACATAACCTTCATGTGTATCACCTTAACTGTGCATGTCATTTGAGTCAATCATAACATTTAACGGAGTCATCATCACGTTTAACAGTAGCATTCAGTTCTGATCAGCATTAGAATATTCACTCGATCCTCACAAGTGGACATCATGTAAACTGCAAGTGAATCGCTCATAGCATCAAGGTGGCAATTGTGAAGCTCAAACTGCATCATCACCAAGGACAAATACAAACTACAGAAGTTTGTCCCGGGAAAATTCTGTAATAGTAGGAACCAAGAAGATTGGGATTGTAACTACCTTCTACAAGTTATAAAGTCAAATTCATATTCCCTAGAATAATTGTGTTTCAAAAGAAGACAATACATAAGTAACCTTGAAGTGAACATTTGGGTGGAATTTTTTTGTTAGGAAGCAGACTTGCTGAGGCAGTAGAAGATACTGCTTGGAACTGAGAATGCAAGTTGAAATACATCATCTTCAAATTGTATCTACGGATACTGCTCACCTTGAGATATAAACAAACAATGAGATGTTGCTCGAGAGTTCCTGCATTCTCAGTAACCGTTTCTTACTGTATATATAGATGTGGTTAGGACAGATTGGTAGTTCCTGCATCACATTGACATAGAAACAAACCCGGTGATTAGAGCAGTCCACTTGAATATGTTTGCATCATCACCTCTGAATTGGAGTCTGGGTCAGCTGACTTCTCTCGCTGCACCTCATTTACTCCTTGAATAGCCTAGCTGTAGACGCATGGAGAACTACATAAAATAAATAACATCCTCTAAACAGCAGCTTGTGGAAGTGGAAGCTGTACTGGTGGCTGCAGAACGCCTCCATCGCCTTGGCTGCGACAAGCGCCAGCACCAGCCTTCCCGTAGCGGTGGCCGCCGCTGAGACGCTGACATTCCCCTTGCTCTTGGGCCAAATTGCAACGGACACCTCAGGACCTGGATCTCATGCCGATTTCAGTGGATGACGAGCGCAATAGTATCGGAGCCACCAGCAGCAGGTCTCGCGTGATGGCCGGCGCGGGAGGTCGGGGAAGGGGCGGCGGCCGATGTGGGATGCCGGGGAGAGGTGGCGGCCGGCGCCGGAGGCCGGGGATGGGGGGCGGCCGGCGCGGGAGGTCAAGGGGAAGAGCGGCAACCGGCGCGGGAGGTCGAGGGGAAGGGCCGGCGCGGGTGGACAGGGAGGGTGACGGCCGGCACAGAGGCTGGGGAGGGGCGGCGACCGGCGTAGGAGGCCGAGGAGGGGGGCGGCGGCCGGCGCAGAGGCCGGGGAGGGCGGCGACCGGCGCGGCGATCGGTATCGTGCGTGGTCCAGTTTTTCTACCGATCGAATCGTGGGGATCGTGGGCTGCGTGGCCCGGTTTTTTTACCGACCGAATCGTGGTGTGGCCGGATGCGACGTACGACGTACCGTGACGGACGAAAAAACGGGAGGAAGAAACACTACTCGTATTATATAGTAGAGGATGATGACAGGTGATAGTTTTGAACACTATGAGGTCAGAGTGTGGGAAAAAAACTACGGAGTACTATATCTAACAAACCTCATCACTCCAAATCTTGAGGTTCAGTTTACGGTTGATGAACTGTATATTTGAGAATCTACTATCCAAAATTAGCCAGAAAAATAAACAAAAGATGATCTACAATAGGCAAAAGCGAGCGGGGCAAACGAATTGCCATAGTTAGACGCAATGTCAAACTCCATCCATGTGTAGTATCACTTCCTACATATTGTTTTGACTTTTTCTTTCTGAAAAATGACAACTCTGACCGTCCCACAATATAAAATGGTTTGGCAAGCTAAGTGATTTTTTCAGCAAACGATCTGAGTTTGTTGACTATCTAATACTCCCTCCGTTCGGAAAAGGATGTCACAAAAATGGTCTATCTATAGTTCATTTTTGTGACATCCTTTTCCGAACGGAGGGAGTAAGTTATTAGTAATAACAATAAACTAGCAAAATACCCGTGCGTTGCAACGGGAATAAAAAAACTAAACTACATAATTAACTGTGCATGTCATTTGAGGGAGCCAATAACTAAACTACATAACCTTCATGTGTATCACCTTAACTGTGCATGTCATTTGAGTCAATCATAACATTTAACGGAGTCATCATCACGTTTAACAGTAGCATTCAGTTCTGATCAGCATTAGAATATTCACTCGATCCTCACAAGTGGACATCATGTAAACTGCAAGTGAATCGCTCATAGCATCAAGGTGGCAATTGTGAAGCTCAAACTGCATCATCACCAAGGACAAATACAAACTACAGAAGTTTGTCCCGGGAAAATTCTGTAATAGTAGGAACCAAGAAGATTGGGATTGTAACTACCTTCTACAAGTTATAAAGTCAAATTCATATTCCCTAGAATAATTGTGTTTCAAAAGAAGACAATACATAAGTAACCTTGAAGTGAACATTTGGGTGGAATTTTTTTGTTAGGAAGCAGACTTGCTGAGGCAGTAGAAGATACTGCTTGGAACTGAGAATGCAAGTTGAAATACATCATCTTCAAATTGTATCTACGGATACTGCTCACCTTGAGATATAAACAAACAATGAGATGTTGCTCGAGAGTTCCTGCATTCTCAGTAACCGTTTCTTACTGTATATATAGATGTGGTTAGGACAGATTGGTAGTTCCTGCATCACATTGACATAGAAACAAACCCGGTGATTAGAGCAGTCCACTTGAATATGTTTGCATCATCACCTCTGAATTGGAGTCTGGGTCAGCTGACTTCTCTCGCTGCACCTCATTTACTCCTTGAATAGCCTAGCTGTAGACGCATGGAGAACTACAGAAAATAAATAACATCCTCTAAACAGCAGCTTGTGGAAGTGGAAGCTGTACTGGTGGCTGCAGAACGCCTCCATTGCCTTGGCTGCGACAAGCGCCAGCACCAGCCTTCCCGTAGCGGTGGCCGCCGCTGAGACGCTGACATTCCCCTTGCTCTTGGGCCAAATTGCAACGGACACCTCGGGACCTGGATCTCATGCCGATTTCAGTGGATGACGAGCGCAATAGTATCGGAGCCACCAGCAGCAGGTCTCGCGTGATGGCCGGCGCGGGAGGTCGGGGAAGGGGCGGCGGCCGATGTGGGATGCCGGGGAGAGGCGGCGGCCGGCGCCGGAGGCCGGGGATGGGGGGCGGCCGACGCGGGAGGTCAAGGGGAAGAGCGGCAACCGGCGCGGGAGGTCGAGGGGAAGGGCCGGCGCGGGTGGACGGGGAGGGTGACGGCCGGCACAGAGGCTGGGGAGGGGCGGCGACCGGCGTAGGAGGCCGAGGAGGGGGGCGGCGGCCGGCGCAGAGGCTGGGGAGGGGCGGCGACCGGCGCGGCGATCGGTATCGTGCGTGGTCCAGTTTTTCTACCGATCGAATCGTGGGGATCGTGGGCTGCGTGGCCCGGTTTTTTTACCGACCGAATCGTGGTGTGGCCGGATGCGACGTACGACGTACCGTGACGGACGAAAAAACGGGAGGAAGAAACACTACTCGTATTATATAGTAGAGGATGATGACAGGTGATAGTTTTGAACACTATGAGGTCAGAGTGTGGGAAAAAAACTACGGAGTACTATATCTAACAAACCTCATCACTCCAAATCTTGAGGTTCAGTTTACGGTTGATGAACTGTATATTTGAGAATCTACTATCCAAAATTAGCCAGAAAAATAAACAAAAGATGATCTACAATAGGCAAAAGCGAGCGGGGCAAACGAATTGCCATAGTTAGACGCAATGTCAAACTCCATCCATGTGTAGTATCACTTCCTACATATTGTTTTGACTTTTTCTTTCTGAAAAATGACAACTCTGACCGTCCCACAATATAAAATGGTTTGGCAAGCTAAGTGATTTTTTCAGCAAACGATCTGAGTTTGTTGACTATCTAATACTCCCTCCGTTCGGAAAAGGATGTCACAAAAATGGTCTATCTATAGTTCATTTTTGTGACATCCTTTTCCGAACGGAGGGAGTAAGTTATTAGTAATAACAATAAACTAGCAAAATACCCGTGCGTTGCAACGGGAATAAAAAAACTAAACTACATAATTAACTGTGCATGTCATTTGAGGGAGCCAATAACTAAACTACATAACCTTCATGTGTATCACCTTAACTGTGCATGTCATTTGAGTCAATCATAACATTTAACGGAGTCATCATCACGTTTAACAGTAGCATTCAGTTCTGATCAGCATTAGAATATTCACTCGATCCTCACAAGTGGACATCATGTAAACTGCAAGTGAATCGCTCATAGCATCAAGGTGGCAATTGTGAAGCTCAAACTGCATCATCACCAAGGACAAATACAAACTACAGAAGTTTGTCCCGGGAAAATTCTGTAATAGTAGGAACCAAGAAGATTGGGATTGTAACTACCTTCTACAAGTTATAAAGTCAAATTCATATTCCCTAGAATAATTGTGTTTCAAAAGAAGACAATACATAAGTAACCTTGAAGTGAACATTTGGGTGGAATTTTTTGTTAGGAAGCAGACTTGCTGAGGCAGTAGAAGATACTGCTTGGAACTGAGAATGCAAGTTGAAATACATCATCTTCAAATTGTATCTACGGATACTGCTCACCTTGAGATATAAACAAACAATGAGATGTTGCTCGAGAGTTCCTGCATTCTCAGTAACCGTTTCTTACTGTATATATAGATGTGGTTAGGACAGATTGGTAGTTCCTGCATCACATTGACATAGAAACAAACCCGGTGATTAGAGCAGTCCACTTGAATATGTTTGCATCATCACCTCTGAATTGGAGTCTGGGTCAGCTGACTTCTCTCGCTGCACCTCATTTACTCCTTGAATAGCCTAGCTGTAGACGCATGGAGAACTACAGAAAATAAATAACATCCTCTAAACAGCAGCTTGTGGAAGTGGAAGCTGTACTGGTGGCTGCAGAACGCCTCCATCGCCTTGGCTGCGACAAGCGCCAGCACCAGCCTTCCCGTAGCGGTGGCCGCCGCTGAGACGCTGACATTCCCCTTGCTCTTGGGCCAAATTGCAACGGACACCTCGGGACCTGGATCTCATGCCGATTTCAGTGGATGACGAGCGCAATAGTATCGGAGCCACCAGCAGCAGGTCTCGCGTGATGGCCGGCGCGGGAGGTCGGGGAAGGGGCGGCGGCCGATGTGGGATGCCGGGGAGAGGCGGCGGCCGGCGCCGGAGGCCGGGGATGGGGGGCGGCCGACGCGGGAGGTCAAGGGGAAGAGCGGCAACCGGCGCGGGAGGTCGAGGGGAAGGGCCGGCGCGGGTGGACGGGGAGGGTGACGGCCGGCACAGAGGCTGGGGAGGGGCGGCGACCGGCGTAGGAGGCCGAGGAGGGGGGCGGCGGCCGGCGCAGAGGCTGGGGAGGGCGGCGACCGGCGCGGCGATCGGTATCGTGCGTGGTCCAGTTTTTCTACCGATCGAATCGTGGGGATCGTGGGCTGCGTGGCCCGGTTTTTTTACCGACCGAATCGTGGTGTGGCCGGATGCGACGTACGACGTACCGTGACGGACGAAAAAACGGGAGGAAGAAACACTACTCGTATTATATAGTAGAGGATGATGACAGGTGATAGTTTTGAACACTATGAGGTCAGAGTGTGGGAAAAAAACTACGGAGTACTATATCTAACAAACCTCATCACTCCAAATCTTGAGGTTCAGTTTACGGTTGATGAACTGTATATTTGAGAATCTACTATCCAAAATTAGCCAGAAAAATAAACAAAAGATGATCTACAATAGGCAAAAGCGAGCGGGGCAAACGAATTGCCATAGTTAGACGCAATGTCAAACTCCATCCATGTGTAGTATCACTTCCTACATATTGTTTTGACTTTTTCTTTCTGAAAAATGACAACTCTGACCGTCCCACAATATAAAATGGTTTGGCAAGCTAAGTGATTTTTTCAGCAAACGATCTGAGTTTGTTGACTATCTAATACTCCCTCCGTTCGGAAAAGGATGTCACAAAAATGGTCTATCTATAGTTCATTTTTGTGACATCCTTTTCCGAACGGAGGGAGTAAGTTATTAGTAATAACAATAAACTAGCAAAATACCCGTGCGTTGCAACGGGAATAAAAAAACTAAACTACATAATTAACTGTGCATGTCATTTGAGGGAGCCAATAACTAAACTACATAACCTTCATGTGTATCACCTTAACTGTGCATGTCATTTGAGTCAATCATAACATTTAACGGAGTCATCATCACGTTTAACAGTAGCATTCAGTTCTGATCAGCATTAGAATATTCACTCGATCCTCACAAGTGGACATCATGTAAACTGCAAGTGAATCGCTCATAGCATCAAGGTGGCAATTGTGAAGCTCAAACTGCATCATCACCAAGGACAAATACAAACTACAGAAGTTTGTCCCGGGAAAATTCTGTAATAGTAGGAACCAAGAAGATTGGGATTGTAACTACCTTCTACAAGTTATAAAGTCAAATTCATATTCCCTAGAATAATTGTGTTTCAAAAGAAGACAATACATAAGTAACCTTGAAGTGAACATTTGGGTGGAATTTTTTTGTTAGGAAGCAGACTTGCTGAGGCAGTAGAAGATACTGCTTGGAACTGAGAATGCAAGTTGAAATACATCATCTTCAAATTGTATCTACGGATACTGCTCACCTTGAGATATAAACAAACAATGAGATGTTGCTCGAGAGTTCCTGCATTCTCAGTAACCGTTTCTTACTGTATATATAGATGTGGTTAGGACAGATTGGTAGTTCCTGCATCACATTGACATAGAAACAAACCCGGTGATTAGAGCAGTCCACTTGAATATGTTTGCATCATCACCTCTGAATTGGAGTCTGGGTCAGCTGACTTCTCTCGCTGCACCTCATTTACTCCTTGAATAGCCTAGCTGTAGACGCATGGAGAACTACAGAAAATAAATAACATCCTCTAAACAGCAGCTTGTGGAAGTGGAAGCTGTACTGGTGGCTGCAGAACGCCTCCATCGCCTTGGCTGCGACAAGCGCCAGCACCAGCCTTCCCGTAGCGGTGGCCGCCGCTGAGACGCTGACATTCCCCTTGCTCTTGGGCCAAATTGCAACGGACACCTCGGGACCTGGATCTCATGCCGATTTCAGTGGATGACGAGCGCAATAGTATCGGAGCCACCAGCAGCAGGTCTCGCGTGATGGCCGGCGCGGGAGGTCGGGGAATGGGCGGCGGCCGATGTGGGATGCCGGGGAGAGGCGGCGGCCGGCGCCGGAGGCCGGGGATGGGGGGCGGCCGACGCGGGAGGTCAAGGGGAAGAGCGGCAACCGGCGCGGGAGGTCGAGGGGAAGGGCCGGCGCGGGTGGCCGGGGAGGGTGACGGCCGGCACAGAGGCTGGGGAGGGGCGGCGACCGGCGTAGGAGGCCGAGGAGGGGGGCGGCGGCCGGCGCAGAGGCTGGGGAGGGGCGGCGACCGGCGCGGCGATCGGTATCGTGCGTGGTCCAGTTTTTCTACCGATCGAATCGTGGGGATCGTGGGCTGCGTGGCCCGGTTTTTTTACCGACCGAATCGTGGTGTGGCCGGATGCGACGTACGACGTACCGTGACGGACGAAAAAACAGGAGGAAGAAACACTACTCGTATTATATAGTAGAGATTGGACCGATGACACTAAAACTCACATGAACACCAAACTCCCCGATAAAATTAGCAGTTAGTACATCAAAGATATCTTCTCTTGGCACAACTTATGCACCTTAACGGTGAAAGAATCACTGAAGACCAAACCTGCATAAAGCTGGGCTAACCTCAAGGTTGTTGTACAAACGATTCATTGTCATGCTGTCACGAAGAAGTTCATGAGCATAGAAGAACAAAAACATGAGAACCATTCACAAATCTAGTCTCGACACCACCATCCACTAGTACAGAAACGTAAATTAGAGCCGGCCCCAGAGAGTCAACTCAGCCGGTTAAACTGTCCGTCTCTATGCGGGGGTCTCTAATGTACGCTCCATTGGAGCCGGTCACCTAGGGCCGGCTGTAATGGCCCGGCCCCTCAGACGACGGGGAAAAACAACCGTCTCTAATGTACATCCTATTGGAGACGGTCGATGCACATAGCCGTTGCAGATCCACCGTATATTGGAGACGGCCAAGGTTAATGCGTGTCTCGAATATGATTATTATTAGAGACGGCCCCTCCATTGTTCTCTTTGTTACAGACGGACGGTAATATTATACGCCTCCATTGTTCTCTTTATTAGAGACAGGTGGTAATATTATACGCCTCCATTGTTCTGTTTATTAGAGACGCGTAGAAATAATGACCAGCGGTAACTTTTCGGAGGGTACGGATAGCTTCTCCGGATATTAAATCGGAGTCGAGCTGTGCAATATCCGTCCCCTCAGGAACAGTTTCCGGAGTGTACGACATTTTCAGCAATAGAAACCACACAATATATTATAGCGGTAGTATTATCCATAAAGGAGAAAAGCCACACTTCGAAAATAGAAATATCTGCATCACATGAAAGTACGTAGTACTACTGCCATCCGAAATGGCATACATAACATGGCAAGTTTGTAACAACATCAGCATAGGAACCCTGTCACTTCACGGGTTGTGGAACTCTCCGCTGTCTTGGACCACATGTGTAGCAAGAAAATTGGCAACATCCTGGCGGACTTGATCTAGCTTGTGCTTCGACAATTCCTTTGTGTCGATTCGTAGTTCCTACATAATAATAATTGATCATGATCCAAACCAGAACAAGTATGGAAAACATACAACATGATAATAAAAGGATTTTCACATACGTAGGATGATGACTTAGGTGATTGAACTCTCTCTATCATGATGTCCATATGTCTGGCAACATAGAAGCCACAAAGAGCTGTCCCAATGGGCTGCTGGTGGCACTGAGACATATATAGAGCATACAAATTATGATCAACTTCTCATTCTCTCCCAAAAATAATTGACATCAAATGCATTCTAAGCCCGTATAAGCTAGTACTGCTATTAAATGGAGACTAACCGGGTAGTTAAGGTGATGGGTTAGTTGATTGTACTCCTTTGAATTTTCTCCCCGGTAGCAAAGTACCTTATACGATCTGAAGAATATATGGACAAAAAATAAGTATATCATATTATTGTAAGACATGAATGCATACTCGGGTCCAGTAGAATCACATTTATTATGCAGATAAATCAATCACCTATCAAGAAGCTTGCTTATGTCTGTATAGTCTGGTGTGGGATTCCTACCCAGCAACGAATCAAGATAATAGACAAAGCCATCTCGTACTGAGATACTGATCAGAATCCAGTGATCCCTGAAATTTAAACCAATTAGTGGTGTGCGCCTGATCACAACGTATAACAAGATGCGGCACAAGCTTACTTTTTATTATAAGGCCAAAGGATTAAGGGGCTGTTTGGATCGTGGCCAGCGGTTGCCTTTCCAAAATATTGGCGTTGACTGGTGGCACGGGCTGCTGCTTGGATTCAAGCCCAAAAACTGCAGCCACGCCAAAATTTTGGTCAGGACGTGCTAATCTACGCCCACGCGCAGGCGAATCTGGGGCTGGCGATTCCTGCGCCAAAATTTTGGCATGCCCCTGATTTGGTAGGGTGGGCGTGGGCACAAACCAAACATGCTCTAACTCCTTGTCTTTGCTCTTCTCCATCACATAGATGATGTAATCCTCGAAAGGCCTTTCGCCGTCCTGATCAATACATCCCTGCGAAGCAACGAAGGGGTCGATGAAGCTTATTTTAGAGTCAGTGGCCCGGTCATCAAGCATTTTGCCCTACATACATATATAATTGTATTAGAGTACAACACATACAATTATACATACATAGATGTTGACAAAAAATTGATTGTATAAATACTCACAAGGAATAACATCTCAGTATGCTGGAGTCCAATGCTCACATGTTAAGCAGGAGAAACAAGTCTTCCCAAGTGACAGAGAAATCAAGAGACCTGTCATGCATGAAGTGTTCCTGTTTGAGGAGAACCATGATTCCCAAACTCGGTTTTTGGTCGCCTTCCTAAAATTATTCGTGTGGAGATTCTGCAACGCTGAACAGGCCCAGCCAAGCTGTGAGACAATACTGCCACGCGTAACATGTATAAGCTTTGCCCCGGGCTTGTACTGCGGTACTTCTGGTGCTGTTTCAAAGACACCACCCGCCTCCTCGAATGCTTGGAGCTTTTCCCCAATCAACGTAGCTGGATCAAGTTTCAACAAATCTATTGTGGATGTAGGAGTACTGTCCGATTGGGGTACTTCCACAGGTGAAGTGTTTGTTAGCTAGGAGGTGAGTGGTTCTGAGGGCTGCAGTGTCTCATTACTTGGCTTAGTTGGCTCGTCAGCAAGGTTGGGACTTGTGGTCTTGGCTGGCACAGTAGCAGAACTGCTAGGAGAGCATGGTTTGGGTACATGAGCTTTTGTGGTGACTGCTTTCTTGGAGGGAGGTGATTGTTTCGTCTCAGTACTTGGTTGGATTGGATTCTGAACGACGATAACATGGCTGGCGACCACACTTTTGGCCGGTTTGGTTTCTGAACTAGAAGTCTGAATAGCCGGTTCCAATATCTTGGGGTGAGAGTTGGTGAGGGTGGGGTGTTGGTTGGCATATCAACAAGTATATCGTCCATGGGCCACTGTATGTAGGTGCCCTTCGCATCGTACAACTTGGTAATATCTTCATCGGGGGGACAGGAAGAGTGAACTCATGGAACTCATCGACGACATCATCAACACTCACCTTAACATGACCGATGAGAAGAGGACAATTGCGTACCACTTGCCCTGGCCTTGAAGGAAACACTATGCCCCACGCAGCCAGCTCCTTATATGCTGATCCATCTGAGCCGGCAAGCCTCACGAAAATCTGGCAGCTGGTGGGCACCTGCAAGGATAGTTTAATTAGTTCAGCTATATATACATAGGTTGCATGCCATGAAAATGCATTACATATTTATGTACTTAATTAATTTCTAGATATGTATGCATAGGTACAATTAATTACCTCTATGGTATCACAAGGATTGATTGTGTCTGTGTCAGTAGTAGGGGTGACTTCTCGGGAAGCAGTACAACTACTAGGACGTGGACCAGGGCTGGGCATTGTCGGCTGCAGGCTGGGGTACATAGCTGATATCTCGGCTATGATCTCAGCTTTGATACTGTCTCGCAAGTTCTTCTCGTAAAGCTCTTTCCTAGCTTTTTTGCATTGACGCTTGTCATCCTTTGTCCAGTTGCGGCCTGTTTTCCACGGGGCGAGAGACACCTACTCCCCTGGTGCGACCAGAGTGCTCTTTCTTTCCCAACCCCGCTTTAAGCACATCTCCGTCGAATGTACCTACTTGCCTCCTTGCATCGTAATCCACCTACAACAAATTATTGAAGGAATGAGAGAAGAACGAAGGATATTGAGATTACATGCATGCATATATACTCATCTATTTTAACAAGTGAGTTCTCACCAATTTTTTGTAGGCCTTCAGGGTTTCACCGTTAGGTATAGTTGGCTCACCCGTATCTTCGTCACATTTAGTTTTAGCTCTGGTCCAAGCCTTGTCCTAGGGCACTTGATATGTCCATATGGTATAGGCTTTCCCTCCAACAAAGCTTTCTCATCCTCCTTTTGCCATACCGTGTGCATGCCCACATACCCAGCAGTCCCCATAATGTGAGGGTGCTTGTGTTTCAAGGCGAGCTCTCTCGCTAGCCTACTCTTTTCTGTAAACTTTGGGTTTTTTTTTGCCCGAACAAACTCAATCCAGTCATCTGATTCAATCTGCGGGAACAGTTTACGTGGGTCATTACCTCTAAATGCAAACTCAGTCACTAGCCTGGACTTCCATTGCTTCCAGGCCTTGCCAGCTATCAATACAGCCGCGCGCTCAACTCTCTTCATGGCCTTTGGTCTCGAATCTTCGACGAAGTCGAAGTAACTTATGATCTCCTTCGCTATAGCAGCACGGGCGGTCTTGCCAACTTTCTTCCAACTAGCAAGGTTGATGGAAACTCGGTCTCGTGCCACGATCCCACAAACCGTCGAGACCTTTCTTCTACTGGAATCTGGCTTCAAAACAGCTCTGGTGTACGGATTGAGGGCGGTCACTAAGCACTTAAAGTCCGGCCTTTTAGATTTCGTCCTTCCCGAGCCTTGGCGGACCTTCTTCTTTTTTGACGTAGAGGCACTGTATATAGCAAAGACAGATATATGAGTAACTAGCACATTTAGCGAAACCCTCACGGTTTTCTTACTTTTCGGAGTTTCTTACTATATGAATTTTAGAAGAAAAAACTATAAAAAAATGATCCTTACTTTATGAATTTTGAGATAACACTAGCAAAGACAGATACTCCCTCCGTTTTTAATTATAAGATGTTTTAGCCCTTTCCTAGATCTACATGTATCTAGACATTTTAGTGTATATATCCACTCATTTTAGTATGCATCTAGTCAATATGCACAATACCCAAAACGTCTTATAGAAAAAGATCCTTACTTTATGCAGTTTGACGAAAGCTAAATAACTAGCAAATCGAGAACTAATAAAATCTTAATATCAGTAACTAAAATCACCGTAAATAGCAATTGCACATTACCTAGGGTACAAGTTGCTCGAAGGCGTCTCCTCGAGATCATCGGAGTCCTGATCTATGTCGCTAGAGTCCTCGTCTGCTGAAGCACTGGGGGTAATTACTTGCCTCGCTCACTACGTCGTGGCCCTCTTGGAGCCGGCGTCGACATCACGGTGGTATTGGCACCGACGTTGGCCGATGGGGAGCCGGTCATTCTCTTGCAACCACGATGGCAGGGGGGTGGGGTGCAGCGACTAGCAGCGGCGATGGGGAGGCAGCGACGGTCAGCGAGAAGGGGGCAACGACGGCGGGCGGGGAAGTGCAGCGACGAATAGCGGCGGGGAGGGACAGCGCCGACGGCGGGGAGGGGCAGCGACGAATAGCGGCGGGGAGTTGCAGCGAAGCCAGAGGGAAGGGCAGCGGTGGAGGGTGTGGAAGAGTGGAGTGGAGTGGAGTGGAGCTAGGGTTTGTGGAAGAGGAGTGGGCGACGAGATTTAGAACAACCCCCCCCCCCCCCCCAAATTTTGAGCCCAAATTTTTGACCCGCGCGGTTATCTGCCGCCAAAATTTCAATGTACGGACCCTCTGTGTAATTCCGGAATGTCCAGTGATTGCGTTGAAGGAAAGATTTTTCATATCCAGGGCAGGGTTTAGGTACGCTTTAGTTAGTTCAAATATAAAGATGTAAATAGAACTGTGCGGTGCGTAGAGAAGATCCATCGAACCAGATTTGTGAAGTTCGTAAAAATCCGGACCCTCCGAACTGTCATTTGAACATTCTTTTACGCAAATATGTATACAATAACTTTGAATACGTGCATATACAAAGGAGCATGAATGCTTACCACTGTTTTACCGAAGTTATCTACGAAAATTAAGGTGCGTATGAAGTTATATTATATCACGTAGTACAAGTTTTGGAGTTTAATGGGAAGGGTATGCATATTGCCCTGGAGTGTGTGCTACTCATACAAAGCAACATAAATGCTAGGATCTCAATTAGTTCAAGAAAAATAGAAAAAATATGTAGTATAATATTATCAATAAGGGTTGTCACGTTTCAAGATAAGATGCAAATATATGAGTTTCGATAGAGATTATCTAAAAATTAATGCGCTAACAAATACCCAAAGCTTGTCTGGTACCTCCGACACTAGTTTATAGTATTTTTTGGATACCCTTGCCGTGCCCTTACGTGCCAGCCCCCATTCCCCCCACCCCCGCCCCAGCCTTAACCCTAACCCCGTCTTCGTCGTGGCTGTGAGTCCTTGCTCGCTCCCGGTGCCAGCCAACTACGCCGCTACCCTTGCTAGCCGGGCCGTGGCGTCGTCGTTGATCTGAGACACCTCACCGACACCGGCGCCGTCACCACTTCGACGAACACAAAAATGTCGTCCGAATCGGGTAAGAACGACACCCATTTATTGCAATTCACTGTTCGATCTGGGGAGTTTTGGTTGATTCGATCCATGCTCCAGGAGTGCCCCAATTCCCTGTTCGACTGGGGGTTTATAGGGGACTAATTTCATTCTCATATGTGTCTATTGTATATATGAAAGGTTCAGAGTATGAATCATCCTCGTCAAGTGAACATTTTTGGCAAGAATTGACAGAGAACAAAAGGAAAAGGTGCACGGATGCGGTGCCAGTAGATGAGGTACCTAAGAAGAGGGCCGAAGGAAAGAGAGTCGTGAAGAAAGATGCTGATCCAAAGGCATCCAGAAGGCCTTCAAACCCTCCAGCCAGAAGGTCTACAAATCCTGTGGTCGTTCGTCGTCGAAAAATACCAATGAAAACTCCAAGCTTGATGGAAATGGAGAAGCCAGAGTACACAGCACTTCGTTGGGATACAAATCCTTATGATGGTCGGGGAGATGTTGACTGTGGTCCGATGTTCCGCACAAATATTCTGAAGAAGATATATGAAGAAGTTATTCTTGCACTTGATACAAAAATTGCTCCTCAAAAGGCAATCGACTTTGCGCACATTTAGAAATTTGACAAAATCTTTGTCAATGTGTTTCAAACTTGTCAGCGCCTGGGCTTAGTGGACATCATGGAGTTTAAAAATGACTACAACGAAGAGGTGGTCATGCAATTCTATGCCACCCTCTTTCTTGAGAAGGATGTAGATAAGCATTTTCGGTGGATGACTGAGGACAAAGAATACCGTGCCCCACTTAGTAAATTTGCTGAAGCTTTAGGAATCGATATGGTTGATCCAACGGATACCAATTTGTCTCCATGATGATGACTTCACGAGGAAGCCTCATGAACTAGCTGAATGCTATGATCCTAGTGGCAGAGTAATGGGTGTTGTGCATGGGCACATTGGAGGCCTCTTGCCCTACTATGACACATTGCACAAGCTATTTCGGTGGACCTTGTTCCCAAAGGCAGGAGACTCATCTTACATACGAGGATATGCAAAAAAAACCTCCTTTGGTTCATTGCGAAGAGGAAGTCTGGAAAGGTTCATGTGATGGATCCTTTCTATCATGAAATAAGGAAGAACATTGTTGATCGTCGAAGGTCACACGTTTACGCTCCATACATTCAAGCCTTCATTGAGCACGTCACAAAAACTACTACACCGCCGGCCCTGGCGTCAAGAAGCATGGTTATCACAAACCTGCCGTTGAGAAGCCAATCAAAGGTGTGACCAAGAAAGACCTCCGCAACAAGTCCATTAGAGATTTCGACTATCAGGATGTTCCGGGCTCCACTAGCTATGAGAGCAAGAAGAGGCAGACCCCGGATCATTCGTGGGCTCAGGACGTGGTATTGCATTTACCTGGAAGATCGGGAAAAGCGTCACAACGACCCTGCTAGACTTAAGCAGAACAATAAAATGCCTAAAGAATTGATCAGGCACCACAAAATTGATATGCCGACTGACAAGGGGTCTGAGGATGAGTGGAGTGACCTAGAGGAGGAAAAGGATGTATTTGCAACTGATGCTGAGGATGATCATGAAGATTCAGAGCCGGCACCAGCATCCAGTACCGACAAAGGGTTCTAGAGAGGATCTCAGATACTATATCAGCATCCAGTTTTAATTATTTGTGTATCGAACTATGTCTCTGTTTGCTTTAATCCTCGAGTGAGACTATGTATATGCGCATGAGACCCGCCATGTGACAGCCCGTTGTGTGTCCGGCTTATTTGATTAGATTAATTATTTATGTATATGCTTGTACGTGTTCAAACATGTTTTTAATTATTTCCTTATTACTCACTTGTACGTAGTTTTATTTGCTTATTCGTTTATTTCATTATCAGAGACGGCTCACTTTACCAGCCGGCGCTAGGGTTTCATTTCCGGACCGTCCGGCAGAAAATCGTAGGACCCCGGATTACCTATCAGATGGACTATATATATATATATATACCCGAGTTATAAGTGTCATCTACATACCCAAAATGTACTGTATTCTATCCAGGTGCCCGGGCACCAGGGAGCATCTGTTAATTTACCTATATATATATATATATATATATATATATATATATATATATATATATATATATATATATATGTAAATTAGTAGGGGCTCCATGGTGTCTGGGCTCCTAGATTATCAACCGTTGGATTTCTTGATCGTCATCATTAGGGCAGGGACAAATCCGGGTATGTGAGATTAAGAATACCCGTTAGTAAACCCGTTTAGCATGTTTTGAATTTTTAAACCGTGGTATACTTTCCAAACATGGAGCCAATCGGCTATTAATGAGGATTTTCCTTCTTTGTGTACGTGCGTCAATCATGCTAGATTAATTGCAGCGTCAGATTCTTGCCAAATATTAGGTATCCCGGATCCATGCTAGTATGCTACTTATATATGCGCCTTAATCATTCCACAATCACAGCACCTCATTTTTGAAACAATTGAATCCCACCATCACGTCATGAGCTAGCGGGAGGTAAGGTTGGCTGAGTTTCCCAATCGTTCAAATGATTTGTTGCTTGAGGTATGCACTTCTTCCTGACGTAAATTTTTGATGATTTTTTCATGCTCATCGTGGCCCACTGCCACCGTCGCCTTGCAGTGATCTGTAGTGTTCGGCACTGATTTTTTTCATGCACATCATGGCCCCTTTTACATCCGCTACCGCATATTCCTTTTGCATTAGGAATTTGAATATTACTTTGTTTGCATCCGGTACTGCATATTCCTTTTGCATTAGGAATTTGAGTATTATTTTGTTGCCGCTTTAACCAAACATCGATGCATCACAGTAGTTATTTTTATTTCAAACGCAGGTATATTTGATCCGAACTTTCAGGTCCCAAATCTTCGAAAAACATTGCAGAGCCATGAGGGCTTTTTACGAGGGCTACTAACTCATATTTGAAGCGTTGATTAGACATCGTATATTAGCCAAGGTATGTAAAGGTTCCTCATTTTTTCTTCAAAAAACTTGTATTGACTGTACTGGTTAGTTTGGTGTTCATGGGGCCATTGTACCGCGGCGGCACCATCTTCATCGGTTCCACCAATCAATGAGGCAACACAGATTCTATGAAAGTTAGCTCCCGGATGAAGTCGTCTTAAACACATCTTCCATGTGTCTAGAAACTATGAACAAACTTCTTGCCATTATCAAGAAACAAGTTCAGTTCTTTCCTTCTAGCAACATGACGTTGGTTGCACTAAGTTCAAGCAGTCTTATGTAAAAAGTACACTATGTTATTTTCTGAATATTATATGATACCGATAATGGTCAAGCTATTTTTGTATAATGGGTTTACTTATGATTTACTTATGATGTACAATATATCATGTTCTCACCGTCTATGATACTGTGTGATATGTAATGCCTCTGAATAGATCGTGTAGTACAGTCAGCTACTACAAGGTTTCTCAACTATTGCCGAGTATCGCATACTACGGAAAAAGCAGTTCTTACGTAACAAGTACATTGGGACGATACCTCGGCTATTTCATATACTAATGCATATTTGGAGTGCACTATGGATACCCTGGGTATCGCATACCCATTATGTATTTTATATGCGATACCCCAGAAACTCATTACGAGTGATATATCCCTGGTTATATGCGATACCCTGGTTATTTCGTATACTCATTAAGGAGTGCACTATCGAAACCCTAGGTATCGCATATAAGGAGCACACTATCGATACCCAGGTTATGTGATACTCAATACCTTGTTTAATTGGCTGTAATATTTTTCTGATACCTCGGGTATTATATATTTTATGTGCAGCACTCCAAAACTCGTCATGTAATATCGTTACCCTGGGTATATTGAGGTATGGAGTACCAGATTCGGATTCTCAGCATGTGATACCCTAGTGAGGTTGTATTGAGTATCACATACTCAAGTTGTGATACTTAGTGCAATGAAGTATGTGAGATGAACGAGGTATTATCATGTCCTCAGCATGTGATCGATATGACACTACTTAAATGCACAAATATAAACTATACAAGGTATAGACTATATCGCATACTCAATTTATGATACATGAGGTATAGCGTGACAGATACTTCACATGTGATATTGAAAAAGTGAGACATCGGGAAGATTTCCCAACCAATGAATGTTTCTCACGAATGCTCATGCAGTGCGCCTCACAGTCAAACGTCGTGACATATGCCTCAATATCCGGGAAACTTTGTTTGCGTACATAAAAAATACGGGTTCATATGAAATGCCCGAGACGCCAAGTTTGCACAGCCTAGAATAGCAATGTATGTAAACATAGCTCGGGAGTTTGTCTTGGTCGGCGATATTGTGGGTATTTGTGACAAATGATTTCACGATCTTAGTATCGATAGTACTTACTCGACGCACACATTTTCCATACCCGTGTTAGTCGACACAATGTGCATGTTCCTTTTAGTGCTCTGTCGCGGAACACACAAGAAGTAAATCGTCGGATGAAAATTGTACCGCGCCGGACAGAAACCCAATTTGGGGGGGAGGGGGTGGGGGATCCCTGATGAGCGTGCCAGGTATCACATACCCATCATGTAACATCGCTTACATGATATCGTTAAACCCTGTACCATATAATGAGTACGTGGTACTCATTACCTCGTTCAATTGGGTATTGCATACCTAGGATGCGATATCGCTTATTTCATATCGTTTACTTGGGTATGATACATTGATACCTCGGGTACCTTATGGGTACCGGATACTCTAAACCTTGTTCGTCCCATACCTTATTGTGTCAGATGTTGACGTCAAGGTCTTCCCGTGTCGAGGGTCTTGATGATGTCGACACGCTTCGCCCCTCACTCGTGTCGCCTCGCCTCTTGCCGACCTGATGGTTGAGGGTGGGTAACGTATCCAGACATACCCAAAATTTTGTATACCTAGTACTTATTTAAACTGCCCGCATACCTATTTTCGATGACAAAGCATACTAGGTATATACCATGTTCCGTAACCCGTCAAAATTACGTATTTGTTGGTCCCAGCATATACCCAGAATATACAAAGCATACTAGGTATATACCATGTTCCGTAACCCGTCAAAATTACGTATTTGTTGGTCCCAGCATATACCCAAAAACCAGATACCCAAGTGCATAATAAGCAATCACCATTACGTAGGCCACAGAAATTCGAACTGTGCATGGCGCACGTAGACAAAATTGGGTATTCCGTACCATCATCCTTATACCTTAATTAGGAATCATTCCAACCATTACTAATAGACATCTATGAATCTATGATTCTCACATTTATGGGTATGCAACGGATGACAATGATTACTCCACAAATTTAGTCAAGGTCTCCACCAACGAATTCATCATTTAATACCTGCCGTATGCTCCCATTTAATTCTCTGTAACATACTCTCATACCTACAATCACACGGTACCTGTATGCAAGGAAATATGATTATCCTTCTGTTGCCGGTTAAACAAGGAAACATAATTAGTATGATTTCGAAATTGCATACTCTCTCCTCACGCGTACTTAATGCACCATTTTCGTTTCAACAGGAAATGCTAACGGGTCAACCCGGCTTGCTACAATCCACAATCAAAATCTACATCAAGATACCTAATCAGACGGTTCAGATGCATGGTGCCCAGGCTCCTAGGTGCCCCAATTGAGCTTCCTATATAAATATATATAGGACCTCTATTGGACACCCTGGGTGTAGAATTATTATTCTGCTCCCGGGTCGGTACGCTGAACCGGAGCGGCCAGATTCCACCAAACCTGTCGCGGCCAAACCAATTGTTCCACCCCCGGCGGTGTCCCACCGCGGTTGGCATAATTTAGGCCTTGTTTGATTCAAAGGATTTGCATAGGATTTTTCAAGGATTCAATTTTATAGGAATTTTTCCTTTCTTCCTTATTTGATTTGTAGGAATTTTTCCTAAGGAATCTTTTGTACTACTTCCTATAGGAATTCTAACATCCACTCCAACCTCTTTTTACAATTCCTTTGATGAAATCAAACACACTTTGGTACAAACCCAATCCTATAGGATTGGAGTGTGCATGACATAGCAATCCTATGATTTTCCTATTCCTACATCCTTCCTATCCTATAAATCAAACAAGTCCTTAGTTCCTATTTTTTACATCGACGGTTTATCTCTTGTTTCGGGTCGTGGGTACTGCCGTACTGGGGTTAAGAAGCTACAGCGTACCTACGTGCGGTTCCTGATTTTCATCAGGTGTAGGTAAGTGGCGAGCGGCGAGAAGATCCATCTGGGTATGGCGACCGGCGGCGAGGGCTGAATATGGTTACTGCTTCCGGCGGCGAGCTGCTGCGGCCAAGTACTGCTGCCGGCGGCGAGGTCTTGAGCTGGGGATTGCGGCCGCCGGTGAGCGGTTGCAGCCCGATTGCGGCGCGATCCGGAGCTGAGGATTAGGCGGGCGGCGACGGCTGCAGCTGTGAATTGCGGCCGGCGGCGAGCGTCTGTAGCTCCGATTGCGGTGGTCGGCGAGCGGTTCCAACTCGATTTGTGGCGGGGATTCATCTGCGAGGCGCACCTCTAGTTCTAGGAGGCGGCGCTGCGAAAGGCGTTGGAGCCGGCGGCAAGGGGACCTTACCGAGCTCCGGGCCATCGCTGTGAACGGTGGTTGGCATCGCGGCCAGAGCTACCTGGTATCTGTTCGTCAAGGTAATTCGCGTCTGTTCCTCACCTTTTACTTCAGTATTTTTGGTTAAAACCATACTGCTTTTAGGTAGATTTATGCAGACCGTTATTACTCTGAAGCCTATTTCTCCTGTTCAAACTAATGTTCGTACTTGATTTGAGTTAGTATAGGTTTGTATCGATTAATCTTTTAAGCAGTATTTTTGTGATTGGTAACCGGCAGTAGCTCTGATCAATTAGTGATCCTTATTTACGGATGGCTGTTTTCAGTCACAGATGTCCACATTTTAGTGTGTATTTAGTTATTATATGCGGCATCAGCACTTCTCCGTAATTATTGCTACTGATTGAAATCATCCCAATAGTGCGAGGAGGCTTCTATGTAATTTCTTTGTATCTGATCATTTAGCTCCTGGCTGCTTCTCTATTTTCCCCTAGCACTCTTGGTACCACCCCATTTCAACCAATTTAGATGAGTAGGTGCTGGTTTTTTATCTCATATTGTGCATCATTTTGGTTCACAATTGTTTCACTTTTCCCCGCTATATTTTTGTTGCTGTAAAAAATAAAGATGTAGACAAGTTTTTTGGATATTATATGTAAGTAGCTGGCTGCAATGGTATCTCCAATTATGAATGCTCATCTAGGTTCTATGTGAAAGCACCAATCGAATCATGATTTGGCATTATGGAATCCATGCTAGGAAGGAATATAAAATAAAATCCTTGTGTGAACGCGACTTTATAGTACTATATTCCATCTTCATGATGTTTTGAATTATGCTTTCTTTTCATTAATCTATACTACCAAGGTGGCAAAACATGCTGCTGGTAATTATGTCACGTTCCTTGAAGACGATGTTGTAGTACGCAGCTACCAATTGGTTTATTTAGGTACGCAGCTATATAGACGAACACCCTGGGTGCAGAATTATTATTCTGCGCCCCGGTCGGTGCAGCAAGCCGGACGTGCACCTAGTTCGATCGAACCTGTTCGTGTGGCTCCGAGCACCCCACCGCCTGTCATAATCTACTTTTGCTTGTTTATCTCGACAGTTTAATATCTGAATATCGTGGGCTCGTGGCGTTCGGGAGATACCCCACTACCCAATCGCACCTGATTTCCCCCTCTCGCCTTCCTAATTCAGCGCGTCTGTGGCGAGCGGGTTGGAAATTGAAATATGAGGCGTGGCGGCGAACTGGTAAGCGTCCGACAGCGAGCGGGTGAATTCAGCCTACTGCTCAGTGCTCGTTGCTTGGTTTGTTCTCAGAACTTTAATGTTCCTCTCGGAATTCTGTGATCCTTCAAATACAAAGAAATATGGTGTGGAACATTGGACGTGCTCAACACTGTAGCTAGGCAGAAGGAAGTGACACTCCAGACCATCACGAATCATCATCTGACATCTCCTTGGCACGTCTGTTGCCATAAGATCTGCTTTTTTTTTGGGTAGGTTACCATGGTTTCAGAAGACATGTTTGGAGATCCCGGCGAGAAGATATGCCATATAGCTTGTTTGGAGATCCATGACATCCCTATTAGATGGCGGGTTACAGGGGGCTTGGTAAGCTCTAGAGGTTATCAAGAGATAAACAAACCATTCTTGAACCATATAGCTTGTTTAGTTAAAAAAAAGAACCATATAGCTTGTTTTCATCATAATACGATACTAAGCTTTTGCATCTTTGCAGGGTGCTCTCAGGCAGCGTCAGCGATTACGTCGTAAACAATGCTGTCATAGTTGTCAAGCCAGCGACCACCCATGCCTGATCATATCATCAAAGTGTTTCAGTTTTGCTGGTTTCTATTTATGTTGTTGGCGGCAACTTATGGAGCATGCAATATTTGTTGTAATAATAGACAATTATCCTGCTGGAGATATCCTGTTGTATGTTTTGTCCACGTTTCATCTACAGTTGCGTGTTTATCTTCAGCTTCGCGGCACCGTGTTGTTGTCTATTGCATGAGTGATGTTCGTATAGTTTCTATTTTCTGTAAAACAATTGCCTGGGCATGTTTGGCAATTCCGATATGCAAAATGTCATGTGAACATGCAAGCTAGTTGAAGGTCACAAATACATTCAGACAAGTGCAAAGTGATTATGTTAATACGCTGGGTTTCACAGGTAAAAATGAAGCTAGTCTGTTGAACATAGGAGCCGAATGTCTAAAGCTAGAGCTTGCAAGAAGTTACGTCAACTAATATTCTTGTGCACCCTAAAAAAACCTAATATTCTTGTGCAACTAGTACTCCGTATTAGGTTTTTACAAAAATACTCCGTATTATATTCATACGATAACACTAGTTGGGCTCCGCTTTCCGTAAATTTCTTCCGCTGGCCCTATTTTTTTACAACACAGAAATACTTTTTTTACAGCACAGAAATTCAAATACTTACGTGGGTAGTTTGTGAGATCGTGGGGCCTTTTCCATTATGATTACGTTGCATTGGGCTGGATCGTGGGGCCTTTTCCCGAATTCTTACGTTGCCTGCAGGTTTCCTACGACAGTGGTTAGCGAAAGAAACCAACGCCATACTCGGACGTGGGCTCGTTCGGTCGACTCGCGCGGGGATCGCGCGGTTTCGGGCGTGGTTTGGCCCGGGTGCAGAATAACTATTCTATATCCTGGGTGTCAAATAGCGCATCCCTATATATATATATAGGGATGGGCCACGGATCCCTATATATATATATGCTAGCGCTAATTGTGTGTCATTGTGCTTCTGTTCATGTGTCTTTGAAGGTGGTAAGATTACCAGTTTCAAATGTGGTGAGCACATCACTAAACCAGCATGCAACCAAACATGTGCGTGTCGCATCTAAACACCCCCAAACCAAGTTTCTAGGCAACCAAACACGAAAATACGAAATAAATAGGCTAAAAAGAAAAAAAGATATGCAGCCAACCAAACGGGATGCACAACTTGGCTTAGGTCATGTTTTTCCAGGGCCAGGCTGAGTTGGGCCACGGATACGAGAGGCCCAAAATCGGTGCGACTAACCAAACACGCCCTTCGATGCTGATCGTTGATGGATGGAAGGCTAGGTGTAGGTGGACCAACTATCAATGTGGTGTGCGAGACAGGGTTGAGCGAAGGCTTGGTGCCGGAAGTGGTCGGAGCCGACAACAACGGCGGCTGTGCGTGGCATTTCCTTCATAAGGCGTTGTCGTGGTGTTGTGCTCTTTTTTCCTACGGTCCTTCCGCTTGTTGCTCTAGAGGTAACCTTAGACCCGGGTCTCCCTGATCGAATGATGACAGTGCCCTGCGTCAGCTCCCTCTTGGGGGCATCGTTCATGGAGTTGGGCTTAGCTGGAGGGACCAAGGGTTCTTTGATGGCTACTATGCATGTCGGTTAGTTTGGCAACGACGATGGTGGCAAGTGAAGCAGGACTGCGACATGGGATTTCCTAGTCGGACTTTCCGGTGTGTTTGAAGATTTTTTGAGGTTGTCGGCGCAAGACCTGCATATCTCTCCTATGAAGGTTGTTGCTGAAGTCGGAGTTTTGTCTTCTATTTGCGTCGCGGCCAAGTTTTTTGCCAGGATGATGTGGATCATGTGCAGTCGCCATGAGGGTTGCGCATCGACGGTCATGTACATCAAGTCAAAGTTGCGAATCAGAGAGCAGATGCAACGACGAGCGATGGCGATGACGTCCCGGGCTACCTCGACGTTTCCTCCCTTGTCAGTGGTGTGTGTAAAGTTTGTGTCGGTTCTCTGTTTGGCGGCGGTCATGCTCCACGACGATCCGTCTTTTGGGTTTGTATGTGGGTTTTCGCTGAGAGGCAATTCTCTTATTCTTAATTAATCGACTGAGGCGTAAGCCTCCGTTTAAAATATATATATACTCATAAATCTAATCTCTTTTTACTATGAAAGTTATGGAAGACAAATCTATATACATGCAGTTTTACACGCATCCACTTTATGCTGTAAAACAACAATGGCGTTTCAAAAATCTTTTTTCGGAAAACAAGGCGTTTTGAAAGTCTGAGTATACATGTACTCAACTGGAGGGAGAACTAGTAGTTAATTTAAAATCTCCTGCGAAATTAAGGATTAGTCATCTGACTACAAGTTTAAGAATCGGAGTCATAACTAAACCTTCAATTTATACATCACAAATGGTCACCTCAGATCTGAAGATCCATGTGAGATTTTTACGATAATTGTTCAGATTCCAAGCTATTCTCAGCAGGCTGCCTTCCGACCGCGTCTGGCTGTTTTCCTGTCTGTCGATCTTGTTATCTTGTTGTAGCTGTTGGGCATATAAATATTTCTTTGACGTTATCTTAAAATCATTAAGGCAATAAAGGACAATGTTATGCTAGTGCATGTAAACCAGTAACATGAGTGCTGACTCGATCTATTGTCCTATTATGTTGATCAGATCATAATTTTTAAATATAGGTCATGTAATTTTAAATTTGGTACAGTATGGAGCCACATAAAAAGTTCTATTATCGCGTTTGGGACATTCAAATCCTCATTGAAAAGGTAGACATGGGAAAACTTTGTAAGACCCAACCAGAATATATATGATGTGAATTTTGGTGTGTGATCGGCATGTTTGGTCGTAAATTGATTTGAGAATTAAGAGAAGATGCATACCTTTTGTCTTTCTCTAAGCCTACCCAACCTACGCTCCTGCTTAGCCCATGCACCTCCAGCAAAGAGCCCCATCCAAATGAGACAGGCAGAGACAACGTCCCAAGCAAGAAGCTGCCTTAGGGCAGAGGACAAGTGCTTAGTGGTAGTTGAGGCTTTCTTTTGGAAGATAAATGAGCACTAGTAGTAGTGTTTAGTCCCAAACAAGAAGAAAAGCCCAACAGAACACGGTTTGTTTTCCTTGGGGCACAGCAACAGCCTCCTTTTATCCCCACACTTTCACCACTTTTGAGGCCGCCCCTGCACCTTTCCTTCCATTCTTTAGTTTTATGCAGCTGAAGAAGGTTTCAAGTTTAAACATTCTTAGGACAAAACATGGTTTTGTCTCTAATGTCTGGTTCTTACTTATGTATGTATGGATTGGTCCACCATTTCCATGCTTGTGGAAGCTTTTGTTTAACAGCTCTAGATGGAGGCTTTCACCAATAAGCAGCCACTGTTGGAGTACACCAGTAGTTTTTAATGCCTTAACCGAAGCCATGAGGATACATATTTTTAAATCCATCATTAAAATTCACAAAAAATCTACTGCAGTTATGGATACAACTGCTAACATTTCAAATTTAAATGAGCAAGCTTCTGACGTTGTGTGTGGTTGTTAGGATACTTATTAAATGCAACAGTCAAAGATCCTGTCATTCTGAAAACTGCTATAAATGTTGTAGCAGATCTCTTGCACTCATATCACACCCTCTTGTTTCCTTGTACATCAATGCCACAACGATCTTCATGTGAAAGCTAGGAGAGGAAATAGTATAGAGATTTTGAAATGAGTTCTCTTGACTGTCACATCTGAAAACTAACCACTGCAACTGAAACTGTGCACCAGGGACTACCAGGATTAAGCAGAGACATGGTCCTGATGTACTACTCAATTAATAATGTTTTGTATTAATCTCTCGTTGCTTCATGTGCCCCTTGAGCCCTGCTCACTATTATATGGTTGAAATCCTGGAGAGAGAGACCAATCCTAACGCTTGCGTTGGCATTTGTCAGCAAGCATTGGATCTATTAGGAAGAGGCAACGATCTTCCATTAATCTAATCCTAAAATGGGTTACCTCTCTCAGCCTCACAGCACATGAAACTAGTAGTGTATCCAGATCAGGGCAGGGTAGACAGGAAAAAAACTAGCACTAGCACACAAATAACCAAAGCACAAGTTTAAAAGGTTGCACCTTTTCCTAGTATCTCCTACTAGCTGTGAAACAACAGCAGTGCTAAAATTTTCTTTCTGACCTAGTTAAAAAGGTGCAGCATAGTTAATGCACACTGTCTACACTGTGCGACTTCACAACAAGGAAGTAAGGCACAAAAAAAAAGCTGTTTCTATAGTTCTTTATGAGGTGTCATTGCCAATTCCTTTTTGCGGGCACAAACATACTAATTTGGTGTTGTTTGCGTGCGAGATTAATTAGGGCGTTTCTGCAGTTAAAGAGGCTTTGCAAACTTTCACACTTTACTTGGCTCTTTGACCTGAGGATAGGTGCTGGTGGGTACATGGACTGGTGGCTATGTATGTGCAGCGCAGTGCAGGGCTTCTTGGAGCCTAGTGTGGCCTCTGTCTTTCTGAAGGCACCATTCTGCTCATTTGCATCATTGGGTGCTCCCTCTCTCTACACACTCACTCACACACATCTGCTTCGCTGCTTTGAGCCTTCAATTCTGAGCACTCCACCAGCTAATTGCGTGAGTTCTTTTATATTCCTCTCTGCATTTCTCTCTGGCTCTCTCTCCCTGTTTCTTGGCACAAGCAGCTGGTTCTTGATCGCTTCTTCTTTGGTGCCATGCTTCCATTATTGAGTCCATGCTGATTACATTCAGTTCTTCGTTAGTTTCAACAAAGTGCGTGGACAAATGAGGGAGATGGATGCACTAGAGAGAAAAGGGCAGAGATCCTTTGCCAAACCAGTGAAGCCCTCCTACAGGCGCTCCAAGAGGTTGGAAGCATGTTCTTCTTCTCCTCTGCAAATTTCTCTGCTCTTTTTCGTCAAGTTGATGCTTAAAATCGCTCATTAGGAACCATTTTATCATTTGTGTAATGGCAGTGATTTGGAGGAGAAAAATGCCAAGGATGCACTGTTTTCTTCACAGAAAGCACCGAATCAGCAGAAGTTGGTAAGTTCTTTTTATCCTTTTTCCTTGTGCGCTATATACCACCAGTTCTCTGTAAATTTAAGCATGTTTTTCCTGTGGTTTCTTCCAGAATGTTAAAACTCAAACTCTCATCCGCATGGTGAAACCAGGAAGGAAGTCCAACCCAAGAGTGAGAAACAAAATTCCCTGAGAAAAGAGGCAAGCAATGAAATATTATGTTTTTACTGTTCTTAGCTTACATGCTGAAGAAATGAGAGCCGAATCTTGAAATAATTATCTTAAGTCACAAGTTTTCATCTCTAGATGTTGAATTCGATACAGCATTTTGGTGTAATAAGATGATGATGATGTTCTGATGCAGATTGGGCAGCTAGAGAGGCACCTCGATGATCAGCAGACGGTGCGCGGCGCACTAGAGAAAGCGTTGGGTCCTGACCCTGTTCCACTTACCTTGTCCAACGAGAGCCCAATCCTCAAGGTAAATTTTTAAACAGAATATCTTTCAACTTCATAACTCATGAATAGTATATTCATCAGATTCAACTGATGTTTTTGTCAGCCCGCTAATCAACTGATAAGGGAGGTTGCTACATTGGAGCTGGAGATCAAGCACATGGAGCAGTACCTCCTGACATTGTACAGAAAAGCATTTGAGCAAGCACCCGCATTGCCATCTTCGGGAGTTCACCGGGAGGCGCCGGCGCCGCCAAAGCCGTCCGTGAGCTCACGGTCGGCGCTGGTTGAAGTGACGCCGAAGGCGAAGGCGACCGTCGGAAGAGGTGGCGATGCAATGCTCCATTACAGCTGTCCTCCCCTTAGCAAGAGGAGGAACGGCACAGTGGATGATTCCTCTCCGTCTACGTGCCCAAGGAAGACCATGGACTCTGACCATGGCTTGCGCAGCCAGTCTGCGCTGTCGTTCCGCGGCGTGTGCTCGTCGAGGATATCGGCGTCGGAGGAGAGCCTCGCGAGGGCTCTTCGCTCCTGCCACTCTCAGCCTTTCTCATTCTTGGAGGTGACTGTTGCGTCCATATGAATTCGCTTATTCTGAAATTGGTTATGTTTTCTGTTGCAGTTTCAGACAGTAGGTTACTGACAGGAACACGGCGAAACAAAAACAAATCTGCAGAAACTTAACTGAATATTTGCGACATTATATCATGTTAAAAATAACTTTCCGTTGCTTGTCTGATATTATATCTGGTTATTTTGCAGGAAGCCGATGCTGCTACTCCGTCAGGAGTGGTAAGCCTAGCCGACTATCTGGGGACTAATGTAGCTGACCACATCCCTGAAACTCCCAACAACCTCTCTGAGGAGATGGTCAGGTGCATGGCAGGGGTGTACTGCAAGCTTGCAGATCCACCTCTAGTTCATCACCGCTCGTCGTCGTCACCGACATCGTCGTCCTCCTCAACCAGCGTGGTCTCCCCGCAGTACAATGGGGACATGTGGAGCCCCAAGTGCAGGAGAGAACCCACCCTGGACTCCCGGCTGATCAACCCGTTCCACATTGAGGGGCTCAAGGAGTTCAGCGGACCATACAACACCATGGTTGAGGTCCCGTCGATTTCGCGGGACCGTCGAAGGCTAAGCGAAGTCGAAGATTTGCTCCAAACTTACAAGTGAGTTGCTCCTGCAAATGGATGAAAAATGTTGTGTTCTTATGTTCAGTACAGTGTTATCAGTAGTTCTGAATGAACACTGATAAGTTGGGGTTTTCAGGTTAATTCTTCATCGGTTAGAGACCGTCGATCTCCGGAGGATGGCGAACGAAGAGAAGCTCTCCTTCTGGATCAACATACACAATGCATTGTTGATGCATGTAAGGCTTGCTTGCCCCCTAGCTACTAGTCGTAGACTCGTAGGCTGGTAGCAATTGATCACTGTTCTGTCTACTCATTTGTTTTGAATGGCTGAAATGATGAATCCTTGGCACTAACTCCCACAGGCTTACCTCAAGCATGGCATCCCACAGAACCATCTGAAGAAGACATCACTTCTTGTCAAGGTAAAGTGGGACCATGCTCCCTGAAGAAATCATCGAAACCGCCGTCTTTGATCCTTTCTTCCAGAGACTTGACACACTGACAGATGATTGTTCCCGCAGGCTGAGTGCAGGATCGCCGGGCGCACCATCAACGCAGCAGCAATCCAGGGGCTGGTTCTTGGGTGCAGCACCCACTCTCCCGGACAGGTATGTACTCCACCATGTATCGCTAATCATTTGGTCAAGAAAGGCATTGTGCAGACCTGCATTTCGAGTACCACAACAACGTATGGCTACATTGCATCATTCGGTCAAAAGCGTAGTGAAGATCGAGTGCAATGTTCCTGCGACACTTGATTAGCAGTACTTAGGTAGATGATGTCTTTGATTCTATCCTTTCGGCGTGACGCAGTGGCTGAGGACTTTGCTGCACCCGAGGATCAAAAGCAGAGTGAGCAAAGCAGGAGGCCAGTGGCAAGCCTTTGCCATCAGTCGACCAGAGCCTCTTCTGCGGTTTGCACTTTGCTCCGGAAGCCATTCGGATCCCGCGGTATGAACTCCTTGAAATCTCTAATATCGTGTGGGAATCGAACTATTTCTCTGAACTTCTATATATGGTTCAAAACTGTGTCTATAAGACAGGGGCACATATCATGTGAAGTAAATGCTATTTGAAAAGCACGCATAATTTTGTAGAAATACCTAGTGAAGAGCGTCTTGTATACATAATTGCAAAATTTTGAGTTCAGATTCAAAACTTTGTGAGATTCAGAAACAGAATCAGAAAATTGCTTGCGAATAGCGTAACACATTGTCAAATTTACCTTTCGCATATGTAAACCGTATTTGAAGTTGAATATTTGCAAGGTCTTACAATGCTCTTTTCGTTAGTAGCACAACTTTTGCCAAAGTGTGGTAGTTTGCTTTTCAAACGGTATTTTCAATTTTACAGAAAACGTGCATTTTATGCTCCCAAAAGGCAGAACATTCTAAGCATCGAGCCATACACTGTACTCCAGTACATAACTGCACATACTGTTTTAAGAGATTCTTGGTTGAATCAGTCTAGAACATGAGAACAATCCTAGTTCGAGTGGCACAAATGTTTCTGAAAGTGATAAAGCTACTTCGACGTACATGCCACACCTTGACGTGACACAATGATGAAAATAACTTTGACACGTATCTCCTTTAGTTCGCTGCTGTCGAGTACTATGTATACCGTGGAACGTTTGCTGCACTTTTTGTTCATCAAAGTACGTACTAGGTGCTCGTAGTCGTAGATGCATCAATCATCACCACTGATCTCTTTCTGTCTCTCCGTTTCTTCGTTGGGTGCAGGTGAGGTGTACACGCCGAAGCGGCTGTTCCAGCAGCTGGAGGCGGCCAAGGAGGAGTACATCCGCGCCACCGTGGGCGTCCGGCCGCCGGAGCATCATCACCAACGCCATCGCGGTGGCGGCGGCAGGGTGGTGCTGCCGAAGCTGGTGGAGGCGTACGCGAGGGACGTGGGGCTCTCGCCGGAGCGGCTCCTGGACGCCGCGCAGCGGTGCCTGCCGGAGAGCGTACGGGCGGCGGTGCAACGGTGCCGGCAGCAGCAGCAGCAGCAGCAGCAGACGGCGGCGGTGGTGGAGTGGGCGCCGCACAGGCACAGTTTCCGGTACCTGCTCGCCAGGGATGTCGCGTTCCCGCACCTCGCTGAGCGACGTTGATCGAGCAGAGCGGCTATGGCCATCACCTGCACTGCATGGCTGCACTGACAGTGAGCTCTATGGCTTGGCTTGGCTTGACTTGACCGGACCGCATTAATTGGGTAGTGACAGTGAGTGAGATGGATCAAGTGGTCATTGATTTGTTGATAGATTCAGTTCCAGGATCACACTACTTTTTTCATTTCGTGTGTGTCGGTACTTTGTAAGGAGATGTACAATGTGGAGGTCTGTACGCTCTGTAAAGATTTTTTTTCCATTTTGTAGATAAAGAGGTAAAGAAAAGTTGAGACCCAAGTGTAATTCAGTCCAAAACCAGAGTTTAAATCTCAGATTTGACGTTAGTGTTTCTCATTTAGGCGGAATATTCTTCAGTGGAGGCGGTGTTCCCGTCGACAGCGAGACGCCCGTGGTGACTTCGTCAATCTCAAGATCCAACCGCCGGCTCAGTCTTTCAAAATTGCTCAAAGGGTAGGGTGTGCGTGCGTGCGTTCATAGGGATGAGTGTGTGCACGACTGCACGTGTATGTGAGCATCTTCGTTAAACTGTGTTTTGCAAAAAAATAGAAACGAGACGTGTGCTATAGGGTGTCAGCGGGGTCAATTGGCCACCTCCTCGCCCACTGGATGCGTTTTAAGTGGTAAATTTGGAACATCCGATCGTCCCAACATCAAACTCCCCACCCTACACATATGCAAAATTGTTCGTCTCGTCCTCATAAAATATCCAACAAAAGTAGTGCAACATCTCCAACCAATCCATGAAGCAAATATTTCTATGTATGAGGTAAATCCCCATTCATTTCAACAAGATGAGCAAGCCGATCCAACTTGGTAAGGCTAGACACGCCCTTCACAATTTCTAAATGGTGCGGCCTTTTCCCGTCTCTGTAGTTGCTCCCTCGGGCATCTTCGATGTCCACCACTGCCCTTTGCTCCTTGTTCAGAACCTTGTTGTACGGACTCCACCATGTTTCCCCTTCAAAACTTCTACCCGCCGAGGCTACAATACAGTGGTCGAGCAATCTTGGAACTCCCCTTACATGCACAAGAATGCATTCGGCATTATCGACTGCAAGCTCAGACTACTTGGCAAGCATCATTCTTTGTGGGCAAAAACATATATTGATAGGAACATAGATGCTTGTGGCCAAGAAATTATTGTGAGGCTTGACTCATCCCAATAGTGTAGGCAGCTCACTATTGACGAATCTGAGCTTCGACGGGCCTCAAAATTTGATCAATGGGCCTTGCAGTAATTAGCAGGGTCAGAGTTAGCAAAGAGTCCATTCGCAGGATAAAAAACAAGAAGTGCAAAAGACAAGGCTAATCTTACTTTCTACCCGGGCCAAGCCCAGTTAGGTAGTTAGGGAGAGCAAAAGACAAAAAACACTTCGGATACGCCTCCGTCCGTCAGTCCCTCTCGCAGCCACGAAAGGCGCAAGAGTCGCCGCGAAGTGCAAGATTGCTGCTCCCACTGCTCGCCGCCAGTGTAGCAGGGTGGGGTTTAGCTAGGGTTCTTCACCCCCCCGCACCGGCGACGATAGCCATGGAAGGGGAGGAGGAGATTGGCCTCGTCCTCGCCCGCGCCTCGGACCTCCGCTCCAGGATCTCCGCCTGCGCGGCCGCCGCACGGCCCCCGCCCCGGTTGGGCGCCGGGAAGGAGGAAGACGGCGGAGAAGAAGACGAGGAGGAGGAGGAGGTGGGAGTGGAGAGCCTGGTCGGCATCAACGACGCGCTCGTGTCGCTTGAGCAGCAGCTCGCCTCCCTGCAGGTCCGGTTCTTACTCCTGGTTGGTCATTCGGTAAAGATGGGGTTTGTTGTTGCTCTACTAGCCTTGAAATCTGCTGTTGTGGCTATGGTTAAAGAATAGTTACTTCTTCACTTCTACCAGGAGATGCAGTACCTTCATTTACAGTCGTATTGTGTTTTTCCTGAGGAACTCAGTCTAGGCTTGTTAACATGATGTTACAAAGAGAGGGACATGTTAATAATTTTCTTAGATGTTGATGGCGTGGTGGCTGTAACTCCATCCTAATTATGTATTTGAGCTACGGTACAAATGGGTACCCTAAGATGTATGTCTTTGGTTCCACCAGGATCAGAATGCAGGTTTACTAATTGTGGGTAAGGTGCATACTTTATTTTTATTGCAGCGGAAACTAGGTAGAAATTACCGATTGAACAGAAAATTTTCTATCAAGTGTGTATTATATTGCGTGGTTTACAAAGGGAAACAGTATGCCCCTTTGTTTTGCTTATGGGAAGCATGAGTGTTCAACACATTCTTGTTTGCACATTCTCTCTTGCTTTTCTTGTGATGGATAGACTGACGTTCGTTCGTATGGAATTTACCCTTTTGAAGAGATAAAGGTCGTTTTGCTAAGAGACAGACTCAGCTGCTAAGATAAAATTTGCTTTGCCTGTATTGCTTGTTGAATCCTCCTCACTCGCTAAGAGACAAAGGTCGTTACTAAACTGTGAAATTCTGCTTCGTATTTGCCTGTATTGCTGGTTGAATCCCCCTCACTTGCTTTGTTGCACAAAATGCTTACTTTAGATAACGATGTGTGGCATGAACACATTTAAACACGGCACGCCAAAGGTTATCACCGAATCAGACCTGTGAAGCACCTTTACATTACTACTGCTATATGTGAGACAATGGCTTATTTAAATTGAGTGATACTTACCTCTCAATGTGAGTTTCTTTTATTGGATGTCAGTAATTTTTAGATAAAGAGTGTTTATTAATATCGAGAAGATGCAACATGCACCCAGCCTCTGCAACAACGCAATAACCAAAGCTACTACGGATGCACACAGTCAAAAGACAATAAGAAATAAAAAGAAAAGTCCCGCTACAGAGTTACAGTCCTTGCAGCAGCCACACAACCACCACCAAAACAACACCTGATGTCCAATTCTTCAAAAGCAACGTCTTCAAGAAGAACCGTGCCAGGCACAACCAATTAAGGCCAGACCTTGGGTTTTCACCCTGAAGATAATCCTCGCTCTCAAAACAATGTCTCCAATAAGACCACAGTCAGGCACAACCAATTAAGGCCAGACCTTGGATTTTCACCCTGAAAGGTAGGACTTTGGACTTCACGTATGTTGTCGCCCCCACTTACATGCCGCTGCTCCAAGTCATGAAACACCAAGCCAATTCCTCATCGCCAGAAAGATTCGAACCACCATTGCCAGTCCTCAGATCTCGCCTTCCATGTCATTCTCCGCCAGCACCATGGAACGAGAAAGCGTGCTCCATGATATTAACAGCCAGCAGAGCTTCGAAGCGCTCCCTCTGAAACCAAACGGTCAGAGAAAAAACACGGTGCGCACGATCGAATACCATCCGATCCAGCAATCTCCAGGCATGAGTCGCCCAGTGGAGTTCGCCGGCAGAGCCTTCCAAAACACGACCGACCAGCCAGATCAATGGGGACCAACATCCGGTAGATCTACATCTCGCCGCGAATAAGAACTAAGGACCACCGCCGTTATTCTGGCCGGACCAGCAGACCCCACACCGCCTGCCGACTCCCGGCGAACGGATCGAGCGAGCCGACCTTTAACCCAGAAGAGCCAGAGGTTGACCACAACGCAAGCCCATGCGACGCAGATCGGAACACCACCGCCACCAACGGCAAGGCTTGCCCCCGCCACTGGACTGCACCGGTTGCGCCGGCAGATCGACGGTGATGCGACGCCGCCAAAGGCAAGGCGCGCCTCCTCCTCCTCTCTGCCTCGACCGCACCTCTCAGCCGCGCGCCGGTGCGGGCGAACCGCTCCGCCGCCCGGCCTCCGCCCGACGTTCCATAGATGGTCTCCCCGCGCGATGGGCTACCAGCGAGGCGCGCCGAGCCCGTCACCTGCGACGGCAAGGGGGGCCGCCACCGCCGGCGCCGCGGCGGCAGCGGCCGGAGAGATCCGCCCGGCGGCTGCTTTTTAGGGTTAGGAGGGGAGCCTCCGGAGCCGCCTCGCACGAGCGGCCCGGGAGGAAAAAAGAAATACCGGATGTCAGTAATTGTACCAGGAATATGATTTTTTACTTTGATATTGTTTTGTACACAAAGTTTATACTGTTGTTCATGCTTCTGTTTTGGAAAATAAGTACCTAAACATCTTAATGCCATTTCCAGGACCTACAACACCAACAGAGATATGAACGAGAAACCATCCTTAGCCAGATTGATCGCAGTCGAACGTCTCTCCTTAACAAGCTCAAAGAATACAAGGGAGATGACTGTGAGGTAATCCATGAAGCAGCTGCTTTTGCTGGAGAGAAAATTGAAAATGATGATGGTCTCATCCTACCTCCTTACTCGAGCCATGTCACCAATTCGTTTGTGCTCGATGATCTCTATCCTACAAACTATGTATCCAAGTCCAAGTGCTTGCACAACGGACTGGGTTCTAATGGCACGACTGAAGATGGTACAAGGACGAATGGGGTGCAAAACAGAATTGTTAGCACATCGAGCCATAATTCACGGGGAGGAATCAGATCTTTCATCGGATGGATGGCTAAAACAGCGATCATGGTTTTGGGCGCTGTATCAATCATGAAGGCCGCTGGCTACAAGCCCACTGTAAGGAGAAGCAGCATAAAACTGGACATCGCAGGGCTTTTTCGCAAAGAGGTGGCTGGTGCAAAAGAGCAGGTTCCTACTCTCCAGTGCCCTCCTGGGAAGGTAATGGTTGTCGAAGATGGCAGGGCGCACTGTGTTGTGAAGGAAAGAGTGGAGATCCCCTTTGGCACCAACCTGGCTGCCCCAGATGCAAGCTATGGCTTGGGTTGATTCCGAAACTCGTTTGTGTGAATATTAGGATCTAGCTAACTAGTCCTTGGCTATTTATTTCCTTGCTCAGCCCTGAACATCGCCTTGCGAAATGTTGAGGCCTATGTATCATCAGCGGTTAAATGACTGCTTGTTCATTGTCATCATGGCCAAGTCCATGAGTATGTATGATTCCGAACTAAAATCACTATATCAGTGATTCCATTCACGTGTTGGAGGTCACCATGTTGTGGCCTAGCTTTTTGACTATGTTCATGCTCTCTCTTAATTATGGACCAGTCTATTAGTGATCAGTGATGGCACAAATAATACTTGGATATCTTACATGGACACAAAGTTTCTGATTTGGAACAGCGAGGGGCAGGGAATGCATATTGATCGTGTTGTATGTTGGACGTGAGACATGGACACATGCATGGTCCATGATGTACATTGTTTTTTCAAGATTGCAAAGTAGACGCACGCACACAACCTGCTGAATACTCATATATTTTTAGAAGAAATATACTCCTACAATTATAGATAAACCATGTGTTTGTTGTTTGTTGCCTGAAATCTCGATCCGGCGTCTTTACGTTGAACGAGTTTCATTACAAATTTGAAAGATTCCAATTCATAGGATTCTTTCCTGAGGAAGTTGTTTGGATTAAAGGAATAATAACGCCTCCAAATTTTTTATGAATTACATTCCTACACCCCAGTCCCATGTAAATTTTAATGTCCACTTTAATCTCTTTTTTATGTTCATGCATTCCTAGACACTTTTCCATCCAAATGACCATCTACCGCGTTTTATCTCTCTCTCTCTCTTTTTTGCGATCCTGTTAAACTCCTCTGCTTTTACAATTCATATGTATGTTTTACAATCATGTGATCCAAATAAACCCGGCATTGGACAAGTAGTAGTACGGTACCGCGTCGGACAGTAGAAGAGATGGCGGCGCCGAAGCGTACACGCACGCAATAGACAGCGACTCGCCGGTGCGCGGTCCGTTCGCCGCAGCGGCTCTAAATTTAGCTGTAGCCACGCGCGCGGGCGATTGGCACGGGTGATGGGGAGGTGCCCATGTTGACCTCGAAAACATGCACTTTTCTGCCTAGCTACAAGCAAGCTTTCCTAGTATGTACTGTACTTCCGTCCACAGCAACAGCAATAACAGCGACCCGGCAGTCCACCCGGCCCGTTGTGCGACTCTACGTACTCTGCACCAACAGCATACACACCTACGTACCTAGTTGGACTGTTGGAGACACGCACCTGAGCACGGTAAAGAGATGTAGGGTCGCTTTCTGCAGCTGTCATGACCGCGCGCGGGATGACTTCACCACTCTCGAAATAGGCTTTCGCCCCGCTTTATAAATAAAGTAACGACCATACAACTCCAGCGTACAACTCGACACCACACCACACCACACCACACCACACGCACCCAAGGCAAGATACAAAGGTGCTAGAGAACGGCACCGCCACCCCAAAAGGAGACGATGCCTCGTCCGGCGATCAAGGAACTCCAAGACGGCGCCTTCAGGAAGGGAACGACACTGGACTGCCGCCACCGCCTGATCCAAAGGATCAAGGTTTTCACCCGGAGTATCACGAAGGATAGAGGGTAACCACGACGACGCCTTCATGAAGGAGACGACGCCCACGGACGCCACCGCCGTCGGCCTGGACAGAACCAGACAAGGTCTTCACCCGGCAAACACACTCTACCTCCGAGCCACCTAGCGCCGAACACCAGCCACCATGCCGCCCACACGGCCATGGCAACCGGCCCGCACCCGAGACCTGAGCTCCGCCCACGAGCACCATGTCTCCCACCACCGGGGCCGCCGCCCCGGCAACGAACACGAGCCCAAGGTTTGAGAGACACACCGCGAGACCGGCAAGACGAAGGGGGCAGGCGAGCGCCAGGTCATGCAGCAAGAGAGCAGCAGAGATGCAATGGGCAGGCAGACACGGCACCTCCGTATCACCCGCCGGTCGCACCCCGCACGTCGGCAGCCAGACCTAGGCCCTTCAGATCCGGGTCCGGCTACCGACCTCACCGCAGCCCCACAGAGGAGACCATCCTCCACCGTCAGAGACGGTCGCCGACCGGACGCGGCAGCAGGAGCACACCAGGCCCAGCGAGGCCCGGCCGGGCCCAGATCGGGCCCGTAAAGCACCCACCGCCACACTGCAGCATGGGAGCCGCCGCCGCCGTCCTCCTCCTGAAGACCACGTCTCACCACCCACTGCCGCACCTGCCAGTAGCGCCGCCGTGTGTCGCTGCCCGACCCCGAGCCGGTTCACCGCACGTCCCGCAGCTCAACGCTGCTAGACAGCCCTGCCCCGCCCGTACCTGCGAGAGGAAGAGGGCGCAGCCACGCCGGCCGAGGTCCACCGCACCGCCCAGGGACGCCGCCCTGCAGACCGGAGGCGGACCGCGCCAGCCACCGGCCGCCCGATCTGGGCCGAGCCAGATCGAGGCGCCGCCGCCCCTGACCTCCACCAGCTTCACCGCGAGGCCCTCCACGCCCATGGACAACACCCACGACCTCCGCCGCCAGTGCTCGCCGCCGCGCCGCCGCGCCCTTCGCCAGCGCGACACCTCGACCCAGCGCTGCCGGCCCGCGCCGACCACCACCGAGAAGGGGGAGAAGAAAGCCACTGACGAAGACGCGCGCGGCGCAGAGCACACGGCTTTTCTTTCTTTCTGGTGCAGTGCACCGCTACCTAGCTCACCGTCCGGCAGCAAAAAAGCACACGTTGTTGGCTACATGCAGGGACGAGGCGCCGATCGTCGGTCCCGAGACATGACAGAGAAAAACCGCCACACGGGTTTATTAACGCAATTTCTTTATCTTGGTTGACCACGTTCTGTCTTATCGCGAGCTCACCGTTCGGAGCCGCGTGATCCCGATCCAACGACGCGGGCGTCTCGTGGGGGGCAGTTAAGCGGTGTGACGATAGCATTTTAGGCGACCGTTTTCTCGCCCTGTTCTCCCAGCAGTTCCCCACTCGGCTTCTTCCCGGCGATTCGCGCCGCTTCCCTCGCCATCCTTCGGAGAGGAGGGGAATTGAAGACCACTCGGAGGGAGGGGGGTGGCAGTGGAGCGGAGGATTTGAGGTGGAGAGGGGCGAGTTTGATTCCGTGTTGATCATTTCTTCACCGGCGACGTCCGACCTAGGAATTAATCGATTTGAGGCAGGTAACAACCAAGTGCTTTTTAGCATTTTCATCTCGTGTGTTTCCCACACGAAAATCTGGTTTTAGACTAGTTTTTTTACTTTATCATCGGCTTCTCCCTGTGAATGTACAACCGGGTTTTCACTCTGTGTTTGAGTTGGTATCCGGCGAAAGGAGTGGATTCGGTTCTTACTTTTGCAGCAAATTGAAGAGACGGGCCCGTTTTGAACACCATCTGGGATTTTTTTTTCCATCTCACTTAGAAATAGCAGGTTAGTATTCCAGATGTACTTTGGTTAGATCACAGCTTCCTGTGCTAGATCACACCTGGTTATAGATGTAAGCTCTGTAGGTTCATGGTTTTTTGTCTAGAGTTCTTCTCTCATTTCTATGATGTATTACTCCCCCGTTAAATGTAAATTGATTCATTGGATGCAACTTTTGTTTCATCGTAGATTGTATCCAGCTTCATCCGGAGGGGGATTGTTAAGATGAACCTTCAACATCCAATTTTATACCCCGCTGCATTTGAGAAACCATGTTGATAACAAATATTTTCCATTATCGATGAAAACGGGGGAATTGCATACATGTTTTATCGGCACAAAGAATTACATGTTCATGTACTGTGGTTTTAACACACTATTTTTCCAAAATGCAGGAACATTGGGTGAGTCAGAAACAAGAAGTTCAAATCTTCATCACACAACTGTTTTATTGTTTACATCCGCTGGACACAATGGAAGTTTGGTGGTGATGGGGGCTTGGGGGGAGCAACCAGAATGGACAGCTACCAAAGGCCTGACAATAGACGAAGGTTACCAGAAGTTTCTTTGATTTTGAAGTTGCTACGTAAAACGATGACTGGATTTTTTTGCTGTGCTGTTACATGTTCCCCCCAATGCTTTTATGATTAATTACTACCTTATTCATAAGTTTCCCGTAGGATGTAATTGCATGTGATTCAGTCGCCTGGACTGCTTTTTATCCATGATTGTGTGAATTGGTCAATTCTTTTTTGTTTGGTCCTTTTTTTTTGCTTGTTTATTTATTTTCATTTGTCAATTGCATATTTTTTTAGCCAGTTAGTTACCACAATTCAAATAGAAAACGTAGTTTCGGTTATGTCTGACCATAAAACTGTAGTGGATTTAAATCCCCTGTCAAATCAGGGAATTGCATAACATGTTTGTGATACAAATTCCTTGTTGTCTCGCATGTTCACAGACTATGGTTCTAACACATTACTTGTTTATCAAAACTGCAGAAACATTGCTGGGAGAGTCAACGACAAGCATTTTTTCAAATCGTCGTCACAAACATTTTTGCCTTTTCATATCCCCTTCGAAAAAATGTAAGTTTGTGGGGGTGGAAGGAGGGAAGCCAGATGAGTTTAAAACTACCAGGCAGCTAGCAGTAACTAAGTGTTTAAGTAAATTTTACTGATTTCAAGTGGACACAAAAAAATTCAATCGCTGATTGCAAACTTATGTGTTCTCTGGTATTACATTTCCCCAGAGGTTTACAATTACTCACCTGATATTACATCTTAGAGTTTTTTAAAGTACTTTACTGTTGTTTTATGTCCTTGGGGAGTTTACATCTGGGAGAGATGTCAATAATTTGTGCAAAAAGAATCTTAATGTTGGTCCCAGGAGTTTCTATGCACATACAACTGACATCTACAGTTGTAACTTCCCAGGAGTTTACATTCCGATTACTGATAAAAAAGTCTCACCTTTTCATTGTAAGATCAGATGTAAATTCCTAGAATCTAATGTTAGTTCATGATCTACACAAAATGCTTGTTATTAACACTTTCTGCCCCATATGTAAACTCATGATCAAACTTTATTTTTTTTTAAACACTTCTTATTGAGATGTAAAACTACCACTGCATCTATTGCATCCAATTTCCAGAGAGAACTAGCATGGGGTGTAAAGTTACAGATCCTTGTTTTTGTTCGTTTCAGAGTTGTATGTAGTTTTATACTGATTCCTCCGACGGAAATTTCTGTACATAATGGGATTTTGCTAGCGTTTTCGACTGGATATTCCGGCTGAATTGGTGGATTCTGGTCTAGGTTTTTGCGGCAGATCAAAGAGAACAGGTGGTTTACTGTGACCACCTTCTGGGATTTCTTCATCCTATTATCGAAAACTATAGATTAGTATGATGTTATTTTCCGCTGTTGGAGATGCTACACATTTTCGTAATGTAATCAACTTGTTTTATGCACTGTGGCTACTGGTCGTAGATGTATCTATGGCGTAGGTTCAGTTGTTTTTTAATCACGTATGCTCTCACTAGGTTAATTCTGTTTTATTTGAGCAAATTTGGTAACAGCCACGACAGTAGATGGTAGATGTAAGTTTTTTATAGGGGAAGAAACGTAGATAAAGTTTTCTGGATAAACCACAAGCTTGAACACATGATAGTTTTTCAGTAATTGCTCGTGGTACAGTGCAAGTTAATGAACTGTCGACCACAAAATCCATCGTAGATGTGTTCTCTCTCAAGAGCAATCCCAGCAAAACCGCCAGCATCCATTCTTTTTCTATACACTGCAAAAAAAGTGAGAAAGAGGGGAAACAAGATATGAAGATCAAACTTTACTTTCAATTAAAAAAACATGCATCTATTTCTTGTACTTCATATTCTTTTACTTACAACAGATCATTTTTTCTCTAACTTTACTTTCTCTTTTTTTTTGTCATTTGTAATGCAGGTTAAAGAAGATCTTGCCAGTCCAGCAGTTCCATCTTTTGAGGAAAACAGTAAGTTTCTTAACTGGAGCTACAATTTTTGCTTCTGTTCAAATTTGGTTCAAATAAAAACTACTGAGAACAAAATGTAAGAGAAGTAACTGCTGCAGCCAGTAATGTTCTTTTGTTGGTTTCAGATAGCTGTATGTTTACATCTACTGTTTTGTTATCCATCGATATCATTCTACACCAGCATGGATGTATGTTTACAACTTACTGTATGTTTTTGCTTACATGTAAGAAAGAAAATACATGGTACTTGGTTCGATTACTTTGCTAGATTTTTGTCTAATCGGGGGGTCTTGTACTATCATAAGCACGTAAGAAACCATTAGTGCAAGATATACATGCATGTACGTCTGAAACACTTGGTTATATGTTATTTTCAGAAATATTGCAGATACAGTTACATTTGAAGCTATTTTCCGCATTTCTATTTTTTTAGACACATTTTTTGTTACAGTTTAGATGATCCACATGTCAATTTGACAGTACATGAATGTATTTTTCGTACAACATTCATGCTGCTAGTAGGGGTGTAGGAATTAGCTGCTAGATTCAGAGCACCCAAGTACAGGTTCGATTTTCGTAGAACGTTCAGATCAAGAATGGTGTAAGAACTAGTTTTCTAGGGGGTGTTCAGAATAGTGTCTAGGGTGTTTCAGAACATAGCAGGGTTGTAAGAAAGATAAAGATCTCGTAGAACATAGCAGGGTGTTCAAAATCAGTTTCACCAAGTCCTCATGGTACTAATTGTCAAGAAAATTCCAGAATAGCTTACACCATAGTTTTTCACAAGCAACTGGATTTGTTTTTCACAGTTTTCATGCTCAACAATTCCGAATTTTGTACCTTTATACATCTAATCCGCAAGAAATAGACAAGTATTTGGTCAACAAGTTCTGCTCACATTTCTGACAAGAATTTATATCTGTATGATTACAGGGATGTAAATTTGCCGGACCGTCTACTTGCTGATTGAGGGAAGGAGCTCAGGCACATTGAAGAAACTAATGTGGGGGAAAAGATATGATGTTGATTTTCGAAGAACTTAATCTGTTTGGTTTTCGAATATGCTGCTCGCTCAAATTTTTTAGAGCCTTCTACTTCCTGATTTCAGCTACAAAACCAGGATATGTGTGTTCCATCTTGAAAGATATCTGTGTTTTGGGGGCGATGTAAAGCTTGATCTATATCAGGTTTTTCTGGTCTGCTGTTTTTGGTTGTTGAAACCTGGGGAAAGAGGGACGGAGGGAGGACAGAGGGGGATTCTTCAGGCGTTGTGTTTTCTCTTTTTCTGCAGGGATGTAACTCTTTTGGATTTCTTTGGGGGCTAGCTATGGCGTATGGAGGTTAGGAAGAAGAACACCTGGACGTGCGATTCATGGGTCCTGGGTTCATGGGCCATTTACTGGGCTGCGCGTCCCGCGAAAAACCAACCTGGGCTGCGTGTTCCCGCGTGTACTGAGCCGTGCACAGGGAATTTCTTTCCCTTTCGCGAAACGTTTTCTTTCCGTTTTCGGAATGTTTGGACTGACCTCGCTATATAAGCCAATCGTGGTCGACCACGACGTAGCATCGTCCGTTTATTAATTATGATTCCCATTTTCGAAGAGTTGCCAAATTTATTTGTGACCGGTCTGGTTCTGTAATACTTGAAGAGTTGCTGAGAAGTGAAGAAAACTGCATTGCGGTATCATCAGCGGTGGGGTTTAAAGAAGTGTTACTAGTGGGCTGTTGGTATCTTTGGTGGTTACGGAGACAAGTCACTCATGAAAAATCCATTCCACCTGTTGGGAGATGGCCATTATCAGTGTTAGCTATAGCAGGTAACTACAAAAAATCTTGTGACCGAAAAAGGATAACAGAATCAGAAAAGTGGAAATTACCTGAACCTGGGTTTACCAAACTGAATGTGGATGCTGCTTTTCATGCCAATATTGGATCTGGAGCCACGGCCGCTGTCCTAAGGGATGGTCGAGGTAATTTTATTGCAGCACAAAGCTTATTTATAGAACAAGGGCTAGATGTTATCTCAATGGAAGCATTGGCGATGAGAGATGGGTTAAAGTTTGCAAATTCTCTTGGATTCCATAATATTGAGGCATAATCGGACTCTTCGCAAGTGATTGATTTTTGTACTGGACAATCTCAATGGTGGGATGCAGCTGCGGCCATCTTTGCGGAGTGTGTTGATCTAGCGACTACAATTGGACGAGTAAAATTCAAACATGTATCAAGAGATGCCAATTCTGTAGCTCATGAGATAGCTAGCTTTAGTTTTTGTAATAGAAGTTCTTCTAATTGGATTAACGAACCTCCGGGTTGGTTGATCAGTAGTTTGGTAAACGATGTAATGATGTAACTTCTGGATGTTTGGAGGCAGCAAGTACCTGACGCACTCTTTCCCTAACCAGGGTACCGAAAGGGACTGACAGGGTTTTAATGAGGCGGCTTGCTGACCTAATATATGCGGTGGAAAATTTCAAAAAAAAAAAATTATGATTCCCATTTTCGAAAACAAAAACCGGTTACTCGCTGCCGCAAACAAGGGAAAAATAAATAAAAGTATTTACTGTGTCGTTCTATCGAATCTCGACCAAAAAAAAGTGTGGCCTAGTAGATCGTTCTTGCGTAGTATTCACTGTCGAAAGAAAATAGATCTTGCGTTGATGGTTTGCTTGCAGTTACGTGCAGGAGTCTCGGAGAACTAAAACCAGAGCAAATGCGGCACAGGCGGGATGAAAGACAGTAGTACTCGAGAAGCAGCGGGGCGCCCTGTCGTATCCTCATTGTCGGGTGTGTAGGTGTTGTGTGGAGGCTTCGGATCTTTTTGATGTATACTCTTTGTCAGACTTTTGTTGAATAAATCAATAAAAGCCGCATGCATCAATCGATACAGAGGCTGGGCTCCCCATTTCTAAAAATATATATATATGGAGAGAGAGGAGAGGGTACGATCGTAAATAACAGCGAGATTTAGACCTAATTGATAAAACTACGGTCATAATCAACTACGAGATCCTAATTAACTACGAGATCAGTAGGTACTTAAATAGAATCAGCGAGATTAATTACCATATGCGCATCATAATCTGATGCCTGATACAAATAGCCATACCCCCAATATTATAGGACCCAACATTATGTGGTGTGATATGGTATATTAAGTAATGAGATGCTTAACTGTATGGTGAGCCGCATTGTATAGTACAGTAGTATATTTTGTAGAAAATGGATGATATCATATACTCCCTAAAATCCAATATGGCAAGTAAGAAATTGCTTTCTTTTAGCGACTAGTCCCCAAGCAAAGGAATATTACTTCTTCTTTTTTTTTAGAACAGCAAAGGAATATTACTATGTTTATATGATCCGGCTATCTCAGCCAAATCCTCATGGGCTTCAAATATGATCTGATTTCAATCCCTTAACTCTGCGTCAACAGCTGTAAGAACAAGTTGGTTGCTTTGATTCTGAAACTGAGCACAAGGCCGGGATGGCCGATCTCGCAGTTGTGCAGCGGGAATCTGAATCCAGCACACGTTGCCGCTTTGCGGGGCAGATGAACCGGAGCATACAGGAATGATCGATGCCTGTTTATCTTCAACCTGGGGAAGACGCTCGCATGCAGGATAATTGAGTGGAGTAGCAAGTGCGTGCATTGCCTGTTCGCCGCAGCCTAACCTTGTAGCCGCTCGCGATCGGCATGGGCGACGGCGGCGCGCGAGACGGCGACGCCCGACGCTGCCCAGGTTGACCCTGAAAATTAAGTACGGACGCCAAAAGTTCCGCCTTTCCTGCAAGCTAGCAGTAACAGCGACCTGTGAGTCCACACGGCACGAGCCGTCGCCGAGTCTACACAGCAATGCGCGCTTCCATGCCACTGGTACAGGTTAACAGCTAGCTCACCAGCGAGCCTTGCAAAAGGTGCAAGGAGGACGGACGGTGGCCGGCCGGTTACGTGCACGAACCAACGATCCCGACGTCGACCGCTCGCCGGCCGGTCTGCTCCTGCAGTTTCAGACGAGCAACAGATGCGTCGACGCGTAGGAACATAGACTAATTAAAGACGCAACATTGTGCACTAATGCATGCTGCAGCTACCTAGCTCTCTGTAGCAACGCGTGGCAACCTAGCTAACTGGCTCTGCAGAGTGAGAGTTCAGGTCAGGAGGACACGAGAACGCGCGACGGCTATGGCTGGCCGCCGCTGATGAAAACCGAGGGAGCAAACAAAGTTGTGTGCGCAGCCGCAACTATCACTTGCCGCGCGGTAGTGGCTCTGTACCGGCAAGCACACACGGATCCGTCGAAGAAACAGCAAAAGCTCAGCTGCCTCGCAGTATGAGAGACAGAGACGAGACGAGAAGCTGCGGCCGTCCCCTGTATCCAGCTGAGCCAAGCTGCAAAGATCCTCAGGTCAAACAAGAAACTGATGCCAAAAAGAAGCAGGGCATTGCTGGTGTTGCGATGATTTTCCATCGTGCGGCCGGCACGAGCATGCCGTGACACTGTTGTCATCGGAGGCTACGAACATCTGAAGAAAATTAGCAACGGAGAAGAGGCAGTGGCGGTGCCAGAACTTGAAGCCTGCGAATCTGTGATGTCATTTCAAAAGTGTGATGTCAAATAATGTAGTTTTACTAAAAAAAAATTATTCATGGTATATGCTTGTATACAATTTTTTTATCAAAAACCTTGACCACATAGCTCTCAATGTGGCTTCGCCACTAAGAAGAGGGCAGTACACAAGAAAAGCGTATGTGTTTCTTAGAACTCAGAATTAAGCTGGATTCCTGACCAAAATTTATGTACGAATACAAGACTTAATCCTTTTTTAGCGATAAAATAAATCAATTTTTTTACTTCTTTGAATTTCTAAATTATTTTGCCTACTTATATCAGGTGCGCTGGTACCTGATAGTCATTAGTCTGATTCTATGTTATTTTCCACTATGAGTAGGCTAAGGCTGCTAGTTCGATGTTAATGCATTCGCACATGGTTAACTAATGACAGGGCCTCGGTCCCTTGTGCATCTGTTTGGTTTCTATTAAGCTTTCAGCGGCTAAACCGCCAAGGTAGGTGAGTTACAACTTGTACCGCTTTCGTTTGCAAGCTGAATGAGCCGGTATGCACCCGTGGTATGACACCATTGTATTATTTATTACTTCCTCCGTTCTAAAATAATTGTCTTAGATTTATCTATAAAGTGGACGTATCTACACATGACGCATGTAGAAATCTAAGACACTAATTTTGAGACGGAGTATCTTGTAGAAATACAAATCATGTCAATATGCATCCTTGTATAGCCTTGTGGGACACAACAGTATTAGGCCATGCACTACGTGACGCCGGTTCAAAGAAAAAGCTGTCAGATAATCATGACACATGCAACATGCAGAGTTACTTAGTCCATCATCTCTCCTTTCTTTTCTCACTGCCAAGTGGGCTAAGATTCTTTGAAACCGCATCAACTTGTTGGTTTGCTTTTTTTTTTTATGATTCGCTTTTTCAACAAGCTGCTATATATTCAGCTACAGCAGTAACAGCCACCCCGGGCCGTTTGTGTGCTCTACGTACCCTGCATACACACGCACCCGTGCAGAGTGAGAGTTCAGGTCGGGCGGACACGAGAACGCGTTGGCTATGGCTGGCCGCCGCTGATGAAAACCGTGGGAGCAAACAAAGTTGTGTGCGCAGGTAACTGTTGCCACGCGGTAGTGGCCGCGCACAGGCAACGGAGGATCCCGTCGAACCAACAGCAAAAGCTCAGCTGCCTCGCAGTATGAGAGACGATACAAGAAGATGCAGCCGTCCCCTGTATCCAGCTGAACCGTGCTGCAAAGTTCCATGGTTTCCGTTCTGTTCAGGTCAAACTAGAAACTGAACCCAAAAAAGGACGGCCACGATGACTTTCCATCATGCGGCCCGCACCAACATCCCGTGACAGTGACACGGTTGTCTCTTTTTTCTTTTGGGCGGGGATTAGTGAAACTGTTGTCATTGCTGGGTACGAACACTTTTTTGTCTATACTAGTTGCTTTGCACGTGCAACGCACGATATATCATTTATAAAATTAGAGAAATTTACATGCACTCTCAAAACAGCTTTGTTCCTAATCTTCTATCCTTGTCGAGTTCCTGTAATTGTAAAAATAAAATGATACTTGCATTTGAAAGAGTCTCTTAGAACATATCAAAATTTACTCGTAAAATGTATGTCTTCTATTTCTTGCTATTTCTCAAGGGAAAACCTCATACTTTATGGAACAAGTGTATCTTGCAATAACAGTTTGATGTTCAGAGTAATAGCAGACTCTTGTTTTTCACACTGAGTTAGCTGCGATCTCAGAACCAGAGCAACAAATAATCCCGTTAACCAGACAATTCAAATCATCTAATGCACAACCAGACAATTTGTAGTATAATTTAGTAATGTTGCACATGCGCTAGTAATGTTGCCATGCTTTGTTGATAAAAAATTAGGATCATTTGGAGAAAGTATAATACATGGATGGTTAATACCCCCAATCCATGATTTCTTTAAGTTCATTTGGAAGAGTGCCTGCCAGTCGAAGCACAAAAAAAATGTGGTTACATATCCACAAAAGGATCAACACCATAAGTATGCTTAAAAAAGCTTTCACTTGCCCAGCTACAATTGTATCCTATGTTCAGAGGAACTCCTGGAAACACATATGCATCTTTATGGGACTGCATTTTCCCTCAGAATTGTTGCGACACAATATTATCCTTCTATGTTGACGCCAAGAACAAATGGGTTGCAGGTGCACGTAGATTTTTTTAAAGAAACATTAAATCGGCATATAAAGTCTTAGTACCTGATCCATTGTATTCACGTAACTCTGAATATCATGTAAAGTCATGCTTTTATTGAAAATTTGTAATACAATAAGCTAGTATCAAGCCATGGTGGAACACCCGAATGCTACTCACTGGTTGGTTTCAAACACATGTGCAAAAATAGTTGGAATGCTACTCACTGGTTGGTTGTCGAGTAGGCCAGCCATGCTTACACCCGCAGACATCTTCTCTCACACTGAAACCAACTCTGTATCAGAATAACCATCTTGGACTGTTTAACTGCATCTTGTGCAATCACAAGCATCAACTCCCTGTGTGCGGGGATCGTGTACTGGATAGTGCCATTAGTTTTGCATCATGCTTCAGGATCAGAAACTCATTTCACAAGCACTTCCAAACACACAAAAAAGTGCATCCGACGGATTCCATCTACTATGTATTTGTTTTACAAAAAAGTGATTTTGTTTAAAGGAATACCAGTGGAACCATCTCTTTCATCATCATATTCAAATAAACGATTTATGGCACCATCTTCATTTGTAGGCTGAAGGTAGCAGATCACGTTGAGCCTTTGCATCAAGATGGTCTACTAACCTGCACATTCAGAAAATAATGTTAAAAGGCAGTAGCAAAAAAGGAAACTTGTCGAGACCTTTTTCATAGAGAACCTTGACTAATTAATCAAATTCGAAAGAACTGTGTATACACTATAACTTACTAATATCTTAGAGGCATTTCCTCAAACATCTCGTGAGCCATTTACAGTCATCCTTAGGGCCACAAAGAGCAAAAAATCTCGAAATATGGGAGAAGCATTTCCAGCCTCAATCATCGAAGCAAGAAAATATAGAGGGGAATGGGTCTGGAGAGAGGAATTGATTGGTTACTTTTAATGATGATTTCAGGGTCGATTGCCTTGATCCAGTGCCCAACCGTCGGCCGCCTCGGTCCGAGGCATATGGGCAACTCGTCTCTGCTGCAGGACCCGGGCATCCGCCGTCACCTCATAGTCTTCCTTTCCATCTGCCCCCAGCACACAAAATAGTTGGGGAGAAGAAGATGTATTGTCACCAGACCAGGGACAGGTTCAACGCCTGCAACACATCCTCCTCTACTTGCCTGCAGGGATCCTTACCTCGATTCGCTTGATGACACCTGCACATCCTTGACCTGTACCATGAATCTGTCGGCGTCACCGCCTTGCCGGAGCCGATGTAGTATTCACGCGGAGAAAGTTGCAGATCGAGGGATTTTTGCAGAGCTGCCCCGTTCGTCGGCGGCGTGGGTGAGGGATGGCTAATGCGTCCGACCAAGGGAGGGTGGCGCTGGTCGGCGTCGAACAGGAGGCGGCGTGGGGCGGGTGAGACGAGGATGGCTTCGTGCGGGGTGAGGGAGGCGGCGGCGTGCTTCGCGCTCGGGGTGAGGGAGCGGAATTTTTCGTCCGTCCCGTCCATGGTCCGCCAGTCTTATTTGTTAGATGTCCCCCGCTGTTAGTTTGGATACATCTGTGCGGTTGGATATTATTTGTGTGGTCCTGATTGTTGGTGGGAAGTTTTGTTGTAGTTTTCCCTAGGTGGATTTAGCCGAACAACAGTTTGCTTGTTTATAAGTAGTGGAGACTATTATTAAAAGAGTAAACATGTTACATATACATTAAATTTAAATCGTTCGATATCAGATCAGCGGACCAGATCGTTTTTCCAATGTTGAGCACCTCAACGCACCTTTTCAGCTTGTTCTAATTACATGGATTGCCACCGCTTAAAAAATAAATTGTTCGTTTCTCCAGCGCGACGGTTCCTTTCTGGAGCCACCATGGTCGTCCCCGTCGGCGCGCAGTTCAATCCCCGTCCCCTCCGCCGTTGGCCGTCGCCGTCGGCGCGCAATCCAATCCCCGTCCGCTACGCCGCCCTTCCCCATGACGGAAGGAGGACCAGGATCCACCAGCTCACGGAGTACGCGAGCAGGCGCTCGGGCGTGTGGCCACCGGGCCAAGGACCTCGCCATCGCCGTTGGCGCTGCTTATTTCTGCTCCGCGGCCTACGCCGCTGCATGGTCGCCCTGCGACGTGCGGTTCCGCCCCGACGAGGAAGCCGGCTGGGAGGAGGCCGGGAAAGTTGTGGGGAGATCGACGTGCTGCACCATCGAAACCACCGTACATCGCACCTTGGCAGCCAGCCGCAATGTTGAAGCGGCGGATCCAATATGACAGTACGCGGTGGAGATTCTATTCTCCAGTGATTGCGCTCCGCCTGCAATCTGTTGTTGTGCCAGTACATGGTGACGAGGAAGTTCACCTCCACGGATGGCAACATACTTGAGAGTTGAGACGATGGGGAGATTTCTGATTCAACCCTTTTACTTGCACAGCCACAGGGACTATTACGGGAATGATGAAGAGGATGTTGCGGATTTCGGTACCATACTGGAGCATGATGTTGAGTGCTTTGTTGTGATGCTCCGGCAACAAATAAGATTAAATCAACAACAAAAAGCTAGCACAAGGTACAGATTGCTAGAATATATTTACATCTGAAATAGAGAGATATGCAGCGAAACTATAGGATTTTGAGTTATCGGTAATTCAGAAAATAAAGACGCTGGCTAACTTATTTCTAGAACGAAGAAGCTAATGTGTGTGTTTAATTTTATCAGGATACTGTTGTCAGATACAGCAGCAGCATGATAATTGTGTTGCTTCGGAGATTGGGTTTAGCATCATTTTTATCTTGATTAGACGGTTCAGAGTAAAAGGAGGAGTTGTGTGCGGGTACATGAATATGGACTGTGATTTTTGTAGCTGAAGCAGAAAAATTAGCAAGCCTACTATATTGTCATGCGTTAACCCACAACTATTTTTTTCATGCAGCTAGAAGTACTGACTGAACAGTATCAGCAACAACTCTTATGCTGCTGATTTAAATGACTTGCATGCCAAGTTACTTTTTGTTCTGTTTGGGTGCTTCCCCACGGTATCAGCACAAGCAATTGTAAGTGTTTGTAACTATAGTTTCCCTCTCCATGACATTAGAGCCAACATTTAACTTAAACCCCATTGCACGGTAATAGAGAAGATGACATTGACCAGATTCAGCTATAAGATAGCTAGAAGTAGCACTGGGTACATGTAATTTTGATAAGATTACCCCAAATCCAAGCTAATCTTGTGCAATTTCTGTATTTGTACTATCATGTAGAATGTTAGTCGGAAACATAGTTTGTTTAATTCATAACGCTGCTCTGACTAGACCGTGTTTATTTGTGGTTTTAAAATTCCTTCTGAAATAAATGTGGACCTCCGGGCACATTCGCTGAATTAACACTCGTTTTTGTTAGTTATATAATTTTCTGTATATGTGCTATGAGGACTGAAAGCTTTTTTACCCTTGCACTGATTTGCTCTTGCCTTTACCACTCTTTCAACACATAGTATCGACATTAGTTTTTTCTCATCATGCCGACTTTGTTAGTTGATTTGATTTTACGCTTCAAAAATGGTTTTTAGTTATTTATGGGTAGCGGTGTTCTTTTGTTACAAGGCTTTGTTGATTTTGTATTCGGTTTGATTCTAACAGGAGACATTTTGATAAGGTGATGGATAACAAAGGTATACAAATTATAAAGCTGTTTGTGAAGCCGGTTGCGCACACCAATGTTAAATGCAGGGAAACGCGGATCACAATGGTCATCCACTTGCTTGTAATGTTGAACAACTCTGGTACACGACTATTAAGTCCGGACTTTGATAATGTATTTATATTTCATTGCTTGGGCATTATTTGTTGAGCTATTTATTGGGCAGTATACAACATTTTGTGTGCCGCCCAATTACTACTGTGTTAAAATATATAATTTTCAGAATGAAATGAAATTGTGACATAGAAATATGGTTGGTAATTTTTTTTATTACAATTTGCAATGTTTCCACGAGAACGTGCATGGCACGTGCACATCTACTAGTGAGGAAAAATTGCCTCAACGGAGAAGAGAGCAGTAAACAAGGATAAGCGCAGGTGTTTATCAGAACTCAGAAGCTGGGTACTACTCCATAATTCATATTAACGTTTCGATTCCGTTGCCTACAATCCCTCGTTTTCAAAGGATCAACTCAACTAACAAGATCAAAATTGTTTTCCTACAGATCCTAAATCTGATACGATCATCCTCAGTCCTCGGCACAGTCCGTCTGATCAGAATTCGACGGCCGCCCACCACTCTGTCCGGCAAGACTGGCGACATCAAATTCCGCCCGTCCTCGTCATTCCTTCTTCTGTCTCCACAATGGTCGGAGGACCTCCAAAATTCAGCCCCAAAAGTTTACGTTCTTGTATCGATCCCGCGAAATATGGCATTCCATGGATCACTCGCTTGAGTCGCACTCGGGGATGGCGGTCAGATCCGGGGCGAACCGCGGCTGCATCCTCCCGGCGCTCTTGGCGCGCGCCACCTGTCGCCTCTTTGCTGCCAGCGCCGGCACAGTCTTGTAGGCGGCGGTATGATCGACCTTCTCCTCCGCCGGCGGGGCGAACACGAGCGGAGACACTGAGCCGGCGCGCCTCCGCCGCCCGCTGCCACCTCCTCCGCTGCCCGTTTTCTTTACGAGCGCCTCGGACACCCTGACGGCGAGCGCGGCGATGTCCTCCCTTCGCAGCCCGTTGCGCCGGGCCTTGGCGGGGAGCACGAAGTAGATCTGCCCCGGGCGGAGCTCCTCGCCTCCGGCCACGGCGTACACGGCGCCCTCGAAGCCCATCGCGTCGGCGTCGCAGAGGAACCAGCCGGCTCCTGCCTCGACGGAGTCCTCGAGCACCCGCGCCGCGGTGGCCGGGGGCGGGTACTCCCGCAGCTCCCCTGTCGGCAGGAGCACCATCGTCGTCGACGCGGCCAGACCATCGGCCCGCACCGCCGTCACAGCCGCCGCGCCGCTAGACATGCAGATCCCCATTGTCTTTGTCTATGATTTGAGCTCCTAGCTGCTGCTGGTGTGAACTTGTGTGATGTTGCTGCTGTTGTTGTGTGAACTTTCGAGTGTGAGGAAGAAATGCATGGTGAGATGGAGATGGAGGCTTGGGAGGGGCAGCTATATATAGGAGGAAGAAGGTGATTTCTGTCGCGAAGCTTTCGGAAGAGGGGAGCGTGACGGGCTGGCGTTTGGCTGGGGCCACAACAGCGTGTGTGAGTAGACTCGGAATATTTTGTTTGTCTCACAATTATCTATCATTCTCTCTGTATTTTGATTTTTGTTCTTACTGCTGATACCTGGTCTGGGAGTGGAGCTGTGTGGTCAATGTCGCAAATAATAAAGGATTTGAGAAAAATGTGGCAAATAGTAAATTATCCCGTGTACGTGGTGAGTACGTACGTAGCGACTCATCAGACGGCGCCAAAGACTGAGATTTAAACTACTTTTTTTTGGCAAAAAAGAGATTTAAACTACTAACCGCGGTAATTACCCATTTATAGTTCCAGTTCAATAGCTACTCCGTAGATTAAATACCATTAAATACTGTACTTGTATGCGAGTGTAGATTTTTTTTTTTACTACCAGGCTCCAGCGCTTCTACCATTTTAAAAAATTCGAAAATCATATTTACAAGTTTAAAAAAATATTGAAAAAAAATGCGGATGTAGCCAACGGTCGATCCCACAAATGTGCAAAAAAATAGAATATTTTGTATTCTGAGTTACACAAAAATGACAAAAGTGTGGATCTAAGTATGCATAGTTCTAAATCTCTAAATTTATGAGATTTTATCATTTTTATGTAGCCCATAATATAAAGTATCTGAATTTGATATTTTACACGTTTGTGGGATACACCATTACCTACATCCCGATTTATTTCCAGAATTTTTAAAACTCGAAAATACGATTTTCAATTTTTTTTTGAAATGGCAGGAGCACTGGTGCGTAGGAGCAAAAGACACTTTCCGACTTCTATGCTCCCAAATTAAGCAAAATAGCTCTGCTTGCTTGCTTCGTAGGTCAGACTAAATGGGTCTTGCTTAAAAGTCCAGTGAAAAAATTATTGCATGCATGTGGCCGTCATGATGTGCAACTTTGTGGCGAGTAGAGACCAGTGCTTCCTCTATTAGAAAAAACAAAAATCTTATTTATAAGTTGCAATTTTTTTGAAATAAATCTTGCATATTGTCAATGATGTACACACAAAACATGTAAGATGTAGATTTGAAATACTTCATATTATTGTAAGCTACACAAAAATGACAAATGTGTGGATTAAAATTTACACACTTGGAAATCTCGGAAATGTAGAAGATTTTGTCATTTTTGTTCAACTCAGAAAATAAAATATTTCGAATAAAGATTTTACTTGTTTATGGGATACATTATTGACAACAAGCAAGATTTTTTTTTCAAATTTTTAGTTATAACTGGTGAATTTATTGAAATAGAGAGAACACAGAAGCCAAAATGTTCATACTTAACGGAAAAAAGCAGAGGATGAATTAATGTGGATGTGCTACAGTATGTGCAAAGGTACGTTCCGGAAGGAAGAGAGGGTGGCTTAAAAATCCATCTGCCGCACATCGTAGCGGGGAGTACACACTAGCTAGGTCCGGAGTAGACTACAAGTTGACAAATGTACGTACGTGTTCATATATTCTACTGTACATGGATATCGGCGGGAGGAGCAAGAAATTTCGCCGCATATCTTTTGGGAACGTGCAGGAGCAACGTAGCTATCTTTTGCTTTGATGAATGCTGGCATGCTGCCGAGAAAGGAAAGGCGAGAACCAGTGGGCGTATTAATTCCGTGTACGTACGTAGCTAGCGCAAAGTCAAAAGCGGTCGAGATGAAACGGTTTTTGCAGAAACTCGTGTGCGTTTCAGCTGGTGCTAGTAGTAGTACTAGGTACCCAGTGGTTTGTTTCCTCGGGACGCACGTCAACACGCCCAGATCGTCAAAAAGCAGCAATCGAAAGCGCACTCAGGCCGGTGGCGGCTAAAGGGCATCTCTAGCCGTGGCACAAACCCAGACGCTATTTTTTTTAGACTTTTAGGTTGCGCCGGCGCAATTTTGATTCCTAGGAGGCTGATTCTTCAGCCGTGCTCGCACCCAGGAGTAGCGCCTCCATCTTTACACGTGGCGGCGCCTCCATCTCCACACCGGCAACTGGTCGTCCGTGGCCGCCGGCTCTGCTTAACAAGGGCGGTCCATGGCCGCAGGCGACTGCGCGGGTAGGCTGCCTCCTCCCAGCTCTCCGCCCTCCGCCCAGCTCGCCGGCGCCCAGCTCGCGCATCCGTGCCCGCTGGCAACCGGTCGAGCATCCGTGGCCGCTAGCTCTGCGCCACGTTATGTGGAGTCGAAATTGTTCATGTCGGCTCCAATCTAACCTGGAACCGAAGTTGTTCCTGGAAACACATGTAGGCCGGCTCCACATAACGTGGAGCCGACATGAACAACTTCGGCTCCACATAACGTGGCGCCGACCCCGAGAGGCCAGATTTGGAAATAGTTTTTAGGAACGGCCAGATCCGTCATTAGTTCGTGATAATGGACAGATTTGGCAAAAAATACTCGGGACGCACGGCAACACGGCCAGATCGTCAAAAAGCAGCAATCGAAAGCGCACTCAGGCCGGTGGCGGCTAAGGATGACTCCAACGGGCCGACGCAAACGGACGCGCGTTTGGTCCGTGTGTTTATCCGTTTGCTTCGGCAAACGGACAGGCTCAGTCCGCCCCTGTCCGCCGTTGGTGGCAGTGTGCCCAACGGCCCGACGCATTGAGTCCGCCCCGGCAAAAAAAAGTTTTAGCTAAACAGGACATATATGGGCCTTTTTCATTCATATATGGGGGTGGGCCACAAACGTGTTTTTTACATAATATTTTTAAAACAAAAATATTAAAAAACTAGAATATTTGCCCTTTGCGGGCTTCTACTCCTATTCGTCATCCCCATCGAGGATGACATAGTCCGGCAGCTTCCAGAGGTGCGCCGGTGGTCCGCCTCGCGGTGGGACGACGGCCGGCGGCGTGGGCGGCTGCTCTTGCACCTGCTCCTGCGCCTGCTCTGGGACCTCCCAGTCGCCGCCATTGAAGACCCAGCGCTGCCCTAGCAGACCTTCTGGTAGCGGAGGCGCCGGTGGCAGGTCCACGTCCATGGCCTGCCACCATGGCTGTGGTTCCTCCAGGACTGCCGCCTGCTGTGCCTGCAGGGCCGCCTCCTGCTCTCGGGCGACGTCGGCGAGGATAATGGCCCAGCGCTTGGCCTCGTCCTCGGCCATCTGCTTGCGCGAGGCCTCCTTCGTCTCCGGCGTCGGGGAGGGAGTGCGGAAGCGCCGGCGGCGGTGACCAGAGGAGGACCCCGCCTCGCCGTCGTTCTTGGCCTTGCCGAGCCCCGGCCATCGGAGCGGCATCGCGGCGAGCGAGGTGGCTAGGGTTTGCGGCGAGACTAGGGTTTGGTCGCCGGAGAGGGTGAGTGGGCAGTGGAGTGGGTGGGGGCTGGCCATCCCTATCCCCTGGCATTAAAAAGGACTGGGCCTGGGAGGCTGACCGCGCCTTGTCGCTGACAGGTGGGCTCGGGGAGGACACAAGGCGTGGCCGCGCGGACTCGTTTTCAGTCCGCCGCGCGTCCGCGCCGACGCATCGGTGGCCCAAATTTGGGCCAGGAATGCGTCGCGGCGGACCAAAAAACGGACCGCGGTCCGTTTGCGTCGCCCCGTTGTGCCGTATTTTTGGCTCCAGCGGACAGGGACGGAGGCGCGCGGACTCGATGTGTCGCCCCGTTGGAGTCATCCTAAGGGCATCCAGCCGTGGCGCAAACCCAGACGCTATTTTTTTGGACTTTTAGGTTGCGCCGACGCAATTTTGATTAGGCTGATTCTCCAGCCGTGCTCGCACCCAAGAGTAGCGCCTCCATCTCCACACGCGACGGCGCCTCCATCTCCACACCGGCAACCGGTCAAGCATCCGTGGCCGTCGGCTATGCTCAACAAGGGCGGTCCGTGATCGCCGGCGACCGCGCGGGTAGGCTGCCTCCGCCCGGCTCTCCGCCCTCCGCCCAGCTCGCGGGAGCCCAACTCGCGCATCCGTGGCCGCCGGCAACCGGTCGAGCATCCGTGGCCGCCGGCTCTGCTCAACAAGGAAGAGAGGAGCACGCACTCTGATGCTGCTAGCAGCGCCGGGCCGTAGCGCGCCGCGACGCCGTGCAGCAGGATGGCGGCGAGCCGGTCGCTATAGGCGAGGGTGCGGAACGTCGGCTCGAACTTGGCAACGCCCTTGTCGTGCGGGCACGAAGGGGGTGGGGGCGGGGATCCGCGCCCGAGCGGCGCTAGACGGCACCGGCCGTGGAGGCCAGTCCGGCTAGCTACGCGACGGTAGTGGCCGTGGGGCCGACGAGCCATGCGCGGGCGGCGCTCAATGGCACCGGCCATTGAGGCCAGTCCAGCGAGCCACGGCCGCGCGAGAGGCGCATCGAGGGCGGCGAGCCGGGTCGCGAGCTGGACGGAGGGCGGCGGCGTGCCAGGAGGAGTTGGGCGGAGGGCGGCGGCATGCGGCGGCGGCGCGGCGGCATGCGGGAGGAGCTGGGCAAAAGGAAGAGGAGGAGAGAGGAGAGAGCACAGTGGGTTGCATAGTTGCACATGGTGGGGCCGGGAGGAAAGAGAAGAGAGAGCCAGGACACTGACGGTGGGTCTGCTTGCATGTAAAGGCGCCCCCAGGTCGAACCCACTGCGCTGGGTTTGGCTCAGGGGCGCCGGCGCTAAAACGGCGCTAAACGGTGCTATTTGGCGTCCTGGGAGGCATGACTGGGAAGATTTGGGCGTTATTTGGCCAAAAAGTTCCCAAAAGTTGTCCCTGGGGGACGAGTGGAGATGCCCTAAGACCATCTCCACTCATGGTGGCCAAATAACGCTTAAATGGGCGCAGTGGCGGAGTTGCTTCACAAGCATTGGCTTCAGATGAACCCAATAAATTACAAAATATGCTTCACTAATCTAACATTGTCCATCACGTATTAGTAAAAAAATACACTATAATCAAGAGCCTGAACCCAATGATTTTATGTGCTAGCTTCGCCACTGCATGGGCGTCTGGACAGGCGTAATAGGCACCGTCCGGACAAGTAGAAAGGAATGGGCGGCGTAGCTCCACACTCACGGCACCCAATTTAAAATTCACAAATGTAAAAGACACCGATTTTCATTCAAATTTTAGGATTTATTAAATTTGACAGAACCCAAACCTAATCTACTCTACTGACGACGGTAGCGCTCGAACACGGCGTAGTCGTCCTCCTCCTCCTTCTTGACACCGCCACCGCCGCTAGTTCCTGCACCGTCGTTGGTCCCTACTCCGTCGTCCTCCTCCTTGACGCGGCTAGGTCCTGCGCCGTCGTCGTCGCCGGCGAGGTCGAAGTAGGGGACGCCCTTCGACTTGGCGTGCTCCCTCGTCGACCACGCGCAGGCAGCCAGAAGGTCGAGCGGTGGCACGTCATCACGCGACGTGGCGACGACAACCGTCGCGATGTCGTCGTCGTCCTTGCCCGCATGCGCCTGCATTAGCTCAAGGAAGAGCGGCGAAAGCTCCCGCTCCTTCTTCACCTTCATCTGCTCCGGCTTCGGCGTAAGCAGCGGTGACGAGTGGGAGCGGGAGGAGGTGGCCGAGCGTTAGGACAAGGACGCCGTGCGTAGTTTTAAAAACCGACCAGACCGGCATCCAACCGGAAAAAACTAGAACCAGAGACCTGTCCGGTTTTTTAAGCGCAAAAGACCGAGTAGCAATAAACCGGAAAAATATCCTAAAAACATGCCGCCCTGGGAAGGATTCGAGCCTGCGAGCTCTAAACATAGGCCAGGTAGCAGTAGGTAGCACACATTAAGCCGAAAAATCATTTTGTAGCCCGGCTACATGTAGACCGCTTTTTAATTTTTTTGAAATCACCATTTTAAAGTTTCAAAAAAATCCGAAAAAAGTCTTAGATGTTGACAATGACATGTTCTACGCTTCTGCAAAGTTTCAGCTCGAGATAAGTTCTATTCCGGCCTGCACGAAATTGACAAATTCTGACAAATTTGGGTGATTTTGAATCTGGCACGGTTCACCATCCGAGATTCAGAAATTTGTCATTTTTTACACCACATAAAATACAACATAGTCCGCATTTTTTTTGCACACTGGTAGAAATCATCATCATCTACGTATAGAATTATTTTCACAATTTTTGGAAACTTAAAACTATAGATTTTGAATTTTTAAAATTTCGGGCTACATGTAGCTCGGGAGATAAATCACCGCACTCGCATGAAGCCCAATACCATCTGCCCTAGCATTATTTTGTATCATTGTACATAAGTAAACAGTATATATAGCATTTTACGATGTTTCTTTCCGAAATTAACCTTTTGATTTATTAAATCCACCGATTTTCTGTCGCCGTTGAACCGTCTGAGCCGGCGGTTGGACCGATGAACCAGCGAACCAGTCACCCCACCGGTTCACTCACCCGTTTTTTAAACTATGTGCGCGAGGAGGACCGCGACGCGGAGGCTCCCATCCGCGGCGACCAGCGGCTGGCCGGAGGTGGAGAAGGAGGAGCCGCGCCGGGGTCTCGAGGAGCGATCCGCAGTTGCGGATGTGGTCGAGGACGGCGTCGAGGGTGTGGCCCGGCACGCCCCAGAACGCATCGCGACCTACGGTGTTCTTGTCCCGCGGCGGTGCTCCAGGGCCGTCCCAGCGGTTGATCTCCTCCTTGTAGAGGCGTGGGCTGGGTGTGACAGACCAAACTTTGGAAACCGTCGGTCCAAGGCGTTGTGTCGCTGACACGGCAGGCCTACGCGTCGGAGTCCTACGTGGTGTAGCGTTCCGTTTCGTCCGGCGCAACCCAAGGAGAGGGCGTGGTCTGGGTATGCCGGACCAAACTTTGGTGCACGCCGGACCGAAATAGCGTTTGGGCTCCGTGAGTGGGAGCCATTTTTGTTACGGCGCATCCCAAAGTCGTTTGGGCGACCATTTGTGCGCCCCCAGTGAAAATGCTCTAAATACTCGTGCTTCACCTTCGATCCATGCATATGCAACTAATTTAAATATGTTCACATGTCAAATGGATTTATTTGGATTTTGCAGAGAGTCTATGTACGAGTATTATTTTTGTGTGGGTCAAACTGATTATTTTTCCAGGCCGGGTAGTCAAAAGTTTTATTGGTATTTTGTTTCGATTTACCAAAAAGTCCCAAAGAAGAATTCTGTAACTCGGAATAAAACATTACTGTAAGCACACACGGTCATAGTTTAACCCTGCAGAACATGGTATTCGCCCCCCTGTGTATGCCAGGTAACCGGCATAGCTGAAATGTTATACATTAGCTTTGTTTAATACTACTCCTTCCGATCCGTAATAACTGTCGGGAGTTGTATAGGTATTTTGTACTAGGTTAGTACAATCCCTACGACAGTTTTATTGGATCGGAGGTTCTTACCCGTATTGTTCATCCAAATGGACAGGAGCGCACCCAGACAGAGATGGCCTACAACGCGTAATTTGGCCGCGTTTTTATAAATTCGACGTACCCGACGACCCCCACCAGCAATGAAACGACGTGTCTCTAGTTGAGTCACAAGAACTGGTATTATAAGCTCAACCACCATGCATCAGTAGCTCTGACACAGTGTACGCACTACTTGTAGGCCGCAGCTGTCCACAACATTCATTCAGGATCGAGAATGAAAAACATGTGCCGATAACAATTGATAACTGCATATACACAAGGACAATTAGCTCACTGTTTCAGCTGGCCCAGCTAGTACTGCAACCACAAGGACCAAATGACTGTTCATCCGGCCGTCCAGGTGAAGGAATCATTAATCAGGCAAAAAAAAAAACGTACACAAACAGTGTCGTGAGAAGCTGTATTTGCATGCGGTAGGTGGTGCACCAGGACGCATACCCTGCATTATACTCCTAGATGTACTACGTGGCACCATCCATTGGCCACGTAGACGAGGACAGCCAGGGAACGATAGGCGTGGTCACATGGCTGTGGCTCTCGTTGCGTAGGACCCGTTTCATCTGGGTCCGGCCAATAATGTTGGATCCTTTGGCCGTTCACGTATTTTGTTTTCAGGCTGCAGGTTTGGTTTGCACTTGGACCACTAGGACAAGTAGTCAAAATTAGTAGAGCAATAACGAGCGAATGGATACATCAATGAGCGGTTACACAAAATTGCAACGGTTTGTTCACCACGCTCTAACATTTTCTTGTAAATGAAAACTCAAATTGCACTATTTGTGAAGGAGGATAGTGCATTTTTTATACTGCCTTGAAATGAATGATGGCTGAATGTTTATCGAAAGGCATAGCAAAATATATGAGCTCCAGACTTCAGGAAAATCAGATAGTGCATTGTTCTAGAGGCATAGTAAATTATTCATTTTTCTTTTTACTTACTTCTCATGGCAAATGCAACAGGTGCTTTTGCAAAATTCTAGGCGAGATTGATTGGGTAAAATTTTGGAATTTTCGGACGCGGTTCGAGCCAGCTAATTTTGGACCAAAATTTCTGCATTGATTCGCCATAGTTGCGAGTACGTACTGCCATATGCAAGGAAAATATATACTTGCACTTTTTTCGTTGTAACTAAGATCAACCGACGAGCGACAAATCAGTTCGTCTTATATGATCACATAGAATCACCGATTTCCATTTAGTTGTTCAGATTCCACGAACGTGCTTCGACTGGATCGTGTGTCTCGGTTCGTCGACCAGGCCATGAATGGTGATGGAAATATTCTTATTTGGATTGCATTTTCTTCACTAAAAAAATCATAACAAGAAAAAAAATCCAATGCATGGCACTGTCACTCGAATGCACAACGTGAAACCAGAGATTATTCCTTCTCACTTATGCTTATGCATGATTCGGTCATTGTCGGGGAAATTAAATATCCCGGTGCTGTTTATGTTTTTCGAATCAAATATTGGTACGTAGCAGTACTCATCGGCAAATGCTGGTGCGGTGGAGCAGCACAGCCACAAAGGAAAGCTGTTGGCTCAGATGTGATAGTCGTACGATCGAGTGCCAATGGAGGTCGACGCATGCAAGAGATATTTCTCAACGGAGATATTTCAGAACTCTTGTCTATTGTTGGTCCACCCCCACATGTGACTGCATGCTAAGTCAGTAAAGTTGCGAGCATCTTTATTTTTTTGGGCGTAACTTACTTAGAAATCATCTAGTGAACATAACCGAACTTTTGAACACCTAGTGAAAGTAATATTTCTAAATTTTTAAAAATTACGAGAAAATCACATATGTATGTATGTGGTACTCCCTCCGTTCGGAAAAAGATGTCACAAAAATGGTCTATTTATAATTCATTTTTGTGACATCCTTTTCCGAACGGAGTGAGTAGAAACCAAATCTTGTAAACTTTTAAAATTTCATAACAAGTTATAGATTTTCACGAATAATGCAAAAAAAACACATGATCACAGCTCGTCGTGTTTGAGTTACAAAATTTTTAACTTGGTATGCAACCTGAATCTTTTTTGTGATTTTTGGATACAAATCACAAATGGTCATAGTTAATTTGAAAGTTTTACACGATGATAATGGTGTCATTCTTTATATCCATGTTTTCTGTGATTTTTCTAAATTAGAATATGATTTTCGCAGTTTGTCTAAAAGTGGGTTGTGGTGTACTACCCAGGTTTCAAATTCCGCTTATAACTTGAACATCTTTTAAGATTTTTTTGGTATATGAAAGGCCTTCAAATACCGGAAGATATAGTCTCGGAAAAATTTGGAGTGGAAGGAGAGGAGGTTTCCGGAGCTCCAAATCAAGGGGAAATGGTGTGGCGGGCGGCGGGGAAATCTCGGGTACGGCTCTAAACGAATGTGGGTTGGTTGTGGCGCGCTATGGTCGGGTTGTTCCTCAAATTTTCCTCGCGTCAATCATTTTCCTATATGCGAGAAACATAAAACTTTGTCCCACGTACTGGGATATGAAATTTTTGGGACAAAATGTGGCTTACCCGTAAAAAAAACATCTGGGTCACGCAGCTTTGCTGGATCAGCTCGGTACATTTTTTTTTGAAACGGGTAAGCCACATTTTGTCCCAAAAATTTCATTAATAGAGAAGGTTTTAAAGTTTTTTAGGTTATACACAAAATGACCAAAGGCCAAAATAAATCGACTACTCTCGCGGCATCACAAGACGTAAGAAACGAGCGCCATCCAAGAACCAAAGGGGGGCCTCCTTTTTTTATGGTAGCGAAGTCCGCAATCGGGGGGAGTTGTCGTGGCGGAAAACTCTACCATTACGCTCATTGCATGAGACGAGCATTAGGATGGAGGCCACCCCTTCTTCGGAGAGCCTTGGGAGGCGAATGTAGAAATCCACCAAGACTTGACAGAGTCGAAGTTATTTCACGTGCTCCGTACATTTTTCTGCCCGTAACCAACACATAAAAGTAATTACTATGCGGTTTTTGATGATATGCGGGTCTGCTAGAATCGTTCTTACGCAGAAGCAGAAGCGATGCAGCACATATCACTCTGGCACTATGTATGAGATTAGACGAGAGAAGCTACGGCCACCCCGTGTATCCACATCCATCTGAACCGAGCTGAGCTGAAGACACAGGACTGGCCAGGAGGGCTCTGTCTACCTCTGTTCACTCGCACGCACAGTCGGTTGCGACACGAGAAAAATGCGGTGAGTCGGTGACCCTGGATCCCACTGTTGCTTTTTTTTTACAAGGGGTGGGGCCCGAGGACCCCGGTGCGGCATTTCTATATAACCACGTGGCAGATACAAATTACAATCAGGCCTTTTGCGTCTATTGCCCTAGAAGACCTAGAATTCGAAGAAAGGGCTAGATTTCTTACAAAAACACCCTAGGACTAAGAAAAGGAATGCAATCAAGTCCTTGAGCGTCTCCGCCACCCGCTGCCGGCGACCTCCAGGTGCAAGAAGCACCGATCGAGATCGGAGCCCAGTGAATCGCTCGGACTCTCCCTTCCAGCGGACGATCTTAGACGCCGGCAATCACAGCACAACCGGGGACGAACCACTTGGTTGCACGGCGAAGCCGAGCTGGCCCTTTGCGTCTATTGCCCTAGAAGACCTAGAATTCGAAGAAAGGGCCAGATTTCTTACAAAAACACCCTAGGACTAAGAAAAGGAATGCAATCAAGTCCTTGAGCGTCTCCGCCACCCGCCGCCGGCGACCTCCAGGTGCAAGAAGCACCGATCGAGATCGGAGCCCAGTGAATCGCTCGGACTCTCCCTTCCAGCGGACGATCTTAGACGCCGGCAATCACAGCACAACCGGGGACGAACCACTTGGTTGCACGGCGAAGCCGAGCTCCGGTGCCGGATCCAGCATGCCTCCGATGCGGAGGTTGAAGATTGGCCACCCTCATGGTCGTAGATCGCGGCGGCAAACATGGCCGCCGCGTGTGGAGCTCGATGATGCAGCAGATGCCTCCCAATCGAAGCAAGAGAAGAACAGCAGCTTGTCTTCCACCCTTTGCCGCCACGGCTAGCCGGAGGAAGATGCAGCCACCTCAATCCATGCTCGAGGAAGAGGCAACAACGCTTGATGAAGGAGCTGACTCCAAGTAGCTCCTGCTTCTGCTTCCACCATGGAAGCCTGCCAGAGATGCATAGGAATCGTCATCCCACGCCGCGCTCGAACGGAAGGACATACCAGCTCCAACTGACCCGAGGGCCAGAAATCCAATCCGTCGATCTCGAGGAAGAGCAGAAGCACCATCTCCTCTCCTCGCCGCCACGGCCGGCCAGAGGAAGAAGACACCACCTCGTCCCTTGATCTGCAGAGTAGATGATACGGCAGACGATTTTATTGAAAAAGCTTCGACCATCTTCAGCCCTGCAGCAAATCTGCCATGGATCCGAGCTGCAGAGGGGAAGGGGGCCGTCTCGGGCGTCGCTGCGAGTCGCCAGAGCACATGCTAGAAGAAAGAAGAAGAAACAGAAACGGGCATCCGCCACGACAAAGCAAAAACCAATCCTAACCCTAGTATCTACATCCCAAGCTACGCATCCTCTTCCACACCGGCCGGCAACGCCGCCGGAGAGGAAGAAGGAGCGAGCCGAGCGCTAGATCTGGGAGGGGAAGTCGACTCTCAAGGGAAGAAGAGAGGAGAGCGACAAGACCGAGACCTCTCATACTGTTGCCTTTACGTCTTGAAGCAAGGCGACAGTAGCATTTCAATTGCAGGTGCGAATAGCCGATGCTAACTGACAGACCAAACAGAGCAGTACACAGCTAAATTGCATGTTTTGACAAAATTCAGTCTTTCATATTCACAAAAATATAATCTACCATCCTTCGTTTTCAGAGCACCAACTAACGAGCAAAATTTTGTTCCTACTAATTACACCTGCTAATCCATCACTTTCCCGCTATCAGCCACATCTGATCGGAATATGATATCTTGCGCGCCAAACCGGCAACGACCGTCCGATAAGGATCTGACGCCCCTCCGCTTTCTCAGCCGCTGACGAAGACCCCGCCAGGTTGGCGACATCGATTCCGCCCGTCGGCGTCATTCTCTTGTTCTGTCTCCAGAATGGTCGGAGCGCCTCCAAGTTCGAGATTGGAAATTGGCAGAAATTTGTAGTCGATCCCCAAAATTCCGTTCTTGCTCGATCCCGTGAAACGCCAGTCGATGAGATGATGGATCACTCGCATGCGTCGCACTCGGCAATGGCGGTCAGATCCGGGGCGAACCGCGGCTGCATCCTCCCGGCGCGCGCCACCTGCCGTCTCTTGGCAGCCAGCGCCGGCACGGTCTTGTAGGCGGCGGTCTGGTTGACCGACTCCGCTGGCGGGGCGAACACGAGCGGCGACACAGAGCCGGCGCGCATCCTCCGTCCGCTGTAGGTGCCTTTCTTGACGAGGGCCGCGGACGCTCTGACGGCGAGTGCGGCAATCTCCTCCCGCCGCAGCCCGTTGCGCCGGGCCTCGGCGGGGAGCACGAAGTAGATCTGCCCCGGGCGGAGCTCCTCGCATCCTCCCGCGGCGGAGACGGCGCCCTCGAACCCCATCGCGTCGGCGTCGCACAGGAACCAGCCGGCTCCTGCGTCCACGGAGTCCTCGAGCACCCGGGACGCTGTAGCCGGGGGCGGTAATCCCGCAGTTCCCCTGTCGGCAGGAGCACCATGGCCGTCGATGCGGTCAGCACATCGTCCCGCACCGCCGCGACGTCGCTAGACATGCAGAGCCCCATTGTTTTGGGTCTGATTTGAGCTCCTAGCTGCCGCTGTGAGCTTGTGTGATGTTGTGGTCCTTTGCGGAAGAGGAATGGTGAGATTGCGATGGAGGTGAATGCTCGGGAGGCCAGTTATATATAGGAGGAGGCGAGGATGACGGGCTGGCGTTTGGCTGGGGCCAGGCCCGCGTGCATGCGTGGACTCAGGGTATTTTGTATTTTCTCGATTGTTTATCTGTCAATTGTTCTTGTCTGGGAATGGTAGCTGCGCCTGCGTGTACGTGGTGAATACGTACAGACTCAGAGAGTCAGAGGGAAGGCAGTGAGATTTACAGTATGTCGTGTAACCGCGGTAGTTTACCCATAGTGCCAAAATAATACAGTAGCTAGATTGAATAGTTTCTGCTCATGGCACAACTCTGCTCCAAATTAGGAAAACTACCAAGCTAATTGTGCACACAGAGCATGCCTGGAGTGGCTTAATTTCCTAAAGAGAAAACAAGAACAGAAGGAGTGTGTAGCCGTGGAGTCACAGCTGAAGGCTAGACTGTCAGCATCTGCTATCGAGTACTCCCTCCGTTCCAAAAATAATTGACTTTCATTTATCTAGATATAGATGCACCTACCCACCTAACATGTCTAAATACATTCGTATTCGGACAAAGTTGTGTCAAATATTTTGGAACGGAGGGAGTAGTAGTAATTTGACAAATGTACGGTTCTTGACGGAAGAGAGCGGCATCGATCAAAATCTCATCGGCGCCGCATATCGTAACTTGGTAGTGCGGTTGACACAGAAGTACTGTAGTAGACTGCAAGTTGACTGATGTTTTCTTTCTACATCGGTCCGCAATTCGGCAGGGCAAAACATTACCGCATATCTTTTGGGGACGTACTGCTAGGAGTAGCTATCTTTGCTTTGATGAATGCTACCAAGAACGGAAAAGCGAGCGGGCGTATTCCGTGTAGCTAGCGCAAAGTCAAAAGTGACCGATATAGGGCTGACTTCTTTCGGGCTTTTCAGCCAGCTTCTGGGTACCGAATCGAAGAAGCCCAAAAGAAGTCTCCTGCTTCTCCCCACCGTAAAACTCTCCAACAGACCATTTCAGTGCAGTGGGGAGAAACTGGTCGACGCCAGTTTCCCGAGCTTCTCCGCTGGGCCGCCGAACCATTCCGCGAAAGAGGACATGTCGTTGGAGGAAATTACCCCCAGAATGCCGCCCCGTTGGGCAGCCTATCCACCCACCAGTCCACGAAACGGTAGAAGGAAAAAAAAAAAAAGAAACCCACCCCTTCGTCGACCTCTCGCGAACGAGAGGCGAAGCGCAGTCGCCCCGACCTAGGTCGCCGTCGCCCTGCTCCCCAAGCCCCGCCGCCGCCCTCACACCGCCGCCATCGCCCCCACCGCCGGATCTCCTCCATCCACTTCCGGATCCCAGCCGGTCGGGCCGATTTCCGCCCCCATCCCGAGGCTCCACGGCGCCGCCGTCCGCTCCAGCTCGAGGTGACCTCGAGTTCGCCGTGCTCCACGCCGCCGTCCGCTCCATCATGTCGACGTCCCAGGCACCGAAGGTAACAAGATCGAATCTCCCCAATTTTTTTGGATTTTGATGCTCAGATTTGAGTACAGTACCAGTGCCTCCAATAATCATGTCCTGTTAATTATGATGCTAGAGGTGATTGTTGCTATGTGATGCTAGTAGTACTGCCATTGATTTTGGAAGGAATGGCGCTATACAATAATCATGTCCTTTTAATATATCATAGTACTAGTACTGATGATTGTTTGCTAAGTAGATGCTTGTAGATGATGCTGGTTAATTAGACAGGGATGCTAGTAAATGGATGCTTGGTACTAGATGATCTTCTTGTACGCATGGTGATGTCCAAAATCATGGTGCTGTCCAAAATCATGAACTGATGATGTACTGATGATTTGTGTGATGCTAGTAGATAGTAGCTTGCTGTTTGATGCTAGTAGTAGTACTGATGATTTTGTTGTGCTGATATTGTTATGCTGATGTCGAAATATCATGTACTGATGGTGCTGTCCAAAAATCATGTACAAAATTGGTGGATAATTGTGTTGTTGTGCATCTAGATTGGGAAGCAGAAAGCGCCTAAAGCTTGTTGGGATGCTGTAGCGCATCGTGTATTTCTTGATGTGTGCATCGAAGAGGTGAATGCAAACAATCGTCCTGTCCATGTTTTGACCAAGAAAGGTTACGAAAATTTGGTTAAGAAGTTCAACGATCGCACGAAGAGAAACTATGATAAGGGTCAGATGAAAAATAGGTGGGAGACACTCAAAAAAGAATACACTGTTTGGAAGGGATTGCTTCAACACGCATCCGGTTTGGGTATAGATCCTATCACTCATACCATTGCTGCTAGCGACGATTGGTGGGAAAATAAGATACATGTACTGATTTTGTAATTGTAATTCTTTGTATATTTTGGCAATTGTTGTTCTTTTCATTTGCTCTAACAACATTTTGTAATTTACAGATGTGTCCAGATGCAGCCAAGTTTAAGATAGCTCCACTACAAGATGAGGAGGACCTTAAGATACTTTTTGACAAGAATGTTGTGACCAATGTGGCTGCTAGGGTGCCACCCACTTCTCAGGTTCAGGTTGGAAACAAGCGAACTGCTGGGTCTATGACCAACACTGAGGAAGACGGTTCAGGTTGTGAAGGTGAAGAGGAACCTCTTGTTACACCCGTGCGTCCACATGGACAGAAGAAGAGAGCATGCCCCTACTCACCGACTCCCATAGCCACACCAAAGATGAGTACCGGTAGTAGCAGTGCCTCCAAGTTCGATCGTATGATGGAGCTTATCGAAAAGAGGGAGAAAAATAAGGAGAGTATGAGGCTGATGGAAGAAGAGAACAGTAAGAGGATGATGGAAGAAGAGAAGAGTAAGAGGATGATGGAAGAAGAAGAGAAGAGTAAGGGTTCTGTTACATCTCCAGAACGAGCTAAGGAGTCTTCAAGGGATGAGATTAGGCGGTTGGTTGCATTAGTGTATGAGGATGGAGCTAAACCTGGGAGTCTTGAATACTTCTATGCGACTCAACTTTTCCTTTTACAACATTACCGTGAAATGTTTGCTTGTTTGGTGGAGGACGCAACGCCTACCCAGAGGATTGATTGGATTAGGATGACCTGGGAGCAGTATAACAAGTAGTTATTTGCTATTTGTTCAGTGAACTATGTTATTTTTTAAGCGGAGACCGTAGGGGAAAACCCCTACGGTAAAGATTTTATATATATAGAAAAACCAGCAGTTTTTCTTACAGCTTCAAAAAATTGGGGTGTACCCTAGGGAGGAAAGAAATCAAACAATAAAAGAGAGTACAAGTGAGCCATCTAAATGAAAGTTTCTAACACCCAAGCAAGTAAATGCTGAACTAGCGAACGCTTGATTCTATGTTGGTGCAGCAGGAGATCAGCTTGGAAATGAACTTTCCACCGAGCCAAGGAGGGCTGAAGCTGATTGAAGATAATATCATTTCGGCTCCTCCACAAGTTCCACATAGCGCATGTGATAATCTCCATAAAGCAAGGACCTTCAAATGATTTTTTAGCTCTGATAAGACGCCGCGAAATCGGCAGGGAGCAGTCCCAATCCACCCCAATAAAATCCAGCATACTTGTGCAAAGTGGCATGTGAAAAAAAGGTGATCTCGATCTTCAAGAGCAGGAGCTGCACACAGTACACAATTCGGCCCTCCTTCAAACTGCCAATGCTTGCGAAGCATGAGATCTTTAGTGTTTAATCTGTCTTTTTGGAGCAGCCAAGCAAATACTCTCAACTTCGGCATTAGTTTAGAGCTCCAAATCTCCTGAAGGGCTGGGTCGACCACTAAGTGAGAGAACAGAAAATTATAGAATTTCGCCGATGTATAAGTGGAGTTACCCCAAGGAAAGCTCTTGATGTCTGGCACGGCTGGACTTAGCTGAAGTTCATCGACGAAGGTGCGTATGTCCTGCAGTTCCATGTATGCTTCAGGTGATAGTGGCAGCGCAAATAGAGCGGGAAGATCGTCGAGCCGAGACATTTTAAAGACCGAAGCGTCTTCGTGCAGCACATAGGAGAACAACCGCGGATGAGTGTCACATAGGAGATTCGGACCATGCCAGAAGTCCTTCCAGAAGAGAGTGGACCGTCCATTGGAGATGGTAGAGCGAGTTATGCTCCTGTAGGTGTCGATTAACTTGAAGATGTCTCTCCACCAAAAAGACCCTCTGACGGATTGAGCTTGCGGAGGCGCCTCCAAATCATAAAGGGACCAAACAAGTTTAACCCACGGAGTATCAGCTCTACAGAAGAATTTGTGAAGTTGCTTGAGCAGCAAAGCGTTGTTCTGAAGTTCCAAGTTCAGCACACCTAGGCCGCCATACTTCTTGGGTCGACAAACTAGAGACCATGCTGCAAGAGAGTTAACAGATGTGGAGTCCTCTTCCTTAGCCCAAAGACAGTGTCTCCGTGATCGATCAAAGAGCTTGATGATTCCCTTGTGAAGCTTGAGAGAGCAAAGGAAGTGTAATGGCAAGGAGGAGAGCACCGAGTTGATGAAAGTCAAACGGTTGCCATAGTCTAGAAACCGCACACTAGCGTTCAGCCGGCGTTCAATATGATCAACAACCGGGATAGATCCTGAATAGAGGGCCTAGTCGTACCAAGAGGGAGGCCAAGATAGGTGAAGGGCAGAGAACCAGTTGCACAACCGAACACCGCAGCAAGTTCAGCAAGGCGATCAGCATCGATGTTTACAGGCATGAGACAAGACTTGGAGTAATTGACCCGCAGACCAGTAGCTTGCGAGAAAGTGTGCAGCAATTTTTCAGGGTAAGAAGCTGGTCGGGGCAGGCCTGAAGAATAAGCAGCGTATCATCCGCGTATTGTGCTATAGGGAAATCTGTACCTGGGATCGGAAGAGGTGGGCGTAGCTGTGCTGTTCGAACTAGATCATTCACCATGGACTGTAAGAGGTCAGCTCCAGCAACAAAGAGCACGGGCGAGAACGGATCGCCTTGTCGCACACCGCGTTTGCAAGGAATTTTTTCCCAGGGACACCATTCAGCAACACCGAGGATGTGCCGGAGGAGAAGATGCTACGGACCCAAAAGAGCCAGCGATCATCGAAGCCCCAGCATTGTAAAATCTTGATGATTGCTTCGTGTTCAATGGTGTCAAAGGCTTTCGCGAAATCAAGTTTCAGAATCACCACCTCTTTCTTAGCTTGCTTACATTGATGGATGTACTCATACGCCCAGCCCACACAATCCTGAATAGTCCGAGTCTTGAGAAAACCGTACTGATTAACATGGATCAGATCAAGGATGCGTGTTTGTAAGCGGTTAGCAAGGAGCTTCGTCAGAAATTTCAGGCAAGAGTTGAGCAGCGATATCGGCCGGAAATCATTAGGATCAGTAGGGGATTGGACCTTGGGGATGAGCGTGATATACGCATCATTTATGCTCTGTAGGTTTATTTTCCTATCCCAGAATTCCTCGCAAAGACGATAAAAATCGAAACGAATAACCGGCCAGCAAACTTTAAAGAACAGACCAGAGAAGCCATCAGGACCCGGAGATTTATCACTTGGGCAATCTGCAATAATTTCATCGATTTCTGCATGAGAAAAAGGGACCGAGAGAGCATCTAAACCCTCTTTAGGATGTATGTATGCCGAGAAATCAAAACTTTGGTCAATGGGAGTGGAGACCCCAAGTCTCTCTTTAAAAGAACTCCATAAAATGACGGCTTTTTCCTCATGATCTGAAGCCATTGATCCATCCGGCCTAGCCAAAGAAGAAATGCAATTGTGTCTGTACCGAATTGTAGCCATGGAGTGAAAATACTTTGTGTTCTCCCCCCCAAATTTAGCCCAGCGAGTTGTGCAGCGTTTTTTCCAATACTCTTGCTTGTAGTCAAGAAGTGTTTTCAGTTTTTGTTTGACAATGTTGCGAAAATTCCATTCTGTAATATGGAGAGGGCGCTGCTCTTCGAACTCATCCAGGAGGAGGATAGTGGTGTTGCAATTATCAATCAGACAAGAGATAACCGAGATGCTAGTGCTCCATAAGCGGAGTGCTTTGCGCAGCAATTTTAGCTTAGCCGAGAGGCATTTAGCTGCATCTCCTGGACAATGGATATCCCAAATCCTTTTCACCACGTCCATGAAGCCCGGCATTTTGACCCAATGATTCTCAAAACGGAAGATAGCAGCCTTAGGGATCGCCGTGCCAATAGAGGCAAGTGTGATCAGAAGTTGGTCTAGCAAGAGGTCTAACCATGGTGTCCGGGAATTTCAGAGTCCAAGCGGGGGAGGTAAAAAACCAGTCTAACTGAACCAAGAGAGGATCAGCCTGCATGTTACTCCACGTAAAACACCGGCCTTTAATCGGGAGCTCGATCAGACCGAGATAGCTAATGATCTCGTTGAATGTGGCCATATCTTCAAGATTGGCACCCGGACGATTACGACTATCGGAGTAACGGTAGAAGTTGAAGTCACCTAAAAGTATCCAGAGGGTGTCGTTATCGATATCCAAATGAAACAGCCAGGCTACAAAATTTTCCCGCTCGATTCCTTCACACGGCCCATAAACATTCACTAGGATAAAGTGTTCAGCTGAGCTAGTCGAGGTGAAACTAACTGCGATGGCGAAACTCTCCTGCAGAATTACTTGGCCTACAAATTTGTTTCCGACCCAAACAACAAGCAATCCACCCGAAGCCCCATCAGATGGAGTATACGCAAACTGATCAAAGCGTTTAGGCGCGAACGAACGGATAAACTTACTATCGATATGAGAACGCTTAGTTTCCTGGAAACACAGAATAGACGCTGCACTTTCATCCACTTTATCTCTCACCATTGGCCATTTATCCCGGCTATTAAAACCTCTAACGTTCCAGCATAAGATGTGCCAAATTACTTGTAGACGATTAAGACGTGCCCGAGGCATAGTTCAACAAAATAAGCGAGTGCAAACTGACAAAAGCTCACAAGGAGTTCAGAAATAAAACTCACTGATAGAGGCAAGGTTTACTCGTCACGGCCCTTCATGAGCTGCTCAGGAGTCAGCTCAGCGGGATCAATTCCGCACTCTTCAATACCCAGACGTTGCATTTCAGCAACTTGCAGCACTTCAGGTAGAACAGCATTGGGGACTTGGGAGGCCTTGCGACGGACACCACTAACAGGCGGAGCATCACGCTTGAAACCTTTATTGGCCAGTCTTGGCGAGCGGCGAGCTTCAGTACTCACTGTCTGAGTGGCGGCCTGGCACGATCGGCGGCAACCACTAGAGGAAGAAGTAATAGCAGAATCCAGTATAAGATCCGAAACAGACACAGCATAAAGAGGTGGGTCAGTAAGTTCAGAATGTGCCAACATGTCCGCAGCAAGCTCAAAATCGGATGAAAGTGAGCGCCCAAGCTCCACAGGTGCCATAGCATCAGCTGAATCAGTGCTAGCATAAACAGGTGAAGGAGAGTCCTCTAGTAACTGGTAGCGTGGGACATCAAAAATAAGCATGAGATTACCCCACAAATCAGCATACATGGGCCTCAGATGCAGTGTCAGCTCCACCATAACAGCACGCTGTAGGTTCTGAATGAAATTCTGTAACTGTCTAACAGACAAGGGGAACGGTATTCCTGCTGCAGCTATAGTCCCAACAGAGTTAGCAGGTGGCAGAATGGTGCGAATAGCAATCTTGCACGCCATCCAGCCAAGAAAATGCAGAAAAGAGGGCCAGATGAAATCAAACACTGATGCCATAGCACTGACAGATGAAGGAGCAGGCACCAGATAGGTGAAAACAGGGTAGCTAGCAATGATACGTTCAGCAGCAGATTCAACCTCGTCCACTTCAGCATTCCAAGCCTCAAAGCTGTCATCAGAGATGTTGCCGTCGGGTTCCATAGCAACAATAGCAACTGGCGTCTGAATGAAGCCATGACCCACAGCAGCTAACTGATCCGAGTTTTGTGCAACAACAGAGTTTGGCAGGAGTATCACAGGAGAAGTAGAAGATATACCGAGATGAGCAACCGGAAAAACCAACCCAGGAGCTGATTCTGTCTGCGGAAAGTAATCGTCAGTCGTATCAGGGGAGCGGGAGGGAGGAGATTCCGGTCGCAGCATAGCCGTTCTGACACGATCCTGTATGGGAGGCGAAGGGACTAGCAGAGGAAGCCATTGAGCACGAGCCAAGGATTTGTTATCTGGGTCACAAACCGAGCCCAAGTGACCACAAAGCCCACAAACAGAGCAGCGAATACGACCCGGGCAGTGGTGCGAGTCATGTCCCTTACGAAGGCAGCAAGTGCATGTTTGCCAATCAGATGATGGCTTAGAGAAATCAGGAGGAGCAGAGGTGCAGCCCGCCGCGAGATGGCCCAAACAGCGGCAGTTGGAACAGCGGCCCATGTAAGCATAAATCTCCTCGTCCGAAGGGACCCAACAGATATTCAAAGAGTGCATAATTCCGGCGTCATCATAGCCCGCAAATCTCGCATCCAAAATACGGTGGAACAAATTTCTTCCCTTTGACAAGGCAAGTAAGTAATCAGCCTTGAATTGTTTACCAAAGAAACATTGGCCAGAAACGGCAGCTCGCTGTAAAGGGAAAGTGTAATCACCAATAATAATTTCCGAGACTTCCGGATCTGAATGCCGAGCATTTTGAGACGCAATTGGTTCGAAGGATCCGAATTTCAAACTCTGATTATTGAGCATCACAGGAGCGCCCATGTTCTTCCCTAAGGCAGAGGCATGATAGTTCGAGGAGTTCTTAAGAAAATCCAATGAAGTACGAACCGCAATTAAACGTTGAGCAGGTCTAGAAGGGCCAGGATGAGTATCAAGCCACGCAGCAGCAGCAGAATCGACCAGGGATGAAACCTTTCCACGGTACAGATGAAAATAACAGACAAAGTCTGGCCAAACTCTCTCACGAAGGCCATAGATAAAATGTCCAACACGGTTAGAAGCAACCGAAAACCGAAACCGCCGATCAGAAAGTTTGAACACTCGAAAGCCCGAGAGATCACCACCAAGGCAGCATTGTAAGGCCAAACCAACAGACTCCTCCGAGAGCGGGAAGGAGGCAAAGGAGAACGAAACCACCAAGAAGAATTCCTTGGTCGTGGAGGAAGGAGAGAAATGGACCGTAGAACGGAAACGGCGACGAACCTGAGCCGCGAGCGCGATGCCCGGGGAGAAATCCCAGTGAAGGAGGCCCTCCATGGCCTAGGAGGCGGCGAGATCACCATGGGCGACGGAGGGGAGGGGGGAGGTGGGTGGGAGAGCCATCTGGTGGTAATCAGTGTGAACTATGTTATTTGCTTACAACTTGTATTAATTCAGTGAACTATGTTATTTGCTTTCTAGAACTTGTATCTCTCATGAACCATGTTATTTGCTTACTGTAACTTGTATCTCTCATGAATGGCATTTGCTTACTGTAACTTGTATCTCTCGTGAACTAGTTATTTGCTATTTGATTCATGCTTACAATTGTTTGCTCTTCTCATATCACAGATGAATTCTGCAAATGATGACTCTGACGATGAATTTGATATGTTCATGATGCTTGCGGCTTCTCTAGCCGAGGATGAGAAAGTTCCTTATGCTCCTAGAAGAGACCCACCTTTGATATCAGGGATCCAGTGGGTTGAGGCGAGGCTCAAGGATCCAAAGAGATTCTACAAGTCTTTTAGAATGAGAAGGTCAGTCTTTAGAATGCTACATGCCATTCTTGTTGCTCGTTATGGCCTCATGTCCACTATTCAGATGTCGAGTGTAGAATCCCTAGCTCTATTTCTGTGGATGTTGGGTGGGCCTGCGACCAATAGTCAAGCTGCTGATCGTTTTGAGCGCAGTGTTTCTACCGTGAGCAACAAGTTTCATCATGTGTTAGATTGTGTAGACCGTATGGCAGGTGATTATATCAGACCTAATGATCCTACTTTCACCCAAGTTCATGATAAACTTACACACCCTAGATTCTGGCCCCATTTCAAAGATGCCATTGGAGCCATTGATGGAACACACATTCCTGTGGTAGTTGCCGAGAAAGACAGACAAATATACACTAACAGGAAAGGTTATACAAGTCAAAATGTGATGGCCATATGTGATTTTGACATGAGGTTCACATTTGCTGTTGCTGGATGGGCTGGATCCGTTCATGATACACGTGTATGGACTGATGCTCGGCCTCATTTCGACAATTATCCGCATCCTCCTACTGGTAATATTCTCGCTTATGTACCATGTACAGAAATATTTGCTAACAAATATTGTATATAACACTAACATTTTTATATTTTACTACATGTAGGAAAATACTATCTTGTTGACTCTGGATATCCAAACAGAGTTGGTTATCTCGCACCTTTCAAAGAGCAACGATACCATGTGCCGGAATTTCAGGGGGCACCTCCACAAAACATGATGGAGAGATTCAACCATCTCCATTCTTGTCTACGAAATGCTATTGAAAGAGCATTTGGTATTCTGAAAAAGAAGTGGCGCATTCTCCAAGGTATACCACATTTCCACGAAGCTTTGACGCAAACGAAGATCATCACCGCTTGCATGTGTTTGCATAACTTCATCTGTGACAGTAATCTATATGATCAACATTTCGATCAGTTTGAGCGGTGCCCATATGTGCATGAGGTGAGCGCATCTGTTACCGGTGGATCCAATCCATCTTCATCTGATAGCTTCATGGCAGCACTACGACAGAGCATCGCTGAATCCATAGTAGCTTGAGTAGTTCTTGTTATTGTAATTTCAGAATCATTATGACATTTCTTTTACTTTGGCATGTAATGAATTATACATATATTTTTATTGATAGCTCTTTTTTACCTAAAAACTAGCATATGTATCACTTAGAACGGTCAATTTAGTGTACATATCAAATTTGGGGGCAAAACAGACATCTCACAACTCATCACTTGAAATAAGCCAAAACAATACAATCCCAAAAGAAGTCTCCTGAGGAGTTTCTGGAGTTTCTGCCCACCGCAGTTTCTGCCCACCGGAATCCATAAGCCAGCTTATGCATAAGCATAAGCCCAAAAGAAGACGGTTTTTGCAGAAACTCGTGCGCGTTTCTGATACTGCTACTACGACTAGCCAGAAAACGATGAAAACCCAAATGTCATCGTTATATTAGACACACCCGGCCGAGATTGCGACCCACACAATGACACAAACTGCATACATATCAACGAGGAGAAAAGATTGACTCAAGGTTGTTATCAAATGTCAACATTGTCACGACTCCGGCTTCACCTTCAACGACCACCAATTAAGCCCTCACCACAACTGACATCATAACTCATGTCGGCTCATGCCAAATAGTCGATCCAAAGAGTTGACGAAGAGACGACTCGGAATAGATCTGGGTTGGGAATAGTACACATTTTAAGAATTTGAAATTTTATCAGATTTCTCTCTTTTTTTTTTGTATAGCCTCAAATAATATGAATTTTGCATTGAAACTTTGCACATGCATGTATAGAGTTCGTCATTATCTACATCTAGGATTTTTGTTTCGAAAATTCTGAAAGTTAGAAATGTGAATCATATATTTTTTTTCAAATGGCTCCATAGAATTTGTACTCCATTGTCACTTTCCGGTATTTTTAGTCTTAAAGAATCTTAAAAATATACACAAGTACGTATACACACCTAGTATGTACGTCACAGACAACATTTTTTTAAGCCCAAAATCGAACTATTTACAGCAACTTTGTAGACATATATAAAAACCTGGAACTTTTTTAAACCCCAAATATTATTTTAATATTGTGCTAAAGCCGACTTCCAGTGAGGTTGGGTGCCACAAGCCGACTTCCAGTGAGAACAATCGGGAGCTAGTGAAAAACATGTGCCGATAAGAATTGATAATTGGACACCACTTTATTAACACAAGGACACTGTTTCCGCAGGGTCAGCTAGTGCAACCACAAGGACCAAATCACTGTTCATCCGGCCTGTATCGTCCAGGTGAAGGAATGATTAAGCACAAGAAATGTATATTAGACAAATACGTACAGTAGTATCGTGCGCGGCCGCATTTGCATGCGGTGGGTGGAGGACGGGAATGGCGGATCTGGACGCAACAATGGCTTTAAGCTGCATTTTTAGACGTACTATACGTGGCACCTCCAGGCCTCCGGTGTTTCGGCCACGTAGGTGGTGCGAACAACGCGGGGAAGAAGACAGGTGGTCCGCGTACCGGAGCGTCGTCACATCACATGGCTCGTTGCGCAGGACCCGTTTCGTCTGGGTCCGGCCGAGCGTACCTGATCGACCAACAATGCAATAATGCTGCTCACATCCTCCTTTGGCGTACATGTAGTATTTTGTTTCGGCACTTAGACCAGCATGACAGCTTGACAAGTATGCAAATAGATGTGGCAAAACATAGTCAGATCGCGTGAACCGATAGACCAATCAGTGGTTACACGTACTCGTATAATAGTACTCCCTCCGATACTAAAAGAGTTTCGCATGCACTGCTACTAATTTGTACATAGTTAGCTCATTTCGGGCGACCCTCTTTCCGGATCGGAGGTAGTACAATGAATCATTTTCTAGGTACGCTTTAGCACACTAAGATAAGACTTGGTTTATCCTATCTTTTCAGATCTGTAAGATCGATGCATACATATTTTTTACCTCGTCTTTTATTTATTAATAAGAATCGTATTACCATGCCGACGTGTTGGGAGGTGTGAAGAGGCGCACCTACGGGTTGCTCTAGCGGAGGTAGTACTCAAAAGATCTTGATTTAATTTAATTATGTTAAAGGTGTTTTGTACTTACTTTGAACATTTAGCATAGGTCTAGACCCTACTAGCAAAAACATATACGATTGAGAATTGTGAAGTCTATTTAAAATGTAGAAAAATCCAGAAATGGTTAAAGAATCTCGAATTGAATCCAAAATTGACGGGTTAATTTTAGCTTAACCAAAAATGATACACGTACACATACGTTGTAACAATAATTTAACACCAACCGACGAAGCAATCGATCTCCTATGATCAGAATCACCATTTTTCATTTGGCTATGCAACTTCCGTTGGCGTGTTTCTGCTGGATGACCTGGAATGACTATGCATAGATTACCACTTTTTGTGATAAAAAAGGGGGGCTAGGTTCTATTTACGGGCCGGGCCTGAAGGATGGAGGGAACGAAAGCGCTTTATCTAATATATCCCACAGCTCCTTCTTCCCCTTTCGAGAGGCCATAGAAGCGCCGTTACGATCTAAAAGCTTTAAAATGGATTAAGGTGAGCTTCAGATTTGAAAATATTTGATTTTATTATGTTCTTTCTTTCTTGGTAGTCATCTCAGTTTTATTAAGTTTTGTAGTTATCCTTTTAAGATATCATTTTTGACCCACTTCCACTGATTTATTGCGGGAAGGTTCTATAAGGGAAGAAGATTTTATTTATGGTACTCGATATTCCTTACTTAATAATCCGATAGCGGGACCACTCGTTTAAGCATATAATGGCCATTTAAATTATTCTATGTATCGAGTTATGACTTGAATCTATCGATTGTCTTGAATCAATAAGACAACAAGGGAGTCAGAATATTCATAAGTTAGAACATAGAAATATATAGAGTCCATCATGGGAGTTTACATGAGATCCCAGGGACTCGCTCAGAAAGGCTGCTATACCAAACATTCTTTCACTGGGTTCGTTGATCAGACCGCGCGTGGATGACCGTCGATGCACCAAGTAGTGCTCCCCCTGTTCCTAAATATAAGATGTTTTAACCTTTATTCATGTTCAAATGTATACAAACATATCTACACTTTTTGGTGTGTATGTTCACTAATTTTAATATGCATCTATACAACATGTGAAACATATAAAGCATATTACATTTAGAAACGGAGGGATTACTTGCTAGTTCAACATATTGATCTGGTGATGGAAAATATTCTTATTGGGATTGCATTGTCTTCACTAAAAAATCATAACATGAAAAAAAAACCAATGCATGGCACTGCTACTCGAAAGCACAATGTGAAGCCAGACATTACTTGTCACTTTTGCATGATTTGGAGGCGCAAGGCTGCAAGCATGCAGCTATCGGGGAAATTAAATATCCTGGCGCTGTTTTTGTTTTTGGAATCAAATATTGGTGCGTAGCAGACTAGCAGTACTGATCAGCAAATGCTGGTGTGTGTGGTGGAGCAGCGTAGCCACAGGGAAAGCTGTTGGCTCTGATATTTGATAGTGGTACGATCGAGTGCCGGTGGAGGTCGACGCATGCAAGAGATATTTCACAAGCCTTGTCTATTTATGGTCCACGCCGACATGCGGCTCCATGCCAAGTCAGTAAAGTTGTGAGCATGTTTATTTTTTCCGGTAATTTGAGCATCTTTTAAATAACTTCTTCAAAGCATCCATGCCTCGTTGTCGTATTCCTTGCTGGACAATAATGAGATCCCCTAATCGACGTTCCAACTTGACGTCGGGTTAATCCAAGATCGAGGAGGCAAGACATGAGTGAGAGAGATGGGAGATTTTTTTAACATGGAAAACCTTTTTATTCTTTCTTGATAATGGTCAAATCTTTAACGTACTTTTTTTAAACGGAGACAAATTTTTGCCCCGATCTATAAAATTAAGTAGGAGTTTGAGAAGTTAAAAAAGAGGAACACTGTCGTTGAACATCTGCAATAGGCTTGCCGAGTACACGATGCACTCGGCAAAGAAAATCGCAGCCTTCGGCAGAAAACATAGGAGTGTGTCTTGCAGACAGCCGCGTGGGGCTTACAAAGTTATATTGCGAGCGGTTTTTGTTTTTACGGGGAAGCCATTCGGTGCACTTTATTGATCTTCAAACATAGTTAAATTTAAATCATTTATAAGCTTAGGAAAAATAAATCTAGGGGGATCATCGTCCCAAGAACAATCAAGATGTTTAGAAAAACTATGCCTAGCTAGTGTATGAGCTATGTACCTCATTATGCCGAGCGGTTCGTTAGCTCAACAACCCGATAAATAGCACTCAGTAAATCAATAGAGCTCGGCGTATGCCCCATTCTGTTAGCACTTGGCCACTAAGTCTGTGTTTGGGACAGCTCCGCTTCAGCAATTTACTGATGGAGCAGTCGAACCCATCCCAAACGCGCAAATCCACCATGTGTGCGGAGCGGAGCGGATACCCCCGCTAATTCATTTTATCGGAGCGACCGAAGGGGTGCTTCGCATGCTCCGGAAGAGACCTATAGGATGTTGCGTGTGAACAACCATACCTTTTTTTGATCTTCATGACTTGTTGGTGAGCAAACACAATCTAACCACATCCTTTGATTTGAGTAGTCACGAGGCACTTGCAATATTTTTATGGACTGTTGGAGGATGTGAGTCAAACCGGAAAAGGCAGAATAGGTTCAAGCACTCGGGTGAGACCATTAGCAGGAAGTTTACTGAAGTTCTTGGTTGTGTCGTTAAGATGGCAACCCATTACTTGAAGCCAAAGGACCCAAACTCCCGGGCTGTCCATAAAAGGATTAGAGATGATAGACAAGGTTATCCACACCTAAAGGATTGCTTTGGTACACTAGATGGTACTCACATTCGTGCATCAATCGCTGGTGAAAAATCAATAAGATACATTGGAAGAACAGGCATTCCATCTCAGAATGTATTGGCGATATGTGATTTTGATATGCGCTTTATATACGCATCTATTGGGCAGCCGGGTGCTATGCGTGATACAAGTGTGTTATATCATGCCATGCGAGCAGACAATAATATCTTTCTGCATCCTCCAAAAAGTAAATACATTGCACCAAATTATGATAATTTACGCCTCTCCTTTTTCACTCTTAACATAACTAGTTTTTTCTCATGTGTTTCAGGAAAGTATTATTTGGTTGATGCTGGTTAGCCTAATCGACCAGGGTACCTTGCTCCATATAAGGGTGAAAGGTATCATGTCCCTGATTTCCAAAGAGGTGTGGAACCAACTACTCCAACAGAAAACTTCAATAAAGTGCACGCTTCGGTACGTAATGTGATTGAGAGAGCTTTTGGCGTACTCAAAATGAAGTGGCGAATCTTGCTTAAAATTCCCAACTATTCAATGGAGAAGCAAAAAATGATCGTAGCCGCCTGCATGGTGCTTCACAACTACGTGCGCGAACATCAAAATGGAAATCGTCATTTCCATAGGTGCGATCGAGACCTGGATTACATGCCAACTATTCCATCAAGGTACAAAAAGTATGCAATGTCACAAAGTGCGTCTGATGGTACGACGTCGGAAGAGAATGAGATGACTATGGATAGTGGTGGACCCAGGAATTTTTCGAAGCCTGGGCACGCCGCAAGCCAACTAAATTTTTTCTCAAACGAATATAAGAATGACATGGAACAAATATTTTTTTCACGACAATTCTAATGTAGAAACACGGATCAATACATTACAAGTTCACAACACATTAAAATGTTCACAAGTTCATAGTACATTTGAATGTTCACAAGTTCACATAACATTCAAATGTTCATACGCTAATATTAGATTTGATAGCTTAGCAAGAACTCCAAAATACATGAAATTTCCACGATTGACGACCAAAGTTGAAATGTCCAAATACACCCACAAAGAGACTCTACAAGATAAAAAGAAAGAAGATTAGTAGATCATATAACCGTGGCTTCAAAGTATATTTATCAAGATTCATGAGGCAAGGAAAATCACCGAGATAGTATCAAAGTATATTTTATTAGTGATTAGTGATTACTCAATACTTCAAAGTTCAAACCAGTAGAATTGAGTAATTCATGGTCCATCTCCTAAATTTTGGATTGAAAAGTCCAAACCGAAATACACCTAAAAATGAGCAATGCAAAATTATGGAATTTATACCTATCTGTCTTCTGCTTGTTGAAGTCGTGCCCGACGAGCCTACCGGAGTAAACGCCCCTAGGTCGCCCCGCCGGCGCTTGCGGCCGCGAGACGAAGCTGGCCATGCCCGCTGCTTCTGCCTGGGATGCCCGCCGCCGCTCTCGCCTCATGGATCTGCACCTCCTGGATCTCCGTCCTCGATGATCTACCGCCGTCAGAGGCTCAAAGGCTAGGCGCGGTTGGGGAAATCACGGCGGCCGCCGGCCGGACGGGCAACTGGGCAAGGGTTTCGGTAGTTGGGGAACGGGGAAGGGAATGACTGGGTGAGTGAACGGAATGACCGAACGAGGATTCGATCCAGTCACAGGATCGATCGAGCAGGAGCAATGACACCTCGTGGCCTCTCTTTCCATTCCCTAGCCCATGGTTGCAAGGCCTACGAAGCTAAACAGATTTCTTTTTGCCTTACGAAGCAAATAGTTTTGCCCCTGTTTAGATTCGATTTTGTCGCTAAATACGCTCTATCCTACGAGGCGAGCGCGGACGCGCCCGGGCTGCCGGGACGCTGCGTCCGCCCATGACTATGGATGTCTTCCGCAACAGTCTCGCGACTGGTATTGCTGCTTCATGGTGATATCTATGCATGTTTTCAGTTTAGGAGAAAGTCTACCGATTTGGCGAAAACTCAGATATATCGTCTTTTGTGTCGAGAAATTGACTTTTGTCTCAATATGTTTATGTTTATCATTGAAAAGGGCTATCAATAAGTTGTACTTCATATAACGTTGCTCACCACTCACGTTGTCATGCAAATTAGAAAAAATGCCACGTTAGCCCGCGGTAGTGTCTCTTTCTGCTCGCGTGTCCCTCTGCTACAGTTGAGAGAGGCGACACCGAGGCGAACTCGCGTCTTCGAGAACTCGCCGGCGATTTCGCAGCTCCCCTCCGCCTCCGGTCGCCGCTCCGGCACCGGGAGGCGGGGGAGCTCCGTTTCTCGCCGCGGGTGTAGTTTAGGTTGTAGTATAGGTGTGCGTGCCCGGGCGGCGCCGTCGAGGACGGAGACGATGGCGCCGGTGTGGGGCTTTGTCCTCCCCCTCCTTCCCCGTTCCGGCGTCGCCGGGGAGGCAGTGGAGGTTGTTCGTCAGGCGCGGATCTCCCGCTGTGCTCCTCTGTCCGGCCGTGGAGGCGAGGGGAGGAGCCGGTGGGGGTCGGTGCTCTGTTTTTGGTGCAGGTGGGCTGGGTGGTCTTCTTCTTCGGTGCGTCTGCTTCGGCTGGCCGTGGTGGTGAAGCGATCAGGACCTGGAGACGGTGCGGTGCGGGCGGGCCTGGTCGGCGCGGCGTCGGTGGGGAGTTGGGTGGTGCTGGAGATGCAGAGCTTTGGCCGTGGTCGTTCATCGAGCCCAGACTCCGTCGCGGAGCGGCGGATGGATCTTGCGGTCGTCTTCCTCAGGTGGTGGCTCCTCTTCTCCGGCGGGTTGCGGTACGGCGACGCCGGCGTTGGTTAGGTTTCTCGGGAGAGCGGTGGTGGAGAATAAGGTATCAGGAAAACATACAGACTGATAGAAGTACAATCCATTCTTATTTTCATCTTCATCTATGAGAGATTTTGTTATGATATTTTTACATGATTTAGTAGACATGAAAGGTCACGCCTTGTAAAATATTAAGAATTTTTGGTGTAGGGAAATATCAGATAAATATTCCTACTGTACAACATTAAGGTTTTTGGCACAAAAACATACCGGTAGCAGTATAATACATAATTATTTTCGAGAGATCTACAAGGTATTTTGTGTTTGTATTTTAAATCATTTAGAAGAGATGTGAGTGCACGTCGTGTAAAACTTTCAGATTTTTTGGTGCAGGAAGGTCAGACAACATTTCGTCCAAGAGATCATATTTCAGCGGAAAATATAGCACCCATAGCAGTTTAGTCTGTAATAGTTTTTGGGTACGCAGGCAAATTTTGGTTCTGCCGTGTAGTTTTCACAGGTCTAAAAACCATGAAGATTACAATCCGTAGTAGTAAAAAATGTTATTCTTTCATATTTTAATATGCGTGAAACATATATGTGAAGCATACTCAAAAGCCGATGTTCTACGCGAGAGGAATAGCTCACCGACGGGCTGTGGTGTAGATAACGTCGATCCGAGGCGAGGATAGTGTCTCTGGCTCTCTTTGATCTATCTAGATGTCTACCTGGTTTAGACAACGATGGAGGCGGCAATGAATGACGCAATCACGCGATCCCGGTGGCGGCGGCGTCGTTCGTCTCCGGTGAAGCCGCATCGGTTCTAGTAGTTCATGTGCACTGGATAATAGATTAACTTCAAAATAGCGGATAAGGAGAAAAGATTTTGGGTAGAAAGGCGATGGGATCACCTCTGGTGACGATGACTTGATCACCTCCTGTGCACCAAGCAACGATGCATAGTGTACGGGCTAGTGCACTGCATGTCGGACCTCACCCAACAACGATGCCTAAGCTTCCTCGTTGGACCTCACCCAGTTCCACCCGTCCCTAGGCAGACGAAGGATAAAATTTTGCGTTTAATGTCCTTCCGTTTATTAGGCATAATTAGCATTTAATGTCCTTCCGTTCATTAGGCATAATTAGCATTAATGTCATTACCGAGCAACTACATGCGGCCGGACTGTGTGCATGCAAACGGCTCAGAATGTTAATTATGGCCCGTAATTATTGCCCAGATTACAAGTGAGATTACATTAATCAGGCAGTTTTTAGGTCGTCCGATTTCGTCCGTCTGCTAATCTGGCAGTTTCTCGGTCGTCCGATTTCATCCGTCCATGGCTGAGACAGGACAGTTCATTCTTTTGTAGTAGAGATGTTGCAACACACTCATTTTAATTGCAGGTTTAGAACATCTGAGACTAACCACCAGACAAGTGCATTATATACAGCGGTAAGTTAATAAGTTAGCAAAATTCAATACTCATTCCGTTTGGAATTATTTGGTGTTTTAACATTTTTTATAATCAGATGTATCTAGACACATTTCAGTTTGTGGATTCATTCATTTCAGTCGGTACGTAGACTACATTTGAATATCCAAAACATCTTATACAGTAATATATAACGAAAAAGAGTAGTTTATATTCGCACAGAAAAAAGGACTCCCAACATTCTTTTTCAGAGAACCAACTCAGCTAACGGTAGCAAAATTTTGTTCCTACGAATTACGCATGCTAACCCATGACGTCACGCCATCAAGCCATATATGAACCGACTTCACGATTTCGTCGGCGCCAAGCATGCAACGATACGGATGATCCGGTTTGTCGGCCGCTGATGCCGCCCCACCAGGCTGGCGACATCAATTCCCTCCTTCCATGCTCTGCTTCCAGAACGTTCGGAGCTTCTCCAGACTCAACAAGGTTGCTAGGGAATTCGTCGGAATTAGTCCCAATATCTTTGCTCTCGATCGATCGCAATTCTGTTGGTTCACTCGATCATGTCGTACTCGGGAATGGCGCTCAGGTCAGGGGCGAACCGCGGCTGCATCCTCCCGGCGCTCTTCACGCGCGCCACCTGGCGCCTCTTCGCCACCATCGCCGGCACGGTCTTGTACGCCGTGTTCTCATCCGCGTCGATCGGCGGGGCGAATACGAGCGGCGAAACTGATCTGGCGCGCCTCCGCCGTCCTCCGGTGCCGGCGCTGGCCCTGTCGACGAGCGCCGCCGACGCCCTGACGGCGAGCGCGGCGACCTCCTCGCGGCGGAGCCCGTTGCGTAGGGCCTCGGAGGGGAGCACGAAATAGATCTGCCCCGGGCGGAGTTCCTCGCCGGCGCCCATGGCGCGGACACGGCGCCCTCGAACCCCATTGCGTCGGCGTCGCAGAGGAACCAGCCGGCGTCCCCCGCCACGGAGTCCTCGAGCGCACGCGCCGCCGTGGCGTGCTGCGGGTAGTCCCGAAGCTCCCCGGTCGGCAGAAGCACCATCGCCGTCGACGCGGTCAGCCCCTCCGACCGAACCGCCGCCGCCGCGCCGCAGCTAGACATGCAGAGCCCCATTGCCGCGACGTGTGTGCTAGTGTAGTACCGTCTTGGCGTCTGATTTGAGCGATGGATTTGTGTGATGATGTTGTTGTGACTTGTGATAGCTTGGGGTGGAAGGAAGAGAGAGGCTGAGATGGCGATGTAATTCGGAGTCGTCCAGGTATATATAGGAGGAGGCGAGGAGGAAGAATGGGGATTTTGTCGCGCAGCTTTGGGAAGGGGATCGTGACGGGCTGGCGTTTGGCTGGGGCCAGGGCAGCCTACATGCGTGGACTCGACAGGGATAATTATTTTGTTCGTTTCGCGATCCATTTTTTATTTATTTCGGTTTTTACTGCTGCTATCTGGGCTGGGAGTTGGGTGTACGCGGTGAATACTGGATATGCCTACGTGTGTGCTGACTCGGCAGCCAGCGCCAATGATAATCAATCCGGATGCCTATCTTTGATCAACCGTAGGTGCGAAATGTTTGACTGTATTTAGAGCATCTCCACCGGGTCTCCAAATCGGTGTCCGGCACCCCAATTGAGCTGTCAGAAATGTGTTCGGCCAACTTTTGGAGGCCGCCCACAGTGACGCCCCCCAAAGGTCCGAGATGCCGATCAAATTACAAACACCTTGTGGACGTTTAAATGGAAATCAAATTTTGACTCAAAATCAAACAAATTTAAATGTAAAACATTCATAATCTAAATCCTACGGCGCCTACGCGGCGGCGCCTCCTCTGCAGCGGGCTCGGCCGCCGCGTAGGCACGTGATGTTGCTTCGGCAGCGGCATTTTGTGCCAGGGCGGCTTCGTACTCGCCTCTAATGGTGCGGCCGGGCTCTGACCAGAACCTCGTCCGCCCCTCGGCGTTCTCGTTTGGCGGTGGTTTCTCGCCGTCAAAACGGTAGAGCGCCTTCTGTCGCTCCTCGCCGGAATACGTGAGCCAATATGGATGGTGGGAGAATGGATCGTTGGCCTTGGGTACAGGCGTTGGCCTTGGGTACAGGCGCCACCGGCACCCCGCCCAAGCTAATCGCAAAGCCGTTAGGCAACTTCACATTGGGCGGGCACAGGATATCGTGCTCGGCGAAAACTTTGGCCTCGTGCCAGTTTAGCCACCTCCTGTTCACGTCCATGGTGGCGAGGCGCGCTAGGGGAGAGAAGGGGAAGAAAGGTGAGGAGGATGAAGGCAAGCTGCACGGCGGTCACGTTTTATATGCGCCGGCGTCGTATAAAGCTATAGGCCGCTTCGGAAGCCGGGATAATCTGTGGGGACCCCGGACTAACTGTCCGAAATACCCTTGTGCCTACATGTCAGCGATCCCATGATCAGTGCGTCGCTGAAGCACAATTAAACTTGGTAACCAAAGAACATCCATACATACCGAATTTATTTACTTACTTGATGGAAGTGATCGGCTTCATCAGGTACTTGCAGCGGAATCACCAATCAACGTGGAGCCCAAATCATTCGCCTTAACCCTACAGGCAGCTGACTGGGAAGCGCCCTAGTTCGCAAGGACGTCAGTGAACTCCTCTTCCTCGAACTGCTTCTTCTTCTACAATCTGGCTAAGACAATAGCCAGGGACGAAACCAATATGAGTACATTTGATTGTACTCGCAAACTACCCCAACTAGAGTAAGCACTAGTTTTAGTTTGAAAACTTTTACTTAGCTTTGAAACATCTTAAAAGAAAGCCTTTCCTGAAAAGGGGTAAGAAGAAATTTTTACAACTATCCTTTAAGAAGACATCATTTTAGCTGTTTCCCCGAAACTCCTCCGGTATCCAACCACATTCCAATCATGGTTCCCAAACCCATCACAACCTCGTACCAACTTATTGGTACAGGTATGCAACCTTTTCCACTTCATTTTCCTTTCAAAACTCAATATTTTATAAAACTTGCACATGGTCTTAAGACAGCCTCCCAACTGTCCATATCCGAGGACTCGGCTATTCGAATAGTTTTACCCTCTGCAGAGGTAGCACGCTTTTCCCACATCCATCCGGTTCCCCGGCCATAGCCTCTCCTTTGCTCATGCTAGTATAGGACCCTACCGCTATGACACTTCCCATCCACACTTAAATCCTCAGAAACTAAGTGTGAGGACTCGTAGTTCTGCCCGGCGGACCCAAGGGAGCCCTTCAATCCTCTTTCTTCTTTACGCTCATACCGGCTTCCGGTAGACTTCTCTTAAGAGGACCCAGGTCAGGGGTAGGTCCTCAGACCATCCCCTCATGGAACGAGGTTATCCTCGTTATTGAGGCATCCAGTACTAACACGAGCAAATTATATGACTACGCCCTTGCCCATATGTGGGTAAATGTGGTCGCACAGGTTATCGGCTGGTAGTCATAGTACAAAGACACAATGTGCATTTTTCATAAACAACACCATACTTCTTTTCTCCACTTCCATACCGACATCTCGGCATACCATAATCCATCCAAGGATTTTCAAAGGAGTTTTGTATAAAAAATGTTTTTTTTCCATCCTATAGTTTTATATAAACAACTGATATCTCTACATAGAGTGGCAAAATAGTTTTTCATAAACTTTTAAAAAGGTTTTCACGATCATTTCCAATTTTCTTAGCAAAATACTTTTAACCAAAACTTGGGTGGTTAGTAATCCCACCAAAAAAGATTTTTCACAGAAGGTTTTGGAGTAAAACAAATTCATTTCGAAATCATTGTATACCACTGACACCTCTATATCGGTGTCTTAATAATATACTTGTAATTTGGAAAAGGGTTTTCAAAATCATAGCTTTCGTGGCAAACACCACGTAAATCATTATGCTAATTATAAGTAAAACAGGTAAATCAAAATAGATGTATATAGATGCAAGCTCAGTGAAGTAGCTTGCCTTGCTCCACAAAGTGGTACTGATCCTGATCTTCTGGTTTAACAAAACCTCCTTCCTCGATAAATCCGTCAATGGTATCGTCTAAACGTTAAACAAGCAAAACAAACAATCACTACACTAACTCAAGCATCATCATCACATTACAATCACAAATGCTATAAATAGCTACTGCATACATCAAGCAACACAAGGGGGTTTCAATTTAATTGAATTAACTTTTATTTACTTATTTTTAAACTATGGCAGGATCTAGTTGTACCCCATTTAATTCACCATTTATTCTATGTTGGTCACAAAAATTCAAACTAAATTTCTATGGATAGCTACTGATGTGTAGAAGACAACTCAATTGGATTGAGGTCTTTTGGAGTTATCAAACTCCCTACACATTTGCTTTAAACCAGAAACTCACTAATCAAGTTTTAGCCACTAATTAATTTATGTTGCTTCAAAAATTAAACCCTTTTAGGGGTAGCTAACCTTGATTGAATGAGACCTAATAAAATTGGTTTCAGCTCAAAAGGATCTACCATTAATTCACACTAATTGATTTCGTGCAGAAGGGTTTACTAAAGTTCAACCAAATGCTAAAGATTCTAAACTGTTCCAAAAATTCTACCAAAATTTGGGGAGCTAAAGGATCCTAATACAAAGCTACCAAAATTGGTTTCAAGTCATTTGGATTTATATAACTCCAGAAACAAATGGTTTAGTGTTTTAAACCTTCTGGAGCATTTTTAATAATACATTTTTATTCTTTATTTAAATGATATGAGACCACTTTGGTGAGTTAAAGATTTTCATAAGCTTTCCAGAACATTTGAGTTTGATTTATTCGGATTCCTAAATCTGAGATATTGAATTTATAAACTAGGTCCAGTACTGAAATTCCAGAGAAAAAGAATTAGGAAATTCCTCTCCTCTGGATAATGTTGAAAATCCTGACAGGTGGGGTCCGCTCGTCAGTGACTCAACGGAAAACGATTCGCGCGCGCGTTTAAGTTTAAAACGCTGACGGGTGGGGTCCACCAGTCAGTGACTGATTACACGAATCGGTACGCAACCGTGGATTTCCAATCCAACGGCGCCTGGAGCTCGCGATCGACGGCGACCTCAGATGGGCGGCGCCGCGGCTCCGGCGACGGCGAGGTGCACAGGAAACTCACCTAGGGGGCTCGGGAGGCTGCAGAAAAGAGGTAGATCGACGGCGGAGATCGTGGGGAAGCCTCTGGGACGAGGTGTGCTTGCTGGAGATGCCTCTGGCGTCGGCGATGATCAACTCCTCCTCCGCGGCCGTGCGGCAACTCCGGTGAGCTCTCTGCATCGCGTCTGTGCACGAAACACGGGGAAATTGTGGCGGGTGAGTGCGGTGGTAATGGTGATGCAAGAGTAGGCCAGAGAGGGGAGAGGGGAAACGGGTTACGACCTGGCCGTGCTCGACCTCAACCTCGGCTCCGGCGGAAACTCGAGGATGCTCGAGGCGGCTGGAGCTTCCGAGAAACGTCACCGCTCTCCTAGCAGTGCACTGAGGGGTGGAGAGTGAGTGAGGGGTGCTGGGGTGAGCAATGGCAGGGTGTGGAGGCACGGGTGGGGGTGGCTTTTTATTGCCGAACTCCGGCGTGCCGTGGACCGGGTGCAGGAGTGGTTTGGGGAGTGGGAGAGCACGCCATTGGTGGCGGTGCTGCACGGTGATGACAGTGGGGTGTCCTGCTAGGGCTTAGAGGGAGAGGGGTGCACGCGCGGCGTCGGATTCGAGCTCGACATGGCACGGCGTCCAGAGCGCGTGCCGCGGAGTGGATGGATCAATGGCGTTGCTGCGGGCCACTAGGGCTGACGGGGACGTGCCCCTAAGGTCTCTGGGTGGCAGGGGAGCGTCTGTGACGAGCCACGTGAGCTGGGGTGGCGTGGTGGAGAAGAACGGCGTCGGCGTCCACGCGCGGCCAGAGCTCGGTGGGCTTCGACGTGGCTGCTGGCGCACGACGCCTCAGAGCGTCAGGGCACGGTCTCCTCCTTCATGTCGAGTGCGGTGAGGGGTGAGGTGATGGGAGGTGCAGTGCTGGGCCAGCTGGGCGTCTCCTACGCACGTTTCCATCGCCGGCACGGGTGCAGCACGGTGGCGTGCGGCCAGCGACGGCCACGGCCCTCTGACCAAAAGGCACGCCTCCTCCTTGCTCTGGTGACTGAGGGGAGTGAAGGGGAGGGTGTGGAGCAAGCAATCGCTGCACAGATCCATCAAATCGATTGATTTGATTTCGGTTTCAAAGAGTTGGAGATGAACTCAATTTCTGTCTCCAACGTGCTCGATGAAATGCTTCACTGAAAATTTAATTCCATTTTCTAGAATTTCTTTTCATGGTTTGATCCTTGTATGCTTGACAAGATTTATGGTATGGTGGTGGAATTTATTTGGTATGTGCAACCTAGCACACTTTGTGGTTTTGAGGTAATAAAGAAAGAAATGAAATTTAAATTCAAGATTTTTAGGAATATTTTTTTGGAGAGGGAAAAGAATGTAAGAGCAAAGTGGGAGTGATCATCATGTCACCCTACTGAATTTTTGTTTGAAAACAATTTCTCCCTTTGAAATATTTTTGTGTCATAATCTTAATAACCCCTAAAGGTTAAAGAAGGAATTTTGGAATTTGACAAATTGAAATATCTTTGTAATTTGGGAAATTAGATATTTTGAGGAGAGAGCAATATGATAATGAGATGGTTATTATTGCATCTCATTTCTGGATTTTAGGAGGTAAAATAATTGTTATAACAAAATAGAGATATAGATACGGAGGAAGATTTAAATAAGACCCTTTTCTTTTAGTTAGTGTTTTTATTGGGAGTGTGTGATTAATTCACCTTCCAATTGTTGTCAGGGGTGTTTTAATGTTTCAAGCACAGTTGAATAATTAACCACACAAGCAATCAATTTGGCAGGAAATAACAATCAACACTAGACAACCATTTATAAATCCTTAACCAAGTTTTTAATCACTCAGACAAGTGGTGGGGTGGTGATCCAGTGTCATCCTGACAAGAGTAAGGTGGAAAAGCTCAACTTCATAATTTGATATTTTTCCAAAAAGGGTTGCTAAAAAATATGGGCCATATACTTCCCACCTTTATTGTTTTCAAAGAATGAAAGTATGAGTTTAAAATAAGAGCTGCCAATACAAGGGAAATATCAAGACATAGATCTCCATATTTTTGGAAACACATAATTTTGGAAATACTTTTAATTTCAAGAATAGGTATTTTGGTTGTTGATACACAAAACATCCTTTGAAAATAAGTTAGTCCAAATAAGAGTAGAGAAGATGTAGGGAATATTTTGTTCTTGTCATGACATAATCACCAAGTTTAATATATATAGTTATATGGGTTGGGGGTCTTGGACTTTCTAGTCAAACAACTCAAACAACAAGCCATACCAGTTCAAACATAGCAATGGGAAGGAAAACACAATCATCAGCAAAACATTTCAAAAAGTTTTTTTATTGGTTCCGAATTTTGGGGTCTGGTAAAACTAAGTTTTTCTTGGTTTATAAATTTGGGATGTTACATAATCACTGCATCGCTGGGCGCCTCGAATGGCGGCGATGTTTAAAGCTGGCCGCTGCACATCGAGCTCCAGCGCCGGTGTAAAAAATGCGACCACTTTTTTTAGATTCAAAGTTAAAATTAAGACGATACAAATTTAAACTAAAAGATACAAACTTAAACCTAAAACGGCACAAACTTAAACTAAACTAAACCCTAATCTAAACACCGCCGCTCGGGCCAGCCTCCTCGTCGTGCGCGGCCTTCTGGCTCTGGGCCAAGCACTGCCGGAGCACGCTCGCCGCCCGGCGCATGGCATCCCTGAAAGGACAAGGATATCGCCTAGATGGGGGGAGGTGAATAGGCGATTTAAACTTTTCCAGTTTAGGCTTGATAAATGAGGAATAAAACTTAAGTGTTTAAATTAACAAGCCAACAATCTAAATATAATAGGCTCACCTATGTGCACCAACAACTTATGTTAAGCAAGACAAGCAACAAGGTGATAGCAATAGAATACTTCAAGCACGAAGGTTATCATAATGCAAAGTGCATAAGTAAGAGCTCGGGTATAGAAACAACCGAGGCACGCGGAGACGAGGATGTATTCCCGAGTTCCTCCTTTTTAGGGGAGTACGTCTCGTTGGAGAGGTGTGAGCCACCACAACAGGTCGGTCTCAACGCCACAAAAGTTTCACCTTCTTCTCCGATGAACCGCATCACAAAAGGTTTGGTTCACCTTTCACTATAGGAATCCTTCGAGGCAGAATCCGGAGCCTTTAAAACAACAACCCGGGGCACAACCCACAGCTGGATTGGAGCTCTCGGATTGCTACAAGTGACCACAAAAGGTCTCAACCACCACAAAGGCGTCTAGGGTCCAATGACCCAAGAGTAGCAAGCTCACAAACTTTCAACTTCCACGAATCCTCATGGAGAGCACAAACCGATGCACAAAGCAATGACAAGAATATAAGAAGTGCTCAAGTCCTTCACTCTCAAATTCCAACAAAGTAACAAACGCTTATGGGGGAATAAGAGAGGAAGAACAAAAGAGGAGAAACACCAAGAACTACAAGATCAAGATCTACTAGGTTCCCCTCACTTACAGGAGAGATGGATTGGTGGAATTATAGATCTAGATCTCTTCTCACTTTTTCCTCAAAGATATGCAAGAATCATGGGAGGGATTGAGAGATAGGCAAGCTTTTCCAAAGGTCAACAATGAAGGAGAGAGAGGGGCAAAACGAGGTCAAGAAGTTGGGGGTCGTTGGGGAAGAAGACCCCTTAAATAGGACCCCCAAAATCCAACCGTTATGCCCAAAACACGCGAGCCCGGCCTTGGAGCCCGGCCAGGCCGGCCTCCAGCCTTTTAGGCAGGCCTACCACCCGAGGTACCCGGCCTGTGGCTATCGCCTGGCCTAGGAGCCCGGCCAAGCCGGCCTATAAACTGCAAAATTACCCAACACGAAAACGAACATATCTTGATTATCCGGACTCCGTTTTTGATTTTTTTTTCTGCTCGTTGGAATCGCAACGAAGAGCTTTACAAGATCATGCAGAGAAACATCATAGTCCAACATGGGAGGATAAAACCAAATGTAGAAAGGTAAATCTTCTCTAAGAAAGAACAACCGGTAAATCCTCCAACATAAAAAACTCAACAAGATATTCATCTGAAATCCGTTTTTGATGAACTAGAGCTTGGTATGGAGATGAACACAAGCTCTAAATCCTCACATGGATAAAAGCCAAATAAGAACCAAGAAAGATGATATGCAAGTATGCAAACGTTTGAGCTCTCCACAAAGATGCGATCAAGTTACTCACTTGAGAGCCCCTCTTGATAATACGCCGTCTATCCTATAACCCGGTCTCCCACTAACACCATGATACCGGTAAAAAAGAAACCCTATCAAGATCATACCTTTGCCTTGCGCATTCCACTTGAGCTAGATGATGACGATCTTGATCTCTTCAAGTTGGAACATCTTTCTTGATCGTGCTTGCAAGCACATTACTTGATGAAGACTTCTCCAAATGCTACCCCATACTCCATTATGGGAGAGTCTCACTTAGCTTCGTCTTCATGTATCTATTTCAAGCTTCAATCAAATGATATCTTTCGAGATAATTCATATTAAGCTTGCACTTCATATCTTCTAAATATATATGATGGCTTAGAGATGAACATGAATCTTCACTCAGTCTTCTTTTTCAAGCCACACTTTACCATGTAAGCTTTTAGAGTCCAACACATGAATTCCAATATTTTTCTATGGACAAGATCTACAAAAATATCTCAATACAAACATTAGTCCATAAGGATTGTCATTAATTACCAAAACCACACATGGGGGTACCATGCACTTTCAATCCCACTCTGCCGCTGCCCCCCTGCGCCTGCCTCGCCGCACGCGCCTGTGATGTCTACGCACGCTTCTATTCTTGTAGACAGTGTTGGGCCTCCAAGTGCAGAGGTTTGTAGAACAGTATCAAGTTTCCCTTAAGTGAATCACCCAAGGTTTATCGAACTCAGGGAGGTAGAGGTCAAAGATATCCCTCTCAAGCAACCCTGCAATTAAGATACAAGAAGTCTCTTGTGTCCCAAACACACCTAATACACTTGTCAGATGTATAGGTGCACTAGTTCGGCGAAGAGATAGTGAAATACAAGTAATATGGATGATTATAAGTGGTAATTGCAATCTGAAATAAAAATGGCAGCAAGCAAACATGAGACAAAATGAGTAAACGGTGTTTCAATGCTTGAAACAAGGCCTAGGGATCATACTTTCACTAGTGGTCACTCTCAACAATAATAATATAATTGAATACATAGATATTTCCTCTTCACTATGCTACTCTGAGTTATTCTCTCGTTGGATAACGAACACCAATCCACCGCGTAGGGCTATAACAGCACACCTTAAAGTCGCATTCCACATCTAGGGAACCCCACACTGTCAACTTGAGCGCCCTAAATAGTACTAGACAAACACCGCAATTTCATAGAGACATCCAACGCAAATAATAACTCATGATAAGTATTCCTGTTATCTTTAGCCTAAGAGCCACACAGGGGCGCACACTGTCAACTTCGCACCGTGGGACAAAGGTGACTCCGGAGATTACATTAATAAAACCACTTGAGTAGCATATAAGATAATGAAGAGTAACATCTATGGATTCAACTAGATTACAAAGCTCATGATCACATAAAGATCACACCATGGGAGAGAGAGATAAACCACATAGCTACCGGTAGAGCCCTCAGCCCCGATGAAGAACTACTCCCTCCTCATCATGGGAGGCAGCAACGGCGATGACAGAGGCTGTGGCGTCGATGGAGATGGCTCCGGGGGCAATTCCCCGTCCCGGCAAGGTGCCGAAACAGAGACTTCTGTCCCCCGAATTAGGGTTTTTGGTGGCGGCGGAGCTCGGAACTCTTCTGGAGAAATCGTCGATTGTTTTGTGAGTTTTAGGTCAGGGGCAATATATAGTCCAAAGGGCGTCGCGAGGAGGTGACGAGGCAGCGACACCACCCCTGGGGGCGGCCAAGGCCCAACCGCGCCCAGGGGCGTGTGGGGGCTGTGGGCCTCCCCAGACTTGTCCTTCTGGCTCCCGGAGTCTTCTGGCGTTCTAGAATTTCTGTAATTTTTTCAGATTTTTCTGAGCACTTTCATTTTTGGACCTTTTCTGCAATGCACAGACATAATAAACAGAAACTGGCACTGTGGCATCTTGTTAATAGGTTAGTCCAATAAATGTCATAATATGATATAAAGTGCATATAAAACATGTGACAATTGATATAAAACATGCATGGAACATCAAAAATTATAGATACGTTTGAGACGTATCAGCATCCCCAAGCTTAGTTCCTACTCGTCCTCGAGTAGGTAAACGATAAAAACAAAATAATTTTTGAGGTGACATGCTACCATCATAATCTTGATCAATAATATTGTAAGGCACATGTAAATGAATGAAGTGATCCAAGTCAATGGTCTATAGTTTGCTACCAAATAGATAATGAGTAAACAATGAATCACACAAGCTAAACGTTTTCATGAATAGTACTTTCGAGACAAGCATCAAACAGTTTTGCATAAGAGTTAACTCATAAAGCAATAGTTTCTAATAAAAGGTATTTAATCAACACAAAGGAAGAATTAAGTTTCAGCATTTGCTTCAACTTTCAACATATTTATCTCATGGATATCGTCAACACAAAGTAGTATAACAAGTCCAATACGTTGCATATAACGCATGTTGTAACAAAGTTGACACTAGTGTTTGCTTGTGGAAGACAGAAAGAATAGGAAAACTGACTCAACATAAAAGTAAAAGAAAGGCCCTTCGCAGAGGGAAGCAGGGATTAAGTCATGTGCTAGAGCTTTTAGGTTTTTGAAAGCATATAGAGATTGCATAAAATATTTGATACTCCTCCCAACCTTGCTAACACAAGCCATGGCTAACCGAATCCTCGGGTGCCTTCCATCAATCACATACCATGGAGGAGTATCTATTTTTGAGAGGTGTTTGTTAATTGTCAACGAATGGTAGCGGGTGAGAACAGTATTCTACCTGTCAAACGGACTTTTAAGAGCGGCTCCCATGAAGGACGTTATTTCTACCAGCAAGGCAGATCATCCCTCTTTCTCTTTGGTTTACACACATTCAGGTATTTCACTGTTTGTCATTGCTTACTGATGAATCAGGGCAAAAGTGTGAAGAGAATTAATTGGTTAAAGTTGTAATTAATTGGGACTGGGCACCCCGTTGCCAGCTCTTTTTGCAAAATTATTGGATAAGCGGATGTATATGCCACTAGTCCAGGTGTAAAAGTCCATTTGACAAATAGAATAAAGAATAACCACACTAATTCCTCATGAGCTAGTAAACATTGACACAAAAAGGGAATAATAACATTTTGAATAATTTAAAGGTAGCACATGAAAAATTTACTTGGAGTGGCAAGGAAATACCACATATAGGTAGTTATGGTGGACACAAATGGCATGGATTTTGGCTCAAGGATTTGGATGCACGAGAAGCATTCCCTCTCAGTACAGAGTTTAGGCTAGCAAGGTTTATGTAAGCAAACAAGAATATCAACCCGTACACCAAGTTTTATATGACAAACATATTGCAAACGTTATAAGACTTCATACCGTCTTCCTTGTTAACCAAACCCTGTTATTAGAAAATATCTAGACCTTAGAGATACCACCGATGCAAACCAAATTTTCAACAAGCTTTACGGTAGTTCTTCACTAATAGGCTTAACTCATGTGATGCACAAATTTAATCATGATCTACTTGTTAACTCAAAACAATTGACAAGCATCAAGTTATCCAAATTAGTGATCTACAAGATTAAGCAAGTTTTTCCTTATACCAATTACCACATGCAACATTTTCTGAACCAACCAAACACCAATCAATTTATTTAATCAACTCTCCAAACAATATAAGTGAAGCAAGAGAGTACTTTCTACAAAAGAAAGCTAATAGCTCTGACAAGAGATACATGAAAACAAGAGCTAAAAGCTGAACAGCGCTAGATATGAATACTCAACAAATATAAGTGAAGAATAGGAGTATTCTCATGAAAAAGCGGAGCGTGTCTCTCTCCCAATCAAGAATGCTAGGGTCCAGTCAAGCTTTATTGAAAATAAAAGTACAATACTGAAAATAAAAGCACACAGACGCTCCAAGAAAAGCACATATGATGTGAAAGAATTAAAATATAGTTTCACTAGAGATGACCTGATAATTTTGCGATGAAGAAGGGGATGCCTTGAGCTTAGACGCTTGAGTCTTCTTGAAATATGCTGGGGAGATCCATGGGAGCCTCCCCAAGCTTAAGCTCTTCACTCTTCTTGATCCTATTATATCATCCTTCTCTCTTGACCCTTGAAAACTTCCGTCACACCAAACTCAAAGTAGATCTCATTAGAGGGTTAGTGCATAATCAAAAACTCACATGTTCTATAAAGACGCAATATGACTTGTTACTTTAAACATTAGCTACAGCCACTGATGTTATGTGAAGCTCTTCCACCCAAAAAAGAATTTCACTCAACACTAGTAAAAGAGAGAATGCAAAATAAAAAGCATAATCTGTCTAAAACAGAACAGTCCGCAAAGACGAATTTTTTCGAGGCACTTACGACGCTCAGATCGAAAAACTTTGAACTAACGAAAGATGCATACATATCTGAGGATCACGCACAAAATTTTTCAGATTTAAATAATTTTTCTGTGATTTTACAGAAGCAAAACGGTGAACAGCAGAAATCTGTTCCTGCGCAGAAATCCAAATCTAGCATCATCTTCCTATTAGAGGCCTTACTTGGCACAACAATGCAAGAAAATAAAGATACAAAGGCATTGATACATAAGTAAACAGCACCTTGACTCAAATAAAATAAAAATAGCAGAAAATAAAAATAATGGGTTGTCTCCCACAAGCGCTTTTCTTTAAAGCCTTTTAGCTAGGCATGATAATTTTGATGATGCTCTCATATGTATAAGAGGTGAATATGAAAGAGCATCAAGAAGCAAATATCAAACACATTTAAGTCTAACCCACTTCCTATGCAAAGGAATCTTGTAAGAAAATAAATCAATAAAGCACAAAGTGACTATCATAGGAAGGCAAAACAAGTGCAACATCAAAACTTCAACATAAAGAGAGAGACTTAATATTATTGTGATGTATGAATCCATGTCTCCCTCTCTCATAATAACTTCAGTAGCATCATTGATAAAATCCACAATATAACCATCACATGAAACATTCTTATCATGATCCATATGCATAAAAGTATCAATATTTTCCACATAAGCAAAGTTCTTTTTATTAATAACAATGGGAGTAGGATCATCATGAAGAACTCGAACATGATAGACAAGTTGTATATTAGAGGGATGGTTTGAGTAATCCTCCATAATTATGACAAGTTTCATGAGGATGATTGTAATTATAACCTATGTCATATTTATCATAAATGATTATCAAAGACTGGAGGCATAGTATCATCATAAACAATAGAATAGTTATCTTCCAAAGTGTGTTCATTTGTAAACATATCATCATCATTTTTACTAGAAGGAGAGGTCTCAACTATATAATCATCGGTAGCAAAAGGATTTTCAAAAACATCACTAGGAGGAGAGGTTTCAAATATATAATTATTACTAGCAAAAGGATTTTCAAACACCTCATCCCCAAGCTTAAGCTTCCATATCATCATTGGAAGGAACATGGATAGTACTAATAGTATAGCAATTATTAACATCATCATTTTCAGAATTGGTACCCAAAAGATTTTCAATATCAAAAGTAGTGTGCTTTTCCCAATCATGATCACTACTATAAGTAACAGGCATAGGATCATCATCGAATTCAGACTCATCAGCAACAACTATAATAGGAGCAATATGCTTAGGGGAAGATACCGTTTCCTCTCTCCTTTTACTCCTCCTCTTCTTCTTCTTCTTCTTCTTCTTCTTCTTCTTCTTCTTCTTCTTCTTCTTCTTCTTCTTCTTTCCCTCTTTAGGAGGGAGAGGCTTGAAAGGAGGCTTCACCACATACCCTGGTTTATTGTTAGAAACAATAGAAGAAGCTTGGGAGGATTCCTCTTTTTCATTAATAAGAGCAAAACAAACATTAGTCCTTTCATATTTTGGTAAAGTCGATCCATCTTTTATAATATTTTGTATGTAAGTGTTGGCATGGCAATTGTTAGCACAATAGAGATGACATCCATGCAATACACTATTCATATCAAAAGCACTCATATCTAACGAAGAAGTTTTTCTTGATAACTCTTCACACCCCAAAAATAATGTAAGTTCATCATGCTGATTAGGAGTGATCATGTTATCACAAAAGTCTTTCGCAATATCCTTATTAGAACCTGAGCATTGGAATTCGAAGTGACCTTTTTATAGCAAAGTTCACAAATAAAAGGATAGAGGGCACAAACTTTTTCAGCAAGATCATTTAGAGCCCTGTGCCACATTCTAGCTTTTTCATTCCTATGATGGATACAATAATCTTCTTCGATTTGATTCTTTTCACAAGGTCTAAGTGCTCCACAAAAATTAACATGCTTATAAGAAATTGTATTTTCAGAAGTTTGAGCATGTTTATTGCAATCATTAGTAACAATTTCATTTTCCATGCAAGTGTCTTTGAAAGGTTCATGATATAAATCCCAATTTCCTTTAGGAATATTAATATGAGAAGCAAAGGCTTTACACAATCAACAATGATTTGAGAATCAAGACCATATTTAGCACTAAGCTCATGAAAACTAGCAGTTTCAACGAAAGACTTAATGCAATCATACTCATAGTTTATACCTGATTCTTTACCTTTGTCGTTCTCCCAGTCTTCAGTATTGCCTTGAATTGTTTCAAGAAGATCCCATTTAGCTTCAACCTTCTTACTTGTGAAAGAATCCTTTGAACAGGCATCTAGATAATCCTTGTAATGACCTGAAAGCCTTGCATAAAAATTAGTAACAATTATTTTCTCAGGATAAAATTTAGAGTAAAAGAGAAATTCAAGCTCCTTCCACTCCGAATGATGAGGATCATCCAGTAGATCATACCACTCCCTAGATTTGTCCTTAAGTGACAATGGAAATAATTTCTTCATGGCATTTTCTCTTGATAAACCTGCAACCTTAAACAACTCACAAAGTTCTGTAAGTTTCAACAAGTGATCACGTGGATGGACTGCTCCATCCCCTGCATAACGTCCATCCATAACCTTTTCAACAATTTCCATTGGTATTTAAAAAGGAATATTTTCAGTAGGTGGATTTAGAATATCACAAGCATCATTAGAATTATCACGTATAGGAGACAAAGTATTATCAAAGCAAATTTTCTCCTCCAAAGCTAGGGAACTAAAAAGATCATTTTTATCAAAACCGGCTTCCCCAAGCTTAGATTTTTCTATAGCATTAGCAATAATGGTGTTCAAAAAATTCATGCTAATAACATTGTTACCACTATTATGCAAACAAACTTCCATAGGTTTTTTAATTTTCTCTTCAAAAGCATCATGTCCTAATTCAATATAAAGTTCATAAAGATCTCTAATTTTGTTGTTGTTTTCCATTAAGGCTAACTAGTGAAATAAAAACAAGAAACAAAAAGATATAATTGCAGAATCTAAAGGAAATACCTTCGAGCACTCACATGTCAGCAATAGTGCTAGAAAATAGCTAAGTAGCTGGAGGATGTGAGTACCTTTTACCTTACCTCCCCGGCAACGGCGCCAGAAAATAGCTTGATGTCTACGCACACTTCTATTCTTGTAGACAGTGTTGGGCCTCCAAGTGCAGATGTTTGTAGAACAGTAGCAAGTTTCCCTTAAGTGAATCACCTAAGGTTTATCGAACTCAGGGAGGTAGAGGTCAAAGATATCCCTCTCAAGCAACCCTGCAATTAAGATACAAGAAGTCTATTGTGTCCCCAACACACCTAATACACTTGTCAGATTATAGGTGCACTAGTTCGGCGAAGAGATAGTGAAATACAAGTAATATGGATGATTATAAGTGGTAATTACAATCTGAAATAAAAATGGCAGCAAGCAAACATGAGACAAAATGAGAGTAAACGGTGTTTCAATGCTTGGAAACAAGGCCTAGGGATCATACTTTCACTAGTGGTCACTCTCAACAATAATAATATAATTGAATACATAGATATTTCCTCTTTACTATGCTACTCTGAGTTATTCTCTCGTTGGATAACGAACACCAATCCACCGCGTAGGGCTATAATAGCACACCTTAAAGTCGCATTCCACATCTAGGGAACCCCACACTGTCAACTTGAGCGCCCTAAATAGTACTAGACAAACACCGCAATTTCATAGAGACATCCAACGCAAATAATAACTCATGATAAGTATTCATGTTATCTTTAGCCTAAGAGCCACACACGGGGCGCACACTGTCAACTTCGCACCGTGGGACAAAGGTGACTCCGAAGATTACATTAATAAAACCACTTGAGTAGCATATAGGATAATGAAGAGTAACATATATGGATTCAACTAGATTACAAAGCTCATGATCACATAAAGATCACACCATGGGAGAGAGAGATAAACCACATAGCTACCGGTAGAGCCCTCAGCTTCGATGAAGAACTACTCCCTCCTCATCATGGGAGGCAGCAACGGCGATGATGGAGGCGGTGGCGTCGATGGAGATGGCTCCGGGGGCAATTCTCCGTCCCGGCAGGGTGCCGAAACAGAGACTTCTGTCCCCCGAATTAGGGTTTTCGGTGGCGGCGGAGCTACGGAACTCTTCTGGAGAAATCGTCGATTGTTTTGTGAGTTTTAGGTCAGGGGCAATATATAGTTCAAAGGACGCCGCGAGGAGGTGACCGAGGCAGCGACACCACCCCTGGGGGCGGCCAAGGCCCAACCACGCCCAGGGGTCGTGTGGGGGCTGTGGGCCTCCCCCAGACTTGTCCTTCTGGCTCCCGGAGTCTTCTGGCGTTCTAGAATTTCTGTAATTTTTTTAGATTTTTCTGAGCACTTTCATTTTTGGACCTTTTATGCAATGCACAGACATAATAAACAGAAACTGGCACTGTGGCATCTTGTTAATAGGTTAGTCCAATAAATGTCATAATATGATATAAAGTGCATATAAAACATGTGACAATTGATATAAAACATGCATGGAACATCAAAAATTATAGATACGTTTGAGACGTATCAGCCTGGTTCAACTCCTCGTGGGCCGCTCGCTCGGCGAGCAGCTGGGAGGCGTCATGCGCCAGCCCCTCCGCCTGGGCTATGAGCTGCGGCTGCTCCAGCGCCTGGGCGTTGAGCTGCTCGTATGCCGCCCGCTCTGCGGCCATGAAGGCGCGACAACGGGCATCCCGCTCCATGATGGCGGCCTCCACGGCGTCGCCAGCCACCTTGTAGCCGAGCATGACCTGGCGGCTTGCCTGCTCGTTGCGCCAGCTCTCAAACGAGTTGACGGCAACCACCTGGTCTGGCCACGGCGGCGGCGGGAGCGCCTGCTCCGGCTCCTGCTGCGGCGGCGGCGGGACCTCATCGAGCTCGGGTGGCGGCTCCTGGCTGGGGTACGGCACCTGCACTGGCTCCTGCTCCTCCTGCTCGTCCACGTCGACGTCGTCCACATCCGCCCAGTCGAACGGCTGTTCATCGGCGGGGCGTCCTCCTGCGTCATGGTGTGAGCACGGCGTGCTGCCTGGGTGAGGGTGGCCCATGAGGTGGCGAGGCGGCGAGGCATGGTTGCTCTGGGCTACGGCTCGTGGTGTGGTGAAATGGCTACACGGCGAGCGACGGTGGTGATGTGGTGAAATGGCTGTACGGCGGAGGCCTCTTTATAGCCATCCAGGATCGAGGCGGGAAACGGAGTCGGGAAGCGGTGGCGCTGGCGGGAAGCGCCGGGTGTGTGAGTACGCGTCTCGTCGGAGTTAATGGCGGTGAACGATTCGGCCACGCCGACGCTTGGGAATTCGAGAAAGGCTGGGCGCTCAGCAGGCGCCGCCGTAAATGCGAGGCGTGCCGCAGACGCATCGCCGTCCCGTCCCTTCGTCGCCTGCGGAAACGCGTCGCCATTAACGCGGGCGGAACGGCCTCCTGCACGGCGCTATTAGAGCACCTGTTCGCGCCGTGTCTCTATGACGGGTGGGCCTCACATGCCGGAGGGCGTGTGAGTTTGGAGGCCCTCTCGGGGGTGCCGGACACATTTCTCTCGGGGCGACCCTTTGGGGGTGTCGCTAGTGGCCGATTTTGGCGTCCGGACCTACAATGGGCCTTTGGGGTCATTTGGAGGCCCCAATGAAGATGCTCTTATGCCGTGAGAGTAGTTGTCTTTGTCTGGTCTGGGAGTAGATTGAAGCAAAACTTTTACCTCCATTTTGAAAATAAAATAAAATAATCAGGAATAACTTTAAACTAGTTGCCTTTTGCACTTCATGGAGCTTGCGTCTTACGTATAACCACGGTAGTTTAACGGGTGTAGTCAAGAGTGCAATAATACTCTGATGTGATCCATAGCTCACTGCGCAGCTCTCTCTCAAAGAGTCCGTAGTAAGAATATGCTTGCGTCTGTCCTAATGTGTTACTAGGGATTGCCGCGCCCGTTTGATAAATTTCATATATCTTTTTTCAAAAAGTTGTCAAAGTACGAATGATATTTTAATTCAGAAGAGTTTGCGTTTAAAAGAATGTTGATGTTTTGAAAATTGTCCTTATTGGAATGTGTTCAAATTTGTATTCTTTTAATGTTAACAAAATGATAAAATTTGGAAAGGTATTTAAAATCCTGAAGTGAAATGGTGAAATAGGTTTTCTAAAATTGGACAATTTGAAATTTATTCAAATTTGAATTATTCTAGCTTTGGAAGTCATATTAAATTTTGAAATGTTCAAATGTTTACTTTGAGTTGGAATGCTTAAATATGTTTGTTTTTCAATGAAAATATCCAAATGTACGCCAATCTGAATTTGTCGAACTTATTTGTTTTTGTCAAAAGTAGTTATCATTTTTTGTGTCTAGCATTTTGATAATATTTGTCATATTTTGTCGATGGGTATTTATTGGCGTGTCCGTTTGATAATTTTCAAATATCGTATTTAAGAAGTTGTTGAAATATGAATGCTATTTTGATTCGGTAAAGTTTGCGCTTAAAAGAATGTTGATGTTTTGAAAATTGTCCTTATTGGAATGCATTCAAATTTGTATTCTTTTAATGTTAACAAAATGATAAGATTTGGAAAGATATTTAAAACCGTGAAGTATGTAAATGTGGAATTTGAGTTGAAATGATCAAATAGGTTTTAAAATTGGACAATTTGGAATTTGTTCAAATTTGGATTCTTTTAGTGTTTATGGAATGATATGTGTTGGAAGTCGTATTAACTCTTTGAAATGTTTAAATTTGTAATTTGAGTTGGAATGCTCAAATATGATCGTTTTTTCATAGAAATATGCAAATGTAGGCCTATCTAAATTATTGGAGGTTGTTTGTTTTTTTTTTGTCAAAAAATAGTCAACATATTTTTCCATGGCATTTTGATAATATTTCTTAAATTTTGTCGACGGATATTTTTAGAATTTAAATTTTCTAGATTTGCAATATTTTGAAAAAGGTTCTGAAGTAGTTGGAATGATTATTTTGTGTTTTACAAATTTTGTAAAGTTGGCTTGAGGTGATTTGAAGTTGTGTTTGAAAAATTACAAAAAATTTGAATAAAAGGAAAAGAAAACAGAAAGAAAAAAACAAAAGGCCGAGCCAGCCGCATAGAAAGCGGCCCGGCCCAGCTAGAAGCCCACCTCCCGCAGCCCAAGTCCACTGTGACGTCAGAGTGATGTCACAGGTGGCCGGACTCTGCCGAGGCGGCGCGGACGACGCCGGCGTCGCGGCAGTGCGCTTCGGGATGCGCAGGTGAGCGCGTGGGGTGCGCCTGGAGGCGAGCTGCGTGCAGGTGGCGGCGCCGGCGTTTTTAAGTCACCGGAGCGCCTCCGGCGACGTGGAACGCAGCGGCGGACGCCGACCGTGGCGCGGACGATTCCGGCGAGGCGGCGGAGTTCCGGCAGGCGAGAGTGAGCTAGGAGGGAGAGGAAGGGGTGGCGGAGGCCGCCGTGCCCGTTGATCTAAACGGGGAGGGCCACAGCGGCGGGGGCACACGTCGGCGCCTCCGACGATTTCCGGCGTCGCACGCGAGAAGAAAGGAAGGGGACGATTTTGTGGTGGCGTTTTTTCTAAAAGGACCCTGTGGTTCGCGCGATTTGCAAGGAGGTCCTCTACAGTGCAAAAGATTGGACTGCGGGGCAGTGTTTGGATCTGTGAGGGTCCTTTTTGTAAAAGAGCCAGGTTGACCGGCTGCCACCGGCGCGACCGGCCGGTGACCGGGACGCGTGGCGGCCGCTGATTGGCAGAAAGTCAAGAGCTACAGTATCGCGCGTTACTGTAGCGACGTGTGGTGCATATGTCTCGTTGATGGACGCGATCGAACGGCCGAGGATAACAGGGTGACGTGGATGCTGGATTGAAGGCTCAATCTGACCTACTTTCATATATAGTACTAGTTGAATTCGGCGCGGCGACACGCCGCGTCCTTGATGAGATATTTTGGTGATGGTAAATAAGTTTGTTTCCTTCAAGCAAGCGTCGGACTATTCGAAATAGAATTATGAAACTTGTATGCCAATTTCGTCAGTGCAGAAAGTTGTATACATCAGAAAAGAAACTATACAGTGAAAGAATAAGTAATAGACTAAGGCTCCTATAATTTTTTTCATGGAACACTATTCAGACCTACTTCAATTTACTTTATATTATCCATTGAGCATTAAACAAATGACTATACATATGCAATCTGGTAACTGACAATATGAACGACCACTTGCAAATTACATGGCCTAATTTTGGAGAGTTTCATCTAGCTAAGCAAGCAAAACACAATTGAACAAAAGAGCGGAACCATCATATTTTATAATCAGTAAGACTACCTTGCATACTAATTTGAGGGGAACTAATGAAGAAGCAAACACCAATTAGAATATGCCTTGAAAGAGAACATATATATGTTGAAGCAGGTGAGACATCTCGTACAATGGTTCGATGCATATCTATCCGCTGACAACTGCATATAGGCATAAATGATGAAAATACAAATATAAACAGTCCATAATAGCAGGGAAAGCATACTAAAGTTCAATTCAAATATATTGAGCCTTTTTATTTTTTCTCAGATTGGTAACTGTTGTCAACCTATAGACAACAATGGAATTGAATTGATTAGTACTAATTATATACAATGTGTTCTTCCTAACAATGCTACAAACTAATCCAAGGTATCAAATAAGAGGGACAATATGAACATCATCACATTATTATGGGAGACACCTGAACAATGAATAGTCTATCTTGTGTATGGGAGCATAGTTATATTGGCCCCAAGTTCGCTTTTAACACATAGTTGCACCAGATCAAAGGGCGCAATAAGAATTAGGTCTATTTTTTGTCATCATGGAGGCACTCTGAACATTATATATGAAGTTTCGTAGTGCAGAGATTAATTATGTAAAAGCTATATATGGTTTTGTACATTCATCACACACATCTTAAACCATAGAGGCCACCAGCTATAAGCCTATAACACTGCCACTTCAGCACAAAGAAACCTTACTCTCTTATCACAAAATATGATGCATACTGAATATGACTACTTTGCAAATGGAGCATCGTACTACACTGCCACTTTATGTTTAGATTTGGCTTTAGACCCGTAATAAGATTCATGATTGACTAAATACGTATCCAAAAATAATCGTATGCCATGATATTGCAGTAACTAAGCCAGCGTACAGGTAACAAAACAAAGTGCAGAACAACCTTTCGATGAGCGAGCAATAAACAAATCAATTTTTGATGTACATTTAATTGCCCAATAGGAATGAAATAATCAGGTAAGGAATCAACCGTATACAGTTTCAAACAAACTCAATGTTCCTGCTAAATTTGGGTGGGAAATACATAATTACGAATTATTTGTGGATGTCAACCTCCATCCATCCTATTTTGAGACTAATGAGCTCTAACCTTGCAATGCTAGAAGCAAACTATGGTTCAGTCATGGAAGCAGTGGCACACGCTTTATAATTTATTATTATCTATAATCCTAATACCGTTCAAAATTTGTATAGTTAATGTAAAAGCTAAATTAAGAAATACTTTCATTGTGTTTGCTTCCATGCAGTCCCAAATATACTCTGAAAAAATCCATTGACACTCAGCAAATGAAAAAAATAAATGAATCTGCATGCTTAAACACAATGTCATGCTTGAGCGAATAAATACCTTATTTAAAAAACATAGCAGCGGAGTGATGAGCAGGATCTTTGAAATAATCATTGTCAGTGTACCAAAGCTGAACCTAGAAAGGACCATTGCCTGTATACGTAACAAAGCTTATCGTATGCAGGTTGATGTTCCGAACATGCACATGAACTTCAGATGATGTACATGAGTCCAAAAATCATCTTCAAGCTACATATATAGATTCATTAATAATCAGAGGAGTAAACCATTTGAACCTATGTTGCTGAAAAAATCTAGGCCTTCAGTTAATTTATTTGGAACTCTCCTGCAGAAAAGGATACATAATATGATCTATGCTGATAAGCATTGTAAATGGGAAAAACAACTATATTGGAAAAAACGAGTATTAGCTACTGCCAGGATAATGTATATACGTGCAGTATTGATGCGTAGAGAAAGAAGCGTAGCATTGATTTGTACACTTTCTTACGGGGGGAAAGGAACGCACAGTATGTCAGTTAATCAGCTTATAAAGTAGCAAACTAATTGGAGAATAAAATATCGGTTGTGAGGACTTGTAGGGGTCCCTGCAAGGCTGCAACCAGGAATATATGATTTCTTATTTGGAGATACTGAGGCTCGATCGTTAGTAAATTTAAGTGAGAGATCGTTAGACTGGACTTATGGTAGTTGATAAACTACAAACCGTAACATCTATACCTGATAGATGTACATGAAGTACACCCATCGTTGTCAAATAGATCATGCCCATGAGAAGTAAGAAACATAGGATCTAAATCGCCAAACATCGTCTAGCCTTCTGCCAGTGCAGACCATCACGGCCCATGAAGAGCTCGTCGATATGGTACCAACATGTGTGAGGGAAAGACATTAGGCAGGCAGGTATATAGACGATTCCCAGCGCGCTGCTTCGAAAATATGTGGTCTAAGATGCATTATTAGATATGTTTAAAACATAAAATTTGTGGAAAATAGATATTGGTAGTGCCATATTCTTTAATTCAGAAATCAAAATAGTAGTAATGCCATTACCATGAAACACGAAGTGTAAGAAAAGAGGTGAGTATGTGTGCATCCATACATACCTAGTCCAAATGAATGTGTTTCTCAATGGTTGCAAGCCAACCTGACATAACACCAAGGATATTAAAAGAGGAAAAATAGGCCACATACAAATTTAAGAATGAAATTAAGAGAGCTAATAAAAGCTTGTGGAATTGACAGGCAACATTGAGCAATATTTTGCTTACCAAATCATTTGATGACTGGAGGTAGGAGCGGGAGCGCACATGCAAGTAAAAATATTCTCAACCTGACCGCTGCCCTCTCTGCCTCTTTTTTATCCTTACCTCCCAAAGGCCAAATCCAACACATTGGTAGTCTGCTTAATTCCAGCGCTTTGTGGCAGATCGATCTGGAGACTTGGGCCACGGTAGAAGCAGAGGAAGAAAGAACAGAGCCCGACCTGCAGGTTCTTCCGCTCTTTGGCTCTGCAGTGTGAGGTGCAGCTTGCGTGGATGGATCCGAAGCCGCCGCAGCCTTGGCCTCCAGCTCCGTCTCGTCCTCAAGCTCTGAAATCCCCTCCATGGGCTTCATCTCGGCGTAGACAACGACCCAGACGCGGACGGCGGGAGGGTCAACAGGGTCGGACTGGAGGAGCGCGACCGCCATGAATCGACGGAGCGCGTCCCCGACGCGGCCGAGCAGTAGTAGGCCGCGTGCATCGCCGCGAGCGACCGCCTGACGGCCGTGGACCAGATCAGCGCCGCGCATCAGGCGACGAAGAATGAATCGCCTGGGTAGGAATGGAGAGGACTGCGAGGGGCGTCGTTCGCGCCACAGCACGGCGGCGGAGGTGGCCGGACCTCGCCGGATTGAAGGGCCGATGGCGGAGGCGACCAGAGGCGCGGGAGCGAGAGGGGAGAGGAGAGTGTGAGTGACATTTTTGCAGAAAAGTACTTCGGTTTTATGAAAATTACAAATAGGTCCCTCCACAGGGTACTGTTCAATACTGTAGCTAATGTTCATGAACAGTACCCCTAAGCGCGGAGAGGCCGCGAAATCGCTCAGCTTTCATATAGTTAGAGACTGTGTGTGTGCATATGGGCTATATACAGACTCAGCTGACGAGCATCAGACATTTTACTGTCAACTGATCTGTCTTAATTTATCGAGTGGTAGTCCTGTTGCTATACGTAGTAGTGCATGCAGGGTACAGACCGCTAGTTGACTAAACTAATGTTTCATCCTCGATCGATCAACAGAGAACATTTTACACTAGATTTCGGGATATCTGAATGATATAAGGGTGAACGGCGAAAAAGCAGTGGGCGTATCCCGTCCCGTGTGGCAAGATTCAAAGCTGCCGAAATCAGACGTACGGTTTTGCAGAAACTCGTGTTTGTTTTAGCTAGCTATAACCAGAGGCAGCCAGTGGAGCTAGCTACTCGATCGATCCAGCTACTCCCTCCGTTCCAAATTAATTTGAACAAATGGAAGTCAATTAATTTGGAACGGAGGGAGTAGTTGCAATTGCGTGCGGGTTTGTTTCCTCGATCGGGACGGAGACGCGGCGACAGAGACAGTACAAAGCACAAGCGCATGCATCGCATCAGCATACTCGTGGTCGTGGTGGGAGGACAAGAGGCAACATATCTAAAGCCTCAATTGATTCTGTAGGATTTAGATACTATGGATTTTTTCCTTCCGAATGTGTTTTATTCACAGGATTGTAAGCTGCAGGCATTATTCCCGTAGGAACTTTGTAGTGTATTTTTATAGGAAAACAAACATGACCTCATACGTTTCGCAAAAAAAAAAAAAAAACATGACCTCATACACAATGGAAAAATTCCTATAGCTTGTTCCTGTGTCCGCAGGATTCCACTGGAAAGGGCAACTCAATCCTACACAATCCCTATTCAAACTACCATGTAAGGGCTTGTTTGATTTGTAGGGATAGGAAATATGGAGGGATAGAAAAAGTAGAGGATTGGTTTGGACTGCCCATTGAATCCTACGGGAATGAAAACTATGGGAATTGGCACAAGTGGGTGTTTGATGGCACTGTAGGAAAATCACAGGAACCCAATAGCAATAAAATATTATTATTTGAAGTGTGGGCTTTCAAACATGTAGCCATTGCTCACTAAGCTAGCCGTTGGGCTCCAGAATCATATATATATATATACACAACGTTCTTCTTCAGTATCTATATTCTTCATACATATGCAGCCTATTCTTCATGCACATACTGCTAGTTGGGAACTTCAAAGTCGTTAGCAGTGCAAGCTCACCAAGTCATCAAACTGAGGTTAGTTCTTGTCTTGTAGATGTTTTCCGTCCGTCGGGTGCGGATCTTCAGTTTCTTCAGTTGTAACTTCAGCCAAAGGAGTAGCATGGTAGAATTACATCATCGATCGACTATATTTTGTAATTACATATCTGACCATAATATAATGTAACCTCGTAATTTTTTGTAGGCTTGTTTCCCATTGCATCAATGGCTCCGAGCTATCGTCGCAGATCATAGAATGAGGGTGAGTTTGCTCTCTTTGTTCTCCCTACTTTAGCAGAATCATCACAACCATTGAGAAGAGCGATGCACACTTCAATACTTACAGGTGCACGTCGTTTAAGTGAAATCTTAGACGGACATGAAGACCTATGCAAAAGGCACTTCAGAATGGAGATCGACATCTTTCAAGCTTTGGTTCAGAAAATGCACGAGAGAGACCGCCTTGTTGATGGAAGAGATGTCTCAGTAGACGAGCAAGTTGCTATATTTTTATATGCATTAGCTAAGAATGCAACCAATAGTACTTTGGCAGATTGGTTTCAGCATAGTGGGCAGACAATTAGTTTCTATTTCGGCCAAGTACTTGATGCTATTACAAAGCTCTCACATATCTACATATGTCCACCTTCTCTACACCCGCATCCCATCTTGAACAAATGCAGGCAAGCTGTACTCAACAATTGCTATGAAGAAAATCTGGAATTTTAACCCTCTTCCGTGTGCACCACAATATTCTGGGTTTTTTAGATATCAAAAATTCGAACAGTATAAGAAAAGGCATTCTAACTTCTATGTAATCTTGGCCTTTGGACGAATCTTTCTTCAGCAGCTTACACTTACGAATAGCTATGAAGAAAATCCCAAAAACAGTGAGTTCAATCTCTAAATCGGAGAGAATCTACAATATGTTGCAGGCTATGACCAATTCAAACCAATCAAAACTAATTGCAAGGTAGCAAAACAAGAAGGGATGGAAGCCTGGAGGAACAAATCCAGATCTGAGATAGCCTATAACCTATCTTGCTGCTGGACATGGAGAGGCACGGTGGTGCAGCAGGGGCAGTGGAGGAGCAGAGCGGGAGGGCGCACGGAGGAGCTGAGAACCTGCCGGCGCGGCCGCACGGCTGTGGAGCAATCCAAGTCAATCGATGTGAACCAAACGAGGCGGCGCTGCTCTGAGGAGAAGTGTTTCTCTTTTTTTTTTTTTAATGTACACGCATCTGGATTATAATAAGCAAGGATTACAACGAAAGCACTGGAACCCTCCAGACACGGGACAGCTGTCCCCCTTTTTACAGAAAACACCCCAAAAAACAAGAAAATTACAAACACAACCCTGGGGATTTCTGCAACACCAAATCCGCTGCCGACCAAAACTCCATCACCGCGCCGCCGTAGAGGAAGACGAGACGGAGTCGACCAGCCGCTGAATCGCCTGCACCAGCCTCTTGGGAAACCAATCCCGTTGATGTCGCCGCAAGGACTGCTCGCCGGAATCGACGAGACCTTGGCGTCGATGAAAGAGCATCGGCGGGGGGCACGCCCCGACCGGAGCAGACGCTCGAGCCGAGCTCGGCAAGAAACGCCGGCGTCACAGCTCGGAAGATCACCAGTAAAGGGGAAAGCCTGCAAAATCTCCACCTCCGCCCCATCCTTTTCCCCACCTCGGAGATCTGAAGAAAACAGAGGCAGAGCACGATTCACCTCGAGCTTATTGAAGAACGCATCTTCGAAATCCTCCGAAGATCCGTAGAGGAAGTGTTTCTCTTTTCTTCTAATAGATAAGCTGAGAAGGTACGCGAAGAGGTGTTTTGGCGGCAAGAGCAGAGCGAGCGGCGCGCGCGCTTCTCTTCGCGCCATAGGAAATTTTCCAAGAGCTTGGACCTAATGGAAATATTCCTACGGGACACACTAGCGAAAATCCCATAGGAAAGAATCCTAGGGATTCAATTCCTTCGTATCAAACAGCTTCGGTAGGAAAAAAATCCTTCAGATCAGAATCCCACGAAAATCTTGCGAGATTCCTACGAATCAAACGAGCCCTAAATCTAAGGAGGCCTAAGTCACATGATACCGTAATACTACCATACTATCTGTGATCTAAAAAAATTGGTCGCGACTAGTACTATTCAGTTGTATGTGTTCGGCTCTTTTCCCGCGACAATTAATCCGGACGGAGGGAGTAGTATTTATGAGTTTCTAAGCAGTAAATTTATGAGTGTTGATGTGTGTTTACAATTTCTAAAAACAAAATAGTGTATTTCGAATTAGGTAATTAAAAATCTAGTGATTCCGAGCACATATTTTATAAACACTCACAAATTTGTTTCAATTTTCTTACAGACGTATGTATCTCATAAATCTATCCAAGGCTTACATAGTCGAGGGAGACGTGTCTCTGACAGGATCACAAGATGGTGCTTTTTTTTTTAGGGTGACAAGATGGTGCTGCTGCCATGACACTACATCATGTTCTATGTCCGGAACTATCAATCGGGCGGTGATCCAGAATGAAAAACACGTGACCGTAATAACAACAAACAATGGCAAGGACCAAAACACTGTTCTTAAGTCCCAGCACAAGGAACAAATCACTGTTCTGATGTGGCCCGATCTAGGGGCATGCCAGCGACGCAAATCACTGTCCAGGCGAAGGAATATTCACACACGGGAAAGCCCTAGATACCAATACAATAACATGCATGTGCTGTGCGAATTTGACTTGTTTGGTTAAACAAAACTTGATTTCATCATTCGGTAGAGCCGGTGGAGCATGCACGTATAGGGGCCCTAGCGACGGCTGCACTTCTAGACGGACGTAGTACGTGGCAATGTGCCCACGTAGGTGCGATACTGTGCGTGAGCCTGACTGCTTTTGCTTCTCGTTTTCTTCTCCGCTTTCTGAGAATCAGGTGGCCTAGTTTTCTAGGGTCACGGTTCGGGCAGGAGGGGATTTTTCCTTTTCTTGCCAATTTCATACTCCCCTCCTTCTAATTGCTTGCTAAAACTGAATAAAAGTTTCGGTTTAATCAAAATTAATTAACCCTGACATAAATTTAACCTTTAGCTTTTGATTTGGGTTAATTAATCATGATTAACTTGTATAATTGGGCTCTGTCCCGAAGCAAACTTGATAGGATTAATACATTAGCATGCATACATGGGCTAATCTGTGACATAAACATCACAATCATGGCTAAAACTTTATCTTTAGAAATTAATCCGAGGGCAATTATGCATGCACGTGTGCTAACAGTACGACATCAGATTATTAAACTTCCGGTTAGCACTTAAATACTTCAAAAGCATGCACATCCAAATTTAGGCTGAGGCTAAACAAGATCCCCTAATCATACTTAGGGTTCTAATGCAATCAAATCGGCTCTGATGCCATTGTTAGAACGTATTCCTCATTAGGGAGGACAATTAACGTAAACTGATTGCTAGTAGAACACCTAATTGGATCTTAACAGTGGGGCTAGGGGATGCACTTACGAGTAATTGAAGAGGACGTGATTGCCTGCTTGATGCAGGCAGAACTAGAGGTTGTTGGAGTAGTGGATGAAGAGCTGCAGGTCGAGGTAGTCGTCGCCGGAGCACCGTAGTCGAGGAAGAGGAAGCCCATGGCCGCCGGCACTGCAATCCTGGTGGCCGGCAGTGGTTGTTGGCCTTCCCGTTGCTTCAGCACACCCTCAGATCGGAAGGGTCTTAGAGAATTGGGGGGACTAGATAAAACGTACGTGAACTAACTTAGTCGTAGGTATCCAGGTCCCCACCCTTTATATGCGTGCTAGCAACAGGGGACCAAAACCATCTGTCGGTTAGGGGTGCCCCCGATCAGGGCGATTCTGTTGGGTCAAAGGCCACGAACGTTGGTTCCTGGCCTATCCCTTTAACGTTATCTTTTACTCGGTCTAAGCCGAGATCAACCAACATTCTCCCCCTTGATCGTTAGGCTCAAACTTCATTCGCCCATTCTTCATAGGAATAATACATCAAAGTAAGGTGTTACAATAGCTTCATGATCATATCCCACTCCTACTGAATTCTTTAGCAACAGTAGACTTCAAAGGACTGCAAACATATACATTACACCATGCAGACTTTTTGCAATGACTTACACTGTCCCCTCGCCCCCTCCTGCCACATCAAGTTGTCTACTGATTGCGTGGATCACACGTTCGCTGGGAGACCCAAGAGGAAGGTATGATGCAGTGTAGCAGCAGTTTTCCCTCAGTATGAAACCAAGGTTTAATCGAACCAGTAGGAGCAAGAAATCACTTCGGAAGGTTGTCAGTGGCACGCTGACGTGGAGCCTGCACACAACACAATCAAACTACTTTGCCCCAACGAAACAGTGAGGTTGTCAATCTCACCGGCTTGCTGAAAACAAAGGATTAAACGTATGGGGTGGAAACAGTAGTCAATTGCAGAGAATAAAAAAGAACAGTGTTTGCAGTTGATTGTATTATCAGTGTAAAAGAATGGACCGGTGTCCACAGTTCACTAGTGGTGTCTCTCCATAACAGATAACTAACATGCTGGGTGAACAAATTACAGCTGGGCAATTGACAAAATATTGAGCGCATGACAATGCATATATATGACATGATGATTACTATGATATTCATGTGGGCATTACGACAAAATACATAGACCGTTATCCAACAGCGTCTATGACTAATAATCCACCGCTAGGTTGTCATACCGAGTTCCCCGTTGGTATTAAGTTGCAAGAAACGGATAATTGCATTAAGTAATGTGCGTAAACTAAACAAATGCATTAGACCTAACGGCGTACCCTTAAGCTAAGCATCGGTTTATTTTATCCCTAGTGGCAACAGCACATCCACAATCTTAGAAGTTATTGTCACTCTCCCAGATTACCGGAGGCATGAACCCACTATCTAGCATAAATACTCACTTTTGGAGTTACAAGCATCTACTTGGCCAAAGCATCTACTAGTAACGGAAAGCATGCAAGATCATAAATAACATATACGATAGATTGATAATCAACTTGACATAGTATTCAATATTCATCAGATCCCAGCAAACACAACATGTAGCATTACAATAAGATGATCTTGATCATGATAGGCAACTCACAAGATCTAAACATGATAGCATAAAGTGGAGAGACAACCATCTAGCTACTGCCATGTACCCGTAGTCCAAGGATGAACTACTCACGCATCACTCCGGAGGCGGGCATGGTGATGTAGAGCCCTCCGGTGATGATTCCCCTCTCCGGCAGGGTGCCGGGAAGATCTTTTGAACCCTCCCGAGCTAGGGTTGACGGCGGCGGCGTCTCTGTAACTTTTCGTGGATAATGGCTCGGGTATTTAGTCTTTTCGCGTCGGGAGGAATAAATAGGCGAAAGGGCGGCGGCTGCGGAGCCACGAGGGCCCCACACCACCCCACGACGCGGCAGGGGGACCCGCGTGGCCCCATGGTGTGGGCGCCACGTGGCTCCTCTCCGTGTCTCCTCTGGACTCCGTCTTCGTGTTGGAAAAATAGGAGGTTCTGTCCAAGTTTCGTCTAATTACGAGAATATTTCCAGACTAGCTTTTCTGGAATACAAAAACAGCAGAAAACATGAACTGACACTGTGGCATCTTGTTAATAGGTTAGTCCCAGAAAATGTATAAAAATGTTATGAAGTGTATATAAAACATGTAACAATTGGTATAATATCAACATGTAACATCAGAAATTATAGATACGTTTGAGACGTATCAAGAATCCCCAAGATTAGTTCTACTCTTCCTCGAGTAGGTAAAACGATAAAAACAAAATAATTTCTGAGGTGACATGCTACAATCATAATCTTGATCAAATAATACTGTAAATCACATGTTATGAATGAAGTGATCCAGGTCAATGGTCTATAGTTTGCTAGCAAGTAGATATTGAGCAAACAACTGAATCATATAAGCAAAAACTTTTCATGACTAGTACTTTCGAGACAAGCATCAAGGAGTTTTGCATAAGAGTTAACTCATTGATGCATGTAAAATGCATACATGAACTTTACATTATTGTACTTATATTCCAGTCATATTTGCATCATATAAGGGTTATATCAATGTTTTATAATTATTTTTGGAATATTTCATGATTTTCCTATTTTATGGAATTAACCCTGCGCAGGCAGAAAACCCTATTTTCCATACTTTAATGTTTCAGGGACCCAAACGACGTCCAAATGACCTGGAAATTTACGAGCATCAGTTTTTGGAAGGAACAAAGCGTGGGAGCGAAGGAAGCAAACAAGCGGAGGCCCGAGGGCCCAGATGAGTGGGCCCACGCAGCCCATGTACCTAGCCGCGTGGGACCCCCCTTTTGGTCCTCGGAGCTCCGTTGACGTCGATCTTTCCTCCACCGACTCCGTTTTGACCTAAAACCGCCTATAAAAATAGTCCCCCGACGTTCTCTGGAAGGAGCGTCGCAGAAACACCGAAATAGAGACCTGGAGTTGGAGATTGGAGGGGGAAAACTCCAGCGGGGCGTGATGCATGTAAAATGCATATATGAACTTTGCATTATTTTTACTTATATTCCAGTCATATTTGCATCATATAAGGGTTATATCACTGTTTTATAATGATTTTGGGAATATTTGACACGTTTCCTATTTTTTATGGAATTAACCCTGCGCAGGCAGAAAACGCTATTTCTATATTTTAATGTTTCAGGGGCCAAACGACGTCCAAATGAACTGGAAATTTCCGAGCATCATTTTTTTGGAAGGAACAAAGCGTGGGAGCGAAGGAAGCAAACAAGAGGAGGCCCGAGGGCCAAAATAGGTGGGCCCACGTGGCCCCTGTACCTGGCCGCATGGGGCCCCTCCTTTTGGGCCTCGGAGCTCCGCTGCCGTTGATCATTCCTCCACCGACTCCGTTTTGACCTAAAAACGCCTATAAAAATAGTCCCCCGATGTTCTCTGGAAGGAGCGCCGCAGAAACACAGAAACAGAGACCTGGAGTTGCAGATTGGAGGGGGAAAACTCCGGCGGGGCGCTGCCGGCGTGGTCTCCATCTTCTCCAACGACTTCTCCACCGTCTCCATGATGAAGAGGGAGTAGTCCACCTCTGGACTATGGGTTTGTGGAAGTAACTTATGTATCTCTCTCTCTCGAGCTTCACTAATTAGTACCATATGAGCTGCTGAACATGATTACGGTCATCTATGTAATACCTTTGTGGTGGATCTTTTTATGAGTTAATATATGTTTGAGATTGCAATGGTTTTGTTTCAGTTATGAAAGTAGATGCATATTATGTACCCCGTTCTTATTTACTTGTCATGATCAAGCATGTTTATGCGAGCGTGTGAGGGGGAACTTGTGCATTAGTTGGAGTAACGGGGGGTGGCTAGTGAAGTGAACGTGAGAGAAAGTTCTGCGATCCACTTGGGTGTTTTACCTTACTTTGTTGCCTCACTAGGGATAAAAAGAAATAGCATGCTACCGGAGATGTGGGCGTGACCATTGCCACTACTCCATGACTAGATCTAGCATGTTCTTATTTTAACTTCATGTCATGATACTTATTGCTATACTCTGAGTTATCTTAATTACTGAGGTGTTATGATTTAGTTCGCATCTTGGTGGAGTATAAGAGAGACTAATAACCAAAAGGTCTCTATGTTAGGACGTGATGCCCATATAATTATAACTTATCATTAAACTGTTGTGTTGCAATCTCATATGTCAACTCTAGTGTTCCATTGTCTACCACTTTATTAAAGAGAGGGTGCATTTGTGAAATCATGAACCCCGGTCCATTTTTAATCATAAGAAACACCTTTCCAACCACTTTTACCACTTTACCATTTTCTGCCATTTAAAAACCCGAAAATACAAAAACACTTTTACATCTTGCATTCATCATATAAAACCCAAAAATATCATTTATCATTGCTACCACCATCCTTGCATATTTATTTACCACCATTGCATATTTATTTCTTGTTTGCATTGCATATTATCTTGATATCATTCTGAAACCTTGTGCTTGACAACCACTAGGTGAGGTTGAGGACCAAACCATTTACTTTGTTGTGTAGGTAACCAAAAAAAGGATAGGAAAGATAAATCTTCACTACTGATTCCCCGAGAGTTCGATATTAAACCCTTGAGTCACCCTCGTGGGGAAAACACGTCTTCCACTTACTATACACTCTGCACTTGGAGTCTCAACCTAACCCATTTACTTTTCACGCAGGTAACTACGTGAAGGGCCATCAAGAGTGCTTTCTGGCGCCGTAGCAGGGGAAGATACGAAGCTTCCTGCAGAATATTTTTCCCGTCAACTACACACCATCAAGACTGTTTTCTGGCGCCGTTGCCGGGGAATCATTGCTGAAAAGTTTATCCAAGGGTTGCATGCACTAGCTCTGTTTTCTGGTGCCGGTTTATCCAAGGATATCTCACCAAGTCAACTTCATCACCAACTTGTGCTAACACTTAAGCTTGGGAGGTTGCACCTACGTGAGCATCATCTTATCCATCTTTACCGTCAAAGCAATTTATCTTGTTTTGTCATTGTCTTGCATATTTATTTTCAGTTTTGCATAAAAAATTAAAAAACACGTAAAAACTTGCAATCATGGTTCTGGGAAACAAACAAGGAGTGAGTCCTCCATTGAATTCGGTCTCTAATTTTAAACGATATCATGGAGAAACATTAAAAGATGCTTGGGTAAGAATTAATAGGATGCACTATGAAGATCCTACACCTTGTGAAGATGAAAAGCTAAACCTTTACTTCTATTATGGAATAGACCCTTGGGTACCAAAATGCTTTAGATGGGGCTACAGGGGGAAGTTTTGTGTTGTCAACACCACCTTGTGCAGCCATGACACTTAGAAGAATCTTTGGTAGCTTTGTGGGTAGCAAGAAAAAGTTGGAGGACACCGCGGTAGAACTTGCATTATCCAAAGATAAATTTGAAACTAAGTTAGAGAAGCTACCAAGTAAAGAGGATTTTGAACAACTAGTATCTTATTCTGAAAACATTATTCCGAAGATAAACAATGAATTAGTTAATGGCATGCATAAACTAAGATTGTGTGAGAAGAAATTTCTTGAAAAAGATGTTTACCTCAATGGAATTGAGGAAAAGCTAGTTTTGGTTAGTAATTCAATAAGAAAAGACTCATCATTTAAGCATGTGAAAGAAGTTCCTGTTAAGCAACAAGCTTGGATTAAAAAAGAAAAGAAAGCTGAAGAAGTTAAAATGCTTAGTGAAGTCAAGAAACCATTGTTTGACTTAGGGAATTGTAGCTTGCATGACTTAATATCTATCGTACAAAAATTTACAAGTGATCCTTCCATCAACTATAACCAAGCTGGTTTTGGTTCTTATATTGCTAATCATGTGTTAAAAGAAAAGATTGCTAGGTACAACCAAGAGGCTATGATACCACCTAAGCTTGGGGATGTATGGATTCCCAAAGTCCTAGTAACCATTGAAAAAGAGACACACCATGCTATACTTGATCTAGGATCTAGTGTCTCTGTTTTATCTAAAGAACTATATGAAGTACTTGAATTAAAAAATCTTGAAAAATGCTCTATTGAACTTGCACTTGCTGATGATTCCATTAAACATGCTTTAGGAAAAGTAAGTGATGTTATGGTAGAGTTACATATGACATTTGTGCCTGTTGATTTTCTAATCATGGATATGGGGAATAAAACTTCTAGTCCAATTATTCTTGGAAGACCTTTTCTTCGTACTACAGGTGCTATCATTGATTCAAAAGAAGTGAATGTGAACTTTCAGTTTCCACACAAGAAGTGCATGGACCGCTTTCCAAGGAAGAGGGACACACTATCGTTCAAGCTCCCTCATGAGCTTCGTCTTCAATAAACATCAAGTAAGAAGCCTAGCTATATGGCTATAAAGAAAGCGCTTTACGGGAGGCAACCCGGTTGTTTTTATTTGTGATTTTCTTTGTGTCCTCTTGCTGTAACAAGAGACTTTGTGTATAGTTTAGTTTCTGGAATTTTTAATAAAGTGTCAAGTTTTACTCATTTTGGTATGAAAAAGTTGCTTATAGCATTCGGAGATATTATTCCTGCACGAATCTGTGCACGCTATGATTTTTAATTCTTATTCTGTAACTCCGAATGAGCTCATATTTAAACTGTAGTAGCAAATTTTCATCCTCTGTATGCATGAATGTTTTCGGAATTTTCCGACAAAGTTAAGTAGGGTATAAAAATACGTTTAGCTGCTGCTGTTTTTCTGGACAAATTCTGTCCCATCTTGTTTGATGCATGTTTAGAACTTTTAACATGAATCTTTATGATCCAATTGAGTTTATGAGTAGGCATACAACATTATACATGTTTTGGACATTCATATGAATTTTTGTCTAAGGATTATATGCAGCAAGAAATCTATTTGTTTATCACTACTAATGTGCCCCACAGAAAAAGAAATGGGAGAAACGGTGTTTTGAAGTTTTTTCACAGGGATTAGAGGAGATGCACCAAGAGCTATCCAAGAATGGTGAAGACCATAAGCTTGGGGATGTGAAGACAACCCCACTAGACCTACACACTCTCGGTTTGCACACGTCTAACTTCTGTTTTTTGATCGAAACACTTTATCGCATAAACTTGGAGCGTCTTTTTGTTTGTTTTGGTTAGATTTTTATTTTGTGAGACCACCACACTATCATTTATATATGAGAGAGCTACTGGAAATTTGGGTTGAATTATGTTGGATGCTATTATAAGATTGGGAAAAGGGATGTTAGAGTTAATTTTAAAAGATACATATAATTGCATGATTCATGAGCTTGTTAATGAGTAATAATTTGCAAATATTTTATCAAGAGCTATCTTTTATTCATGTTTTGATGCTAAATGTTATTCTACCTTGATTTAACATGGATTAGTTAGTTCTATGGACACTCAAGCATGCATTTAGACGGTCAACTTTCTCCCTCTTGCTAGCCCAAAAAATTCCAACAAGCAAAAACTTGTTTCCAACACCTTCAACCAAAGTTTTTCCAGTGTGTCCACCATATCTACCTATTAGTTTTATGCTATTCCGAGTATGTTTATCATGATATTTGTGTTATCTATACCTCTGAATGAAAATGCTTATGTTGTTAATTGTTGTGGGAAAAGTTGGTTATATAGCTCTCTGATGATCCCTAAGAGCAAGGCTTTGATACCTGCAAAAGTAAACGGGATTAGGTTGAGACTCCAAGTGCAGAGTGTTTAGTAAGTGGAAGACAGTTTTCCCCATGAGGGGTGACTCGAGGGTTTAATATCGAACTCTCGGGGAATCTGAAGTGGTAGATTTATCTTCTTATCCTTCTTTTGGTTACCTACAAAACAAGGTTAGATGTTTTGGTCCTCAACCTCACCTGTGGTTGTCAAGCACAAGGTGTAAGAATGATATCAGGATAGTTATGCAATGCAAACAAGAAATAAATATGCAATGATGGTGGATGCAATGGTAAATGATATTTTTGGGTTTTTGAATGATGTATGCAAGATGAAAAGTATTTTTGTATTTTCGGATTTAATGATGACTGAAAATAGAAAAGTGGTATATGGTGTTGGAAAGGTGTTTCTTATGATTAAAAATGGACTGGGGTTCATGGTTTCACAAATGCACTCTCTTTATAAAGTGGTAGACAATGGAACACACACAATTAACATATGAGATTGCAACACAGGGTTTGATAACAAGTTACTTAGATATATGGGCATAATGTCCTAACATAGAGATCTTTTTGGTTATTAACCTCTCTTATACTCCACCAAGATGCGAACTAAATCATAACAACTCAGTAATTAAGATAACTCAGAGTATAGCATTAAGTATCATGACATGAAGTGAAAATAAGAACATGCTAGATCTAGTCATGGAGTAGTGGCAATGGTCACGCCCACATCCCCGGTAGCATGGTATTTTAGTATATCCCTAGTGAGGCAATAAAGTAAGGTAAAGATACCAAAGTGGATCGCATAACTTTCTCTCACGTTCACTGCACTAGCCACCCCCTGTTACTCCAACTAATGCACACGTTCCCCCACACACGCTCTCATAAACATGCTTGATCAAAACAAGTAGACAAGAACGGGGTACATAATATGCATCTATACTCATAACTGAAACAAACATTGCAATCTCAAACATATATTAACTCATAAAGATCCACCACAAAGGTATTACAACGGTGACCGTAATCATGTTCAGCAGCTCATACGGTGCTAATTAGTGAAGCTCAAGAGAGGAGAGATACATAAGTTACTTCCACAAACCCATAGTCTAGAGGTAGACTACTCCCTCTTCATCATGGAGACGGTGGAGAAGTCGATGGAGAAGATGGAGACCACGCCGGCAGCACCCCGTCGGAGTTTCCCCCCTCCAATCTGCAGCTCCTGATCTCCGTTTCGGTGTTTCTGTGTTTGTGCGGCGCTCCTTCCAGAGAACGTCGGGGGACCTTTTTTATAGGTGTTATTAGGTCAAGACGATGTCGGTGGAGAAAAGATCGAAGGCAACGGAGCCACGAGGCCCAAATGGGTGGGTCCCACGCGGCTACCATACCAGGCCGCGTGGGCCCCCTCGTTTGGCCCTCGAGCCTCCGTTTGCTCACTTCCTTCACCCACGGGTCTTCTTCCTTCCAAATATTGACGCCCGCAAATTTCCAGGTGATTTCGTTGACGTTTGGGTCCCTGAAACATTAAAATAAGAAAACGGGGTTTTCTGCCTGTGCAGGGTTAATTCCATAAAAATAGGAAATAAATGAATATTCCCAAAAATATTATAAAACATTGATATAACCCTTATATGATGCAAATATGATTGGAATATAAGCAATTAAAGTGCAAAGTTCATGTATGCATTTTACATGCATCAACATCCCCAAGCTTAATCCATGCTCGTCCTCGAGTATGAAGATGATAAAACTAACATGGACTTTGCAATTTAATACTTAACAATGAATATCAAAGATGATTACAATTGCTACATATAGTCAAACGATTCATTCTTCAAAGGAGTAGCAATATGCAAATAGTTTATGAAGTGATATCAAGTATTCAAGACAAGGATGTTAATTGATAGTTCACAAAGTATAACATAGTAGCAACTAATATGGAACACATGTATGCATAATGATAAGTAGAACATCCTACAATGGTCATAGAGTGTAGATGAAAATCTGAATATGATAGGTGTACACTTTGGAAAGATGTATATGTGAGTAGAGGTAAAGCATGCATAAGTTTCATCCAACTTCCAAACTCTTCTACTTAAGTTAATGATTGCAATAAGGTATTCATTGGTGTCAAGCTCTCATTGCCCCTATCATAACATCTTGAATGATTAAGGTTAAAGTGAAAGCAAATATGAGTAGTGTGCTTGATAAAGAATGGGTTGAATGTCTCATGCCCCTTGAATACAAGTACTTACACCATGTGGTACTCAACTTGGGAAACAAAGCAAGTTCAATTAAATATCATTGTAAGCATAATAGTATCATCAAGAGCGTCAACTAGGGTACCTCTTGTCCCAAGATATGGAACAAGCCCATGTGGCGCCCTGACCCGACTGCTATACAGTGATACTGTGTCCCCGGTTATCCGATACCACCGGACACACTATCAAAGCATAATAGAGAGATCAAGACTTGTGGAACAACTGGCACATCACAGACTCTACGACACAAAATCATATAGCCAACTCTTATAATAGAGAAAGATAGCAAAAGACAACCAGAGGTCACAGACCCAACATTACAACATGCGGAAGCGAAGTGTGTTGTTCTAAACAACAAGAACCAAATATATGGCCTAAGAGGCCTGCAAATAAACATCCAGCGCCAGCTGTTCCGGGATGTCCCAAGCTGCCACCTGGGAACCCCAGACTACTCGTCGACGTCCACAAAGAACCCACCTTCGAGGTCGGTGAAGTCCTCCTCTGAAACAAAACAAACGACGTTGAGTTCGACGAACTCGCAAGATTATAGAGCTAATATATGCTCGATGATTGGCTTTCAAGGTTTTATGTCTCTCTTTTGCATAAAGCTGATTTTATTTAATAACACAGGACTCCATGGCATCGTCTAATCAGAATACTTTTAAAAGAGGTAAGAAGTACTCTTTCTTTCATCACCTTTCATCATCAACCACAGTACCTGTTCATCAAAGGCACCTCCCCGATTCACCCTCGAGGAAGTCAACCTTGTAATCTTGAGTGGCACCTTTAGTACCCAAGTTTTAATCATTCCGTTCAAGTTATTCTATGATCATCGTCCATTCCCAAGTCGTCCATAACCGCGGACACGGCTTTTCGAAAAGATTTATCCCTGCAGGGGTGTACAAAGTGGAAGTCCCCGGAGTCCCGAGGGGCCCCAGCTCCTTCGCCACGCGTACCGTCCGGCCCATTGCCTAGCTCTTAGCTCTCTTCCGGGAAAGCCGGCTGGGTGGGAGCGGCTACAACCTTTACCTCGCTTAAGACTATCCAAGGATCATCAGTGGCGGTAGGACAGGTTTGGTGACTCCTCCAACCCCCTGTCCCGTGGCCACTTAATTCTCCTAACACAACCATCCTCATCCCAGTCTTGGCCACCATCTCAACGCACGCGCAAATGGAAAGCCAAACTAGAGGACCCTCGGCTAGTCCGCCACAAGTTAGTCGGTCGATGGGGGTTCCATATAGCCCACGCATGGTTGCACGCTCAACTTGGTTCAAGAGGTACAGAACTCGCACCTAGGCGGCGAGAACGAGACAACCCACCACATCCCATGTGGCCTCTCATCCCCACCTTTAAGCATTTTATTATCCGTCACCACAATTTTCCACCATCATCTGAACACTTCAACAACCTGTTTCCAACATGAAGTATCCATCGGACGGCTAATCATTCAACTAAGCATGGCTAAGCATCAACATTGCATAGTTAAGTATTTCAGGCCAACAATACAATCATATGGATAATAGGAGGGGAAAAGGTAATTGGCATCGGAATCTTAATGCAACTATAGGATACTCTAATCCAAGCAAATTGACATTTGGAACCGCATGCAATATTATAGTGGAGAAAATAGTTGCGGAAAATAGGATAAGACATGCTCAGAGGGGGGATTACGCTTGCCTTGTTGAGCGAAGGAGTCAAACTGCTCATCGGAGTAATGATGGTCAACTCCGAACACGTGATCTACCGGAGAGCAAACAACACCGGAAAGCAAAAACAACAATCAACACATGGCAATTGTGCAATGCATACAAAAATGATGATATGACATTTTAGATGCACCCTAGAAGCATTGAACATGATCAACAAGTTAAATGGGGTCCCCATTATATTTCTTGCATTATTTGGAATAAACCCCATATTTGAACTTAGTGATTATAATTACTACTAGACCACATTATTGTAATTGTGATCAATTATGCATGATGATGATGATTTTGGATGATTCATATTTTTCTGAACATTTTGGTATAAGAAACACAATTTTCTGAGGTCCGGATAAAAGTTATTATATTTATAATTTCCCTCTTTTAAATATGCTTTTCATTAAGTTATTTTCAACAACTATTAAAGTTACTTCCTCAGATTCGAGAGAGAGGGAGGAAGTAGTTGAATCATCGGTGTCGATGTCCTAAATAGCGAGAGGGAGGAGCGGGGATCATGTGCTAGAAGGGAGGAAATGGAAAAATCAGCATCTCCAGAAAAAACAGTGGAGCCGGCCTGTGGCCCGGTTGGGCCGGTTGTGAGGCCGGCCTCGTAATAGAGAGCCCCGGCACACAGCCCGGCTGGTCCGGCCCAACAGCCGGTTAGTGGCCCGAGCGAAACGGCACTGAGCCCGGCTAAAACCGTCTCCTTGACCGGGCGCTCGAGCAACGACGGCGTCGTGCTGCGCGCACGGCACGGCGAGGACACGACCAAGCAGAGCGAGGGGAGAGAGGAAAAAGGGGCAGCGAGAGCACGGCGAGGCGCAGCAACTCACCTTCTACGCGTAGGCTTGCTTGGGGGAGAGTTGGAGACGGTCGGAGGCGGCGTATTTGTCCGCGGCGACGGCGGCGGTAGGCGGAGGAAAGAATCGGACGGCGGCGGCTACTCCGGTTACCCCAGTTCGATTCCGGTGGCAAGGAGGTAGAGGGGAACAAAACGGAGCTGCCTGCAGTCTTCGTTTGGCTCGGGAGCTACTCAATCGTCGGCGATGCGGCGGCTAGGTTCGGCGGCCATGGCAGCTCGTGGAGAGGGAAAGGGGGATCGAGCAGAGGGGTGAATGGATAGGGAGCAGGTGCAGCGACTCGTGTGGCTCTCCTTCGCGTGGAGAGAGGGCAGAGGGGGGGCCACGGCGCGGCATGCTCGAGCTCGGCAGGGGCGACAGGGTGCGGCCCGAACGGTGCTCCTGGGTCGCTACAGAGGAAGAAGAAAGGATTTTCGTGGAAAACCCCCTGCAACTTCTATTTCCATCACGGACAGGTCCTCCTGGAATTACAAATAGGTCCTTTTCTGATTTAAATTTAAAACCAGCACATGTTTTGAATTAATTGAGGCATTTATACTTTTCCAAAAATTATGTAAATTTTTGGGTAGCCTCTTTATATTGATATGAGGCTCCCCTAATTTTTCCATAATATTTGAAACTCATTTGTTAGGGAAATAAAATAGAAATTGCCCACAGGCAATTTTAGTTTCTCTCCAATTATTTTAGTTTACCAATCCAAATAGTCTGCAATTATTTATTTGGAACTCTTGGAGCTTCCTGGACAGTTTGGGAACTCAAGAACAATTGGTTTTGCCAATTTGAGTAACGTATTTGGTTTGCAAATTTTTGGGAAGGATTTGCTTCCTTTGTTTTAAATTTCCCATGTGTTGCTTTATTCAACTTAAGCAATTTAAATGAGCATGCCATGATGCAATGCAATCAAAAGTGGAAATTTTTTATCGGGTTTTTAGGTTTCCGAACTTTGGGCTGTTACAACTCTACCCTCCTTACAGGAATCTCGTCCCGAGATTCTAAGAGTAGGAAAGAGGGAAAGGTTACGACAGTTTTCAATGGTCTTCTCGGTGTAGATTGATTCAGCGCATCTTGAAGATCTTCATCGGCTACATGTCAGGATCATAATCCCGGTACACCATAGGAACGAAAGGAACCTCTCCGAAAGGATGGATCTTGGTGAAGATACCACGGTCAAGTACCTCCTAGTAGAATCTTAGAATGAGACTTCAAGCATCCCATGAATTGACAGTTAGGAGACACAAGCGTTTGACGGGGGATTGATAAGGAGTTTCCGGTTGGCAGACAACTGTTTCTCAACAAGATTGAGAATATGAACTTTGCACAAGGCCTCAAGTCTCTGAGGGAGAGTGTTGAAGCAAGATTCCAACAGATGAAGAGGTAACTTGCACTAGTCGGCTTGAGTAGAACTTTCCTCACGGAGGAGCATTTCAGATCACTGGAGAAGGATCGGAAAGCTAAATCGAGGGAACTTCAGAAACTCCGCAAACGTTAGTATTGGGAACACTTCTTGATTTTCCAGACATCGGGACAAACTTCTTGAGGATCACCAACTATCGCTTCTGATTGAGGTTCCGATCTAGTCAAGTGTGTAGATAGTTCAGACTCCAACGGTATGAATGGGGAATCTTTGCAAATCATAACAACGACTTCCAATTGCTAGGAACCCAAGAGTTGGACTACAAGTTCAAACTCCAAAGGAGGGACTAGATTGGGGGAACTCGCAGATTAGCAACTTGTCAGGAGACAGCTGCCCTAATTGAATATCTTATAGCGAGACACGATTGAGTTCTTGATGGGAAACACCATAGAGGACCAAGAAGGTCTGAGACTTCCTCTCTTTCTGGAACAATTCAATCAGTGGCTTGGATGCATAGGTGAAATTCCGAAGGAATGGAGGTAACAACATACCATTCCGAGAATATTCTACACATGCACGATCGAGTTGAGATGATTTTCGAGGAACCAGACAATTCACTCAGATCCACGGCGACATCTTTCAGCAATTGCACGTGAACCAGGGAAATTCACTTCTAACTTCCAGAACCTTGTCTTGTGACGACACAAGGTTAGTTCTAACAAGTTTCCAATCAAACATGGAGGAAAAAAGAATGTAGTGGATGGGCTCAACAACAAACTTATCTAGATACTCCAAGATGGTCGACCTCACGAGGTATGTGTTCTGGAGGTATCACATGAACGGGCATAAGGATTGGTCAGACTAACATCTTTCTAATCTGAGTTTAACCTACTGAATGTGTTAGTCTGAGTTTGATTTGACGATAGCCCAAATCAAATCAAAAATTTGTAGGATAGCATATCCACAACGGAGATACCACCTTGCTTCGACACAGGAAGCTAGACATCCATTGAGAAGTGAGCTGTATCAGATAGAGCTTTTGGTCTTTTAACTCTCCAAGTGGTTTAAGCTCATCTGAATAATTCAGGACATCCAGCACGATTTTCTTGGAGACAGGAGTTGTTCAAAGAACCAGCTTACTCGTAAGCTCAACATCACGGTCAGGTGACAACCTGGCGATACTTCTGGAAAGACCTCCCGAATATCACGACCCACATATAGGATATCACGACATACCATTCCAAGAATCTTCTTCATTTGCATTATTGACTAGAATATCTCGATCCACCTCTAGGATATCATGACATACCGGTGGATCTTGAGTTCAAGAGAGGATCATGCCTTTCAAGGCACAACGAGGTGGTCTTGGGAGCTTCGGCACGAACCTAGCTCTTTGACCGAGGGAGTGCACCAGAGCCAACGGACTTGGTAGCACTGTCAAACTCAGCTTATTGATCGGCTAACCAATCATGCTAAGGAGGGCAATGGATATCCCTGGATTTCCGCACAGTAAGAACTGCTAAGAATATCCGATAGCCACATCATTGCTCATGACTTATCCTTCTCGAGTAACAAGTCACTAGGAGCACGGAGGGTAACGAGGGGTAAGAGCATCACTTCATCAAGAGGATCATGATACTTAACTCGATACCCTGATATCAAAGAGTGTGACACTCCAAGGTGGAGCAGAACGGAAGCTAGACAAGGCCCTTCTTCTGCAGATTACAATACTTTAACCTGGTCCGAGAAGTGGACAAGGTACTAGAGTTATTTCTCCAAACAAGACGAAGGGGAAAATCTTAACGGACCACAAGGGTAACCTGCATCGGAACATACCAACGCATGGTAAAACCTTACTGTCAAGAGACAGACAAAGGTCGGAAGGCAGATCAGAGTACGAAACATGCCCAGGAGAAATCCTAAGATGTTGAAGATGCACCGGTTATTACTCAATTGTGATAACCATGCCCAAAAAGGAGAGATGCAGCAGAGTCATGAACATAGATGGGAGACTCGTTAAGAGAACTCTGGTCATAACCCAGATGATTCCAAGACAGAATCTCCAGCTATGGCAGAGTTAAAGTTACATAGCCCTCCGAGGTGTGGGAAATTAAGGTTCAACCATTTACCACACAGACCACATAAAGGACTTGGGTTAAAGGTCAGCTTCATGTGCTACTAGCGAGATGCAAATGGTTAGGAAACCACGTGACTCAACACAAGCTAGTTGGCACAATCCGGGACCTTCTGTTCAAGTCCATGGGTTAAAACCCGAAAGAAAGGATTAAGAGATTAAACTTGATAGGAATACAAGGGTCCGTAAACAACTGAGTTGATAGGAATTTTCGTCGTACTCCAGATGGTTTCTCGGCACATGAAGCTTCGGATTGTAGCGCGGCGGGAGCAAGTGAGCACATAACACGCAAGGTAGAACCCAACCGCGAGATCCTAATAATTTTGAAGTAACAGGTGAGAAGAAAAACTTTTTAACTCAAATCGAGGTAAGATTGCTCCGAGATTAGAAGGTAACCAGATATGGAGTAAAAAGAATCCTAAGATGGTTTTCACAACTCATTTTTAGGTTAAAATATTTTCACAAACACTAGACTCAACGTCGACCAGTAGAAGGGTTTCCTACAGGCAGTACTGCTCTGATACCAACTTGTGGCGCCCTGACCCGACTGCTATACAGTGATACTGTGTCCCCGGTTATCCGATACCACCAAACACACTATCAAAGCATAATAGAGAGATCAAGACTTGTGGAACAACTGGCACATCACAGACTCTACGACACAAAATCATATAGCCAACTCTTATAATAGAGAAAGATAGCAAAAGACAACCAGAGGTCACAGACCCAACATTACAACATGCGGAAGCGAAGTGTGTTGTTCTATACAACAAGAACCAAATATATGGCCTAAGAGGCCTGCAAATAAACATCCAGTGCCAGCTGTTCTGGGATGTCCCAAGCTGCCACCTGGGAACCCCAGACTACTCGTCGACGTCCACAAAGAACCCACCTTCAAGGTCGGTGAAGTCCTCCTCTGAAACAAAACAAACGACGTTGAGTTCGACGAACTCGCAAGATTATAGAGCTAATATATGCTCGATGATTGGCTTTCAAGGTTTTATGGCTCTCTTTTGCATAAAACTGATGTTATTTAATAAAACAGGACTCCATGGCATCGTCTAATCAGAATACTTTTAAAAGAGGTAAGAAGTACTCTTTCTTTCATCACCTTTCATCATCAACCACAGTACCTGTTCATCAAAGGCACCTCCCCGATTCACCCTCGAGGAAGTCAACCTTGCAATATTGAGTGGCACCTTTAGTACCCAAGTTTTAATCATTCCGTTCAAGTTATTCTATGATCATCGTCCATTCCCAAGTCGTCCATAACCGCGGACACGGCTTTTCGAAAAGATTTATCCCTGCAGGGGTGTACAAAGTGGAAGTCCCCGGAGTCCCGAGGGGCCCCAGCTCCTTCGCCACGCGTACCGTCCGGCCCATTGCCTAGCTCTTAGCTCTCTTCCGGGGAAAGCCGGCTGGGTGGGAGCGGCTACAACCTTTACCTCGCTTAAGACTATCCAAGGATCATCAGTGGCGGTAGGACAGGTTTGGTGACTCCTCCAACCCCCTGTCCCGCGGCCACTTAATTCTCCTAACACAACCATCCTCATCCCAGTCTTGGCTACCATCTCAACGCACGCGCAAATGGAAAGCCAAACTAGAGGACCCTCGGCTAGTCCGCCACAAGTTAGTCGGTCGATGGGGGTTCCATATAGCCCACGCATGGTTGCACGCCCAACTTGGTTCAAGAGGTACAGAACTCGCACCTAGGCGGCGAGAACGAGACAACCCACCACATCCCATGTGGCCTCTCATCCCCACCTTTAAGCATTTTATTATCCGTCACCACAATTCTCCACCATCATCTGAACACTTCAACAACCTGTTTCCAACATGAAGTATCCATCGGACGGCTACTCATTTAACTAAGCATGGCTAAGCATCAACATTGCATAGTTAAGTATTTCAGGCCAACAATACAATCCTATGGATAATAGGAGGGGAAACAGGTAATTGGCATCGGAATCTTAATGCAACTATAGGATACTCTAATCCAAGCAAATTGACATTTGGAACCGCATGCAATATTATAGTAGAGAAAATAGTTGCGAAAATAGGATAAGACATGCTCAGAGGGGGGATTACGCTTGCCTTGTTGAGCGGAGGAGTCAAACTGCTCGTCGGAGTAATGATGGTCAACTCTGAACTCGTGATCTACCGGAGAGCAAACAACACCGGAAAGCAAAAACAACAATCAACAAATGGCAATTGTGCAATGCATACAAAAATGATGATATGCCATTTTAGATGCACCCTAGAAGCATTGAACATGATCAACAAGTTAAATGGGGTCCCCATTATATTTCTTGCATTATTGGAATAAACCCCATATTTAAACTTAGTGATTATAATTACTACTAGAGCACATTATTGTAATTGTGATCAATTATGCATGATGATGATTCTGGATGATTCATTTTTTCTGAACATTTTGGTATAAGAAACACAATTTTCTGAGGTCCGGATAAAAGTTATTATATTTATAATTTCCCTCTTTTAAATATGCTTTCATTAAGTTATTTTCAACAACTATTAAAGTTACTTCCTCGGATTCGAGAGAGAGGGAGGAAATAGTTGAATCATCGGTGTCGATGTCCTAAATAGCGAGAGGGAGGAGCGGGGATCATGTGCTAGAAGGGAGGTAATGGAAAAATCAGCATCTCTAGAAAAAACAGTGGAGCCGGCCTGTGGCCCGGTTGGGCCGGTTGTGAGGCCGGCCTCGTAACAGAGAGCCCCGGCACACAGCCCGGCTGGTCTGGCCCAACAGCCGGTTAGTGGCCCGAGCGAAACGGCACTGAGCCCGGCTAAAACCGTCTCCTTGACCGGGCGCTCGAGCAACGACGGCGTCGTGCTGCGCGCACGGCACGGCGAGGACACGGCCAAGCAGAGCGAGGGGAGAGAGGAAAAAAGGGGCAGCGAGGGCACGGCGAGGCGCAGCAACTCACCTTCTACACGTAGGCTTGCTTGGGGAGAGTTAGAGACGGTCGGAGGCGGCGTATTTGTCCGTGGCGACGGCGGCAGTAGGCGGAGGAAAGAATCGGACGGCGGCGGCTACTCCGGTTGCCCCAGTTCGATTCCGGCGGCTAGGAGGTAGAGGGGAACAAAACGGAGCTCCCTGCAGTCTTTGTTTGGCTCGGTATCTACTCAATCGTCGGCGATGCGGCGGCTAGGTTCGGCGGCCATGGCAGCTCGTGGAGAGGGAAAGGGGGATCGAGCAGAGGGGTGAATGGATAGGGAGCAGGTGCAGCGACTCGTGTGGCTCTCCTTCGCGTGGAGAGAGGGCAGAGGGGGGGGGGGCCACGGCGCGGCATGCTCGAGCTCGGCAGGGGCGACAGGGTGCGGCCCGAACGGTGCTCCTGGGTCGCTACAGAGGAAGAAGAAAGGATTTTCACGAAAAACCCCCTGCAACTTCTATTTCCATCACGGACAAGTCCTCCTGGAATTACAAATAGGTCCTTTTCTGATTTAAATTTAAAACCAGCACATGTTTTGAATTAATTGAGGCATTTATACTTTTCCAAAAATTATGCAAATTTTTGGGTAGTCTCCTTATATTGATATGAGGCTCCCCTAATTTTTCCATAATATTTGAAACTCATTTGTTAGGGAAATAAAATAGAAATTGCCCACAGGCAACTTTAGTTTCTCTCCAATTATTTTAGTTTACCAATCCAAATAGTCTGCAATTATTTATTTGGAACTCTTGGAGCTTCCTGGACAGTTTGGGAACTCAAGAACAATTGGTTTTGCCAATTTGAGTAACGTATTTGGTTTGCAAATTTTTGGGAAGGATTTGCTTCCTTGTTTAAATTTCCCATGTGTTGCTTTATTCAACTTAAGCAATTTAAATGAGCATGCCATGATGCAATGCAATCAAAAGTGGAAAATTTTAATCGGGTTTTTAGGTTTCCGAACTTTGGGCTGTTACAGCCCATATCAAAATGACAAGACAAACAAACAAAATGAATAATCTCAACACCCTTTTTATTTACCATTTGGAATAGTTTTTTATTGCAAGGTGTATCACAGAAGGTTCACCATAGTATGTAAGTAAATTTCCACCATGAATGATGCATGGCTTAGATTAGCGGCCCAGGCGTCTCTCTAACCATTTACACAAACTCATTTAAACTCACTCTATTTCCACATTTATGTCAACATGATAAGCATCCATAGATAAAAGCACATGATATCAACTAAATGAGATGAAGAGCGTGTTGAAAGCTTGCCATGTGACAACACATATGGGCTAACTTGCAACCCAAAACATTCATCGAGTCACAAACATCATAATCTTAATCACAATGGGTCAAGTTTTATTATGCAAATAAAATAACATTGTGCATCAAGTTCGTGAGAGCTGTATAACCAATTTTTTTTTCATTGCAATCAACATTGTTCAAGATATCTTCTGATATTCCGATAAATCGACCGATTTATCGCTTATCGGTGTCTGTCCGATAAGATAATTGGCGATAAATCGACCGATATGCCGATAAACCGGCCGATTTACCTCTTATCTTGGGCCGACCGATAAGTTCCCGATAAGCGATATCCCCAACATTGGCAGTCAATAACATAAACATTTTCATTCAGAGGTAAGATAACACAAACAACATGTTAAACATACTCGGAATAGCATAAAGCCAATAGGTAGATATGGTGGACTCACTGGAATAACTTTGGTTGAAGGTGTTGGAAACAAGTTTTTGCTTGTTGGAGTTTTTGGGCTAGCAAAAGGGAGAAAGTTGACCATCTAGATGCATGCATGAGTGTCCATAGAACTAACTAATCCATGTTAAACCAAGTGAAATAACAATCAGCACCAAAACATGAATAAGTGATAGCTCTACAAAAAGAATTTGCAAACTATTACTCATAAACAAGCTCATGAATCATGCAACTATATGTATCATTAAAAATCAAGTCAAACATCCCTTTTCCCAATCTTATAAAAGCATCCAACATATTTCAACCCATATTTCCAGTAGCTCTCTCATATATAATTGATAGTGTGGTGGTCTCTCAAGACTCAAACAAAAACAAAAAACGACGCTCCAAGTTTATGCGATAAAGTGTTTCGATCGAAAAACAGAAGTTGGACGTGTGCAAACCGAGAGTGTGTAGGTCCAGCGGGGTTGTCTTCACATCCCCAAGCTTATGGTCTTCACCATCCTTGGATAGCTCTTGGTGCATCTCCTCCAATCCCTGTGAAAAAACTTCAAAACACCGTTTCTCCCATCTCTTTTCTGTGGGGTGCATTAATAGTGATAAACAAATAGGTTCCTTGCTGCATATAATCCTTGAACAAAAATTCATATGACATGTCCAGAAAGTGTATAATGTTGTATGCCTACTCATAAACTCAATTGGATCAAAAAGATTCAACTTAAAAGCTCAAAGCATGCATCAAACAAAATGGGACAGAATCTGTCCAGAAAAACAGCAGCAGCAAAACGTATTTTTCTACCCTACCAAACTTTCTCGAAAAATTCCGAAAAAATTCATGCATACAGAGGATGAAAAGTTGCAACTACAGTTCAAATATGAGCTCATTCGGAGTTACAGAATAAGAATTAAAAATCATACCGTGCACTGACTCGTGCAGGAATAAAATCTCCGAACGCTATAAGCAACTTTTTCAAACCAAAAAGGGTAAAACTTGGCACTTTATTAAAAACTCCAGAACCTAACTAAACAAATCTCTTGTTACAGCAAGAGGACACAAAGAAAAATCACACATAAAAATAACCGGGTTGCCTCCCGCAAAGCGCTTTCTTTATAGCCATATAGCTAGGCTTCTTACTTGTTGTTTTATTGTGGACGAAGCTCATGAGGGAGCTTGAACTTTGGTGGTTCCCTCTTCCTTGGAAAGTGTTCCATGCACTTCTTGTGTGGAAACTGAAACTTTACATTCCCTTCCTTTGAATCAATGATAGCACCTGTGGTACGAAGAAAAGGTCTTCCAAGAATAATAGGACTAGAGGTTTTATTCCCCATATCCATGATTAGAAAATCCACAGGCACAAAAGTCATATGTAACTCTACCATAACATCACTTACTTTTCCCAAAGCATGTTTAATAGAGTCATCAGCAAGTGCTAGTTCAATAGAGCATTTTTCAAGATTTTTCAATTCAAGCACTTCATATAGTTCTTTAGATAAAACAGAGACACTAGATCCTAGATCAAGTATGGCATGGTGTGTCTCTTTTCCAATAGTTACTAGTACCTTAGGTATCCACATATCCCCAAGCTTAGGTGGTATCATAGCCTCTTGGTTGTACCTAGCAATCTTTTCTTTCAAGACATGATTAGCAATATAAGAACCAAAACCTGCTTGGTTAGTGTTGATGGAAGGATCACTTGCAAATTTTTGTAAGATAGATATTAATTCATGCAAGCTACAATTTTCTAAGTCAAGCAAAGGATCCTTGACTTCATTAAGCATTTTAACTTCCTCAACTTTCTTTTCCAACTCAATCAGCATAAGAGATTCATCATGTTCAGTTTCTTTAGCTTCTTCTTTTAAACTACCAAGTTGAGACATGAGTGGCAACAAATATTCAGGGTAGTTCAATAATTCATCAAGAGTTTCCTCCAAAGTAAGAGGAACATTTTCAGCAATGTTAACAGAATTCATTCCAACCACAGGTGATGCTTGTGGTTTCCCTGCAGACATACTCAATAAAGTGGCTTGATTATCAGCTAGTTTAGACAAAGCTTTGTCTAGTCCTGCAGCTTGGAGTTGTAAGCCTTTAATATCAGAACTAATAGAAGCAACAGACTTATTCAACTCTTGTATCATGGTATTATGACTAGCAACTTGTTCCATGAGAATTTTGTTAGCCTCAGAATTATCATTGCGTGATAACATAGGCTTCCAATTATTATCATTAGCATTAGGATATGGAACAAAAGGACGATTGTTGGGAACATATGGGGGTTTATTATAAGAGTTATAATTGTTGTTACCATACCCATTATTACCATAGTTCCTAATGAAGTTGACATCAATATTTTCAGAATTGTTTCCAACTAGTTCTTGCAAAGGAACATTTTCAACACTAGGTTTATTAAGCAAAGCAAGAATAGTATCCATTTTAGATGACAAATCATTAGTTTCTTCAATAGAGTTCACTTTCTTAGAAGGATTAGGTGCCCTATCAGTATGCCATTGACTATAGTTTTGTAAAATGCTTTCCAATATATTTTTAGCTTCTACTATAGTCTTACTCATAAAAGCACCTCCAGCAGCAGAATCAAGTATGTTTCTAGACATGTAGTTTAAACCATTGTAGAAAGAGTGTAATATGGTCCATTCATTAACTCCATGTGAGGGACAAGTTCTAAGCATAAGTTTTATCCTATCCCAAGCCATAGCAACATGTTCATTTTCATTTTGCCTAAAAGAAAGGATGTTGTTTCTATTTTGCAAAATTTTAACAGGGGGATAATATTTCTTAATGAAAGCTTCTTTTAGATCATCCCAAGAATTAATACTACCAGATGGCAAGGAATGCAACCACTCTTTAGCTTTTCCTCTAAGTGAAAAAGGAAATAACTTCAGTTTTAGGATATCACTTTCCACATTTTTAAACTTTTGCATGTCACATATTTCAACAAAGTCATGAAGATGCATAGAGGCATCCTCCATAGCACTACCACCAAATTGTTCCCTAGTTATCAAGTTCAACAAACTAGGACTTACTTCATAACTCTCAGCATTTATCTTAGGTGTGGCAATAGCTCTCGTGATAAATTGATCATTAGGAGTGTTTGTGTAGTCACACAGCTTAGTTCTTTCTCCCATTTTAGCAAGTTTTTTTGGTATTTTTAATTTTTTATGCAAAACTGAAATAAATATGATATGATATGCAATGACACTAACAAAACAAATAAATTGCTTTGTAAGTAAAGATGGATAAGATGGTGCTCACGTAGGTGCAACCTCCCCAAGCTTAGGTGTTAGCACAAGTTGGTGACGTTGACTTTGTTGTGAGATGAATGCGATGATGCACACCCTTGGATAAATCTCTCAGCTACGATTCCCCGGCAACGGCGCCAGAAAACGTCTTGATGATCCCGAAGAGCAAGGCTTTGATACCTGCAAAATAAACGGGATTAGGTTGAGACTCCAAGTGCAGAGTGTATAGTAAGTGGAAGACAGTTTTCCCCACGAGGGGTGACTCGAGGGTTTAATATCGAACTCTCGGGGAATCTGAAGTGGTAGATTTATCTTCTTATCCTTCTTTTGGTTACCTACAAAACAAGGTTAGATGTTTTGGTCCTCAACCTCACCTGTGGTTGTCAAGCACAAGGTGTAAGAATGATATCAGGATAGTTATGCAATGCAAACAAGAAATAAATATGCAATGATGGTGGATGCAATGTAAATGATATTTTTGGGTTTTTGAATGATGTATGCAAGATGAAAAGTATTTTTGTATTTTCGGATTTAATGATGGCTGAAAATAGAAAAGTGGTATATGGTGTTGGAAAGGTGTTTCTTATGATTAAAAATGGACTGGGGTTCATGGTTTCACAAATGCACTCTCTCTTTATAAAGTGGTAGACAATGGAACACACACAGTTAACATATGAGATTGCAACACAGGGTTTGATAACAAGTTACTTAGATATATGGGCATCACGTCCTAACATAGAGATCTTTTGGTTATTAACCTCTCTTATACTCCACCAAGATGCGAACTAAATCATAACACCTCAGTAATTAAGATAACTCAGAGTATAGCATTAAGTATCATGACATGAAGTGAAAATAAGAACATGCTAGATCTAGTCATGGAGTAGTGGCAATGGTCACGCCCACATCCCCGGTAGCATGGTATTTTAGTTTATCCCTAGTGAGGTAACAAAGTAAGGTAAAGATACCAAAGTGGATCGCAGAACTTTCTCTCACGTTCACTGCACTAGCCACCCCCCGTTACTCCAACTAATGCACACGTTCCCCCACACACTCTCATAAACATGCTTGATCAAAACAAGTAGACAAGAACGGGGTACATAATATGCATCTATACTCATAACTGAAACAAACATTGCAATCTCAAACATATATTAACTCATAAAGATCCACCACAAAGGTATTACAACGGTGACCGTAATCATGTTCAGCAGCTCATACGGTGCTAATTAGTGAAGCTCAAGAGAGGAGAGATACATAAGTTACTTCCACAAACCCATAGTCCAGAGGTGGACTACTCCCTCTTCATCATGGAGACGGTGGAGAAGTCGATGGAGAAGATGGAGACCACGCCGGCAGCGCCCCGCCGGAGTTTTCCCCCTCCAATCTGCAGCTCCTGATCTCCGTTTCGGTGTTTCTGTGTTTGTGCGGCGCTCCTTCCAGAGAACGTCGGGGGACCTTTTTTATAGGCGTTTTTAGGTCAAGACGATGTCGGTGGAAAGATCGAAGGCAACGGAGCCACGAGGCCCAAATGGGTGGGTCCCACGCGGCTACAGTACCAGGCCGCGTGGGCCCCCCTCGTTTGGCCCTCGAGCCTCCGTTTGCTCGCTTCCTTCGCCCACAGGTCTTCTTCCTTCCAAATATTGACGCCCGTAAATTTCCAGGTGATTTCGTTGACGTTTGGGTCCCTGAAACATTAAAATAAGAAAACGGGGTTTTCTGCCTGTGCAGGGTTAATTCCATAAAAATAGGAAATAAATGAATATTCCCAAAAATCATTATAAAACATTGATATAACCCTTATATGATGCAAATATGATTGGAATATAAGCAATTAAAGTGCAAAGTTCATGTATGCATTTTACATGCATCACTCTCTCGAACTTGATGCACACTTTACTTTCATTGCATAAATAAAATATGACCCATTGTGATTAAAATTATGATGTTGTGGACTTGACAAATGTCTTTGGTTGAGAGTTAGCTCATATGTGCTGTTACATGGCAAGCTTTCCACATTGCACATCATCTCATTTAGTTGATATCATGTACTTTTGTTTATGGATGCTTACCATGGGTGAAATAAATGAGGAAATGAAGTGAGTTTAAATGAGTTTGTATAAATGGTTAGAGAGACGCCTGGGCCGCTAATCTAAGCCATGCATCATTCAGGGTGGAAATTTACTTACATGCTATGGTGAACCTTCTGTGATAGACCTTACAATAAAAAGCTATCTAATGGTAAATAAAAGGGTGTTGAGATTGTTCATTATGTTTGTTTGTCTTGTCATTTCGATATGGGCTTGTTCCATATCCTGGGACAAGAGGTACCCCAGTTGACGCTCTTAATGATACTATTATTACTTACAATGATATTTAACTTGAACTTGCTTTGTTTTCCAAGTTGAGTAACACATGGAGTAGGTACTTGTATTCAACGGGCATGAGACTTTCAACCTGTACTTTGTCAAGCACACTACTCGTATTTCTTTCACTTTAAACTTAATCATTCAAGATGCTATGATAGGGGAATGAGAGCTTGACACCAAGGATTACCATATTACAATCATTGACTTAAGTAGAGAAGTTCAGAAATTAGATGAAATTTATTCATGCTTTACCTCTACTCATATATATATCTTTCCAAAGTGTCCACCTTTTATATTCAGATTTTCACCAATACTTTATGACCATTGTAGGATGTTCTTACTTATTATTATGCATACATGTGGTCCATAGTACTTTTTCTATTATGTTACACTTTGTGAATTATCATTGAACATCCTTGCATTGAGTACTTCATATCACTTCATAAACTATCTTCCATATTGCTACTTCTTTTAAGAATGAACCATTTTACTCTATGTAGCAATAGTAATCACCTTTGATATCCCTTGATAGTATTAAATTGCAAAGTCCATGTTTGTTTTATCACCTTCATACTCGAGGACGAGTATAGGTTAAGCTTGGGATGTTGATGCATGTAAAATGCATTCATGAACTTTGCATTATTTTTACTTATATTCCAGTCATATTTGCATCATATAAGGGTTATATCACTGTTTTATAATGATTTTGGGAATATTTGACATGTTTCCTATTTTTTATGGAATTAACCCTGCACAGGCAGAAAACCCTATTTCTATATTTTAATGTTTCAGGGACCCAAACGACGTCCAAATGACCTGGAAATTTACGAGCATCATTTTTTGGAAGGAACAAATCGTGGGAGCGAAGTAAGCAAACAAGAGGAGGCCCGAGGGCCAAAATAGGTGGGCCCACGCGGCCCCTGTACCTGGCCGCGTGGGGCCCCTCCTTTTGGGCCTCGAAGCTCCGCTGCCGTCGATCTTTCCTCCACCGACTCCGTTTTGACCTAAAAATGCCTATAAAAATAGTCCCCCGACGTTCTCTGGAAGGAGCGCCGCAGAAACACAGAAACACTGAAACATAGACCTGGAGTTGCAGATTGGAGGGGGAAAACTCCGGAGGGGCGCTGCCGGCGTGGTCTCCATCTTCTCCAACGACTTCTCCATCGTCTCCATGATGAAGAGGGAGTAGTCCACCTCTGGACTATGGGTTTGTGGAAGTAACTTATGTATCTCTCTCTCTCGAGCTTCACTAATTAGTACCGTATGAGCCGCTGAACATGATTACGGTCATCTATGTAATACCTTTGTGGTGGATCTTTTTATGAGTTAATATATGTTTGAGATTGCAATGGTTTTGTTTCAGTTATGAAAGTAGATGCATATTATGTACCCCGTTCTTATTTACTTGTCATGATCAAGCATGTTTATGAGAGTGTGTGAGGGGGAACGTATGCATTAGTTGGATTAACCGGGGGTGGCTAGTGCAGTGAACATGAGAGAAAGTTCTGCGATCCACTTGGGTGTTTTACCTTACTTTGTTGCCTCACTAGGGATAAAAAGAAATACCATGCTACTGGAGATGTGGGTGTGACCATTGCCACTTATCCATGAGTAGATCTAGCATGTTCTTATTTTAACTTCATGTCATGATACTTATTGCTATACTCTAAGTTATCTTAATTACTGAGGTGTTATGATTTAGTTCGCATCTTGGTGGAGTATAAGTGAGACTAATAACCAAAAGGTCTCTATGTTAGGACGTGATGCCCATATAATTATAACTTGTCATTAAACTGTTGTGTTGCAATCTCATATGTCAACTCTACTGTTCCATTGTCTACCACTTTATTAAAGAGAGAGTGCATTTGTGAAACCATGAACCCCGATCCATTTTTAATCATAAGAAACACCTTTCCAACCACTTTTACCACTTTACCATTTTCTGCCATTTAAAAATCCGAAAATACAAAAACACTTTACATCTTGCATTCATCATATAAAACCCAAAAATATCATTTATCATTGCTACCACCATCCTTGCATATTTATTTACCACCATTGCATATTTATTTCTTGTTTGCATTGCATATTATCTTGATATCATTCTAACACCTTGTGCTTGACAACCATTAGGTGAGGTTGAGGACCAAAACATTTACTTTGTTTTGTAGGTAACCAAAAGAAGGATAGGAAAGATAAATCTTCACTACTGATTCCCGAGAGTTCGATATTAAACCCTCGAGTCACACTCGTGAGGAAAACACGTCTTCCACTTACTACACACTCTGCACTTGGAGTCTCAACCTAACCCATTTACTTTTCACGCAGGTAACTACATGAAGGGCCATCAAGAGTGTTTTCTGGCGCCGTAGCAGGGGAAGATACGAAGCTTCTTGTAGAATATTTTTCCCGTCAACTACACGCCATCAGGGCGCTGCCGGCGTGGTCTCCATCTTCTCCAACGACTTCTCCACCGTCTCCATGATGAAGAGGGAGTAGTCCACCTCTGGACTATGGGTTTGTAGAAGTAACTTATGTATCTCTCTCTTTTGAGCTTCACTAATTAGTACCGTATGAGCTGCTGAACATGATTACGGTCATCTATGTAATACCTTCATGGTGGATCTTTTTATGAGTTAATATATGTTTGAGATTGCAATGATTTTTTTTCAGTTATGAAAGTAGATGCATATTATGTACCCCATTCTTATTTACTTGTCATGATCAAGCATGTTTATGAGAGCGTGTGAGGGTGAACGTGTGCATTAGTTGGAGTAACGGGGGGTGGCTAGTGCAGTGAACATGAGAGAAAGTTCTGCGATCCACTTGGGTGTTTTACCTTACTTTGTTGCCTCACTAGGGATAAAAAGAAATACCATGCTACTGGAGATGTGGGTGTGACCATTGCCACTTATCCATGAGTAGATCTAGCATGTTCTTATTTTAACTTCATGTCATGATACTTATTGCTATACTCTAAGTTATCTTAATTACTGAGGTGTTATGATTTAGTTCGCATCTTGGTGGAGTATAAGTGAGACTAATAACCAAAAGGTCTCTATGTTAGGACGTGATGCCCATATAATTATAACTTGTCATTAAACTGTTGTGTTGCAATCTCATATGTCAACTCTACTGTTACATTGTCTACCACTTTATTAAAGAGAGAGTGCATTTGTGAAACCATGAACCCCGATCCATTTTTAATCATAAGAAACACCTTTCCAACCACTTTTACCACTTTACCATTTTCTGCCATTTAAAAATCCGAAAATACAAAAACACTTTTACATCTTGCATTCATCATATAAAACCCAAAAATATCATTTATCATTGCTACCACCATCCTTGCATATTTATTTACCACCATTGCATATTTATTTCTTGTTTGCATTGCATATTATCTTGATATCATTCTAACACCTTGTGCTTGACAACCATTAGGTGAGGTTGAGGACCAAAACATTTACTTTGTTTTGTAGGTAACCAAAAGAAGGATAGGAAAGATAAATCTTCACTACTGATTCCCGAGAGTTCGATATTAAACCCTCGAGTCACACTCATGAGGAAAACACGTCTTCCACTTACTACACACTCTGCACTTGGAGTCTCAACCTAACCCATTTACTTTTCACGCAGGTAACTACATGAAGGGCCATCAAGAGTGTTTTCTGGCGCCGTAGCAGGGGAAGATACGAAGCTTCCTGTAGAATATTTTTCCCGTCAACTACACGCCATCAGGGCGCTGCCGGCGTGGTCTCCATCTTCTCCAACGACTTCTCCACCGTCTCCATGATGAAGAGGGAGTAGTCCACCTCTGAACTATGGGTTTGTAGAAGTAACTTATGTATCTCTCTCTTTTGAGCTTCACTAATTAGTACCGTATGAGCTGCTGAACATGATTACGGTCATCTATGTAATACCTTCATGGTGGATCTTTTTATGAGTTAATATATGTTTGAGATTGCAATGATTTTTTTTTCAGTTATGAAAGTAGATGCATATTATGTACCCTATTCTTATTTACTTGTCATGATCAAGCATGTTTATGAGAGCGTGTGAGGGTGAACGTGTGCATTAGTTGGAGTAACGGGGGGTGGCTAGTGCAGTGAACGCGAGAGAAAGTTCTGCGATCCACTTGGGTGTTTTACCTTACTTTGTTGCCTCACTAGGGATAAAAAGAAATACCATGCTACCGGAGATGTGGGTGTGACCATTGCCACTACTCCATGACTAGATCTAGCATGTTCTTATTTTAACTTCATGTCATGATACTTATTGCTATACTCTGAGTTATCTTAATTACTGAGGTGTTATGATTTAGTTCGCATCTTGGTGGAGTATAAGAGAGACTAATAACCAAAAGGTCTCTATGTTAGGACGTGATGCCCATATAATTATAGCTTGTCATTAAACTGTTGTGTTGCAATCTCATATGTCAACTCTAGTGTTCCATTGTCTACCACTTTATTAAAGAGAGAGTGCATTTGTGAAACCATGAACCCCGGTCCATTTTTAATCGTAAGAAACACCTTTCCAACCACTTTTACCACTTTTCCATTTTCTGCCATTTAAAAATCCGAAAATACAAAAACACTTTTACATCTTGCATTCATCATATAAAACTCAAAAATATCATTTATCATTACTACCATCATCCTTGCATATTTATTTACCACCATTGCATATTTATTTCTTGTTTGCATTGCATATTATCGTGATATCATTCTCACACCTTGTGCTTGACAACCACTAGGTGAGGTTGAGGACCAAAACATTTACTTTATTTTAGGTAACCAAAAGAATGATAGGAAAGATAAATCTTCACTACTGATTCCCCGAGAGTTCGATATTAAACCCTCGAGTCACCCCTCGTGGGGAAAACATGTCTTCCACGTACTACACACTCTGCACTTGGAGTCTCAACCTAACCCATTTACTTTTCACGCAGGTAACTACGTGAAGGCCATCACTCATAAAGCAATAGATTCTAAGTAAAAGGTATTTAACCAACATAAAGGAAGATTTAAATTTCAGCAATTGCTTTCAACTTTCAACATATATATCTCATGGATATTTGTCAACACAAAGCATATAATAAGTGCAATATATGAGCATATAATTTTTTTTGCACCAAAGTTGACACTAGTGTTTGCTTCTAAGATAGAAAGAAGTAGGTTAAATGACTCAACATAAAAGTAAAAGAAAGGCCCTTCGCAGAGGGAAGCAGGGATTAAATCATGTGCTAGAGCTTTTTAAGTTTTTGAAATCATATCGAGAGTAAAAATAAGTTTTGAGAGGTGTTTGTTAATTGTCAACGAATCAGAAAATGGAAAGTACAATATGACCCCTGCCAAACAGACTTTTAAGAGCGGCTCCCATGAAGGACGTTATTTCTACCAGCAAGGCAGATCATCCCTCTTTCTCTTTTGTTTACACATGCAGATATTTCACTGTTTGTCATTGCTTGACTGATAAATCAGGGCAAAAATGTGAAGAGAATTAAGCGGTTAAAGTTGTAATTAATTGGGACTGGGCACCCCATTTGCCAGCTCTTTTTGCAAAATTAATGGATACGCGGATGTTTATGCCGCTAGTCCGGTGGTAAAGTCTGTTTGACAGTTGACATAAAGACATCCACCCCGTCCTCATGAGCTTGGTAAACATTGACACAAAATAGGAGTAATAAAGTTTGAATAGTTTAAAGGTAGCACATGAAAAATTTACTTGGAATGGCAAGAAAATACCACATATAGGTAGTTATGGTGGACACAGATGGCATGGATTTGGCTCAAGGTTTTGGATGCACGAGAAGCATTCCCTCTCAGTACAGAGTTTAGGCTAGCAAGGTTATTTGAAACAAACACAGGATATCAATCGACACAGCAAGGCTTATATGAAAACATATTGCAAGCATTATAAGACTCTACACTGCTTCCTTGTTAACCAAACCCTTTTACTAGAAAATATCTAGACCTTAGAGATACCGAACATGCAAACCAAATTTCAACGAGCTTTACGGTAGTTCTTCATTGATAGGTTTTAACTACATGATACAAAAACTTAATCATAAACTATTTGATAACTCAAAACAATTGACAAGTATCAAATTATCCAATACAATGATCTACAAGAATATGTAAGCTTTTTTCCATTATACCATCTACCACATGCAACATTTTCTGTTCCAACCAAACACCAATCAATTTGTTTCAACATAAACTCTCCAAACAATTATAAGTGAAGCAAGAGAGTACTTTCTTTAAAAGAACTAACTGCTCTGAATAAGAGATGCATGAAAAACAGGAGCTAAAAGCATAGCAATAGCTTGACAAGAATACTTAAAAAGTATAAGTGAAGAATAGGAGTATTCATATGAAAAAGCGGAGCGTGTCTCTCCCAATCAAGAATGTTGGGGTCCAATCAAGTTGACCATAAGAAAAATAAAATACTGAAAATAAAAACACACAGACGCTCCAAATAAAGCACATATGATGTGAAAGAATTAAATATAGTTTCACTAGAGATGACCTGATAAGTTGCTGATGAAAAAGGGGATGCCTTGGGCATCCCCAAGCTTAGACGCTTGAGTCTTCTTGAAATTTGCTGGGGTGATCCATGGGAGCATTCCCAAGCTTAAGCCCTTCACTCTTATTGATCACATTATATCATCCTTCTCTCTTGACCCTTGAAAACTTCCGCCACACCAAACTCAAAGTAATTCTCATTAGAGGGTTAGTGCACAATCAAAAACTCACATGTTCTATAAGGACACAAACATGACCATTACTTTTAACATTAGCTACTGCCACTGATGTTATGTGAAGCTCTTCACCCTAAAAAAGAATTCCACTCAACACTAATAAAAGAGAGAATGCGAAAAATAAAAGACAGAATCTATCTAAATAGAACAGTCCGCAAAGACGAATTTTTTCGAGGAAATTACGTTACTCAGATCGAAAAACTTTAAACTAACGAAAGATGCGTACATATCTAAGGATTACACACAAAAAATTCAGATTTAAATAATTTTTCTGTGATTTTACAGAATTAAAACGGTGAACAACAGAAATCTGTTCCGGCGTAGATATCCAAATCTAGCATCATCTTCCTATTAGAGGCAATACTTGGCACAACAATGCGATAAAATAAAGATACAAAAGAATTTTTACAGAAGTAAACAACTCCTTGACTCAAAAAAAAAGAAAAATTGCAGAAATAAAATAATGGGTTGTCTCCCATAAGCGCTTTTCTTTAACACCTTTCAGCTAGGCGCAGAAAGTAAGAATCAAGTGTTTCCAAGTGATAAAGCATCAACAGAAAGGTTGGAAGTTTTCTCAACAATGCATTGTATCTTATCTATATAAGTTTCAGAAATTCCTTTTTAATTATTTTTAGGCACACTATCCTCATCAAATAAATTTTCAGGAACAATCCAATCAAAATTCTTTCCTAGTGCCTCATGCATGCCTACAAACTTAAAAGGTATTGGTATCTTAACTTCCCCCTCATAATTAGTTTCTTTAGTGTATTTAAACCTCTCTTTTTCCAGTTTCTCAAGTGTATTAGCAACATCAATATAATAGCCAAGCATCTTATATCGAATAAAAACTTTTCTAGCTTCTCTAGCAACATCACCAAATTCTTTAAGCAAGGTTTTTAGAACAAAATCTTTCTTTTCACCATCTTCCATATCATGAAGTTTAAGGAACATATGTTGTATTATCGGATTCAGATTGACAAACCTAGCTTCCAACATGTGAACTAGAGAAGTTGTAGCAATTTCATAATTTGGAGCAAGTTCTACCAAGGGTCTACCATCTTCCATATCATGAAGCCTACTAATGTGACCCAAGAATTCCTCAATGTTATCTCCTCCAATGATAGACCCACTACCCACAGATAAGTCTTTTAAAGTATACTTAGGGAGAAGCATGGTGAAATAATAGAAAATAAACTAAATGCAAGTAACTATTTTTTTGTGTGTTTTTGATAAATAAAGCAAACAAGACTAAATAAAAATAAACTAAGCAAGACAATAACAAAGTAAAGAGATTGGAAGCGTGAAACTCCCCTTGCAGAAATCCTCTTGCTTCCCAATATGGCGTCAGAAAATATGGCATGTGGAAGGAAGGCAAGGAGATTGCTGAACCGAAATGCTTCTGCTCCCCGGCAACGGCGCCAGAAAATATGCTTGATTGCGTGGATCACACGTTCGCTGGGAGACCCCAAGAGGAAGGTATGATGCAGTGTAGCAGCAGTTTTCCCTCAGTATGAAACCAAGATTTAATCGAACCAGTAGGAGCAAGAAATCACTTCGGAAGGTTGTCAGTGGCGCGCTGACGTGGAGCCTGCACACAACACAATCAAACTATTTTGCCCCAACGAAACAGTGAGGTTGTCAATCTCACCGGCTTGCTGAAAACAAAGGATTAAATGTATGGTGTGGAAAACCGTAGTAAATTGCAGAGAATAAAAAGGAACAGTGTTTGTAGTTGGTTGTATTATCAGTGTAAAAGAATGGACCGGGGTCCATAGTTCACTAGTGGTGTCTCTCCATAACTGATAACTAACATGCTGGGTGAACAAATTACAGCTGGGCAATTGACAAAATATTGAGCGCATGACAATGCATATATATTACATGATGATTACTATGATATTCATGTGGGCATTACGACAAAATATATAGACCGTTATCCAACAGCGTCTATGACTAATAATCCACCGCCAGGTTATCATACCGAGTTCCCCGTTGGTATTAAGTTGCAAGCAACGGATAATTGCATTAAGTAATGTGCGTGAAGTAAACAAATGCATTAGACCTAACGGCGTACCCTTAAGCTAAGCATCGGTTATTTTATCCCTAGTGGCAACAACACATCCACAATCTTAGAAGTTATTGTCACTCTCCCAGATTACCGGAGGAATGAACCCACTATCAAGCATAAATACTCACTCTTGGAGTTACAAGCATCTACTTGGCCAAAGCATCTACTAGTAACGGAAAGCATGCAAGATCATAAATAACATATAAGATAGATTGATAATCAACTTGACATAGTATTCAATATTCATCGGATCCCAGCAAACACAACATGTAGCATTACAATAAGATGATCTTGATCATGATAGGCAGCTCACAAGATCTAAACATGATAGCATAAATTGGAGAGACAACCATCTAGCTACTGCCATGGACCTGTAGTCCAAGGATGAACTACTCACGCATCACTCCGGAGGCGGGCATGGTGATGTAGAGCCCTCTGGTGATGATTCCCCTCTTCGGTAGGGTGCCGGAAAGAGCTTATGAACCCTCCCGAGCTACGGTTGACGGCGGCGGCGTCTCTGGAACTTTTCGTGGATAATGACTCGGGTATTTAGGGTTTTCGCGTCGGGAGGAATAAATAGGCGAAAGGGCGGCGGCTGCGGAGCCACGAGGGCCCCACACCACCCCACGGCGCGGCAGGGGGGGCCGCGCGGCCCCATGGTGTGGGCGCCACGTGGCTCCCCTCCGTGTCTCCTCTGGACTCCGTCTTCGTGTTGGAAAAATAGGAGGTTCTGTCCAAATTTCGTCCAATTCCGAGAATATTTTCAGACTAGCTTTTCTGGAATACAAAAACAGCAGAAAACAGGAACTGGCACTGTGCCATCTTGTTAATAGGTTAGTCCCAGAAAATGCTGCTATGAAGTGTATATAAAACATGTAACAATTGGTATAATATCAACATAGAACATCAGAAATTATAGATACGTTTGAGACGTATCATCTACCTGTGGTTATCAAGTGATACAAGGAGTAAACAAACACTTTTAAAATTATAATCAGGCGGTAACACTTCAAGAAATCTTGCCTTATTTAAGATCAGGATAATCCTAGCTAAATCTCTACAACAAAGCTTATTAGGAGTAACAATACAGCATAGAGAACTTGACAGATAAAAAAAACAGAAGAACAAGTTGTCGATGATTTCCTTAACATGATATAAACAAGCAATGGGTTCGATTTGGGAGGCAGTTTGCCTTTCTAAGTAAAACAATACATATGGCAATGAAGGAACAAACAGTTGAATTGATGGTCTTTTTGACATGAAATGTCACAAGGAAAATTTACTGTTAATTCTCTTGAGATTTCTTTTGTTAGTATCAAGTCCCCTGAATAATAACCAGGCAAAATATCATAAAAATAAAAACAGTACAGTACAAAGATTACTTTCCATTTTCTTGAGTTTTTTCAGGTTAACACCAGTGCCCTACTCAATTACCAAGGATATGGGAGTAAGCTAAATTTTTGAAATGGAAATGTGGGAACATATTTTAAAATGTCAAAAAAAAATCCAAAAAAGAATTCGGGTGTATATCCGGACATTTTATGTTGACACATAAAGTTTCGCAAAAAAAAGACATTTTTTGTGCCTTGTGTAAAAAAGATTAAAAAAAGCTTCTAAAAAGTCATTTGGAGCACTGAATTTGTCTTTTTTACACGAGATATATAAGATTATTTTTTCAAGAAACTTTGTGTGCCAACATAAAATGTTCAGGTGTACACCTTATTTCAATTTTTTTTGACATTTCAAAATGATTCCCTATAATGGGACATCTATTATGTGATGAAAGGAATTGGTTAACTAGAGAAAAGAGAATATGCTAGAAAAATCTCTCCAAAATGCAAAACATTCGACCATTTATACCTCTTTCAATCAACGAAGTGTAACCATTAGATCTTTATAACTAGACCTATGTTCATTGCCCGGTGGAACTACATTATATCTTCCTTTTCTACCTTTCCTAAATCTCACATATTATTTGCTAATCTTAACCAACAAGTACACATCGCACAAAACAAACTAACACGAACACAACATGGTTTGGATCTCTTTGGTGCCTTCTTATTTTCCCCGTTCTTTTTTATCTCTGCCACATGCACATATAATTTACTTTTCTCTGCAACAATAACATCCAGCTCTCATCCGTAGTTTTGGCTACATGCATATGCCATGTAGGTGGTCTTCACCAAAGAGAGACTAATTAAAATGGGGTAGAAGAACTCGGAAGGAATCAGGCAGGCGTTCATATGCATATATAACTAGCACGTAGAGAGGCTTCAAATCGACCGTGCTATGTGGTGGATAGCCTGAAGTGCAAGGCCAATTCTGCGAGGTCTTCAGTTCTCGACAAGGAGGTGGAATTGATCGACATACCACATGGAAGGCCGTACAATAGAAAAGATACACTATAAAATCTCACAATAAAAAATATTTGGCATTATTCCGACGGAACATTACCTCTACATATTGGAGGAAAGATTTTAGGCCCACAGCGAGCCACATCGTCCCGACACTGTAGCAGTGTTGAACAGTACCCGCGGGTTTTTCTTTTGCAAAAAAAATAACCCTGCGTTCTCCAAAAATTGTGTACATCCATGTATATATAAAAGTTCGTCAGATTCAACCTCAATTCGGCTGTCCACGTCGCCTGCAAAACGCGAGCCGTTCGATCGCGACGCTGGACGGTTCAGATGTGCTTTAAAAATCGCGTTCCTACAGTAATACTGTAGCAGTTGGATTTCTTCCAACCACGTAGCGTCACGTAGCCCCCCCCACGGACGCTTTTGCAGAAAACCGCCCGCCGAGGACCTGTCCGTAATTTCCGAAAACTCCAGGGACTGCCTCGCAAAAATTCCAGCGAGCCCCCCTTCCTCTGCTTCTCTCTCTCGCGACCGTCGCGTCGCCGCCGTCGCCGCCGCGCGCCGCCGCCGCTGGGCGCCTCCCCGCTTGAATTCAAGCAGACGAAGACCTCCGCCTCCTCTCCCGCTTCAGTTTCACGGGAGGAATAAGCCTCGGACGGCCGGAGACGCCGACGATCCGTCGCCTTTCGCCGCCGCCATCCTCGGCAACCGCCGCCGCGGGATCGCTCGCCGCCGGCGATTCCGGCCACTATTTGGCACGCCGCGCCGCCCATTCGACTCCCCTCCTCCTCCTCCGCCCCATCTCGGGCACGCGCGTGTCCGCCGCCGCGCCGCGCGAGCTCGGCGGTGCCGCGGCATCGCCGGCCATTCTGCCACCTCTGACGTCGAGGGCTGACGTCAGCACGGAGCGGCTGACATGCGGGTCCCACATGTAAGATTTTCTGGAATTTACAGAAAAAATCCAAATAAACCATATCCAATTCGGCTGTCCACGTCGCCTGCAAAACGCGAGCCGTTCGATCGCGACGCTGGACGGTTCAGATGTGCTTTAAAAATCGCGTTCCTACAGTAATACTGTAGCAGTTGGATTTCTTCCAACCACGTAGCGTCACGTAGCCCCCCCACGGACGCTTTTGCAGAAAACCGCCCGCCGAGGACCTGTCCGTAATTTCCAAAAACTCCGGGGACTGCCTTGCAAAAATTCCAGCGAGCCCCCCTTCATCTGCTTCTCTCTCTCGCGACCGTCGCGTCGCCGCCGTCGCCGCCGCGCGCCGCCGCCGCTGGGCGCCTCCCCGCTCGAATTCGAGCAGACGAAGACCTCCGCCTCCTCTCCCGCTTCAGTTTCACGGGAGGAATAAGCCTCGGACGGCCGGAGACGCCGACGATCCGTCGCCTTTCGCCGCCGCCATCCTCGGCAACCGCCGCCGCGGGATCGCTCGCCGCCGGTGATTCCGGCCACTATTTGGCACGCCGCGCCGCCCATTCGACTCCCCTCCTCCTCCTCCGCCGAACTCAGCCCCATCTCGGGCACGCGCGTGTCCGCCGCCGCGCCGCGCGAGCTCGGCGGTGCCGCGGCATCGCCGGCCATTCTGCCACCGCTGACGTCGAGGGCTGACGTCAGCACGGAGCGGCTGACATGCGGGTCCCACATGTAAGATTTTCCGGAATTTACACAAAAAATCCAAATAAACCATATCTCTCAGAAAAATACAAAAAAAACATCAAAATTTACAGGAAAAAATGTCTACACAACAAACGCATCCTCATCCATGTTTAAACAACTTCAAAAAAAAAAATTACAACACATATTATAGCTTTCCATATCAATTACACATAAAATCATCTCGAATACTCGGATACTCACAGATCAACAAATTCTAATTCAACGAAAAACAATTACAATAACTAATATAACTTCTTAGAACAACCCATTGTTGCTTTTAAATTACTACATAAAGTAATTACTACCAATAAATATATAGTTTCCCGTACATTAAATAAGGAGCTCACGGTTAAAAATATTCCAAACTGCCAAAAAAATTACAAAATTTGCAAAAAAAAAAAAATTACTTACCGATTTTGTGTACGATGATTATGTTTCAATATTGATGCAACTGGTTGGAAACTTATTGACCACTGTTTCGTCCAGTCATGAATCACATCATATACTTTTTTTTTTTACCTTTTTTATGGCATATATTCCAGCTGCACTCGAAGGGAAGAATAGTAAGGAATTACTGCATAACACAAATTTGAATACATTCCAATACGGATAATTTTCAAAATCTCAACATTCTTCTAAGCGCAAATTTTCCTGAAATCAAATAATATTCATATTGCAACGATTTTTTTAAAAACATATTTGAAATTCATCAAACAGCCGCGGCATTGCCGCGCTAATATCCCTAGTACATGATATTAAGGAGGAAAGATTTTAGGCTCCCACAGCGAGCCACATCGCCCCGACACTGTAGTAGGTACAGTACCAGGTACTGTTTACCGCTACAGTAGCGAACCGTACCGGCGGGCACTGTAGCTACTACATTATGTTTTTTTTTTGGCAAAAAAACAACCCCGCGTTTTCAAAAAATTGTATCCATGAAATATATGCGCGTCGACGCACAGGTTCCATTCCCGTGATCGGTTACGAGTTCTATTCACTCTAGAACCTTAATTTGTGATCCAAATTCGCAAAAACGTTTGACGAATTTTGTCAAATTCGTCGCGCCCAGTCACCCGTTTGAATTTTCCTTCCACGAGTAGATGCATATCACCCTTCCAAACAACTTTCATGTTTTAGCCTTTTTATTTTGACGGACATATAGATGTGCACTTCTACAGTGCTTGCCGTTTTCCACAGCAAAACCCTCACGTTTTCCAAAAATCATAGATTGGCCCTCCGGAATAAAACTTTTTGCATCAAAAGTCCCCGCACATCGCTTTTTGCGGAAAATACCTCGCATTTCCTACAAAATGCTCCTTACCTTTCCAACATTTTAGAAGTTCCTACTTTTTTCCCTCTCTACTCATAAATCACAATTTGCATCAATTTTCTTTTCCATATAAATGACAAAACATCCAACAAAATATGAATTAACAGTACATTTAAAAGACGGACATATAGATGTGCACTTCTACAGTGCTTGCCATTTTTCCGCACCAAAGCCCTCACGTTTCCAAAAATCATAGATTGGCCCTCTGGAATAAAACTTATTGCATCAAAAGTCCCCGCACATCGCTTTTTGTTGAAAAGACCTCACATTTCCTACAAAACGCTCCTTACCTTTCCAACATTTTAGAAGTTCCTACTTTTTTCCCCTCTCTACTCATAAATCCCAATTTTCATCAATTTTCTTTTCCATATAAATTGCAAAACATCCAACAAAATATGAATTACCAGTACATTTAAAAAATCACAATAATCTCAAAACCAATAAAGATTTAACACAGTTTGACCAAATATCCATTGTGTACAAAATTGGTTTTAAAAAATTCGAATTTAAGAAATTACCAAACTTTCCACAGAAGCTAAGAAATGTTCATTCTGTTCAACAATTGTTCTTCCAAATAATTTTTCTTCCCAGAAAATATTCGATGATTTCTATTGGTTCAAAATAATTTCCATACAAGATTTGTTGGATATTTTTACAATAAATATATATAACAAAACTACAAATAATATACCAAAATTTGCACAAAAATGAAATCTTTACAACTAACACATTTCTATGCATGATTAAACAACTTTAAATAATTTCAATTATAAGAACTAACATAACCTTTTTACTATTAACTATGGAGCTTGTGGAAATGCAATTTTCATTTAAAAAAATTTACAACAACTACAAATGTTTAGATTTCATGTCACTTTATATTGTGTCGTCATAGCACACATAAATTTAGTTCTCAATTGCACTATTACTATATACATCTAATCTTACTACATTCATATGATCATTTGTTTTTGTTTATTTCGCAAAGATTCATGTTTTTATGTTCTATACTTCTATCCCTTTTCAGTAACAATGACCATACACTCAAATAAATCTTTTTGTCACCACGGGTGCGGCGTGTCGCCGCACCACATTTACCTAGTTCATTCTTAACGAACCATGACAAGTAAAGCCTCATAAATACATTGAATATTAACAAATGAATATATTCAGTCTTTCTATTTATAAATATTAGTTTATTATAAAAACCACATGAAACAATCTCCTTTGTCCAATCTACACATTACAGCAAGTATGTATTGTCTAAGGTAAGACTGCAAGCTAATACAAGTTTGGTTTGACGTATATCTATCTGTTTGAACTATATCAGTAAACACCAAAGAATGTCCAAGTATCCATATATATATCACCCTAAATTTGTGGTTGATCGCATATTAGAGTTAGCAATCTAAACTTCATTTAGGTCACCATTTTAATACAATGTACACACGTAATATCATGTATAAAACAATCTTCTAACCCAATAAGTACAAACAACCGACATGGTTGCAATCTGAACATTAATTTCATCGTGCTGATCTAACATCACATACATACGAGCATTTTTCTCGTTTATAGACCAATAACAAGCTCTGCAGTGTATACTGTAATTCCATATATGAAGCCTGGACTTTCATCCATTGTCCTTATATATCTATACCACATGCAACCAACTTGCGAAATCAGTACAATGACCTATCGACTAGGTCACGTGACGATCTAATTCCATGGAGAAACAACATGTTGGTCCATGACAAACTAATTATTGGCTTGACAGACGTCCAAACTCTAGGTCTGGTGGGATCGATTATTTCATGCACTGATGCAATCACATACAGTACAAAACAACAAAACTGAACGTTGATAAAGTGTTATATATAGAAATAAGGGCTCGCTTGAATTGTTGGTAGAAATTACGGAGCGAGAAATTGTCCGGCCCGTGCTCCCCAATTTCAGCAGGGCCACCTGAGGTCCGTGAAATATACCCGTCCTTAATTAACGACGAACCAATCGCGGCCTAATAGTTAAGTAATATTATGAACGATTGCTGCTGCCTGCGTAGTTTGCTCGCAGTTTTTGTTTTGGCCATAGCTTGGACCTGGAATATGTGCTACAATGTAAAACCGATCGTTTCGTTTACAATGAAAATGGAATGAGGCTGCGGCATGTTGATCTATTAAAAATTATGAAAATGTGACCCATGCAAGTATACTTAGATCAGTTAGCTTTATGTACTAATCTAGTATAACATGCAACCGACAAATCTGACTGTTGATGCGATGTTATTGCAATAATACATACTTACTAAATCCAAAAAATATAATTAAAATGTGTCCACTGCTACTATGTGCTGGATTAATTATGTACTGATCTGATCTAATAGAACATACAAACTATACACTATAATTGATCCAGTATTATTGCTACAATACATACCTTAGGTAAATTAAGAAAAGTGACTAAAATGTTTCCCGCGCAATTGCTCAGGAACCGTGCTAGTTGCAGAAAGGACAGACAGAATATAAACATTTAGTTTCATCTTTTATGTACTCCCACTGTCTCAAAATATAAGGCGCCCTTTAATTTCGCTGGTCAACGCCGTGTAACTTTGACCATGATTTGTAGTTATAATATGTACCCAAAAAAATTATAAGTATATACGAAATTAAAGAATTTTGCAAGACGAATACGAAGATATCATATATACATTCCCATTCAATATATTTTGATATATATTGGTGGTCAAAGTTGAGTGACAAAGACCACCTTAAAAATAGCGCGCCTTGTATTTTGACACAGAGGAAGTATGTCTCAGAGAGAATATTAACATTTAGTTTCATTTCACGGGCTGGACGACGTTCCTCTTAGAGTACTAGAATTAAATTCCAATTCGCAGTAATGCTCTTAAAATACGAACATGGCTTTTATTCCAATTGCAAAAAGTGTTTGGCACACAACTAGTATTCGAATAAAAAGCTCTGCAACCTAATAGTTGCCAGCCTTTATACTAAATGAAAAAGGGGAAACAACATTAGCAGTAACCTCTCTGTCCATTAGCAGTATTTTTAAGGTGGTCAAACCACATTGACATTTATAGGTGTACGGAAACACTTATTGCCGGCAATGTGGTACAACATTAGCAGTAACCTCTCACTACATTTAAAAAGGCAATGTCCATTAGTTGCCAGCTGCTGCCAATATGTAGTGACCGGAAACACTTAGCACTAACAGAAAATAGCAAACCACGTTGACATTTATAGGTGTACGGAGGACAGAGAGAATATAAACATTTAGTTTCACTTTTTATGTATGTCTTAACCAGTCCAAAACAATATTGAAATTCTGTGAAATTACACATCTAGTAGGCACTGGGTGAGAAATAAAATTGCCATCTCAAAATTTGCGACTATCAGTACAGAAACCATGAATACACCATCTCATAATTCCAGCGCAGTTAATTGAAATATTAGTAGAGGTCACAACTAAGAGAATGCACCGTACCTGGAATGTAGAAGCCGCTGAATGGAATCAAAGTTTCATGGGTCTTCAAACTCTCGTACACCATCCTCGCTCGCTCTGAATTGAGGTCAATTGCAAAGACGCCGGCAGTTGTATTCAGGAAAATGACATTTGCTTCTTCGGCGAAGCCGATCACACCTGCGTTTCGCGACGCTGAGAGAGCGTCAACTGGGAGGATATTGTGCAATTCGATGTCCCTGCTCTGTACCCATCCCGCGACAGCGTTGTCACTCGCCTCCCTCGACCACAGATAGAGACACGTCTCCTTGACTCCGGCACCTCCCAGTCGACCCTCCTTCGTCGGCATCAGGACGATTCGCCCCTTGCAGGTAGCTAATGCCTCCGGTAGGTTCATCACCGACAGGCCCCGCCCGCCAGGTCATACTCCAGTGTGCGTTTATACGAGGAAAGGAAGAACATCCGAGACTTCCCCACAAGGGCGCTGTGTTTCATCTTGACGGGCTCGTAGGGTACCGCGGACAGACCGCCCCACAAGCCGGTCTCCGACGAGTAGTCGCACACAAACGTCAAGAACACATTCGAGAGGATGAAGACATAGACCACGCGGAAGGCCTAGCCGTGACAATCGCGGTGGTCGCACCCGTCACTAGTGGAAACAGGGGCTTTGATGGAGAGGGGTGTTGGGCTCTAGTCCCGGGCGTGGTTCGATCCCGGACTAGAGGAGGGAACTAGTACCGGGCCGGCTGCTCCGACGCTGCGCAGGTCGGGTCCCGGGTTGTAGGGCACCTCTAGTTCCGGGCCGTGATACCACCCGGGACCGAGGCAGTCAGCGGCAGGGTGGAGACAGGAGGGTGGACCTTTCGTCCCGGGCCGTGGTACAGCCCGGGACTAGAGGTCCCGCTATATCATCTCCCACCCCGGGCCAGCCACCATTTTTGAACTCTCAAGATCATCTCCATTGTTTCCTCTCTCAAGCTCAAGTGTAGCCCCATTTTTTTAAGATTTGTCAAGATAGACGGCACCCATCTCTCCAAGGGTTAGCAACACTTGATCCTTTCACCCGGCGGCCGAATTTTAGCCATTTCCATACAAGTTTAGCTCATTTCATTTTTATAGTGCTACCTAGGTGTTTGATGAAATGCCTAAGCTAGGTAGTTCATTTTTTTATGTATTTTGAGCTCAAATTAATTTATTATTTGTGGATTTTAGTGTCGTCTCGGTCCTCACCGCCGTCGATAGCCCCCGCCATCCCGTGACCGGCACCACCTCGGTGAGCCTCTTCTTTTATCTGTTATTTTACAAAATTACTTGTATGATTTGAATGCATAATTATTTTTCTTGTATAATTTTCTTATGTTTTTTATGTATAGTGTCATGGTTTTGATATCCGTCCCCGTCGTCCCTCGTCCGGTCTATGATTCGGATGTGGTATATTTTTATCACTATTTATTTTGTTTCGTGTTTATAACAATCATGCCGACCAAATTGACATAGATATATTTTTATTTAGGAGGTAGTTGAACCGGAAATTCCAGCCGACCCTATTGTAGAGTTTTTTAAAAAGAAAACAACGATTTGAAAGCAAAATTGAAGATAAGTGAAGATCTTCGTCTCCAATGCCTAGAAGAGAAGATGGTATTGGACTTGAAGATTGCCGACATCGTTGATGCTCACGGGGTCGAGCTTACCGACGTCGTCGCTGTTCACGAGATGAAGATGGATGCAATGCGCTTGAAGCTTAGAAAGATTAGAAAATATGTCATTAGTCAAGAGGCTTGGTATCATTATGCTGTTGGTTCAATAGTTACCTTAGTTGCGATTCTGATCGCATTTGTTGTTGGATTTAAATTCTTTAGATAGTTGTATTCTAGTTTCAATTAATTTATGTTTTATGAGAACTATGTATTACATTTGGTCACTACTATACTTTGGTTTTAATGTGATGAACTTGTATTAATGAATATGATATGTTTCCTATTATGTTGGTTTATCGTAATGGGTTTTAGCGGTGATTTGCAGATGAGTCATCCGTGGATGTACGCTGACCGACGCTCTAAAGAGTACATGGATGGCGTGCAATCTTTTCTCAATGTGGCTAAGGATAACAAGGGGCCCAATGGTTTTATGTGTTGTCCATGCAAGAAATGTCGGAATGAGAAGGATTACCCTAACACAGACAGAATTCACCTCCACCTGATAACTTCTGGTTTCATGCCCGGCTATAATTGTTGGACCAAGCACGGAGAAAAAGGGGTTATGATGGAAGATAACGAAGAAGAAGAGAACGATGACAACTACATGTACCCTGAATATGTTGGTAACCCAACAGGGGAAGCTGATGATGAAGAGGTACCAGATGATCCCATCATACATGATGATTTACGTGGGGTCATCGTTGATGCACATACCCTAGCAGAAACTACACTTGAGAAGTTGAAGTTGGAGCGCATGTTAGAGGATCACAAAACAAAGTTGTACCCAACTTGCGAAGATGGCAACACAAAGCTCGGTACCACACTGGAATTATTGCAATGGAAGGCAGCGAATGGTTTATCTGACAAGGGATTTGGGAGTTTACTGAAAATAGTGAAGGACAAGCTGCCGGCTGGTAACGAATTGCCCGAGAGTGCGTATGAAGCAAAGAAGATTATCTGCCCTCTAGGATTAGATGTGCAGAAGATACATGCATGCATTAATGACTGCATCCTCTACCGCGGTGAGAAGTATGAGAATTTGAATGAATGCCCGGTATGCGGTGCATTGCGGTATAAGATCAGAGCAGATGACCCTGGCGATGTTGAGGGCCTGCCCGCCAGGAAGAAGGTTCCTGCCAAGGTTATGTGGTACGCTCCTATAATACCACGGTTGAAACGTTTGTTCAGAAACAAAGAGCATGCCAAGTTGTTGCGATGGCACAAAGAAGACCGCAAGAGCGACGAGATGTTGAGACACCCGGCTGATGGGTCGCAGTGGAGAAAAATCGATACAGAGTACAAGGAATTTGCACGTGACCCAAGGAACTTAAGGTTTGGTCTTAGCACGGATGGCTTTAATCCTTTTGGGGAGCAGAGCAGCAGTCATAGCACCTGGCCTGTGACTCTATGTATCTATAACCTTCCTCCTTGGTTGTGCATGAAGCGGAAGTTCATTATGATGCCAGTGCTCATCCAAGGCCCGAAGCAACCCGGTAACAACATTGATGTCTACCTGAGGCCATTAGTTGATGAACTTTTACAGTTGTGGCGTGATGAAGGGGTACCTGTGTGGGATGAGTACAAACAAGCGGAATTTAACCTACGAGGGTTGTTGTTTGTAACCATCAATGATTGGCCTGCTCTTAGTAACATTTCAGGACAGTCGAACAAGGGATACAATGCATGCACACACTGTTTAGATAGCACTGAAAGTATATATGTAGGTAACAAGAATGTGTACCCGGGTCATCGTCGATTTCTTACAACTCAGCATCCCCTAAGAAAGAAAAGCAAGCAGCAGCATTTCAAAGGTGAGGAAGATCGCCGGCCGAAGCCACCCCTCCAAAGTGGTGAAGATATATATGATGCGGTCAAGGATTTAGATGTAATCTTTGGAAAGGGTCCTGGCGGACAGTCTGTTCCGAATGACGCTAACAACCACGTTCCCCTGTGGAAGAAGAAGTCTATATTTTGGGAACTACCCTATTGGAAAATCCTAAAGGTCCGCTCTGCAATCGACGTGATGCACGTGACGAAGAATGTTTGCGTGAACCTGCTAGGCTTCTTGGGCGTGTATGGGAAGGCAAAAGATACTCCGGAAGCACGAGAGGACCAGCAACTTTTGAAAGACCCAAAGAACCTGCATCCAATGAGGACGGATAAAGGACGTCTACGTCCTGCTAGCTACGTTCTTACCAAAGAAGAGAAGGAGATATTTTTTGAAGTCCTGAGCAGTATGAAGGTCCCGTCTGGCTTCTCGTCGAATATAAAGGGAATAATAAATATGGCAGAGAAAAAGTTCCAGAACCTAAAGTCTCATGACTGCCACGTGCTGATGACTCAACTGCTTCCGGTTGCATTGCGGGGGCTTCTACCGGAAAATGTTCGAGTATCCATTGTTCAGCTATGTGCGTTCCTCAATGCAATTTCGCAGAAGTCAATCAGCCCAACCACTCTATTAAGGTTACAGAAGGATGTGGCTCAATGTCTCGTTAGTTTTGAGTTGGTGTTCCCACCATCCTTCTTCACTATTATGACACATCTCCTAGTACACCTGGTCGACGAGATTCACATTCTGGGTCCTGTATTTCTACACAATATGTTCCCCTTTGAGAGGTTCATGGGAGTGTTGAAGAAGTATGTTCATAACCGTGCTAGGCCAGAAGGAAGCATCTCCAAAGGGTATGGAACAGAGGAGGTCATTGAGTTTTGTGTTGACTTTATTCCCGGCATTAAGTCGATTGGTCTTCCTGAATCGCGACATGAGGGGAGACTAAGTGGAGAAGGCACTCTAGGAAAGAAATCATACATATGCAGGGACGGGTATTCTTTCACAAAAGCACACTACACAGTTCTGCATAATTCCACTTTGGTGGCTCCGTATATCCAGATGCACAAGGATATTGTACGCTCTAACAACCCGGGGATGGATGACTCCGCCATTGCAAAGGAACACATGGAGAATTTTGGCGGTTGGTTGGAAACGCATCTGAACAACAACAACACAGTCTCAGATGAGCTGTTCTTGTTGTCTAAGGGGCCATCTTCGACTATTTGGACTTTCCAAGGGTATGAGATAAACGGGAATACATTTTACACGAACGCCCAAGATAAAAAGAGCACCAACCAAAATAGTGGTGTCCGCTTTGATGATAAGAGCACGAATGAGGCCACGGTCACATATTATGGTTGCATAGAGCAGATATGGGAACTTGACTATGGACCTTCTTTGAAGGTCCCTTTGTTCTGGTGCAAATGGTTCAACCTGAGAGGCGGCGGGGTAAAGGAAGACCCATTGTACGGAATGACTACAGTGGATCTCACGAATGTTGCGTACGACAACGAACCATTCGTTCTAGCCAAGGATGTGGCTCAGGTTTTCTATGTGAAGGACATGTCTACCAAGCCAAAAAAAAAGATAAGGAAGTGAATACATCAGCCGATGAGCCAAAGCGCCACATAGTTCTTTCAGGGAAAAGAACCATCGTGGGAGTGGAGGACAAGACAGACATGTCAGAAGATTACGACAAGTTTCATGAAATTCCGCCCTTCAAAGTGACCACTGACCCAAGTCTCAAGTTATATGCAGACCCTTGTCCATGGTTACGGAGCGATCAGAAGAAAGGGTCTCACAAAAAGAAAAAGCGAAGACTAAATAGGGATGTTGTTCATGATGTGTAATAATTTATTAAACTTTTATATAATTTATAGTATGGAGGACAAGACAGACATGTCAATGAAATCAAGCGTATGGCGGTGGCGGAATGTAGTACTTGATTTATAAATTTTTGAATTGATTTTAAATTAAGCGTATGTAGTACTTAATTTAAAACCAAGCGCATGTGATACTTCATTATTACACATGATCCAACGTCTCACAAGCGCAAGTAAGAAACCAGAAAATTAAAAAAATTAACCTCTAGTACATTATTACACATGATCCAACGTCTCACAAGCGCTTGAAAGAAACACACCCCTGATCCAACATCACCAACATTATTCTACATAAACGGACTTGCTGGCTCGAAGGCCGTAGGATTAGGGGGAACGGCGGGAGGAGCCAGCCCCGTGGGCGGCCGCCCGGTTCTCGCGCGCACGTTTGCGGCGGAGGGTAAGATCCATGGAGGATGAGTCTTTCAGCGCCCAATCCAGCTCGGAAGCCTCCTTCGCCTTGAGCTGGTAGGAAGTCTTGGCTCGCTGGACAGGGTAGTCGCGGACAGACTGGAAGGAGGCTTCCATGGCCTCCTGTATCTGCAACCCACAACCCTCTTCCCCATCGTCGCTCCAGTCGAAGTCGTCGTCCTCCTCCTCTCCGCAGGAGGAGCGGCGGTGCCTGGTGGAGGTGCAGCGGCGCCAGGTGGAGGTGCGGCGGCACCTGGTGGAGCAGGAGGCCGGTAGCTGGGCATTCCTCTCCACGCCGGCTCGTGGGCATACGGCGGGATAGGCTCCCGCGGTTGCGCCCAAGCGCGCTCTGCCGAGCATGCTCGACCTCGTCCAGAAGGCGCTGCGGCGGGCGTGGCGGATTCATCTCGTGGAGACGATGCGTTCGTGGCTAGGAATGTTGGATTAGGGTTTACCCCGTCGGCGACAATATATAAAGACCTCTAGGGCAGCGCTGGGGGAGGACACGTGCCCAGGGCAGCGCTGGGGGAGGACACGTGTCGTGACCGCAAAGCCCGCCTTTAGTCCCGGTTGGTGTTACCAACCGGGACTAAAGAAGCACACGGATCGTGTGTTTCTTTCAAGCGCTTGTGAGACGTTGGATCAGGGGTGTGTTTCTTTGAGGGATTGTGAGCTGTTGGATCAGCAGTATCACGACCACTTCGTGAGCCACATGACCCGGTTGGTGTTACCAACCGGGACTAAAGAAGCACACGTACCCTATATATAGCCCCCCTCCTCAGACAGGTTACTCACTCACACAAAACATTCCAGCGTCACTCGGAGAGGCATCTTTGGGCAACCAGCGGCAAGACGTCTCTGATGACCTGCGACCGTTCCAAACGGTTGCAGATCATCAGAGATGTCTTGCCGGATGGTTGTAGATCATCAAGACGTCTTACCGCTGCTTGGATCGAAGTGGCGCTCAAACGCAAAACATTCGGGTTCCCTAGCTATAACCCATTTCTTCTAGGTGGAAACTCCCATTTCGTGTATTAACCCATTTCTTCTAGGTGGAAACTCCCATTTCATGAAATTCCGCCCTTCAAAGTGACCACTGACCCAAGTCTCAAGTTATATGCAGACCCTTGTCCATGGTTACGGAGCGATCAGAAGAAAGGGTCTCACAAAAAGAAAAAGCGAAGACTAAATAGGGATGTTGTTCATGATGTGTAATAATTTATTAAACTTTTATATAATTTATAGTATGGAGGACAAGACAGACATGTCAATGAAATCAAGCGTATGGCGGTGGCGGAATGTAGTACTTAATTTATAAATTTTTGATGTAGCATCAAACTTTGTGATGTGAAATGATCCACATGTAGTACTTGATTTATAAATTTTTGAATTGATTTTAAATTAAGCGTATGTAGTACTTAATTTAAAACCAAGCGCATGTGATACTTCATTTTAAACCAAAACAGAAAACAGGAAAATGAAAGCAATTTTTACTTAATTTAGACAAGTAAATCAAAAGATATAAAAAAGTAAGAAACCAGAAAATTAAAAAAATTAACCTCTATTACCGGGCCGTGCGACCACCCGGTACTACAGGTCCACTGGGCTTGGCGCGCAAATTTTCGCGGCCCTGAGGGACCTCTAGTACCGGGTGGTAACACGGCCCGGTACTAGAGGGTCTCTAGTACCGGGTGGAGCCACGGCCCGGTACTAGAGGCCTTTTTGGCGCTACTTCTACTGGCTCGGGCCGAAAATTTGCCCAAGTCCAGCAAATCGACGCTCCGCCTCCGGGCTCCAGACGACGCCGCCCCCTGTGCCGCCAGGCTGCCGGATTTCGTCCCCGCGCCGCTGCCGCCCTCACCGTGGGTCGCCGTCCTGCTCCTGCTCCGGGCGCGGCCGTCCCCGCTCTTCCCCCGAGCAAGATCGTCGTCCCCGAGCAAGCAAAGCTCGCCCCCGACCCACGGTGAGCTCGTCCCCCCGACCAACTACTCTCTCCCTCTCTCAGATCTAGCGCGCGGCGGCGGCGGCGGCGGACCCTAACCACGGGGCCGGCGCCGGAGTTGGCAAACAAGAACAGATTTTTAGGGCCTAAGGGCCGATTTCATTATAATTAGGCCACAAACGGCCGATTACATTGGGGGGGAGGCCATTAATAGGCCATTACATTGGAGGGGGGAGGGGGGTCGTCGTCGCCGGTGCCGGTGCCGCCTAGTCGTCGAGGACGATGAAGGGCGGCGGGGTCCAGAGGTGCTCCGGTGGCGCCTGCTGCTGCGGTGGCGCCTCCTGCTGCTCCGGTGGCGCCTCCTGCTCCTGCTCCTGAGCCGCCGACCAGCTCCCGCCCGTAAAGACCCAGGACTGGCCAACGAGGCCGGGAGGCAGAGGAGGCGGCGGAAGGTCCTGCTGCTGCTCGCGTTCCATGGCGTAGTGCCACGGCTCGACCTCGTCGGGGTCGTAGTACTGCGGTGGCGGCGGCGGCATCAGGGCCGCGGCCGCATCAGCCTGGACCTGGGCCATCACCTTCTCCCACCGCTTGATCTCGTCCTCGACGAGGGTGCGGTTGGAGGCCTCGTAGGCGGCCTGCATGTCCGGGTCATCGTCGTCCTCGGGGACCTCCTCCTCGAACCACAGCGCGTCGGGCAGCGCTGGGTAGGCGGATTGGACGGCGCGGGGCGCCGGGCGAAGTAGGAGTGGCGGCGGTCCTCGTGCTCGTCCTTGAGCCACTGCTCCCAGTGAGGGGAGTCCGCCGCGTAGGCGGGGTCGTTGCGGAGCGCCGGAGGGAGGAGGCGGCGCCGGCGCGCGATCTCCCTATCCAGTTGCCTCCCAGGGAGCGGGACCGCCGGCACCGGAATCCTCTGCGGGTTCAGGTGCCAGCCCTCGGGGAGGTGGACGTCGTTCCACTCCAGCGTGGCGGCGTTCCCAGTGCCACTGGCACTCCGGCTCCGGCACGTAGCGCCGGCGCCGGATCCTCCTCCCTCCGGCGGTGGTGGTGGTTCGTGACGGCGCGTCGGGTGCGTGGGCGACCCGCACCGGTGGCGCGGTCCTCCGCACGCCCTGCGGAACGACGCCCAAGGCCGCCGGCGGTGGAGGCGGTGGAGAAGCGCGGCGACGGTTGGAGGACTCGCCGGTCTCGTTCTTCGGGGACTTCCCGAACCAGCGCGACATGGCGGCGAGGGCACTGGACGGCGGAGGGGAACCGTCGGGCGGAGGGGAACCGTGGGAGCGGAGTGGAGTGTCCACATCCGCACGGGCGCGTCCCTTTTTAAAGACCAGGAACCGTCGCTGGCAAGTGGGCCAGGAGCATTGACTCCGGGTGGGCGGGGGCTGTTGGGCTCCGCATTGACCACGGTGGGTGAAGGCGAGGCGGCCGGGTGGGAACACGAGGCGGGGAGGTGAAGACGAGGCGGGGCGGGAACACGAGGCAGGGCGGCGGGGTCAGAACTGGGTCGCTGGCAGGTGGGCCAGCATTGACCACGCGTGGCCAGTGGGCGGTCACACGTGGCGGTGGGGCGGGTAGGCGCTGGCAGGTGGGCCAGCGATGACCACGGTGGCCACCTTTGACCAGGTTCTGGCCCAAATTTGGGCTGGGCTGGGATTGGGACAGCCTATGTTTTTTTTGAAAGATTTTTTTCTTTAGATGCAATATTAAATTGTTTTTGTTGCATATTTGTATAGTTCCCTCCTTTGAATTATTGTACTAATGCTATTATTGTTTTATCTTTTTTTTGTATTAGTTAAACAATGGATGTCGATGCTCCCTTCGTAACGAGAGAAGGGGAAGAAGAGATACTTTCCTACATTTTGGAACCCGGTGAATTTCGGCATCCCGCGGAAGGAGCTGAAGATGAGGACTCGGAAATTGGTGGACCCACGCCGTCTGGCGAGGTATATTAAGCCTATGTTGAGCAGATGCAATAACTGATTTGTGCATATATATGTATTCACACATGTTTCATATTTTTAGACCTCCGCATCGAACCAATCCACTAAACGAGGCCATGCCCAAGGGATGGGCAAAGATGAGCATCTCACAATTGACGAGGTGAATGCAACTACTGGCCAACCACTGGCACCCGTGCCGAACGCAGTTAAGTTTGTGCATCAATGCGGAGTCACTGTCAGGGACAACGTTTATATCAGCACTCAGGAATGGATTAAGCCAAAGTTAGAGGGAGTTAGTTACGTCGACAAGAGAACCAAAGATGTGCTTTGGAACAAGCTCATTGCACATTTCACCCTACCGGTCTTGGAAGATGAGGTGAAGACAAAAAAATGACGGACAAAGTCAAGCATTTCGCTCTTAAGAAGATGGCTCAACAATTCAATAACTACAAGAACAAATTATTCCGTGAGTGGGAAGAAGATGGGAAACTTCCGGATTTCACCGGCACACGAGAGAGGCAGCGGCCTCACTGGCCTGCATTTCTGGAGTACAAGAAATCAGAACGAGCTAAGAAAAGGTCGCAAACGAATAAGAATAATGCAGCGAAAAAGAAGTATCACCATAAGATGGGGCCAGGTGGCTACCGAGTTGCCGAGCCTAAGTGGGAAAAAATTGAGTCCGAGTTGCGTGCAAAAGGGCTCACCCGGTCACAGAGGAATGGGACAGAAGGATAAGGAATTGGCTACTTGCGCATGGAGGGGAGTATGACATGGAAACAGGGGAGTTAATAATTGATGAAAGCAAAGTAGTCAACGGAGCCCAAAAAAAATTATTGACTTAATTGCCAAGTCTAAAGAGGGAAAGTTTATTTCCGACAGAGAGAAGGACGAGCTGTCAGAGGCCCTCGGGACCAAAGAAAAAGGAGGATCAACACGAGGCTTAGGAGAAGTGCCGTGGATTGAAGGGTTTCCCGAGGACCGTGCTCTTATAGAAGCCGATTGAGAGCAAAGAGGAGGAAGGAGCAGCAGGAATCAGACCGGTTGATGATCTTAGAAAGAAATCATGACCAGATGGTTGCTCTCTATAAGGAGCAGCAGAAGCAAATAGATCAAATGCGCGAGCAAGGGGCGCCAACTCTTCAGCTGGAACAAGCGAGTCAAGGCGGCCCATCGCATCGCAGAAGCAGCGTGGCTTCCTCGGTTATGGTCGGTGATGATGAGACAAGTTACCCCGTGGATTATATCACGGAGAAAACAACTTGTGAGCTGCATGTCCCAGTATTTAACTTATCCATGAAGGCGGCGGACGGCTATGCATTCTCCATTGACTCTACAGCATCGTGGCTTGGCAATGCCATTCCAGATGGATTTGCTCGTGTCGGCGTGGATCAAGTTGTACAAGGATATGAATCACTGAACCTTGAGTTCCCAAGAGCTGATGATGAGTCGGTGCTAGGGGACGTCGTGGGTGGTCTAATTCTATGGCGGAAGAAATACATCAAGTTTGAAGGCTGGGCGCCAAGGCCACCATCGTCTCCGCCAATTCACGATTCACCACCTGATGACGATGAAGGGGACGACAACCATCAGTCGCCTCTGCATCAGTCGTCTCCGCCGCCGCGTGCGCCGACTCCACCGCCGCGTGAGCCGACTCCACCGCCGCGTCAGCCCACTCCGCCGCCGCATGAGCCGACTCCACCGCCGCATGAGCCGACTCCGCCGCCGCATGAGCCGACTCCTGAGCCCCGACATAGGAAGGGCGCCACTTCGTCGTCCATGGGATTCGGGCGAGACCCCCGACGTTCGCCCCTCCCAAAAGTACCCAAAAGCCTTGACGACCTCAGAGCTTGCGACATGACTAAAGAGCAATTGGATGCGTGGGTGGATGCAGACACAAAAAGACAGCTTGCACGGAAAAAGCCCGAGGAAAAGCAAACATTTACTGCAAAGGAAAACAAGTGGGCTATTGGATTCATCACGGAACCATCGCAATATGAGAAAAATAAGCCAGATAACTATTTACGAGCTCTGAGTAAAAGTAGTAGCTCTCCCAAGACGAGAAGTAGTAGTGCCAGAGGGAAAAGAGACGTTGCCCAGCTCGGACAACAGGCAAACCAGTCGATAGCCCCGCTCGTAGTTATACCCAGTGGTCATGGCTCCGTGACGGACCTAATTCCTACTTTATCCTTGAAGAAGGACTTTGCTGCAGATGCTGGTATTACTCTTGCTCAACTGGACAACGAAAATCTCTTTCCGTCTGATGTAGATGATTCATGGAAATGGAAATGGAAATGGGGGAGGTCCCTGCTGCGAGGTGATCAGATAAAGTTCTACCGACATGTATGCGACAACTCCATAGTTGGTACATGAAAACCACAAAGGAATTTGATGACTTTTTGATCTGTGTGAAAGTTACAAAAAATCATTTCGCGGGTGAAGACATGTTCACAATTCAGCTCGAAGAACTCTGGTACTTATACAACCTTGACTCCCTCGACTTGGCTCTCGTCGGTGCCTACTGTCTGTAAGTGATTCAATTCATTTATTTCCAAAAAAGATAAAGTCTTTAGCTCTCAGCTCGTTCATTGCCATCGCTAATTATGCTCACTACGGTATTATGCAGAATGAAGAGTGATGAATGTGGTAGAAAGGGCATCTATGGCTTTGGGTTCGTTAACCCAGTACGAGTTAATGCAAGGACACTAAAAAACCACGTGAAGGACACGGAGAAGAACTTGCTAAATGCCCTAATGAAGCAACATTTCAACACGGAGATAATGTTTCCTTACTTCTTCAGGTAAGAGAGTGTTACTCGCTTGTACAAATTAAGTGTAACTGATGAGTTACTGACGTGTATATAATCATGCGCAGCGATCATTACATTCTGCTAGTCATTGAAGTTGATAGATCAAGAGTTCAAGTCTACGACTCATTGGACTGGCCTGAGGAGAGGTACCAAAGCATTCTAGATACGCTCCAAAGGTAATTTCAAACATTATCGCACTATATCAGTCTCTCTTATTGATTTCAGAGATATCAAGCAACTAATAACTCATTTATTCTTTTTTTTTGCCGGCAGGGTTTGGAAACAATTCAAAGCGAGGACAAAGGGTTCAGGTTCATTTGAAGAACAGCTGACTTTTGTTCACCCACAGGTAGGTAGTACGGTCTAGCTAGGTTCGCGCATCTCTTTATTTATAGTTTTCAATACCACTATATGTTGACTATGATTTGATTGAATTCTATTCTCGTAAAGTGGATCGAGAGGCAACCACAGGGGACCAATTTCTGTGGATATTTCGTTTGCGAGTGGATTCGTCGTTCGGTCACTGAGCGGGACCCAAAGAAATTTTTAGACGTACGTGAACAATCATATTCATCAATTGATCTCCAGTGTCATTCATAATTTTTGATAGTCATGATTAATATTCGTATTGATCTCCTTCTTTTATAGGCAGAGCCATTGCGCGAGAGTATGCCACTAAAGAAGCGCTTTCAAGCACTAGCAGAGGAACTTGCGGGGTTTCTGCTCAGCGAAGTCATACCTACAAAAGGAAAATACAATGGAGAATAGCGGTGAAGTCCCGGTTATGATCTCCCGTGTAACCGAATAGACGGGCTCTAGTCCCGGTTATGATCTCCACACACGTGTAATCGAATAGACGGGCTCTAGTCCCGGTTATGAGCACCTCCATGTAACCGGATAGACGTGAACATATTTTTATTTATGAACATTTTGATATGTTATATGTAGTTTCTGTTTTTAATTAATTAAACGCATATTTTTTTGCACCATTTCAATATTAAATTGGGAGGAAAAAAAAAAATTACAGGCTGCCACGTGTGAGGTCCTTGGTCCCGGGTCGTATGACCAATCGGGACTAGAGGTCCTCCACCACGCCCGCGCCTCGGCGGCCACGTGGGAGCCTGTTGTTCCGGGTCGTAACGGACCCGGTACTAGAGGGGGGGGGGGCCTCTAGTGTCGCCTTGCTAGTCCGGGTGGACACCCGGTACTAGAGGCCCTTACGACCCGGGACCAGTGGCCCTGTTTCCACTAGTGCGTCCACTGCGCAGACCACGGCCGCATTCATGAACTGGCTGTGGGGTGCCCAGGGCACAGGCACGACCCGCTGGACGCCCGTGATTGGCTCCCAGATGAGGAAGTCCTGGCCATCCTCGGTCACCTCGGAGCAGAAGACGGCGCGGCCTTGGCGGTAGTCGAGGGCGTACCATTGGCGGCTGTCGCGAATGGGGAGGGGAAAGGCGGAGGGGGTGGTGGGGACGAACAGGGTAGTTTTGACGGAGTCCAGCCGCCGGGTGGAGCGTTTCTCGAAAAAGCTGTGGAAGAAGCCAAGCACGGGGCGTGTCCGGTGAAGCTTGTATAGGCGGCGGAGGAAGTTGGGATGGGAGATGAGGCACGAAGGCTCGTCGGGCGGGATGCGAAGGAGGATCTCCTCAGCGAGCTCGTCAGGAAGCGCTTGCGGCGAGTCGAGGTCGGGTGGTGGCGGCGGCGGCGCCATGCTGCTCGAGTTCGCTAGGTCTAGAGTCTGGACGCAGTGACAGAAACACTTTCGTTTTATGTTCAAAGAAAAATAACCGTGGACGAAAATGGGAGAGAAATTTAGGGTGCAGAAAAAAGAATATGCAGTTACGTTAAACAAGGCACATGTTTTAGCTAGTCATTCTGAGGGGCCTTTGTCAATTGTCTGGCAAGAGGAACCCCTGATTTTATTGGTGCTGTATTAACGCATGATGTATCTTTAATTCCCAAGTAATAAAGTACGCAGTGGTGGTTTTCAGAAAAAAAAAGAAAAAACGTTTTGTCAAAAATATTGTTTCTAAGATGACAGCTAAAAATCTATTCAAATTGAAGGCACAATAAATTTTTATTCAAATGGTTTTGACTATTCACCAGAAATTAAGAAATAACCACTTTCTCTACTGGTCTTTGCAGGTATTTTCAATGGGTGAGTTTTTCGGTGTTGTCTATCACAGGCGAGAACTATAGTGGTGCAGTAGCGACTAGCTCGGCTACGGCTTTGACTAGAAGTTTGAGGCTTATGTTTTTTTTTGTGAATCAAGGGCTTTATATATTACAGTAGATATGAGGATTACATGCACATTGGATACAACCCCGAAGGAAGCTAGGAATATACGAGGATGGCGTTTTGGCTCCCGGGAGCACATGCTCCCGGTATGTTCAAAAAAATTGAACAAATTGAAAATGTTCAAAAAATCAAAAAAAAAAATCATGCACGTACCTGACGATGTCACGCATGACCGTGTCAAATTTCGCACCGAAACGACATCGTATGCGCCCTGTGCAAAAATGACAAAATTACGTGCATGATTTTTTTTGGATTTTTTTTGAACATTTTTCAATTTGTTCAACTTTTTTGAACATACCGGGAGCATGTGCTCCCGGGAGCCAAACTCAATTTCCGGGAGTCTCCCGAGAGCCAAACTCAATTTCCGGGAATATACTCCCTTCATTCCCAAATATAAGATGTTTTAGTTTTGTCCACATTCAATACATACAAGTGTATCTAGACATATTTCATGTATAAGTTCACTTATTTTAATATACATGTAAATAACATGTGTAACACCTAAAACATTTTACATTTAGGAACAGACGGAGTAGTTCACATTGTCTCCTATCCTGAGAAACTTGCTTCGCACATCTATGGGCAGCCACATTGGCCTCCCGCCCTACATGCGCCAGCGTAAAGCTCTCAAAGCCCATACTTAAATTTGCAATTTCATGACAGATAGGCGCCAAGTCTGCTCTATCATAATTGCCAGAGTTCCGCAGTCCCACAAATACCTCTGCATCCGATTCCAAGCAAATCTTTCTGAGCCCCAACTCAGCAGCTAGTTTGGCTCCATCACGAATCCTCATAGCTTCCATCGTCCTTACACCATGAGCATGTGCATACCATATAGCTTGGCCCCGAACTAGAGCCCCTGTGTGGTCTTGGATGATCGTACCTGTGGAGTCTTCTCTCTGTTGCTCAAAATAGCCAGCAATATTTATTTTGAGCATTACTACATTTTTTTTGATAAAAGGAGTTTTATTACTTAAATAATTTTAAGCATTATACCCAGTCTTTGCATAACTAAGATGCACACAGCCGACACGAGTTTAAAGAGTACAGCGAATTACATATCATGATGAGAAATTGTAAGAATGCCTATGGTGGTAGAGGGCCGATCCGCAAATTATTTCGTCATCCATGTTGGGATAAAAAGTCTCTCGCCGTATCCTCTAGTCTTGTACACACCTCCGTAAACAGATCTTGATGCTCCACACGTTCCAATTGAGACCACAAATGGAGCGTAGCTGTACTCCTGTAGTAGTGGCGGACCTTAGTCAAGGCCAAAAGGGGCCATGGCCCCCCAACTTAATTAAAATTTGCACGATACTACCTAATATTTACATTTTTTTACCATAGAAAATACAAAAAAATTCAAATTGGCCCCCTCAACTAACCTCTAATATGTTTTGGCCCCTCCTATAATCTTGGTCAAGGTCCGCCACTGTCCTGTAGATAACCTGCATGAGAGAAAAAAATTATCATTAAAAATCTTGTCATTTATACATAGCCAAAGCCACCATATAACGGCAAACGCTGCCACTCTAATAAGTTGTTTAAACCTATTATCCACATCATTCAGCCAATTGCCAAAAATATTAGCAATACTTGTTGGTGGGTACAAGGTAGAACCTATCTGGATGATTGACCATATAGAAGTAGCTAATTTACACTTGAAGAATAAATGCTTGATTGTCTCGTCTTTATGACAGAAGACAAACGGTTTACTTCCGTGCCAATTGCGTTTAGCAAGATTATCTTTAGTAAAAATTACTCCTCGACGAAGATACCACGCAAAGACCTTGTTTTTTAGTGAAATTTTCATCTTCCAGATTTTCTTATTATTATCTACTGGCACATCCGGTTGGATTAAAGCTTTATACATAGAGTCCATCGAGATTTACCACTCTTATGTAAATTCCAACGGAACTCATCTGTCCCTTGCGTCAGATTGACGAAATCTAGACATTGTAGCAACTCATGCCAAGCTGCTAGTCTGGGACCAATAAGATCTCTTCTAAACGTCACATTTGGAGGAGTATCCTCTAACACTTGAGTGAGAGTATCGCTTTTGTGACATCCAAGGACAATATTGTATAAAGCTAGATATTGTTCTCGGAGTGAGGTAGTTCCTAGCCACTTATCCTCCCAAAACCTTATCTCCGAAACATCCTTAATGGAGAAAGAAAGAAGAATTTCTTCGTTGCCATTAAGCCCAGCCCAAAAATGGGAATCACTTGATTTCTAAGAAACCTGTGATACCGCACTTGAGCTAATATATTTTCTCCTGAGAAGAGTTTGCCATACCCCATCTTCGGAAAGAAGCTTAAATAGCCATTTACCAAGAAGGGCTCTATGACCTCAAGGTCATGAATTCCGAGACCACCATATTCTTTGGGTCGGCACACTACATCCCATTAAGCCAGTCGATATTTTTTCATTGTCCCCTTGCAAAAATAATCTAGATTGAAAGTAATCCAATCGATGCAATACTCCCTTTGGTAATTGGAAAAAAAAAGGAAATCATATACAATACCATATTATTAGTACTGAGTTTATGAGAACCAATTTACCACTCAGGATAGTAATTTTCCTTTCCAACTATTCAACCTCTTTTGTAATCTTCCCTCGACATGCTTCCACTGAGCAATCGTAAACCTCCTGAATGAATCGGAATGCCTAGATAGCTTATTGGAAACTAACCTTGCCCACATCCAAATAAATCGGCATACTGGGCGGCATCGTCCTGAGCATCGCCGAAACAAAACAATTCACTTTTATGGAAGTTAATCTTTAGATCGGAAAGTTGCTCGAACGCTGATAATATTAATTTCAGGTTTCTCGGCTTTTCCATGTCATGTTCCATAAAAAGAATCATATCTTCAACATATTGAAGAATAGATAATCCGCCATCCACTAGATGCGGTACTACGCCTTCAATTTGCCCATCCGCTTTTGCATGCACAATAATTATGGCTAGCATATCAGCAATTATATTAAATAATATAGGTGATAATGGATCATCTTGTCGTAATCTTTTTTTTGTTTGGAAGTATCGGCTAACGTCATATTTGACTTTGATGGTGACACTTTCTCTAGAAACAAAATTATGGATCATAGCGCGTCACTCATCAAAAAAAACTTTTCATTCTGAGTGTTTGCTGGAGGAAAAACCACTTGACTTTATCATAAATCTTTTCGAAGTCTATCTTTAATATCACCCCATTCAGCTTTTTCCGATCTGGTGGCACTCCTACATCTGGTGGCTTCCAAATCGCCTTAGTTTTGGCTAACGTTTTCTTCTTAGAACCTGCAGCTGCTGTTAGATCATGCATGGTGTCCACAGTCCACCGGACAGACGCTTGCACTGATCTACCATGTTCATCATGCCTGCGATTGTTACGTTCAGTCCAGACTGCCCAGCACCTGCACAGAATGACAGATACATCACGCTCCGGTGCCATGTTCCCAGCGATCAGATCAACCGGCCAGTTATCAGAGCGGAGTTCTGGTAATTTCACCGCAGCTAATTCCTTCACCTCCTTCCAGAACTGGTGCGCCCATTTGCACTCAAAAAGGGCGTGTGCAATGGTCTCTTCTCGCCCGCATTCTTCACAGAAGGATATTTGCTCAGCATGTCTCTCTTTCAGAACTGCACGACACGGTACAAATTTTTGAATAACACGCCACCAAAATTTTCGTACCTTCGGCGGGATTTTGAGTCACCATAACTTTTTTCCAGCCGTGCCCTGCCCCAACTGAAGATTTAGTTATAGTTGCAGAGTTCCTACTCTGTTGGGACAAAACTTTATATGCAGATCTAACTGAAAGATCCCAAACTTGTCATGTTTCCACGCCCAGGTGTCCTCTGCATTGTTGCCGATTGGAATTCTACAAATGGTTTGGACATGTGCTGGTACGAAATTCTTCTCCAAGCTTTGCATATTCCAATTCCCATTGACATGGTCTATAGCTTCTTCGACTCTCACTATATTAGCATCCCCTTTTCGCACCAGGGGCTTTGAACTGAAGTTCGCAGGTATCCAGGGATCCTCCCAAACCTTGATGATGGATCCATCACCAACACGCTTAATTAGAGTATATTGCAGTGCGTCTCTACCGTGAAGTACTGCACGCCATGTGTGTGATGACCCCTTTTTTAATGGTGGTAGTTTTCTCTTGGTTTAGAGTTTCTTTGTGGCTTAGGTTCGGTTATCCCATTATTTGGTTATAAACGTTTTCCTCTTTATCTAATATAAATGAGAGTGATTTACAAAAAATAAGAAGTGCAATTGCCATAATAGAAATTATAGAGATTATAATCCTTGTACGGAAACTGACAACAAAGTGATTTGATGTTCATTCAGAAGAAGTGCAATTGCCAGAAGCCCACAATCTAACAAGAACCACAGATAGCTCAAGTTGCTTGTTTGTAGCAACTTTCCCTGAACCAGCAAGTCCGGGAACAGCTTAGACACAGATAGCCCAAGAATCACAGATAGCTTAGTTTGGCACTTGATACAATCAGGATAACGGCCATCGCCTAGAAACTCACCACCAATATTCCGGGAACAGCTTAGTCAACCATTACCAAACTATCAATACATCAGCGGAGCTGAGACTAACAGCTGAACGACAGTAAACCTACAGCGCCTCCAAACGCAGTGCTGTTACTCCATCCTCGAGACCTTTGGCAGGCACATTGTTAGCTGCAGCAAAACCCTGCTCTCCTGCAGTAACGCCTCGATGTCGCACTGCATATGTGATAGCAACAAAAAATCCGACCAGTTACACATTTGATGAATTAGTAATGAAGGATCAGCTGGCTACATATGATGAAAACATGCTCTATTCCTAACTTCCACTATGGCCCAACATAAATTGCACATCCAATCATGAATAGCCTATGACAGTACTTCGGAAAGACATCAACCAGATCACGAATCAGCTGGTCAAGAATGTTGTGTGGATCAAAAGCATACAGACTGCAATGGGCCACATATACTTAGCCATAGAAATTAACACTTAGAATAGCCATGACGTCTCTTTTCAAAAGATTGTACTCGATTAAAAAAATGCTGTATCTACGCATCCAACAGCTATAGAATAGTCTAATTCTGAATGTCCGTTTAAATTTTAGATCCCCTTGTAAGGAAATTGAACCTGCTCTTTCCATTAGAGCATCATATTTTCAGTTAACAGAGAACCCCGTATCAAGATTCTGACTCCATTACTAATCGATCTGAAGAACCACATAGGACTAACTGATTTACATGCTTTTCTCTAAATTCAGCCACATTTGCACTGATGTCTCCCAATCCCCATATCCTTCTGAACCTCACACATCTTTGTTCCTAACAAAACTGCTAAGGAAAGAGGTCAGCCACCAAGCTAATTAAGTAAAAAAGACTGGACGTTATCCCCATTTCCTATCTTATTCCTACTAGTTTCACATCTAATGAATTATAACAACAAAAATTCCGACCAGTTACACATTTGATGAATTAGTAATGAAGGATCAGCTAGCTACATATGAAGAAAACATGCTCTATTCCTAACTTCCATTATGACCCAACATAAACTGCTCATCCAACCATGACCAGCCTATGACAGTACTTTGGAAAGACATCAACCAGACCATGAATCAGCTGATCGAGAATGTTGTGTGGATCAAGCAAACAGACCGCAACGGGCTACATATACTTAGCTATAGAAATTAACACTTAGAATAGCCATGGCACCGTCTTTTCAAACGAATCTGCTAAATTTAAAAATGTTGTACTTTCACATCCAACAGTTTTAGAACTGTTCTCTGTTTTCAGGGCATCGTAGTTTCAGTCAACAGAGAACCCCTTATTAGATTCCGAATCCATCCGAATCGATCTGACGAATCACGCAGGACTAACAGATTCACATGTTTTTACCTAAATTCAGCCAAAGTTGCACTGTTTTCTCCCAATCCCTACACTTCTGAACCTCACACATCGTTGATCCTAAAAATAAACTGCAAGCTAGTTAAAAGTAAAAAGACTGGACATTATCCCCATTTCCTATTGCATTGCAAAACGTTGCAAGATTATTAACTCTCAACTAAACCGTACGATAAATATGAGTCCAATGGTTCAATCTATGTCAAGGAGAGCACACTATTCTTGAGCACCTGGGCCCCTCTGCATCATCTAACTTCCATAATAATTTGCCTAGAAGAAAAATGTTAATAAGATCACGGTCCAATATAAAACCAAACAAACCTCCTTGGTCTTTTGGTCAACCACTGGCCAAGTGACTCAAATGATATTTTCTAACACGATTATCCTCGCCACAAGAATGTAGCTCTAAAATCTAAAGCAATTTATTCTCTAGCTTCAATACACCTTAGTTTAAGGCATGCTACTCATTCAGAAGGTTTACTAAGTTTATGTCTGCGGGGCCAGCTTGAGCATAGAAATTAATACTTAGGTATATGTAGGGAAATCTAAAATAAGAAAGTGATGTATTACTTCTTTGTGCTGGTATCAACAAAACTCAAACATAGAGAAGCTGGCAGGCTTGAGGATATAGTACCTGGAGTGCAAAAGCTCATGTAGGGAAAGATAGCCTCCAAGTACTCATCCCTCTCAAACACCATTGTCGCGCACTCTGATTCAAGGTCGATCACGAAGACACCGGCATACATGCTCACGAAAACGATATCGGAATCAGGGCCTTTAGCAGAGCCAATCAAAGCTGGTCTCTGAAACGGACGGCCAATGCGGGGCACATTGAGGCTGATAACTCTGAGTAGTTCCCACTTATCATCTTGTTCAGGATCCGTTGCAGCAACCATGGTCCACAGGTAGAGGTTGAACTTTTCAAAGCCGACGAACAACAGCCCACCGTCCTCCGCCGGTATAAGGGCAACGTCTCCGTCATAGTAACCTGGCTGGGTTATTATTGATAGGTCCCGATCGCCGGCCAAGTCATATCGCAGAATTGTGTCGTCCAACTTGCACATGAAGTAGAGCGCTTCTCCCACGAGGACAGGGGTCCTGGAAACGTCCGTGTAGTAATCGTTCTGGGCAAAGGCGGGTGCGCTCCACGCATCGGTCTCGGATGAGTAGAGGAAGGCCTGCGCCAGGGCGTCTTCTTCGGTGGCGCTGACGAAGGCCACGAGGAAGGGCCCTCCGTGGCAGTCAAGGTGGTCGCAGTTGGCCCTGGCGCAGAGGACTGCCGCGTTGAAGTAGGTCCGCCAGATACCTGGCTCGCGAATGTGCTTCTTGTCGCCGGTCACGGGGTCCCAGAGGAGGAGGTCACTCGAGTTCTCGTCGTAGAGGAGGGCGCGGCCGTGGCGGCAGTCGAGCGGATAGCAGTCGAGATGGTCGGGGTCGAGAGGGCGGAATTCCGTGAAGGGGACGAAGCACGCCATGGCGGGACCGTACCTGTGGCGGAGAAATCCTAGCAGGGGCGGTGCTCGGTGGAGTGTGCGGTAGCGGCGGAGGAAGGCGGGGTCGGAGATGAGGCAGCGCCAGGGCTTGCAGACGACGGCGGCGCGGACGAGGCACTCCGGCTCGTCAGGCGGTAGGCGGAGAAAGATCTCGGTGAGGAGGTGCTCCACCAGCTCCACCGCTGGGGACCCGGCCGCCGCCGGCGTAGGCATCGTAGCTGCCTAGGCCTGTGGTTGGTGGAGGTGAGGGTTTTGTGTGTGTCTGTGTGTGTGAGGGAGAGGGCTGAGTCAGGGTGCAAGCGGGACGCACTGCGGAAGCCCGCGTGTACGCCGCAAATCGCCACTATTCTTACGCGGTATGCCGCGTAGAGCCGCGTTGGCGAAGCGTGTTTTTGCGGCGCCGTGCACGCCGCTTACGCGCTAGGCTAGCGAGCCGCGTATCATAAGCATCTCTCTAGCTTTTCTCCAAGCCGGCACTCTCCTCAGCATCTCTCTACCTTTTCTCTAGCGAGATCCCACAGAACCTTCCCCGTCGACCTCCCAGCACCAAGAACCAACCCAATGGCCGGTCTCAGGATGAAGTTCGTCGCCGTCACCTCCATGGCCGCCGCGCTCATCGCCTTGGCGGCCGCCGCCGAGGCCACGGCACCGGCGCCAGGCCGCCGCGCTGCCCCTCGCCGCGGCCTCCTTCGCCGCCGCCGCCTTCGGATACCTCTTTTACGAGACCAGAAACGCCGCCGTGGTTTAGGTTGCTAGTACGACGCGGAACAACACGCTTTTGGATTGCGCGAGTTGCGGCCGGACCGATGGAGACGGTGGAGGAAGACGTGGAGGAGTACAGCTGGAGGGAGGTGGTGCTCCCTCGGCTCATCTCGGTGGTGCCGGACCTGGCACCGAAGCTCGAGCGCGAGGCCGGGGGATCGCCGCCGCGGCAGGGACCTCCTCGTCGCCGTCGACTTCAGGTACCGATCCGTGGGGCTCGTCCCCGCAGCACCTCCGCCCGCCCTGACAGCGCCGCCACTATGTCGTTGGTCAGGTCCGCCTCCGTCTCTCCCCCCCATGCCGCCGCCGATCTGGAGGATTGTGGAGGTTGATTCGGGAGAGGAAAAGGAGAAGAATCGAGACACTCTTTGGTCGCTGCCATATGCGGCGCGACGCGGCAACCGTGGGCCGGCCCACATACGCCGCTTATTTTTCTTCCATATCCGTGGATGCTCGCATGTGTAGTTAAGTGGGCCGAAATTTGCGGCGCCGCAGACGGCCCACTCCCGTTTGCACCCTGAGGGCTGAGCCTGAGGAGGAAGATGGTGGTGGTGGGCGCTGCTACTCGGTCCGGCTCAGCCAGGTGTTCTGCCCATGTGGGGCCGCACAGACAGTCAGAGTGGATGACTAGAGCAGTAAATGACAGTCACAGCAATACAGCAGATTTGTTCATTCAGACTTGTTTGAAATATGAACTAGTTTGTTCTCGTTTTACTGATTTGCTCGCTGAATTTATCCTGATTTTTTCTTTCCAAAGTGTTGTGATTTGCCTTCTAAAGTTTCATCGATTTACCTTCTGTTCACCATCGATTTAGCTTTCGATAAAATTCTTATTGTTTTCAAGTTCACACTGACCAATTGACCATATTTTACCCAGTTCCATGCATAATTAGATATGTTCAGGATAGGTATATGAATAAAGACGAATTGTTATTCGCTACGATGTGAAGTCAAGGAGCATAGAACAACACCTTGGTAGTTCAGAACTAGGGTTTGGATCCGTGTCTCTTCCATAGGACTCAAAACCGATCTAAATGAAAAGCAAATGACTAGAAGTTGCAACAGTTGTGCGACAAGGTCACGGTGTTCATCTACGCCCAAACTACAACTAATGCTCATATGGTTATACTTCTGCTTTAGATGATGTACTCTTAACCTTACACTTCTGCTTCAACCGCTGTGTTCTTTTCCGGTGACCTCGGCCTTGCTTGTGTTGTTCCCACTCATGTGTCCCTCGAAGGACCCGGCTGTCGCAGGCCTGTACCACATGATTCAGAAAGGGCGCACATTTGTCAGAATGATGCTTTTCACTAACACGTAATGACAACAAAAGCACACAATATACTTCAATTAAGAAAAAAATATTTTATCATAAGCACAACCTAAGCATAACCAATCACCTTGCAATAACATTAACAAAAAAAAAAACAAATCACCTCGCAAACATATTGAGTCCACAACTCTCTTGAAGCAACCCTAGTTCCTTCAATATTGTCGGAAGAATCTTTACTCGCCAACGTTGTCTCGTTAGACAAGAATCTTCTGACAATATCTGCGCACGGTTTCACAACCTTGATATCCCATGAGTGGCCAGTTGTACCTAGTAAAATATGCACCGAATATTAAGTACACCCACTCAACAAATGTCTACAGCAGGCCAATTCAATACTATGGACTAACAAGTATAAATCTTACAATGGAATGCTTCTGTCACATCAATGTGATGCAGATTCCACCCAAAGTCTTTATTCAGCCGGTGTAGCCTCCGTCTCTATGACAAAGATTTACAGTCTCGTACTGATTTTTTTTTCAGATTATCTTCTGACAAAATGCAAGAAATACAGATACACATGAATTATAGTGTTTACTTGACGTCGGACAAGCCGTCGTGTGTTGGCTTTTAGCTGGGAGACTGCTTCATCCAACAAGCTCTTCATCTTATCATCATGAAGATCAACCGTAGTTGTAGAAGAACCAGTTTTTATCTCATCAGGCTCTTTCTTTGTTACGTATAATCTGAAATACTCATCAAATTCACGAACCCCAATGGCCTGGCGCAGACCCTGGGTATAAACGGCGTCCGGATTATATATATTGCACACTTCATCAAGCAGGCCAGCATTGATCATGCAATCGACTCTTTCATTGACATAATTATCCAGAACATGAAGATCGGCATCTACCCACAGGAAACAACAGTCAAAGCTGGAGTTATCTGTCCGGCCCCACTTATCCTGCAAAAAAATCATCTCATTTAGGACATTATCGTGAAACATGATGTCTTCCTCGTGTACAACAAAAAGTGGTTCACATTCATGGCATAATCACTGAGCAATAAATTAAAGAAAATACAAAAGTTGCTCACCTCCGCAGCTTCTCCTCGGAAAAGATGGCTTGGTAGTGCACCTGTGGTTGCATATAACTCAAGGTAACGTTTTATCTGTTCAATACAGCAAACCACACGAATAAATAAGACAAATAGGGAATATCCTGAGGAAAATGGGGTATTTTTTGCCAAATATGGCCTTTTGGCGAAACTAATCTCAAATCTGGCCTCTCTCCAAAACTATTTCCAAATCTGACCCCTGAGGTCGGCTCCAACGAGGATGGCGCCGACCTTGTACATGTCGGCTCCATCCTCATTGGCGCCGACCCCCTGTTTTAAAAATTCTAAATCCTTAGGAAAATTATGTGACTTTCTGGATGGCGCCGAACTGAACAAGTTCGGCTCCATCCTCATTGGCGCCGACCTCAAGAGGCCAGATTTGAAAATAGTTTTGAAAAGAGGCCATATATGTGTTTAGTTGCTCAAAAGGGCCAGATTTGTCAAAAAATACGAAAATGGGAGCATGCTAGAAATGAAAAATCACTGACAAAGTTTTTTTTTCTGAGAATGAATCACTGACTAAGTGACTAAGGTATGGTAGGAATGTGCAACGCCCTTACTTTCCGATGGTTGTTTGGGTGGATCCTTTGCGCTGCAATAGGATCAATCTCCTTCAAGCGTTCATACCCACTTTTAACATCATCAGTGGCAAGGCCTGAATATCATATTTAAGATATAATACAATAGCAGAAGAAATAACAATAAAACAACCGGTGCACTAAGAATAAGAAAAAAGTGTTATGGTTTAAATATTCACCTATATCATCAAGATGGTCACTCAAGGTGCAATCCTGCATATCTTCCGCCATATCCTCAAAGAGGAATGGGCTAACAAGAGCCTAAGGCATTGTAAGAATCCCCCCAAACAACCAGATACAGATATAGCTTAATACAAGGAAATCACCAGCACTGAACCATGATAGAACTGAAGGTATGAAAATTGACTTGCATTGAACTATGGACCTGTATGTAGAAGTTTGTACCGCCAACAATAACAGGTAAACCACCACGATTCAATATATCATCTATAATCTGCGGGCATTCAGAATACACGAGGTTCATGCCTGTACAAGTGTAGAACACTGAAAGTCTGAAACAGCAAACTTGTATCAGTAACATCAGAAATACACTTGCCGGCAAAGCATGATGACGGAAATCGCGGCAAGTGAACTCCACGGAAGGATCGATGATGCTAAGGAGATGGTGAGGAACACCTGCAGACGCCCCAAATGCCGCTGAGCTCAAACTGAACCGAACTGGAATTTGTTTTCAGATCACAAAAATAAGAGTGGATTTTTGGGGGAGGAGAGACCGTTCTGCTCGTGGAGGGGGACCTTGTTGGTCAGGACGTCGAGGCCGCGGTAGACCTGCATGGAGTCGGCGCTGACAACTTCGACGCCCGCGAAGTGGGCCGCGAGGTCGACGGCAAGCCGAGACTTGCCGGCGCCCGTCGCGCCCATGACCACAACCACCGCCTTCCTTCGCTCCCTTTCGGGCGGCGCCGAGGAGCAGGAGGCAGCCTCGCCGGCGTCGGGCATAGGGTTTGGAGAGGGCGGCGCGGAGGCGTGTGCGGCGAGGTGGGACATGACGAGGCAGAATTGAGAAGTTTTAGTTTTTTTTCCTGCAGAGGGCGGCGCGGAGGCGTGTAAATCTATATCCGACGAGTATTAGAAAAACCAAACAACGCAACTACAGTAGTTTTGACAAAGGAACACTGGAACCCTGGTGGGTTCGTTCGCCGCCGCCCGCCGCCTTCCGCGTCGAATCCCGCGCCCCTCCCCGGCGTGCCTCGCCCCGCCGGCGTCTGAGACAAGGTAGGTAGCCGCCTCCCCAACCTCGATCCCCTAGGATTACTTTCCAAGTGTGTGCACCTGATCTTCTTCTCTTGTAAATTAGTATAATAAGACAAACTAAAGAAAGGAAGATGGTGTCCTGCCATGACGGATCTGCCACAACAGCAAAAACGATGTGATGTTGCTGCTGTATTGATGTATGAATGTATATCTCAGAAAGCATATGAAATAAGGTCAATACGAATATACGATAACAGGAATGGTAAACGAAGTTGGTCGAGAAATGAATAACAGCTATTTGTATGATGATATTGTCATCTTCTATTTATGCTAAGTATATTTAATTTATGAATTATTAAAAAATATACATTAAATGTATTATCCAACAGAATGTTGTAGGAAACAAAAGTAATATGCTAAGAATAAGCACTACTTGTAGTGTATACTACTATTATCCTATATAAGTCCACAATGTACAAAAAAGGGGTGAGTTAGAAAACATTCTTCAATTATTGTGTAATGTATATTTCATAGATTTCATCCCTCACATCAGTATTATGTAGATGTGGTGCCTTTGATCAAAACTCTGGTGGCTGTGTGCTGACATAGCACCTATGTGGATCATAGTCATGGGGACAATAGAATAGAGTAAAACTATTTCCCCCGAACATGTTCACTTGTAAGACTATTTGTCTCTCTCCGCTTCTAATCTCATCCCTATTTCCTGACCCAATCTCACCAGCAGTTTGCCTCTGCGTCACCGGGAAGCTCTCTGCAGTCTGCACCGCCCATGTTGAGGATCGGGAACCAGGTTTTGTAACTATGTGACACTGCCTCTAGGGTCTAGCCGCACCACTTAGAAGAAATTATTCTCTCGTAGTCGTCTCTCCACCTCTGCTTTAATGAACTAACATGCAGTGGAGATCCATCCACACTTCGATTGGTTTCTTTTATGGACGATGAACACTAACTTCATTGGGTTATTCTTCGAATTTTGTTCTCGTATTTTTCTGTAATCGGTCTAATTGAAATATTTGTTTCTGGATGGATAACCTCAATCCAGTCAATTTGTTGTGGACTGAGGTATTTTCTTAAAGGCGTGCCTTTCTCAAATGACTATAGCGTCTGGAAATTTTTATTTTCAGGACAGGCCTTAATAATGGAGTCAGGTCTGCTCATTAGGCAGGATGAAGTGGGGGGCAAAGGAGAGTATGACGTTAGCAAGAAGTGGAGGGAGATTCTTTTCTGGGATATCATGGACCCAAATGAAGTTGTCTTGGAACCCAATGAAGTTCTGGTGAAGCGGCCTGCAGTGGAAGGTTCGTGGTTTTGTGAATGTGCTGATGATTACTTACTTTCCTTCTAAAATGTGTATGTCTTAATAGGTTCTTTTTGGCCCTGCACTGCTAACCAGCAAAATTGCTTCTTCTTTTTTGTTGTTGTAGGGAGTGGAAAACAACACCCAGTTGGTCACAGAAAATGTATGAGGACTAAGAAGCCATCAACGTCTAAGAAGCTGGAACAAGAATGTATGTAAATGCTAATTTGATGGTGATACATGATAATGTTTGTTGAAATCCTTGATGCATCGGTCTGCATAACCCTTCCTTAACATAGCTTGAGCTTAAGCTTATGGGCAAACACTCTAAAGCTGAGGCCAATTATGATTTTATTCTGGTGATCTTGGATAAGCATAAAACCCATTAGGTAGGTCAAAGAACCAAATACTGTTATAATATTATATTCACACATACATGCTACAGAGTTTCCCTGAATGCATGCTTCTAGAATTGTATGCATTTCAAATTGTTTAGCTGTGTCTACATATTAACGATTGACATGGGTATGTCCATGATACCAAGAGTTACAGCAAGTTCGGTTGATTACCTTGTGCAAGTGTGCAATGTTCCTGTTACAATGACACACATTAGCATTTTACAGCACGCTGTACCATTCCTATTCCTTGTTGTTACTTTGTACTACAGTATATAAAGCTTTTGACCACACACATCCAACTGTACGGACTATTACATGAGTTTCTTATCGGGCCTTTCTTACATTTAAAATTTATGAATATTCTGCAACCCTGATTGTCTAACAAACTTTAGTCTGTATTTCTTCATTTTGGCTACAGCGCCAGTGTTGAAATTTGGCATGATTTCCTTTATGCTTAGGGCCTATTGGAGGGCTCCAGATTCAGACATCTGTTACGTCTGTGGACAGGATGGTCATTCTGAGCAGTTTTGCCCTTACAACTACATTTATGGGTTGTATGACCTAGAAGATTGCAAAGCAGATTGTTTTCCTGGACAACACACGATAACTTCTGCGGCTTGTGGAAAGTTTTTGCGGCGTGTCATACGTGTGAATAACATGCCACCGAGCTTCTGTACGTCCGAACTTTTGGAGCTCTTCGAACCGTTCGGATCACTGCTGATGTGCGACGTGCCAAGGGTGAATCGTGGAGTGTGCAGGGCATATGGGGTTGTGATCTTCAAGGAACATGGGGATGGACAGAGGGCAATCGAGAAGCTCAACGGCTATCTTGTTGGCGACAATAAACTGCGAGTTGACTGGGCTTATCCTTTCGTGCCTAGTGGAAGCAAGGCTTTTCCGTTCATTAGTATGACCCCCACTGGTAGACGGAGGAAGAAATGTAAGATCGCGCCTACCACCGAGACGATGACAAAGAGGATTTTCAAGAAGCAGCCTCTGCTCCGAGGTGCATCGAACGAACCTCTAGGTTGATTTTTCATTCAATCTGTTCCTGACCCTGCACTTTAATTTTCAGGGGGCGGAAAGCAGCGAGCTGCTGGTTTTATCTTTCCCAAGACTCACAGATTCTATGTATTCTGTAAGACTCGGCAAAGAAATAGTAACGAAGAGCAGAAGTGTGATATTTTTATTAGGGACACAGTGGCAAACATTGAACCAAGGGAGGGACGTAAGTCACCGACGTTCTTCATCTTTGGGTGTCAACTTATTTTCTTGAACTGATTTCTACAATAACATATATTGATATATATTACGCTAACTTGCATTGACAATCGTGGTCGAATGATAACTTTCTGCTGTAAGAGTTGAAGTTGGTAATGCTTTCAATTGTATAATAAAATCACTGCTGATAGAACTGCAGCTTAAAATATTTAGGAAGTAATGCTTTTTAGGAAGAATATAAAAACCGTAGATGAATGTCGGGGCATCAGTATATAATTTATTTTATTCCTTAGGTAGATTGGAGAGTTGGTCGTGTATCGAAGCAGCACATACCTAGTTGCTTTGAACTCAACTGCTGTGCAAGTTTTTAGTTGATTATCTAGTGGTAGCTTCCGATTTGGATAATCGATGAACGAAAGGCCCAAAGTGGCTGCTAATCATCAGTTTTTGAGGCTCACACATAGCCACAATTTCACTTTCCAGTACTTCTGCACAACTCTATCTAAATTCTCAATCAAAATTACAAAAGATGATGGAAAACAGGGATCCGTGGAAGATAACCATGTTCATGTAGCGTCTCTACCTATTCTCTTCACATCCTGTGAACATGTTATTCCTTGCATTGTGAAATGTAAATCTCGAGTATACTTTACTTCATTTAGCTTTTTTTTAATGCCAAGCATCTGAAATTTTACAACGTATTATCCTTTTTTTCTTCACAGCAGAATGAATTGAAGAATATGCAATTCTTTATATTATAGACATGTTACATTACACAAGGGATACTCATATAACATAGTATGGCATGTTAAGGTTGACAGGCGGTTGTTACCACATCAAGGAATATTTGAAGAGACCAAGGAATTTGGTTATGCGCACATATGATTTTCAACCATGACCAGCTAACCAACATAAAGTTCTGCTGCGTGTTCTGCCTTTCAGGAAATGAAACAAATCTGGGAACTGGTGCCATCCAAGACTTTTGGAGGGATCCAGATGCTAAATTTTGCTGCATCTGCGGAGACGATGCACAAGAGCATGGGGAGATGACGTGTCCTTATAACTATCTATCTCCTGCTTCATACGCTCCTTGCAAAGCGCGGCTTCTTTTTTGGCAAAATGAAACAACAGATGTCCGCTCCTTTGGCCGACCTAAAGAAGCCCCCATACTCGATGAAGTAACCATAAGGCGTATCGAGTTCCTGCAATGTTTTGTGCGTGTGAATAACTTGCCGAAGCAATGCTGCCCAGAGCAACTCGTCGGTCTGTTCATCCGGTTTGGACCGCTGCGGGGTTGGTATGTATCCTTCGATCGGTCTGGGACGTGTAGCGGCTTTGGTTATATGATCTTCCAGCACCGTGCCCATGCAGAGGAAGCCATCGACATGCTCAACTGTGACGCCTTTGGTGACTGTAAACTGCGAGTCGATTGGGCTTATCCTTGTGCATAGTGGAATCATGGGTTTCAGGTGTGACTGGAATCAGAAACAGGATGAGTTTTTACTTTCCCTTCTGGAAGTAAAGTAGCTGGATGAGTGAAAACAAAATATGTAATAATGGTATTGCCCAGTACAAAGTAATTAAAATAGACTGAAGCTGTTGGAATGAACTGCCTTGTTCGTTTTGTTTTCTTGCAGAGTGTACTCCTGTTGTGATCCTTGCCTAATGAATTCAGAAAACCCCTTTAAAAAAACTCTGAAGCTACCATTGAGAATAGAACATGACTGCAAAAATCAAGTAAATTTGAGTATACAGAGATCAAACAATCGATCGAAAACTTGGGTCCAGAGTTAAAACTGAAATCAATCAGAGCACAAATATATCGAAATCAAATATTGTTTATTTTTTAGGGAATCAAAATATAGTCTATATTGTGTTTCTGCCTGCACCGTGCTCATTTCATTTACAAGACACGCTTTGCATATGAACGATTACAAGTTTCTAGAAGCTTAACAAATAAGTTGTGCACAGTTATGTACATTAGGAAATAGAATTTCCGAATGTATTCACAGTCAGCCAAATTGTCGTTTATGCAACACGAGCCAATATTGTCCTTGTCTCACCCGAGCTTACAGCCCTCCCTTTGTTGCTGATTCGATTGCGAACCAATGTGGCGCCGACAAGAACACGACGATCTGCCTAGTGCAAGAACAGTAATGTTCCCTTGGGTTTAAGCTTAGACGATTTGCAGACAGCTATCGAACTCGGAGCCTGTCCTGTCCAACAATACCAAACACAAAAAGGTAAACCATATCCACAATGCGTAGCTCCTTTATATATTCTCTATAACTCTGTGCGCCATGCACTAACCAGCTACTGATCTCTTCTTCACCGAACGTACAGCCCCGCGCGCGTTGCTTCCACCAGCAAGAAATATCTTCACGTGCGTGCGAAAAGCGGCGCCCCACTCACCCAATGTGTCATATCGTCTTTGGTACAAAAGAAACTATACTGATCTAGCTGTATGTTTTTTCTTCCATGTATACGTGCGATCGGTAGGTTAGGTAAAGCCAAGTTACAATCAACCTAAATGCAATAACGCAAAAAAAAAAAAAGGAATCGAATAACCGAGGGAGCAGCTTAGCTCAAGATAACTAAAAGAAGTTTAAGTTGTTATGAACTTGGCGATTTTATGTATCATGCATGTCATTTGGCTCCTAAGATGGACTGCGACAGCCATTACCAAGGAAACTACTCCAACTTTTTCAAAGTGACTTTGTGCTTAGGTGCAGTACGTTTGCAGATGATCGACCACAAGATAAGGTAAGTAGGAAACAACATGCTTCTGCAGCGTTGATTGGTTGATTCCGCCTATAAATATGGATATCGAGGCGCAACTACGTAGCAACACAAGCTTAGCTATGACGATCAGCCAACGCCGTTCCTCTTCCCATGTTCTCCTAGTAGTTGCACTGCTTCTTCTCCCGGCGTTTGCTCTTGCTGCAGGAAGGCTGCTTGACGATCTTCCGGACAGAGCGCTTCCTAGGCCTCACCGTCCTAGACCCAACAAGCCGAACCCAAACCCAAAACCTTTGCCAGGACCGCAACCTGACCCAAACCCAAAGCCAGAACCTGAGCCACAACCTGACCCAAACCCAAAGCCTTTGCCGGGGCCGCAACCTGACCCAAACCCAAAGCCAGAACCTGATCCAAACCCCAAGCCACTACCAGGACCGCAACCTGAGCCACAGGCTGACCCAAACCCAAAGCCTTTGCCGGGGCCGCAACCTGACCCAAACCCAAAGCCAGAACCTGATCCAAACCCCAAGCCACTACCAGGACCGCAACCTGAGCCACAGCCTGACCCAAACCCAAATCCTTTGCCGGGGCCGCAACCTGACCCAAACCCAAAGCCAGAACCTGATACAAACCCCAAGCCACTACCAGGACCGCAACCTGAGCCACAGCCTGACCCAAACCCAAATCCTTTGCTGGGGCCGCAACCTGACCCAAACCCAAAGCCAGAACCTGATCCAAACCCCAAGCCACTACTAGGACCGCAACCTGAGCCAAAGCTTGAGCCGCTGCCCGTGCCACAGCCTGACCCAAACCCAAAACCGTTACCAGGCCCGCAGACAGACCCAGACCCAAACCCACAACCACTGCCAGGCCCACAACTCGACCCAAATGCACAACCAAAATCGCCACAGCCAGAAAAAGATGTCAAAGCAGCCGTCCAAAATAAATCCCTGGGCTGAGCACAGGAGTTCAGAATGTTCGGCGCCAGTATAAAATATAGTCGTGACTGGTATTGCCTGGAGTGAATAAGTGGCATGCTACAACCTACTCATCCTGATGTCGGTGTTCGATTGTAGGCTGGACTAATACCATAGTACCATGCCCATGTAAATCATGTGTGATTGTTCTCATTTGCGTTATGGGTTGTCTGTGGTTGTGTACTACAGAATATAAATATATGTATGTGTCGATTGTACCATGATTGTATGCTAATATATACATACCTGAATTTCTGTTTCTGAAAAATGTTTGCCTCCATAAAGACTAGTTCATGTACCAACGAACCATATTTTGGTCTAAATCTCTAGGTGCGCCGGTATTCGAGAAAATGAATTAATACATGTCAAAATATTATTACCAAAGTGATGACCAAAAGAAAAAGTATAGACTAATTAGTACGATGGTATGTCGACATAAAGACCAAGAATGACATGTGTATTCTAGATTTAAGTATGTTTCTCTCCTATGCAAGTGATTATCCAAACCACCAAATGTGGAGAAACTGTGACAAAATATCCACTGGAAAAATATCTTGGGGGAAAAGGCACTTGGCTTTGTTTGAATGTCGGTTATCGATCAAGGAATTGAGAATTGGAATCAGGTTTCTTGAATTCTGCTTTTTGGTTGTGTTTGGAATAGAAAATTGGAATTGGCAGCGGAATACCATGGAATTGAACTACAACTAAAAGAGCCCTTCTCCAATTCCGAGCCTCGCTCCTCTGTATTGCATGAAATTGCCCCTTTCTCATCCACATGTTGGGCACGTGGAGTCGTGGACATGAGAAGATGGGTCAATTGAATTCAACCAGATGTACATCCAAACATAACACTAGAATTGCTATTTGTTATAAATGATAGCAAAGAAACGATGAAGTGCGGAATGATCAAACCAATGGGGACATAAGATTTTAACGTGGAAAACCCCTCCAACAATGGAGGAGAAAAAAACCACGGGCGCCAGCCAGCAAATCTTCACTATAATCGGGTGAGGCTACAAACGCCGGAGATTTACACAATGCGACTTATCCCAACCGGCGGCTTACAAGAGTTATATATGGTGGCATAAAGCCCTAGGTCGGCTGCAGTCCGACCCAGAAACGATCCGTACCGTACCTGGGCGCTCCGCTCTCCTTCGTCACAAGTTGGCCTTCATCAGTATAAACGAATTTGGATCACCATAAAACAATACTATTTGGCCTGATTCTGTCTAACAATACTTTACACAACCAAACAACATAGTTGGTATTAGAGTCAATTTCAACACAAAGGTTTATTTGGTATTGAGTCCAGTTCAATTTCAAACCCACCAGTATCGATATCTGGACGAAAGGTTCGGATCCAAAGTCCAGTTGTGGTAAGATGTTTTGGCTTGGGACAGCTTCTCTAAAACCTACAGTATCCTAGACTGTTATTGTGGTTCGAAACAAAAATAAACAATTGCAAATGTGATGAAATCATCAGAGTTAAACAACTCTTTCACTTGGCCAATTTTTTTTTCAAGATTTTGGACCTCAAGAATTGGATTGAGTCCATACAACTAATAATATAAATGTTTCCTTTACCGGGAACCTCCACGGGAACGGTCAAATTTTAGTGAAGTCATTCTAATAGCGTTCGTCCAACCAATATGCATTGGCCAATAATAGGAGACCTTCGAATAAAATTACGGCTTTATATTGGGATATTTCTATGGTACTTACGACGATTTGTTGTTCTAATAGAAAAATTGGGAATGCAAATAGTTGTGTTTTTTTTGGGTCCCATGATGAGCCACCGGCTTGTACAATCAGTATGTTCTGGAAACTGGTTACGTTGAAATATAAGATGATATGCTAGTGTGGGTTGGTGCACTACGTTGGTTTATTTGGCTAAGCCGCAATGATATTGTCTTTGACAAGAATATAATTAAGGTGACTGATCAATCATTGTACGAAGTGCTCTGATGGGCTCAACAAAAATTACCAATGGCTATTGGCTACAGGGAGTTATACGATGTTGAAATGTAGTGCAGCTCTCGGCAGTAGTTTATTTCAGAGTGAAAGGCACCAGAGGTCACGAAGTTGCGCGAAAAGTAAGGATTGGTCACCAAGTTGAAAAACCTCAAAACGAGGTCACGAAGTTGTGGAGTAGACAATTTTTGATCATTCCGTCACGGTGGGCGTCAAGTTGCTGACGTGGCAGTGTGTTTTTTTTATAAAAAACAACTTGAACTTTTATATATTCGAATTGTTAGGTCCTTCTCCGGGCATGAAAGACACCAGAGGTCACGAAGTTGCGCGAAAAGTAAGGATTGGTCACCAAGTTGAAGAACCTCAAAATGAGGTCACGAAGTTGTGGAGTAGTCAATTTTTGGTCATTCCGTCACGGTGGGCGTCAAGTTGCTGACGTGGCCGTGTGTTTTTTTTACAAAAAAACACCTTGACCTTTTATATATTCTAATTGTTAGGTCCTTCTCCATATTTACCGGCCGGCATCCGCGGCGACCTGTCCGGAGTATGGCTTCCCGGCCGGCACCCGCGGCGTTCCCTAGCTCTGCCACGGCCCGCAGCGGGCGCTCCACGGGGACAGCGCCGAGGTCGGCGGAGCCGCGGGCAAGGTGCTCGAACGCGAGCGCGAGGAGGGCGTCACCGGAGAGCAGCGCGGTGTTGGATTTGAAACGCTAGATCAACCGGCCACACGTACGTACAACTTTGGAAGCAGCAACTGTTGATCGATTACTGGCTAGTACTCGTACGTGAGTACCTTAACTAGACGTGATCTTGGTGATGGATTCCTGTACGTGAACGAGCTAGCTTGCCGGACGTATACTAGCGATTCTTTCCGGCGACTCGAACCTTGCGAACTTAGCGACACGAAGAAAATACGGGAATCGATTTGATTGCCAAAGGCACGTCTCGCGCCTTGCTCTGTATTTCTTTTCTATTTTTCGTTGTTACAAGCAGCAGCACTGCTGCTCCTTTTATACGCCTCGGCCTCGCGTATTTGTATAAGGAGGAGTATGGCTTCCCGGCCGGCGCCTCTGGCCCAGTTGCACTACCCTGCGACGAGGACAACCTCCGAGATGTCCTGCGCCGTGTATCAGGCGCTGTAGGCCGCGTCTAAGAATCAGCCACGACGAGCAGCTTGAAAATAAATATGAAAAATGACCTAACAATTAGAATATATAAAAGTTCAAGGTGTTTTTTGTAAAAACATACACTGTCACGTCAGCAACTTGACGCCCACCGTGACGGAATGACCAAAAATTGACTACTCCACAACTTCGTGACCTCGTTTTGAGGTTTTTTAACTTGGTGACCAATCCTTACTTTTTGCGCAACTTCGTGACCTCTGGTGCCTTTCATGCCCGGAGAAGGACCTAACAATTAGAATATATAAAAGTTCAAGGTGTTTTTTGTAAAAAAACACACTGCCACGTCAGCAACTTGACGTCCACCATGACGGAATGACCAAAAATTGACTACTCCACAACTTCGTGACCTCGTTTTGAGGTTTTTCAACTTGATGACCAATCCTTACTTTTCGCGCAACTTCATGACCTCTGGTGCCTTTCACTCTTTATTTCAATCCTTTGAGTTGAGTTGACAATCCAGTAAGTATTATTAAGGACGTGTTAAGTTTTTTTATTTTCACTAGATAATAACTTATTTCGTTCCTGAACTTAGTAGTACGTAGCAGTAGCACATTGTACAAGCAGAGGGAGGAGCAAAACATGCAGAGCAAAAGCAGAGACGATCGAAGAAGACGGAGGATAGGGGACCTAGATTATTTGCTTGCATGCGTACGTGCCACTTGTTTGTGTCGGGCGTCCTAGATCTTGCAAAACGCCCGCGTGTCCATCGCTCCTTGCATCCCGCGATGCATCTTGGCTCTTTTCCGCTGGATGATTTGGCTGGTGCGCGCATGCCATGCAAATGTGACATGAACAAAAGCCGATGCGTTACTGTAGTTAGCAACAGTGCCGATCACGGGCAGAAAAGGCAGATGGACACATGTCCGGCGCTGGCTCACTCGCCGTGGCTATAAATCTCCTTCTTCCTTGCACAGGCAAGGACACATAGCCAAGTAGCCACCAACTGTGATTCCGGTGATACAGCAGCAGCTAGCAGTGAGTGAGCTGAGTGAGCAGCTGGAAGGTGGCAACGATGAGGCCATCTGCCTTGTCGCTCTGCTTGCTCTTGGCTCTCGTCGTCGCCAATGTTGCTAGCCTCGCCGATGGAAGGGCTCCGGTGATGACTGACCCCAAGCCGGAGCCGAAACCTGAGCTCACACCCACACCACAGCCGCAGCCTCACCCCAAGCCTACGCCGCAACCGGAGCCCAAACCAGACCCGGCGACGGACCCTAAACCAGTGCCAAAGCCTGACCCCAAGCCAGACCCACAGCCAGACCCTAAACCTGCGCCCAAGCCAGATCCGAAACCCAAACCGGACCCAGAACCATCGCCTAAGCCTGACCCTAAACCAGACCCACAGCCCGACCCTAAACCGACGCCTAAGCCCAAGCCCGACCCTAAACCGGCGCCACAGCCTGACCCCAAGCCGGATCCCAAACCTCAGCCGCCGCCGCATTCGTCGTCCGGCTACTTCAACTGATTGGAGCCTCGTCCGCAGCAGCATTTCAAATAAGTGGCAGCAGGCAGCTTGATTACTCCTATAGCTGTGTGATGGAGGATTAGCTTGCTTGCATAGCTTGGGTGCCACCTTAACTAGTAGTAGTATCTCGTTTGTGCGTACTTCATCTTGAGCTTGTTCGTCTTAGTCATGCATGATGCATGTGTATCTCGTTTGTGTTGTATCATGAATAAAAAGAGGAATATATACCTCAGCATATGTGTCAGTACTTTACTTGTTTTTATCAACTTGTTTCAGTACTTCAGTTCTTGCCAATAGTGCCTTTACTTTACTAAGCTAAAAAAAATAGTGCCTTGACATCGCACGCAGATATAAATATGGGATAAATAGAACAGTGTTTTGTCTCTATGCAACTGAACCTTCAAACATTTTCAAGTTTCAAGGCCAAAGAACAATAACTTTTAGACTTGACATGTGTCACCTAAAATTATTTTTAAAGCAAAGTGTGTCACCGATTAAATATTCAACTCATTGTCTCATTATATATATCATCGGCATGTACAGAGAAAACCAAAACAACACCGTGCATAAGAAATGCTCGATATAGCAGCTCAGATAGTATTCCGGATCGTGTTTCAGTTCGTTTATTTGAAATTGCCCCAACGGGCAGGGAATAGTTGGAGTCTGAACCATTTAAGATTTTCTGAAATCTGAACCTTCTCTTTTTCTAGACAGTCTCAAGATCAACTTGCACATAAGCCCTAACTTTTTTTATCACTGAACTTTCACACCATGATCTAGCAGCAGCACTACGACACAAACTGATTTCAGAGTATTGTTCCATAAATAAATATATCTGTCTGGCTATATTTACTTATTACAAAAGCCATGAGAGGATGGTGCTTTAGACTAGATTTGTGCATTTGGGCCGTTATACAGGTTTCATTATAACTGTTGTAATATTTATGTGGTGTTACGGCCAGTGGAGTGCAGTGCGAAAAATCATGTCAAACAAAATTATGTTAACAACTACTTTCAAGCAACAGGATGTCTTAACACAATAACTCATTTCCAGATTATATAAATGTTTTTTTTCAAAAGGAAAACGAAAATTCATTAACCAGAGCGCTCAGCAGCGACAAGTTCAGATACAAAAACCAGGGGCAGCAACATCCCACTCAGTACATTCTACATCTTCCTGGGAACCAAAACGAGCTAATTCATGAGCAACTTTATTACATATACGACTACAGTGCATGAAACTGTAAGTTTCCAGGGCACCGATGTAGATACTTCGCGATTGGCGGAGGAAAACTCCTATCTCAGAAAGTTCATATGGCTTCCTGAGTTGATGGCATCGACCAAAATCTTGGAATCCAACTCGAACACAACTCTGTTCAAACCAAGTGCTGCAAATCCTTCCGTGGCTGCCACACATGCTTCAGCTTCGGCTTGAAGGGCGCTACGCAGGTGTCTCAGTTTGCCTGCCGCCGCGGTGATGGACTCGCCTTCTTCATCTCGAACGAGAAAACTCCAAGCGCCGGTTCTAGTTGGTTCCCAGAACGCAGCATCAAAATTGACCTTTACCTTGTTGGGCTCAGGTCATTGCCACCTCCTCACGAGGGGGATCAGGTTCCACTCCAGGAGCGCCACTCAACTGGGGAGGGGCTGTTGGCTTTTGGAACTCGACGATGTACCTCTGTATGGTGCAGCAGATGTCCTCCGTTTTCAGATCCATCTCCCCTGCTGAAAGTGCATGGTGCCCCATGTGTGGTTTTGGTAATTAATGACAATCCTTATGGACTAATGTTTGCATTGAGATATCCTTATAGATCTTGTGCATGGGAAAAAATTGGAGTTCATGTGTTGGACTCTAAAAGCTTATATGATGACCAAGGGTTTATATAAAGAATGGTCATGTGAATAGTTGAGCTTATTGCAAACATGGCTTGAAAAAGAAGTTTGTGTGAACATTCATGTTTATCTCCAAGCCATCATATTTATCAAGAGAAGAAGATAAAGTGCAAATGGATTCATGAAGACGGAGCTTAGCGAGGCTCTCCCATAATGGTGTATGGTGAGCATTTGGAGAAGTCTTCATCTAGCATGTGCTAGCAAGCACAATCAAGAAAGGTGTTTCAACTTGAGGGAGTCAAGATCGTCATCATCTATCTCAAGTGGAATGCGCAAGGCAAAGGTATGATCTTCTATTTTACCGGTCTCGTGGTGTTAATAGGAGACCGGGTTATAGGATAGACGGCGTACTATCAAGAGGGGTTCTCAAGTGAGTAACTTGATCGCATCTTTGTGGAGAGCTCAAACCTTTGCATACTTGGCATATCATTTTTATTGGTTCTTATTTGGCTTTTATCCATGTGAGAATTTAGAGCTTGTGTTCTTCTCCATATCAAGCTCTAGTTCATCAAAAACGGATTTCATTTCAATATCTTGTTGCGTTTTGATGTTGGAGGTTTTACCGGTCGTTCTTTGCTAAAGAGGTTTTATCTTTCTACATTTGGTTTTATCCTCCATCTTTGGACTATGATGTTTCTCTACATGATTTTTTAGAGCTCTTCGCTGCGATTCCAACGAGCCCAAGATCATCGAAATCAGAGTCTGGATGAAAAAGATATTGCAGTTTTTGTTTTGCTGTTTCTATCAGTTTTCAGACAATCGGATATTCCGATTCTGTTTTGTACCGGAATATCCGACCCGCAAATTTGCTGGACGCAAAAACGGCTAAGGACTTGTTTTGTGGCTCTCTGGAGGTTATCGGATTATCCTATCCTAACTTGGATCGGATAATTCTATCAATCGGAATATCCTACCCTAACTTGAATCGGATAATCCTATCAATTGGAATATCCTATCCTAACTTGAATCGATAATCCTATTTTCTCTGGCTGCAACGGCTCTTTTTCGTGGGGACCTATAAAAGGCCCTCTTCTTCCCCAAAGTGAGTAGCTCTTCCAAGCACGAAATTTTCCCCTCTCTCACCTCCATTGTTGACCTTGGAAAGCTTGCCTCTCTCTCAATTTCTCCCATGATTATTGCATATCTTTGAGAAAAGAGAGAGGAGATCTAGATCTACAAATCCACTAATTCATCTCTCCTCTAAGTGAGGGGAACCTAGTAGATCTTGTGTAAGGACAAGGATGTCGCCTAGAGGGGGGAGAATAGGCGATTAAAACTTTTCCGGTTTAGGCTTGATAATTGCGGAATAAAACTATGTATTTAAAATAACAAGCCAACAACCTAAATAAACTAGGCTCACCTATGTGCACCAACAACTTATGCTAAGCAAGACAAGCAACAAGGTGATAGCAATCGAGAATACTTCAAGCACGAAGGCTATCACAATGTAAAGTGCATAAGTAAAAAGCTTGGGTATAGAAATAAATGAGGCACGCGGAAACGAGGATGTATTCCCGAGTTCCTCCTTTTTAGGGGAGTACGTATCGTTGGAGAGGTGTGAACAAACACAATGGTTCAACAGCCACAAAGGCTTCACCTTCTTTTCCGATAAACCGCACCACAAAGGATTGGTTCACCTTCAACTATCGGAATCCTTCGAGGCGGAATCCGGAGCCTTTCAACAACAACCCGGGGCACAACCCACAATTGGATTGGGGCTCCCGAGCGGCTACAAGTGACCACAAAAGGTCTTAACCACCACAATGGCGTCTAGGGTCCAATGACCCAAGAGTAACAAGCTCACAAACTTTCAACTTCCACGAATCCTTGTGGAGAGCACAAACCGATGCAACAAAGCAATGGCAAGAGCACAAGTGCTCAAATCATTCACTCTCAAATCCCACCAAAAGCAACTAGTGCTTATGGGGGGAGAAGAGAGGAAGAACAAAGAAGAGAACCACACAAGAACTCCAAGATCAAGATCTACTAGGTTCCCCTCACTTAGAGGAGGAATGGATTGGTGGAAATATAGATCTAGATCTCCTCTCACTTTCTCTCAAAGATATGCAAGAATCATGGGAGGGATTGAGAGGTAGGCAAGCTTTTCCAAATGTCAACAATGGAGGAGAGAGAGGGGGAAAACGTGCTCTAGTCGTTGGGATCATTGGGGAAGAAGACCCCCTTTAAAAGGGGCCCAAAATCCAACCGTTACGAGCAGAAAACGCGAGTCTAGCCTTGGCCCGGCCTGGGACCGGCCTGGCCGGCCTACCACCCGAGGCACCCGGCCTGGGCAGGCCTGGGGCCGGCCTGGGGCTGGAGGCCGGCCTACCACCCGTGGCACCCAGCCTGGGGCCGGCCCGGCCGGCCTATAAAAACTGCATAAATGCCCAACATGAAAACGAACATATCTTGATCATCCGGACTCCGTTTTTGATGTTCTTGGGCTCGTTGGAATCGCAACGAAGAGCTTTACAAGATAATGCAGAGAAACATCATAGTCCAACAATGGAGGATAAAACCAAATGGGGAAAGGTTAGACCTCTCGATAAAAGAACTACCGATAAAACCTCCAAACCAAAACCGCAATATGTTTCTCATCCGGACTTCGTTTTCTATGATCTTGGGCTTGTTAGAAGATACTCACAAGCTCTACAAGATTATGAATATACTCATCATAGTGCATCATGTGAGGAAGAAACCACAAGTAGAGAGTTTGACCTCTCTTAGAAAAGACAAACCGGTAAAACCTCGAACATCAAAAACGCAATAAGATATTCATATGAAATCCGTTTTTGATGAACTAGAGCTTGGTATGGAGATGAACACAAGCTCTAAATTATCACATGGATAAAAGCAGAATAAGAACCAAGAAATATGATATGTCAAGTATGCAAAGGTTTGAGCTCCCCACAAAGAAGCGATCAAGTTACTCACTTGAGAGCCCCTCTTGATAGTACGCCGTCTATCCTATAACCCGGTCTCCCACTAACACCAAGAGACCGGTAAAATAGAAACCCTATCAAGATCATATCTTTGCCTTGCGCATTCCACTTGAGCTAGATGATGATGATCTTGACTCCCTTAAGTTGGAACACCTTTCTTGATTGTGCTTGTTAGCACATGCTTGATGAATACTTCTCCAAATACTCCCCCATACACCATGATGGTGGAGCCTTGCAAAGCTCCGTCTTCATGATATATATGATGTTTGGAGATAACATGAAAGTTCACTCAATCTTCTTTTCCAAGCCATTATTACAATAAGCTCAACTCTTCACATGACCATTCTTCATATAAACACTTGGATAGAATCTTGGTCATCATGTAATCTTCTAGAGTTCAACACATGAACTCCAATCTTTTCCTATGGACAAGATCTACAAGAATATCTCAATGCAAACATTAGTCCATAAGGATTGTCATTAATTATCAAAACCATACATGGGGCAACACATGCACTTTAAATCTCCCCCATTTTGGTAATTGATGACAATCCCTTTTACGAGGGTTTATATAATGAATTAAGCAACCATGCACAACAAATAGCAAAGAAGCAAGAGCATGAAAGGCAAATGCTTAAGAACGAAACTAAAGTATAAAACCAACTTCCCTTAAACCCTCTAAACTTCTCCCCCATTGGCATCGATTGCCGAAATGGGAGGGAAAATGTAGAAGGCCAATATAGTAAGAGCTCCCCCAAAATGTGTGCATTTCTCATAATATGAGTGAAATCAAATGCACATATCCAATGACGAATAGTTGGGAAGGAGATCAAACTATATTTAGGATCCAAAGATTGCAAAAGAAAATCAATTGAAAGATACTTCGACAAAAGAAGTAACTAATCAAAGGATCCAAAAAAGTGTTCTGAAAATCAAGAGGGAACTCCCCAAGGTATGTGCACAATGTATGATTTGCATTTCAATATGGTGTGCACAACATGGAATCCTCACTCCCTCCTAGAAATTTTTGAACACAAACACGTGCAAGAGTGCATAGATAAGAAAAGAAGCAATACAACTTGCAACAAATAAAATGTTGAGCAACAAGAGCAAGAAGCAACAAATAAAGACTTGCTCAACCGAAAGAGATGGGTGTGATATAGAAAGACATTTTAGGAGACTAATACAAGATGAGCGTAAGCATCAACATAGTATTTCAATATATGAGGCACATAGTGCATATCATGTCTTTCCCATACACACCATCCAAAGACGATATAGCAAATAGGTTCACAAGCTTATTAAGATGCAAACGCACACCAAAAGAAAAACAAAGCTTGTGACTTTTTGAAGCCACAAAAGAATCAAAAGGAATAAAGGGTGGTCACTAAAGAATTGGAATACCAATCAAAGATGTAACTATTCTCATGTGTATAAGTTTCTAAGTAGACACTAAGTCCACGAAGAAATATGCACACACAAAAATAGATGCAAAGTTTAGAACATGACATCCAAAAAGGAAGTCATAAATACACCAATAAGATCTTTGCTTAAAAACATAGCACAAAGCTCAATTTTATCTTAAAGGGATATAGATGAACTTCCAACACACACTCATCATAGCATCAAAAATATCCACAAGGGATAAGGTGATAAATGGGATGCTCCGAGAAAGAAAACAAGTATCGCAAAAGGCAAATGATTTTGAAAATCATCAATATTGCATATGCGAGACATAGAGTAAAAAATGCTAGATTAACATATTTGGGATTGGTGAATCATGAAAATGATTATATATATTCCCCTTGATATGTAATCATCCCGGCTTGCCCACATTTGCAATAAAGATGTTTTGCAAGAATCAAAATAATTGCAACAAAAGAGATTCATGCCATGAAACAACCTACACAAGGTTGAAGCTAGAAAAGTATGCATGAGATAGATACGTGTTACCGAGATAGCATTGGTGATGTAGAAGATAGGAGCTCATGATCATCCAAGCTTGGCTCCAATAAGCACATGGTGACAACACCTTCCTTGTAGATGAGACAAGCTTCCAACGCATCTACAATGTACCTAAAACAAATTTAAGTACAACATGGTACCCAAACTCATTGGGTCCAAAGTAGTTAGAGAAACTACAATACATAGGACAAACTCCACATAAATATGTGCATATTGATATGAAATTGAAATTCATGCACATCTTAGCCATTTAGGATTTGATGGAGTTTATGCTATATATTGGATCAACGAAAGTAAGCATGCCATAACATATACATATAATAAATATGCATGCACAAGACTTTCAAGAACCAAACGAGATACAATTTGGACAAAGCACCAATTAAACCAACAAAGCACACAGAAGTGTGACAAGAAAACAAATTTCCCAAATTATATCAAAGACCCAAATCAACACATGATTGAAGATACTACTTTGAAAAGATACCAAATGAAAGTAAAGTAGCAATTGAAGAAAATACCATCAAGGAATAAACCAAACCCTCTACACTTTTCATGATGGCACAAGGTACCAAGACAAAAAAATGTTTGTCTTCCAAAGAGACACGTCATCGGGAACAAATAACAATTGAAGACAACTAATGTTCAAGAGCATATAGGATTTCTCCCCCAAGATTTGTGCATTATTTATGATCTTGCATTTGAATACAAAATGCACACAAATGGGATCATCACTCTCCATACATATTATTGAAACACTAGTCATGTTCAAGGAAAGCAATAAGATACAAAACCGATTTAAACAAAGATGTTCTACTCAATGTAGGATTGCTTTCCCAAGAATAGTGCATTATCTAAGAGTAGACTTTGAATGTAAATGCACAAGAATGGGATCATTGCTTTTCCTAAAAAAGAAAGCTCAAAAGAATTTTGAGTAGAGCAACAAGGATCCAACAGATACAAGGAAGACAAATGAGAGTTAGATCAAAACAAATCCTTGGCAATAAAATAAGGCAATTCAGAGCAAAATCCAAAGTGAAGATGGTCTACAAATTCCACCACAAATATGAGTATCACTTGTCATGGACAAGGAGTACGGAGATATTTCTCGGTGGTAGGAATGATATTCAAGACCAACTTCACAACAAATAAGCATATGTCAAAGGATAGGAATTGAAACACATGCTTAGATAGAGATTCTTGACGGCTTCAATTTGATCAACGATCATGCAAAGTACCAAGAAACTCTCTCACACACAAGATCCAAAAGATGAGAGACAAAAGACATTTAAGCAAACATGGAACTTGTTTGAGAAACATGCCACATAGGAACAAGATAATTAACAAGATATTGAAACACTAGTACCAACATATTTGGCAAACACATTGCCAACCTTATCCTTCCGAAGAGAATAAACATCATCAACTATAATAGGGTTGTATAAGGTACCATTAGTGCATGAAGAAGCAAAGTGGCCCTTCTCACGGCATATGTAGCAACATTGACTTCCTTCTTTCTTCTTAGTTGGAATCTTGACTTGAGGAGTGGTAGCTTGATTCTTCTTGGGAAGTGGCCGTTCTTCAACTTGAGGCACTTGAGTTTAAGCTTGAGGCCTCTTCCCTTGTTGCTTCTCACTAAGAGACTTCTTTTTCAAAGGGCAAGATCTAACATGGTGCCCTTCAACTTTGCACTTGAAGCAAACAATCTTGGTCGAATCTTTAACTTGTTCTTGGCCCTTTTTCTTCTTGTTGTACTTGGACTTGTTCTTGTTATTGGAGTTGAATCCAAGTCCACTTTTGTCATTGGGGCGTCTTTGAACACTCAACATATTGTCAAGTGTGGACTTCCCAACATGACGCTTTTCCAAGTCTTTCTTCAAAGAAGTGGCTTGGGCCTTGAGCTCATTTAATTCCTCTACATGGTTAGTATCAACACAAATACTAGAGGAAGTATATGTTTCATTGTTAGAGCAACAAGGCACGGAAAGTAATTCATCACAAGATTTAGCAAAAGTATGAGATAACGAATTACTAGGACTAGCACATGGCAATATAGCATTTTTAGTAGAGATTGTGCCTTTGTGCACATGAGGCTCACAAGATGTTACCTTTGTAGTAATAGCCTCATGATCTAACTTTAGCCTTGCATGGGATGCTAGAAGATCCTCATTAGAGCTAGAGAGCTTTTCATGACTTTCTTCCAATATCCCATACTTGCTAGTTAGCGACTCAAGTTGAGCACTTAGCTCAACATTCTCCTTCAAAATAGATGCTTCACAAGAAATGGAGTTAGTAGCACAAGCATCATTAACATTAGAAATGGAAGAAGACAACTTGGCAAGCTCATCATTTTTAGATAGTTGAGTTTGGAGTTGATCATGAGACTTGATAAGGAGAGAGTGTTCGCTTTCTAAAGCCTTGTGAGCTTTGTCAAGTCTCTCTATGTCCTGACTTAGTCTAGCATTGCCAACACCAAATTCAACTTTTTTCCTTTTTAAGCACTTTATTTTTAGCAATAGCATGATCTCTTTCCTTAAAGATTTTAGCAATAATAAGATCATTTGTCTCATCAAGAGACTTAAGTCTCTCCTCAAGAGAAACCCTATACTCTTCTTCTTCAAGAGAGAAGCTTTCAAGGAAGCTATAGTGATAGAGTCATCTCTCTCAATTTGACATTTTTCCCCAAATTGAGTGTCCAAATCCTCAATGATTTCCCTACTTTTAATAACATAACCAATGACTTCACACAGAGAAGTGATAGCTTTACTACCTTTGGGGAGAACACCAAATACCATCTCACCCATCTTGGTTAAGGATTCAATATCAAAATGTTCTCCATGAGAATCCTCAACCATATCATCACAAGATATATCGGGATTCGAGATAGAAGATACCTTTGACTCCTTAGCCATAAGGAAAACGTGATTAATGGGTGAAGAGGATGAAGAATTACTTGAAGCACCATAAAAATCCATATCTTGTTCCAAGGAGTGTTCGGTTTCCTCTACATTGTTAGCCAAACAAATACTAGAGGAAATAGAAGCATTTTTATCAAGGCAACAAGACATAGAGACCATATCATCATGAGATTTAGTTAAGCAACTATGACATGATATGCAAGGACTATCAACACTAGCATGTAAGACATTTAGGGTGCTAGAAGAGTTTAAGTCCAAAGATAGAACATTGCAATGTGATAGAGATGAAGTATAGTCAATATTAGATTCACCATCAACAATGCAACTTCTATCACCACTCACCATTTCATTACCTTGTGACAAATCACATGTTGGTGAAGTGGAAGAAGTTGTGAACTCATCACAGCCGGAGGTGGACGGAGTACAATCATTCTCAATAATGTTGGACACTTCATATATATCTCGAAGCTTGGTCCAAAGCTCATGAGCGTTTCGAAACGGCATGATTGAAGCAAGAACTACATCGCTCAAAACACATATAAGACCATTAGAAACAAGAGTATCGAGATGAGAGTTTTCCTCATCCTCTAAAGATAATTCTTGGGAATCCTTTGGAGGAGAAAAACCCACATCTACAATCCTCTTAATATAATTTGGACCCATGTCCCTAAAAAGATTAAGCATACGAATTTTCCAAACATCATATTTTGTGCCATCGAATATGAAAGTGGGATCGTGCACTAATTTTCTAAACGACATCTTTACTATCTAGGCGGTAAAGCCCAATAAAGAGAGCCCTGGCTCTAATACCAATTGAAAGGACAAGGATGTTGCCTAGAGGGGGGGTGAATAGGCGATTAAAACTTTTCTGGTATATGCTTGATAATTGCGGAATAAAACTATGTGTTTAAAATAACAAGCCAACAACCTGTCACATCCCAAATTTTGGAACTAAGAAAAACTTAGTTTTACCAGACCCAAAATTCAGAACCAACAAAAACTTTTTGAAATACTTCACTACTGATTGTGTTTTCCTTCCCATTGCTCTATTTGACCTTGTGTGACTTGTGGTTTAAGTTGTTTGACTAGTAAATATTAACCTAAGGACCCAACCTAAGTAAACATATATTAAACTTTGGCAATCATGTCATGACAAGAAAAATAATCCATATATCTTCTCCAGTCTTATTTGACCAACTCCTTCTTTCAGTGATGCTTTGTTCTTAGCAACAACCCAATGGCCCATGATTTGAGAAAGCAAAAGTATTTCCAAAATTTACTTGTTTATAAACTAAGGAGAACTACATACTATCTCCTGCCTATATTTCAACATTAATATTGTGCAAGTATTTTTAGCTCTTATTTTAAAACCTTTATTTTGACATCCTTTGGAAATGAAACAAGTGGGAGACATATCATCCCATATTTTTTCTTTAGCAAAACCTTTTGATATGTTAAAAATTATTTGCTGAGCATCCTTAACACCATCTTGTCATGGTTAAGTGTGATCACTCTATCTTATAAATATACTGAAGGTTCCGAAAATTGTTGACTACCTTATGTTTGTGGTGTGACTTGTACTAACTGGTGTGGGTAGTTGATCATCTTGTGTGTTGTGTGTACCAAAATAAAGATGGCGTTGTTCCATGGTTTTATGACTCCAAGTAATCAAATTATCGATCTATATCTTATCTTCACTCCTGTTAAAGAATACCATATCTAAATTTGACATAACCTTTAGGTAATTTGCTTGTTGTAGGAATTTGAATTCAAATAATTGAATTCATAAAATAATTCAAATTAAAACATTGAAGTAACTAAAATAACAATTAGGTAAATGATTTAATAAATGATTGAATAACTCAATTCTTACAATAAATATTACAACTTATTGAATTCTTGCAAAGGCAAACAAATCATTTCTTTTCTCTAAACATAAATTACAATGTCTTTACCACTTTATTACAACAAACTGAAATTCAAAAAGGAAAATTACAATTGTTTCCTAAACTAAAATGTCTTGTATTTCTTTTTCCTCCTTTTGATCTTTATTCCAATCTTGTTTATCTGCACAATGAATAAGAAAACAGAAACAAACATAAAATGAGGATTAGTGGTTAGTGTTGCTCTCAGATTAGCAGTAAGGTGCACTGCTAATTACATCATTGAGTTGTTTAGGCAACATAGTGATGTATCTGCTCTTAATCAGTATGTTTAGCCTCAGTACAACATCCCAGACTATAAAATCCACATGGCCAGTAAAAAGAAATGAAAACAGATATGAAGATAAGCTCAACCCATCAATGCCAGTTCTCTGAACTGAGCCAGCAGAGGAGCCCACAGCACACACACAGTCTTGTGTTGCCAGCATCGCACTGCAAAAGACATGTGACTAACAAGGGCAAAGGGAGTTGTAGGACACAAGCCACACAGCTCTGTTTCACCCACCACCAGAGCATTCACTACACATGCACAGCTACTTCACTCCCAGGAGGAGGATAAGAGCAAGGGACAGCCATAGCAAGCAAGGAGCAAGCTCATTTCACTCACTCAAGCACTCAGCTCAAGTTCATCACCCACACAGCCCACAGTTCATCACTAAACCACCAATCCCTCCACTTTTCACCACTGGATCATTGCCAAAGCAAGAGCAAGATGGAGTCGAAGCTCAAGGCCAAGCAAGAGCAAGGAGAAGGCCAGAAGCTAGGAATAGCAAGCTGGAGCAGGAGGAGCAGTCCAGCAAGCAGAGCAAGCAACAGATCCACAAGAACTACAAGCAACAGATCCACAAGAACTACAAGCAACAGCCCCAACATCACCACACTTGAGCACAGGTTGATATTCTATCTCTAGCCAAATGATCTGCTAGATGCACATGGTGTGGTGGAGTGTTTCCCTCAGCTAAGCATAGAAATGCTATGCTAAAATCATCACAGGGAGTTAAATCAAGCAAAGCATCTGTTCTTATTAAATCAAAAGCCTCAGCCTATGCATCATGGGCAAGGGACACAAATCCACCAAATGTAGCAAAGGCATACAAGCTTTATTAGCTTGAGTTCATAGTTGGGTAGCACAGATCCAGCATATGGATTGCTGGGCACAAAACCCACAAAGGGGAGAGGCACCACAAGCACAAACATGCACTAATAACACCACTGGGTAGTATAAATAATTTTCCCTAGGCTAAAATAATTAGAATGCTTCTGTGTAACTCGAAGGAGGCATCACAGCAAGCAAAGCTAAATTATTTAGCTCAAGCAAATGAGATATACTAGCACAGGGCATTAATAGAGCATTTCATGAAAGGAACAAAATTATCAGAGAGCAATATCAGAGCAAGACATCACACAGGTTTCTAGCAGAAACGCATCTCTGAGCTCTTGGGTTCAGAGTAGCACACACCAGCATCACCATCACCTCCAACAAATAATATCAGTGGCACACAAGGGTGCTCAGAGAGCAACAACATCGCCCAACACCTAAGAACATCCAAAACAAAAATTAACCCAACCTGCTACACATCACAGAGCATGGCCTTAGGCCAGAGGAGGGGAGAAGGAGAAAAGGGAGAGAAACCTTACCTCTCGCCCATGGTCGTAACTCCACGGCGGCGGGGCAGTGCCCGCGTGGCCGATGAATTAGGACCACGGGAGGAGAGCACCCGTCACCACCACCACCAAGGCGGCACAGAGAGTGGTGCTCTGCACCTACCATGGGAGCACGAGGAAGCTAGAAGGCGAGGGAGAGCACGGCGGAGCGGCGTCGTCCCCGAACCCTAACCCTCGGTTTTGTGTTGCGCACGGCCGCATCAGGCGAGGAGGAGTAAATCGCCGGGGTAGGAATGGAGAGGACTGCGAGGCGTGTCGTTTGCGCCCAAGCACGGCGGCGGAGGTTGCCACGCTTGGCCGGAATCAAGGGGCGACGGCGGCGGCGATTCTAAATCGTGTCGGGCTCGGGAGTGAAATGGAGAGAGAGAGAGAGGCGAGTGAGAGAGTGTGGCTCGGTCGGGTTGACCACCGACCCGAGCCAGGTTTTGGTTGGGTTCAACCCAGTTGACCCAGGGGCAAAAGGGTCAATTCACTTTTCCAAAGAATTTAATTCAAAGAAAATGGTTTATTCATAATAACTAGAAATGCAATGCAGAAAAATAAATAAAAATATTCATAGCAATTTTAAGAACGCAAAGAAATTGTTTTTGTATTCTTAATCTATTTTATCTTGATTTAAAATATAAGATATATTAATATATCTCAAAATTCAAATTAAATGAATTAAGAAATAAATATATTCTTAATTTCCTCATATAATAAAATGAAATTATGTTATATAAATAATTCCTCCTATTATTTAATAAATCAAAATTTAAGTTTAATTAGTTAAATACTTTCTTCAAACCTTAAATATATCTAAAAAGGGAATTTAAATAAGATAAAATTATTAAAATTCTCATTAATGAAAAATACAAATAACATATATCAAAATGAACAGAAAAATAAAATCTATCTGTTTGTGTAAAGCAAACACCTGTTTGACTAAAATTGAATCACCCTAACATTGAAACAACACTTACTTATTAATTTAAATATTGGTTAATTCAATTAAATTGAACCCAATTGGTTTGCCTTGTGTGACTACCGTAGTTATTTGTAGAGTTTAATATTGTAAGGTGGTGATGTTTGATTGGGTAGTTTAGTGATTGCTTGTATTGTTTGTTTATCGATTAGACGAGAATGTTGCTGGATTATCGAGGAGGGGGAATTTGTTGAACCTGAAGATCAAGACCAAGGTCAGTTTGCCGAGCAAGGCAAGCTATTCTCTGAGCTTGCATCTATATACATCTATTTTGGTTCACATGTTTTACTTATAAAGAGCATAAGTGATTTATGTGGTGTTTGCCACTAAAGTTATGATTTTGAAAACCCTTTTCCAAAATACAAGTATATTATTTTGACACCCTATATGGAGATATTAGATGGAAATTCTTTTTCAAACTATAGGATGGGAAAAATATTGTTTACTCAAAGCTCCTTTGAAAATACTTGTGTGGTTATGGAATGCCGAGGTGTCGGTGTTGAAGGGGAGAAATGGAGAATGGTGATGTTTATGAAAAATGCACAGTGTCCTAGAACCATGACGACCAATCTTACCCTGTGCGACCACATTTACCCACATATGGGAAAGGGCTTAGTCATATAATTTGCTCTTATTAGTATGGGATGCCTCATCGACGGAGATGACTCCGTTATGCATGAGGGGATGGTCTGAGGACCTACCCTGACCTGGGTCCTCGCTCAAACTCTATGGAAAGATAAGGAGGAGGATAGAAGGATGTCCCCTATACACCGCCAGACAAAACATATGAGTCCTCACACTTAGGGTTTCCGACGGGAAACTGGACTGGGTGTTGATGGAAAGTGTCATATGGGAAGGGTCTATACTAGCATGAGCAAAGGAGAGGCTATGGTCGGTGGCTCAACTTTGCATACACCTTGTATGGCGGGACGTGGCTGACACGATGAGTTACCGGATGGGTGTGGGCAAAAAGCGTGCTACCTCTGCAGAGGGTTAAAACTATTCGAATAGCCGAGTCCTCGGATATGGACAATTGGGAGACTGTTCCTAAGACCATGTGCAAGTTTTGCAAAGTTTTGAGATTTGAAAATAAAATGGAGATGTGTTGGATCTGCAACTATACCGACGGGCTGGTATGAGGTTGCTGGAGAATGAATTGGCCATGAAGGGATATGGTTGGAAAAGGAGGAGTTTGGGGAAAATAAAACCTGGTAATGAATTTTTGGAGAAAAAGTTTATAAAAGAGACTTTTACCTTTTTCAACAAAGATGTATTTACGGGGAAAAGTTTTAAAGGAGACTTCTTACAAAAACAGATTTATGGGAAAGGTTCTAAAAGGCTTCTTTCCTTTTTCAATAAAGATATGGAGATTTCAAAACAAAGTTGTATTAAACAAAAGTATATCCTTCTCTTTTCAACAAGGATATAGAGTTTTCAAAGCAAACGAAGTTTTATTTAGACAATAAAAAGAGTAGTGCATGCTCATTCCGGGGGTAGTTTGCGAGTACATTCAAATGTACTCATATTGGTTTCGTCCCTGGCTATTGTCTTAGCCAGATTTTGAAGAAGAACTGTTCGAAGAAGAAGACTTCAATAACGTCAATGCGAACTAGGGCGCTTCCCAGTCAGCTGCCTGTAGGGTTATGGCAAATGACTTGGGCTCCACGTTGTTTGGTGATTTCCACTGCAAGTACCTGTTGAAGTTATGGCTTCAATCAAGTAAGTAAATTTATTCGGTATTTATGGGTGTTCTGTGATACCAATTCGAGTTATGTGCAACAACAGACTGATCATGGGATTGTTGCAGGAAACATAACGAGTATCTCGGATACCTAATCCGGGGTCCTCACACAACCTAAATAAACTAGGCTCACCTATGTGCACCAACAACTTATGCTAAGCAAGACAAGCAACAAGGTGATTGCAATCGAGAATACTTCAAGCACGAAGGCTATCACAATGTAAAGTGCATAAGTAAAAAGCTCGGGTATAGAAATAACCGAGTCACGCGGAGACGAGGATGTATTCCCGAGTTCCTCCTTTTTAGGGGAGTACGTCTCGTTGGAGAGGTGTGAACCAACACAATAGTTCAACAGCCACAAAGGATTCACCTTCTTCTCCGACGAACCGCACCACAAAGGATTGGTTCACCTTCAACTATCGGAATCCTTCGAGACGGAATCCGGAGCCTTTCAACAACAACCCAGGGCACAACCCACAATTGGATTGGGGGCTTCCGAGCGGCTACAAGTGACCACAAAAGGTCTCAACCACCACAATGGCGTCTAGGGTCCAATGACCCAAGAGTAACAAGCTCACAAACTTTCAACTTCCATGAATCCTCGTGGAGAGCACAAACCGATGCAACAAAGCAATGGCAAGAGCACAAGTGCTCAAATCCTTCACTCTCAAATCTCATCAAAAGCAACTAATGCTTATGGGGGGAGAAGAGAGGAAGAACAAAGAAGAGAACCACACAAGAACTCCAAGATCAAGATCTACTAGGTTCCCTCGCTTAGAGGAGGAATGGAATGGTGGACATATAGATCTAGATCTCCTCTCACTTTTCCTCAAAGATATGCAAGAATCATGGGAGGGATTGAGAGGTAGTCAAGCTTTTCCAAATGTCAACAATGGAGGCGAGAGAGGGGAAAAATATGCTCTAGTCGTCGGGATCATTGGGGGAAGAAGACCCCCTTTAAAAGGGGACCAAAATCAAACCGTTACGAGCAGAAAACGCGAGTTCAGCCTTGGCCCGGCCTGGTGCCGGCCTGGGGCCGGCTTGGCCGGCCTACCACCCGAGGCACTCGTCCTGGGGCCGGCTTGGGGCTGGAGGCCAGCCTACCACCCGTGGCACCTGGCCTGGGGCCGGCCCGACCGGCCTATAAAAACTGGATAAATGCCCAACAAGAAAACGAACATATCTTGATCATCCGGACTCTGTTTTCGATGTTCTTGGGATCGTTGGAATCGCAAAGAAGAGATTTACAAGATCATGCAGAGAAACATCATAGTCCAACAATGGAGGATAAAACCAAATGGGGAAAGGTTAGACCTCTCGATAAAAGAACAACCGATAAAACCTCCAAACCAAAACCGCAGTATGTTTCTCATCCGGACTCCGTTTTCTATGATCTTGGGCTTGTTAGAAGATACTCACAAGCTCTACAAGATTATGAATATACACATCATATTCCATCATGTGATGAAGAAACAACAAGTGGAGAGTTTGACCTCTCTTAGAAAAGACAAACTGGTAAAATCTCGAACATCAAAAACGCAATAAGATATTCATATGAAATCTGTTTTTGATGAACTAGAGCTTGGTATGGAGATGAACACAAGATCTAAATTATCACATGGATAAAATCCAAATAAGAACCAAGAAAGATGATATGCCAAGTTTGCAAAGGTTTGAACTCCCCACAAAGATGCGATCAAGTTACTCACTTGAGAGCCCCTCTTGATTGTACGCCGTATATCCTATAACCCGGTCTCCCACTAACACCAAGAGACCGGTAAAATAGAAACCCTATCAAGATCATACCTTTGCCTTGCACATTCCACTTGCTAGATGATGACGATCTTGACTCCCTCATGTTGCAACACCTTTCTTGATTGTGCTTGCTAGCACATGCTTGATGAATTCTTCTCCAAATACTCCCCCATACACCATGATGGGAGAGCCTTGCAAAGCTCCGTCTTCATGATATATATGATGGCTTGGAGATAACATGAAAGTTCACTCAATCTTCTTTTCCAAGCCATTCTTGCAATAAGCTCAACTCTTCACATGACCATTCTTCATATAAACCCTTGGATAGAATCTTGGTCATCATGTAATCTTCTAGAGTTCAACACATGAACTCCAATCTTTTCCTATGGACAAGATCTACAAGAATATCTCAATGCAAACATTAGTCCATAAGGATTGTCATTAATTACCAAAACCACACATGGGGCAACACATACACTTTCATCTTGATCTTGGAGTTCTTGGTGTTTCTCCTCCATTGTTCTTCCTCTCTTATTCCCCCATAAGCACTTGTTGCTTTATTGGAATTTGATAGTGAAGGACTTGAGCACTTCTTGTGTTCTTTCCATTGCATTTTGTTGCATCGGTTTGCTCTCTCCACGAGGATTTGTGGAAGTGAAAGTTTGTGAGCTTGTTACTCTTGGGTCATTAGACCCTAGACGCCATTGTGGTGTTTGAGACCTTTTGTGGTCACTTGGGAGATCCCCATCCTTTGGTGGGTTGTGCCTCAAGATTGTTGTAAGGGACTCGATTTCCGCCCAAAGGAAATCAATAGTGGAAGGTGAACCGATATTTTGGGCAAGGTTCATCGGAGAATAGGGTGAGGCCATTTGTGGCGTTTGAGTTTGAAACTCACACCCCTCCAACGAGACATACTATCCTAAAAAGGAGGAACTCGGGAATACATCATCGTCTTCGCGTGTCTCGGTTATTTCTATACCCGAGCTCTTTACTTATGCAATTTACATTGTGATAGCCTTCATGCTTGAAGTCTTATACCTTGCTATCACCTTGTTGCTTGTCTTGCTTAGCATAAGTTGTTGGTGCACATAGGTGAGCCTAGTATATTTAGGTTGTATGCTTGTTAAATTAAAACACCTAGTTTTATTCCGCATTTATCAAGCCTAAACCGGAAAAGTTTTAAATCGCCTATTCACCCCCCTCTAGGCGACATCCTTGTCCTTTCACCTGCATTTACCTTGTTCCGTGTAGACCACCAGTGCCATAGGACCACACATGTAGTAACTTGCCTGCCCTTTGTTAAAGCTAGGATCAATTCCATCACTAGTATCGGAGTAGCAGCATCCAATAAAGATAAACGAACATCTTCCAACAAAAGAGAACGCCACACTGCTTTGACTCTTTTGCATTTTATGAACAAGTGGCCTCTGTCTTCATCAAACCTATAATACATCGGACACCTAGTATCAAGATCAACCTTCTTCCTTTTGATATTCATGCGTGTTGGCAGACTATTATGGCAAAGTCTCCAAAGGAAAATACGCACTTTCCCTGGCAGTTTGAGGTTCCAAATCATCTTCCATATCGGGGACTGTTCCGAACGAGCAGCCGAAGAACTAGCATCTCGGCATAACTTGTGATCACGAAGCTTCACACCTAGCTGGTAGCAGGATTTCACAGAGAAGATACCTTTTTTGTCAAAATGCCACGCAACCGTATCCTCCATTCCTTGATGAAGAGGAATCGACAAGATGTCCCGTTGAAGGCCAGATGTCATGACTGTTGCAGGGGGAGCTCTTATGTAGGACATTCTCTCTGGCAGTGGCTTGTCATTTAGTGACAACTTTATATCTTATTTATTGAATTTAGCGAGGCATTGGTTCAGTTTGATTGTAATAATAGAAACTTTCAATGTTTTTTTATGAAAATGCAGTCACAACTGCTTTTTTATGTTTGTCTGTTTACCTCATTCAAAACCTATGTTTAGTTGTATTTGATTTATGACTACACCTGTTACATTGCTGCCTCCTGTGGCCATCAAGCTTTTTCCTTGAGCTCGGAGAAATTTTTGCATCCCACTACTATATCCTAGATAACTATTCTTGAAGGTATGAACAAATATGATATATGTATGAGATAGCACTGAGAAACAATGGTCAGGAGCATATGATCTACCTTTTCCTGCTATACAATTATATGTCGTACACTGCGAAAGAGTATACGATATTTATACATGAAAGATGTCTAGATACATCCATTTTTGGGCAAACTTGAGACAGTTATTTTAAGAAGGAGGGAGTACAACATTCTCGCCCGGAGGGAGTACAACATTCTCGCCCGGACTGTAACATTTCCACAGGTTAATCGATCACCCTTGTAGAATACCATGTACTAGGAAACCATCCAATAAGACCAGATATGTTTTCTCTTGTGAAGTAGTGTCTCTCCTCCCTCACGCTAGGGTTTGTCTCTCCCAGCGCCGCTGCCGCCGCTGCCTTCTCTCCTCCCCCATACCTTCCTCTCCCTCCCAGGCCGCCTCGCGCGGGGCGGTTCCAAAGGCCCCCTCCAAAATCTATGTCGTCCCCGCCCCCATGTTACCCTCCCCATGGCCACTGCCGCCGCCAGTGCTGGCGGTGGCGACCACGCTGATACCCAATGATGCTACTATGACGGCGCCAGAAAACGGTCTTGATGGCCCTTCATGTAGTTACCTGCGTTAAAAGAAAATGGGTTAGGTTGAGACTCCAAGTGCAGAGTGTATGTAGTAGTGGAAGACAGTTTTCCCCACGAGGGGTGACTCGAGGGTTTAATATCGAACTCTCGGGGAACCAGTATTTCAGGTGTTATCTCCTTATCCTTCTCTTGAGAACCTGCAACAAAATAAATTGTTTTGTGCCCTCAACCTCACCAAGTGGTTGTCAAGCACAAGGTGTGAGAATGATAATAAAATAAATATGCAAACAGTAGTAAATATGCAATGATGGTAAAATAAATATGCAAGGATGGTGGTAGTAATGATAAATGATATTTTTGGGTTTTTTATGATGAATGCAAGATGTAAAAGTGTTTTTGTATTTTCGGATTTAATAATGGCAGCAAACAAAAGTGGTGATAAAAGTGTTGGAAAGGTGTTTCTTATGATTAAAAATGGACCGGGGTTCATGGTTTCACAAATGCACTCTCTCTTGATAACGTGGTAGACAATGGAACACTAAAATTAACATGTAAGATGGCAAGACATGGTTTGACAAGTTATTAATAATATGGGCATCACGTCCTAACATAGAGATCTCAAGTATAAGTTGTTCTCTCTCTTATGCTCCACCAAGATGCGAACTAAATCATAACACCTTAGTAATTAAGATAAATCAGAGCATAGCAATAAGTTCAATGACATGAAGTTAAAATAAGAACATGCTAGATCTAGTCATGGAGTAGTGGCCAAGGTCACATCCACTCTCCGGTAGCATGGTATTTTTGTTTATCCCTAGTGAGGCAACAAAGTAAGGTAGAAAACCCAAGTGGATCGCAGAACTTCTGTCACGTTCACTGCACTAGCCACCCCCGTTACTCCAACTAATGCACACGTTCCCCCTCACATGCTCTCATAAACATGCTTGATCATGACAAGTAAATAAGAACGGGGTACATAATATGCATCTACTTTCATAACTGAAACAAAACCATTGCAATCTCAAACATGTATTAACTCATAATAAAGATCCACCACAAAGGAATTACATAGATGACCGTAATCATGTTCAGCAGCTCATACGGTACTAATTAGTGAAGCTCATAGAGAGGAGAGATACATAAGTTACTTCCACAAACCCATAGTCCAGGGTGGACTACTCCCTCTTCATCATGGTGTCGGTGGAGATGTTGTTGGAGGGGAAGGAGACCACACCGGCAGCGCCCCGCCGGAGTTTTCCCCCTCCAATCTTCAGCTCCAGGTCTCTGTTTCGTGGTTTCTGTGTTTCGGCGGCGCTCCCTTTCGCGAAAGCCCTGGGGGGTCTATATATAGTCGTTTTTAGGTCAAGACGAAGCTTCGGGAAGAAAGATCGACGGCAGCGGAGGCCCGAGGGCCATGGTGGGGGTCCCACGCGGTCAGGGAATCTGGCCGCGTGGGCCCACCCCTTTCGGCCTTCTGGTCTCCGTTTCTTCGATTCCTTTGCGCCTACGTTTCGTTCCTTCCAAAAAAGTGATCCCCGTAAAATTTCAGGTCATTTGGACGTCGTTTGGGTCCCTGAAACAAAAATATAGAAAAAGGGGTTTTCTGACAGCGCAGGGTTAATTCCAGAAAAATGGGGAAGTTGTTAATTATCCCCAAAACTCAATATAAATCATGAATATAACCCTTATATGATGCAAATAACATGGAATAACATGTAATAAAATGTAAAGTTCATGTATGCATTTTACATGCATCAACATCCCCAAGCTTAACCCATGCTCGTCCCGAGTATGAAGGTGATAAAACTAACATGGACTTTGCATTTTAATACTATCAATGGATATCAAAGGTGATTACTATTGCTACATAGAGTCAAATGATTCATTCTTCAAAGGAATAACAATATGCAAGATAAATTATGAAGTGATATCAAATACTCAATGTAAAGATGTTCAATGATAAATTCACAAAGTGTAACATAGAAGAAAGTACTATGGACCAAATGTATGCATAATGAAAAGTAAAAACATCCTATGGTGGTCATAGAGTACTTCTTATGAAAACTGAATATAAAAGGTGGACACTTTGGATAGATAAATAAGTAGAGGTAAAGCATGAATAAGTTTCATCTAACTTCCAAACACTTCTACTTAAGTTAATGCTTGCAATGTGGTAGTCATTGGTGTGGAGCTCTCATTACCCCTATCATAGCATCTTGAATGATTAATGTTTAAAGTGAAAGCAAATATGAGTGGTGTGCTTGACAATGTATTGGTTGAATGTCTCATGTCCCTTGAATACAAGTACCTACACCATGTGTTACTCACTTTGGTCCACAAAGTAAATTCAAATAAAGGTCATTGCAAGTAATAATAGTATCATCAAGAACTGCACTGGGGTACCTCTTGCCCCTTGACATGAACAAGCCCATGTCAAAACAACAAGACAAACAGACAATGAACAATCTCAGCACTCTTTTATTTACTATGGGTATAGCTTTTTATTATGAGGTGCATCACTGAATGAACATTATGGTTATGCTGTAAATTTCCACCATGAATGATGCATGGCTTAGATTAGCGGCCCAGGCATTTCTCTAACCATTTATACAAACTCTTTGAACTTACTAAGTATCCACATTCATTTCACCCATGATAGGCATCCATAAACAAAAGTACATGACATCAACTAAATATAAATAAGTGCAATGTTGAAAGCTTGCCATGTGACAGCACATATGGGCTAACTCCCAACCAAAACAATTGTCAAGCCCACAACTTCATAATTTTAATCACAATGGTTCATGCTTATTAAATGCAATAAAAGTAAATTGTGCATCAAGTTCGTGAGAGCTTTTAACCAATTTTTCCCATGACAATCAATAACATAAGCATTTAAATTCAGAAATGTAGATAACACAATATAACATGATAAACATACTTGGAATAGCATAAAGCTAATAGGTAGATATGGTGGACTCACTGGAAAAACTTTGGTTGAAGGTGTTGGGAAACAAGCTTTTTACTTGTTGTAATTTTTGGGCTAGCAATAGGGAGAAAGTTGACCATCTAAATGCATGCATAAGTGTCCATAGAACTAATCAATCCATGTTAAACCAAGTAAAGTTAAAATTCAACATCTAAACATGGTAAAAGATAGCTCTTGACAACACACTTGCAAATTAACATTCATTCAAAGCACATGAATTATGCAACTATATGTATCTTTTAAAATCAACTCAAACATCCCTATCCCAATATATTTAATAGCATCCAACATAATTCAACCCAAACTTCCAGTAGCTCTCTCATATATAAATGATAGTGGTGGTCTTAAAATAAAAATCAAACCGAAATAACAAAAGCAAAAAAAGACGCTCCAAGTTTATACGATAAAGTGCTTTGATCGAAAAACAGAAGTTAGACGTGTGCAAACCGAGAGTGTGTTGGTCTAGTGGGGTTGTCTTGACATCCCCAAGCTTATGGTCTTCACCATCCTTGGATAGCTCTTGGTGCAGCTCCTCTAATCCCTGTGAAAAAACTTCAAAACACCGTTTCTCCCATTTCTTTTCTGTGGGGTGATATTAGTAGTGATAAACAAATAGGTTCCTTGCTGCATAAAATCCTTAGGCAAAAATTCATATGAATGTCCAGAGAGTATATAATGTTGTATGCCTACTCATAAACTCAATTGAATCAAAAAGATTCAAGCAAAAAGCTCAAAGAATGCATCAAACAATATCAAGACAGAATCTGTCCAAAAAACAGCAGCAGCAAAACGCATTTTTCTACCCTACTTAAACTCGTCAGAAAAATCTGCAAAAAATCACGTGCAGAGGATGAAAAGTTGAAGCTACAGTTCAAATTACAGCTCAATCGGAGTTACAGATAAAAAATGAAAAATCAAACCGTGCACAGACTTCGTGCAGGCAGAAAACTCTCCGAAAATGAATAGCAACTTTTCAAACCCAAAATAGGTAAAACTTGGTTCTTTATTAAAAATCCCAGAAACAAAACTAACAAACTACTCTCTTGTTACAGCAAGAGGACTCAAAGAAAATCTCAAACAAAAACAACCGGGTTGCCTCCCGTAAAGCGCTTTCTTTATAGCCATATAGCTAGGCTTACTTACTTGATAATCAAAGGGGACGTAGCTCATGAGGGAGCTTGAACCTTGGTGTGTCCCTCTTCCTTGGGAAGTGTTCCATGCTCTTCTTGTGTGGAAACTGAAACTTCACATTCCCTTCCTTTGAATCAATAATGGCACCTGTAGTACGAAGAAAAGGTCTTCCCAAAATAATAGGACTAGAGGTTTTATTCCCCATGTCCATGATTAGAAAATCAACAGGCACAAAAGTCATGTGTAACTCTACCATAACATCACTTACTTTTCCTAGAGCATGTCTAATGGAATCATCAGCAAGTGCAAGTTCAATAGAGCATTTCTCAATATTTTTAAGTTCAAGGACTTCATATAGTTCTTTAGATAATATAGAGACACTAGATCCTAGATCTAAAATGGCATGGTGTGTCTCTTTTCCAATGGTTACTAGTACCTTAGGGATCCAGATATCCCCAAGCTTAGGTGGTATCATAGCTTCTTGATTGTACCTAGCAATCTTTTCTTTTAAGACATGATTAGCAATATAGGAACCAAAACCAGCCTGGTTAATATTAACAGAAGGATCACTTGCAAATTTTTGTAAGATAGAAATTAATTCATGCAAGCTACACTTCTCTAAATCAACAAATGGTTCCTTAACTTCACTAAGCATTTTAACTTCCTCAACTTTTCTCTTTTTGAGATATAATGATGTTCTTTAATGAGGAAACTTCCTTAGTGAGTTGATCTACTCTTTCAAACAAAATATCATGTTTTTCGAATTTGGATATGAACTCCTTATTGAGCTCCTTTTGAGTAGATATAAATGATCTAATGGTGTTTTCCAAATCACTAGAAACATTACTACTAGTGGTATATTTGTTTGGAACATATGGGGGCTTATTATAAGAGTTATAATTGTTGTTACCATACCCATTATTACCATTCAACATTTTCAGGATTATTACCAACTAGTTCTTGCAAAGGCATATTTTCAAAATTTTGTTTATTAATAAAAGCAAGAATGGTGTCCATTTTAGATGACAAATCATTTGTTTCTTCTATAGAGTTCACTTTCTTAGATGAACTAGGTGCTCTATCAGTATGCCATTGACTATAATTTTGCAAGATACTTTCCAAAATGTTCTTAGCTTCTAATATAGTTTTTCCCATGAAAGCACCTCCAGCAGCTGAATCAAGTATATTTCTAGACATGTAATTTAGACCATTGTAAAAAGAGTGTAAAATGGTCCATTCATTAACCCCATGTGATGGACAAGTTCTAAGCATGAGTTTAATCCTATCCCAAGCCATGGCAACATGTTCATTTTCATTTTGCCTAAAAGAGAGGATATTGTTTCTATTTTGCAGTATTTTAACAGGGGGATAATATTTCTTAATGAAAGCTTCTTTTAAATCATCCCAAGAATTAATACTACCAGTAGGTAATGAATGTAGCCACTCTTTAGCTTTTCCTCTAAGTGAGAAAGGAAATAACTTCAGTTTTAAGACATTACTTTCAACATTTTTAAACTTTTGCATGTCACAGATTTCAATAAAATCATGAAGATGCATAGAGGCATCCTCAACAGCACTACCACCAAATTGTTCCCTAGTTATCAAGTTTAACAAACTAGGACTAACTTCATAGCTCTCAGCAGTAATCTCAGGTGTGGTGATAGGCTTAGCAATAAATTGATCATTAGGAGTGTTTGTGTAGTCACACAATTTAGTTCTATCTCCCATTTTAACAAGTTTTTATGTGTTTTTAATTTTTTATGCAAAACTGAAAGTAAAATGACACTAATGCAACTCGAAATAACAAATGCAACACAAAAATGCAAAACTGAATATAAAATGCAAACCGAAATATAAAGATGATATGCAAGACAAGAACAAAACAAAATAAAATGATTGTAGGTAAAGATGGATAAGATGATGCTCACGTAGGTGCAACCTCCCCAAGCTTAGGTTGTTACACAAGTTGGTGATGAAGTTGACTTGATGTGAGTGATCCTTGGATAAACCTTTCAGCTATGGTTCCCCGATAACGGCGCCAGAAAACGTCTTGATACCCACTGATGCTACTATGACGGCGCCAGAAAACGGTCTTGATGGCCCTTCACGTAGTTACCTGCGTTAAAAGAAAATGGGTTAGGTTGAGACTCCAGGTGTAGAAAACGGCGTTAAATATGCAACGATGGTGTTAGCAATGATAAATGATATTTTTGGGTTTTATATAATGAATGCAAGATGTAAAAGTGTTTTTGTATTTTCGGATTTAATAATGGCAGCAAACAAAAGTGGTGATAAAAGTGTTGGAAAGGTGTTTCTTATGATTAAAAATGGACCGGGGTTCATGGTTTCACAAATGCACTCTCTCTTGATAACGTGGTAGACAATGGAACACTAAAATTAACATGTAAGATGGCAAGACATGGTTTGACAAGTTATTAATAATATGGGCATCATGACCTAACATAGAGATCTCAAGTATAAGTTGTTCTCTCTCTTATGCTCCACCAAGATGCAAACTAAATCATAACACCTTACTAATTAAGATAAATCAGAGCATAGCAATAAGTTCAATGACATGAAGTTAAAATAAGAACATGCTAGATCTAGTCATGAAGGTAGTGGCCAAGGTCACATCCACTCTCCGGTAGCATGGTATTTTTGTTTATCCCTAGTGAGGCAACAAAGTAAGGTAGAAAACCCAAGTGGATCGCAGAACTATCTGTCACGTTCACTGCACTAGCCACCCCCCGTTACTCCAACTAATGCACACATTCCCCCTCACATGCTCTCATAAACATGCTTGATCATGATAAGTAAATAAGAACGGGGTACATAATATGCATCTACTTTCATAACTGAAACAAAACCATTGCAATCTCAAACATGTATTAACTCATAATAAAGATCCACCACAAAAGAATTACATAGATGACCGTAATCATGTTCAGCAGCTCATACGGTACTAATTAGTGAAGCTCATAGAGAGGAGAGATACATAAGTTACTTCCACAAACCCATAGTCCAGAGGTGGACTACTCCCTCTTCATCATGGTGTCGGTGGAGATGTTGTTGGAGGGGGAGGAGACCACGTCGGCAGCGCCCCACTGGAGTTTTCCCCCTCCAATCTTCAGCTCCAGGTCTCTGTTTCGTGGTTTCTGTGTTTCGGCGGCGCTCTCCTTCGCGAAAGCCCTAGGGGGGTCTATATATAGTCATTTTTAGGTCAAGACGAAGCTTCGGGAAGAAAGATCGATGGCAGCGGAGGCCCGAGGGCCAATTTGGTGGGTCCCACGCGGTAAGGGAATCTGGCCGCGTGGGCCCACCCCTTTCAGCCTTCTGGTCTCCGTTTCTTCGATTCCTTTGTGCCTACGTTTCGTTCCTTCCAAAAAAAAGTGATCCCCGTAAAATTTCAGGTCATTTGGACGTCGTTTGGTCGTCTGAAACGTAAAAATATAGAAAAAGGGGTTTTCTGACAGTGCAGGGTTAATTCCAGAAAAATGGGGACATTGTTAATTATCCCCAAAACTTAATATAAATCATTAATATAACCCTTATATGATGCAAATAACATGGAATAAAATGTAAAGTTCATGTATGCATTTTACATGCATCACACGCCCAGCCTGTCCTAGACGGGGGTTTAGGGCGGTGTGCTCCAATGGACTCCTACGCGCGAAGGCGGGCCGTTGCCAGGGCAGCACTTGTAGAAAGCGGATGTGTGTCGCGAGGACCGTGGCCAGTGCCTGGCGGTGGTGGCTGGCCTCGCGTCGTCGACCTTCTCGAGCCAAAACGGCGGAGACGGTGTGGAGGCATCTCCCTCCCCCACAGATTGGCTCCTTCGTTGCTATGACAAGTGGATTCTGACATATCTAGGAGACGAAGTTCCGTTCGGTCAAGGCTGCCGATGGCAGCATACGCGGGCGTCGTTACTTTGTTGAAGACGTCATCGTTGCAATCTCCCGCCCTCCGCCAAGATGTTCTGGGGGAAACCCTAGATCTGGGTCTCCTAGATCAGATGATGGCGACACTCAAAAGTCGTCCTCCCTCTTGTGGACATCGTTTTAAAATGTTTTTTGCGTGGAGGTGTCTAGTCGTGGTGCGGTGTTGCCTCTATCGCGTTGGCGTCGGCGACGCTTGGCAGCATGGACACTAGTAGGAAAAAGCCTATCAATGGTGCGCCTATTTAGGCTACCTGTTGTGCACCTCTGTGTGCCACTGCTAGCTCGCCACTGGTAAAGCCTAACAGTGGCGCACATATTTGTGCGCCGCAGATATATTGGTTACCTGTGGCGCACATATATTTTGTGCGCCACTGGTATTTTTTTGTTTTTTTTCTGCAGCTCTGTATTTGCACCATATTTTGTGAAACCACGAGTATTGACGATACCGTGAGAGTCATGTATGGGGGTCAGAGGGCATCGAAATCCTCCGGGGTCCCCAAAATCGTGTGCCAAAGCCCACGACAAAGGCCAGTGTAATTCTTGATAATATTCTTCCAAAAAAAATCCTTGTTGCAAACGATTTGTACAGATATACACAGGCAGTATCAATACACATCAGTAATAAACAGACAAGTTCATCACATTTGGTACAGGTTTAGTCAACTAACTTGAATTACATATAATACATCTCGATGAAACGGCTCTAGCTAGGTTAAGAAAAGTAAGTTTAGTCAACTAACTAGAATTACATATAATACATCTCGATCGAGTCGCTAGCTAGCAAGATCAAGTTTCTCCGGTTCATTCTCCCTTCTTCCGGTTCCAAGCCGCGTCGAACTCCTTGTCAAAGTTCTGCCAAAAGCTATCCCCATCCTCCCTATCGTCGTCATGAGATGGGGCCGCACCGTGCGAAGGACCGGTCGACGAATGGCCTACATCCTGTGAACTGGACACCTGGCGCTGGTACGCCATCAGATTCGGCTCCTGCTGCAGCTGCTGCCTCACCAACGGGTCGTCATGGGGGCGGATGTTGCGCATGGCGATCTGCGCCTCGACCATATGGTGCTCCCTCTACATGGCCTTGGTACTCTGTCTGATCCCCGGCGTTGCGAGTTTGTCCACGCGGTGGCATTCCTCGGGGAAGTTGAGCTTATTCAGTGCACGCTCATCTCCGTACTCGTGCTTTTAGAAGTAGTCGTAGGCGCGCACTGCCTACATCGGGGTCGACCACTACCCGACCCAGCGCTTAACCTCCCAATGTGGATCTGGCACCCGTACATGATCGTCCCATCGACCCTAGGCCTCCGCCTCACACCTGTAAATCCAGTCATATCTAGCAAAAATAAAACATAAGTAGCAAATTATTAACCAACTTTGGAGCATTTCTAAAGTATCAAATCTTGATCCTGTTTCAAATTAACCTTCATGGATCTCGCCTACTAAGATAGTACTTCATGATCAATGAGAGAAATAATTTTTTGAATACTTATAGCACCTTAATTGAAGTCATTTTTGTAGGCATGTGTAAACACTAACTATATTTAACTTGGACAAAATTTCTGAAAACTTTCATCTACAATTTTTTTCCTAATATGCACCTAGAAGCACTAGCAGCAACTAGCAAGGAAGCAGCAGTAGAAATCGTCAAAATTTCGCTTTGGCATTTGAGCAAACACCTTGTGTGCAGCTCTCGGTAGGGGAGTGAGGGAGCGAGAGGGGAAGCACCTCAGAGAGGGGAGAGAGGGGAGGTCGTCGAGGGCAGTGTGGAGGTCGTCGGCGCTGGCTCAGGCCGAGCGTGGAGTTGTGGAGGTCGCCGGTGCCGAGTTAGGGCGGGGGCCCAGTACGTGGGCGCCTCGGGGAGGGGAGGGAGGGGGGTCATCGAGGGCGGTGTGGAGGTCGGCGACGGCGGCTCGGTCCGAGCGTGGAGTCATGGAGGTCGCCGGCGTCGAGTTGGGGCGGGGGCCGAACGCCTCGGGGCGTAGCACGGCGCGCGACAGGGGAGGGGAAGGCGGCGGGGCGCGAGGTGGCAGCGCGGGGTGGGGGCGAGCGAGGGAGAGAGGGGGGTGTGGGATCGAGAGGATAAGGATAAGAGAGGTGCGGTTGTACACGTGTGGCCGCGTGCGTTTTTTTTCTTATGTTAACTTGCCGGTGGCGCACAGGTCAGTTCATGCGCCACTAGTATTTTTTCACTTATATGGGCGACCAACAGGCAAACTACCTGTGGCGCACGCCAATATTTATGCGCCACATGTTTCAGCGTGCGCCACAGGTAATCTCTCCCCTACCCTAGCTACCTGGGCAGTACATGTGACACACCAATTTTGATGTGCGCCACAGGTAAGCTCATACCTGTGGTGCACGGTGTTTTAGGTGCGCCACAGGTATTAGCTGTGGCGCACCTAAAAACATCGGCGCCACTGATACTGTTCTCCCTATAGGCTTTTTCCTACTAGTGGGAGCAGCGGGTCTCGGCGGTGGATGGCAGGTCTGACATGGCTAATGCTTTGGTCCCTGTCCTGAAGATGAAGATTGGTTAGAGGAAAATGCCACGACGACTTCTGTAGCGTGTGCATCGGTGCCGCTCAGGGTCTGTTGGACCGGTTGTACCCTTATACGCTAAGGGGTGGCTTGGTGTGGCCTTCGGTCTTTTAATAATGCGCGTTCGTGTGTTGTCACAGCACATGTTCCTGTTCTTGGCCACCCCCTTCATCAGTTTTGTAGGTGTAGCGAACTCTCCTTAGGTTGGTGGTTTCATTTCGGGTTGATATTTGTATTCTTCTTGTAAGTTTTTGTTGAATAATCTAATGAAAACGATTGTGTGCATCATTTGAATTCAGAGCCTGGACACACCCTCCATTTTGAAAAATTTAGCTACATATACAGGGACTGGACATCACCCATCACATACCACAAATACCATTTCGTAGGTGGAATTCTGATGTAAATATTAGGCTTTCTTTTTTCGATCATGCAGCCTGTTGTAAGTATTACTAGTTAATTTGATTTGTCGCTCTAGAATTTGTAGCCAAAACTTACCATTTTGCGGGTACATGAACCTGATAAATTTTTGCTTCAAATGTTAGGCTTTGTTTGGCTGGTTAGTCCAGATTTCAAGCATCACGATCCATGTAGCTTCAGAATCCAAATCAACAGGCTCCGTTCGATCATGCATCCTATCTACTGCAACCTTCTCTTTTCCTCCAGAGTAGAAATGTCAAGCGGATGCAGTTTACAGGGGAGCAGATTAAGTTCAGTGCTGCGTGCATAATAATTACGGAAGTGTGGCATCTTTGTGAGGGAAAGGAGATCAATGAACCGCTCTCAGAATCAGAAGGAAAAAGAGCTTCACATGACAGCTTATCAGCTTGATGCAACTCTGTTGCCCATAAATGTTTCCCAAAATATTATCTCCACATTTGGCTCACGTGGTTGTCCGAAAGATTCTGCAATTTGTTCGGTATAAGCGCGGCATTGCAGAGTGAATCTGAACAGATATTGCCAGTTATGCCATAAAAGGCTTAAGCCACTACTTGAAAAACCCTGTTCAAGCAATGTGAAGTTAGAAATAAAAAGCCGTATTCAGAGGACGGGGCTTCCCCATTTCGAAAAAAAAAGCAGTGCGAAGCTAAACCAATAAACATGATTGCTTATTTTTGAAAATATAAACACAACTAAAGCAAGCAGTAATGTATAGATAACCCATGGGTTTCCAATATCATATATAGTCGCCAATAATAGGAGAAGATCCATAACTGTGCATTATAACTTACTCTGCGATATGCCGGTGCCAATTCCACATGAGCTCGTCAAGCATGAAATAAGCATACACTACGAAAACCAGAATGTAAATCCCAGACAATTGAACAAGATACCATACTAAATACTGATTGACTAGCATTGTCTTGCTTAAACATCCCAGCTACAGACAGAACAAACTAAACTTACCAGGATTAGATAGTAACTCTTCTCCTTTTTCAAGGGCCACACTGACAACAAAACATCCCAACATTGACAATGGCAACTACCTTCTTGCCAACCTACTTAAACAGTCGAACTGAAAGCAAAATACTTAAGAGAGTCATCGTCGCAGCAAAGCCAGCAGCAGCAGGTTTATGCTACTGGATAACAGTGGGTCCTCATGGCGATGGAAGTCCTCATGGCGATGGAAGTCTGCCCATAGCATGATCTGGAAAGATAGAGTTGATTACGATTATAACCATGGTATAGCTCTTCATTCCTACTAACGAGGTATGAAATGTCGAACATTGACACTATTTGAGTAACATCTAAGCCTATTTCAATAATTGTAAAGAACTACTTGAGTCGAACATGTTCCCTAAGATCAGGCTGAAACAAACAAAATTAGCCAGTCGGAGCAAACAGAGGCATACAAGGTCGCCCCCCCTCCACAGTTTGACTAAATATTCAGAAGCTGTCTTTTTCTTTTCCTTTTGCTAGCAGCAACTAGGTGCATATGACATTGCAAATATTCACACATCACAATTCACAACCAAGAAGGCACGCATAATCTGTACCTGGAGTGTAGAAGCTCATGTAGGGGACAACAATGACGTCATAGTTTCTTGACCTGCAGGTGTATACCTTACGGACATGGCCTGACTTGAGCTCCATGGAGAACACTGTGTTACCTGTCCTCACGAAAATGAGGCCGAGGCCGTCGGCAAAGCCAACGACCTCAGGTGGAGTCGAGAGGCCACGAGTACGGAGCATCGTCTTGTGCTGTATAGCTCTGCGCTGCACCCATTTCACATGTCCGCCGGGATCAGCCTTCAGCGACCACAGGTAGAGCGTGCCATTCCGCACGCCGGCGAACCCCAGCGTGCCATCCTCAGCTTTCACGATGACGGTGCAAGAGTAGTACTTGTGCTGGGACGGCGGCCAGACCACCGTGAGTTTCTGCGCGACGGTGTTGTACCCCAAGATCTTGAAGTTGTTGTGCGGATCGCAGGTGAAGTAGACTGTGTTCCCCACAAGGACGCTGGGCCGCTCGTTGACGAACGCCGGCTCCTCAATCCCAATTCGCTGGCTCCACGCACGGGTCTCAGAGGAGTAGGTCTGTAGGTGTAGGTGAACGTCATACCATGGTCGTCAGAGCCCACGAAGGCGACACTGAAGGGGCCGCCATGGCAGTCGAGGTGGTCGCAGCCGGCCGCGGCGCAGAGCACCGCCGCGTTGAAGCCGAGCGCGAAGACCGGCACTTCGGGGATCCTACACTCTTCGTCCGTGACAGGGTCCCAGACGACGAGTTGCTCGTCCCTAGCGGTCTTGAGGAGCACGCGGCCGTGGCGGGCGTCGAGCACGTTCTTGCCGGGGTAGTCGGGGTCGTCGAGGCGGAAGGAGGATGTCGGGAAGAACCGGGCCATGCCGCCGTAGTGCTCCTTCAGGTTGAGGACGAAGCCGAGCATGGGAGGTGTTCGATGGAATGCGCGGTAGCGGCGGAGGAAGGCCCGGTTGGTGAGGAGGCGACGCCATGGCTTGCAGACGAGGGCGGCGCGGGCGAGGTACGCGGGGTCGTCTGGCGGGAGGCGGAGGAGGATCTCCGGGGCCATGTCGGCGATTGTCCGGCGCGTCGAGGCCGGCGGGTGTCGAGGCCGTTTCGGCGCGGGCGTGTCCATGGTCGGTTGGCTTGCTTTGGCTGGTGCTGGTTTGCCGGAGCTAGAGGATTGGCTAGAGAACGTCGGCCGGCATTGGAGTGGAGGAAGTTGAGGGTGGTGGGCGGCGTGGTAACGCGTCGTGTGGAGAAGGGCGGCGGCGTGCCAGGGCTTTTAGGGGAAGTTGCCTCGATAAGTGGGCGGGAGGAATTGGGCTGGCGCGCGATTTCCACACCATTTGGCGCAAATGTTGCCGCCAAACAAAATCTTTTGGAATTCTCATCGAAAAATAAATCTTTTCGAAACTGAGTATTTCGCTTTGGCGCCTGCCGCTGAACATGACACAAGCCCAACTGGTGCAAGGTCTGTAACGTGGTGACGTCACCTACCGCGGGACAATCTTGTTGCTGACAAGTGGTTCTAGGTTTTTTTTTTTCATTTTTCTATCCTTCATCCTTTTTCTACTTTTTAAAAATATATTCTGCATTATCTTCTGGCTTTTCTAGTTTTGCAAGATGTTCATGCAATGTCCCAGCTTTTTTTTTTGCAAAAAGGCCAACCAATTTGTTGATCATCAACAATGGTACAAAAAAATTCAAAAGTAATAAAAATTACAAGTAGGTCTTCAGACCACCTAGCGACGACTACAAGCAGTGAAGCGAGCCGATGGCGCGCCGCCATCCTTACCCCTCCCTCACTGGAGCCGGACAAAGCTTTTCGTAGTAGAACTTGTTGTAGTAGACAGACGAGAAGTCTTCGTGCTAAATCCCCGAAGGACCAACGCAGCACAACAACAACCATCGCCAACTCCGGGACCCAAGGGCCACCTAAAGCGGGAGGACCGGCTGATTCGCCTTTTTGGATCACCTCTGAGCAACCGTACCGGTTCGGTATTCTCTGCCTTTATATGTGTCATATGACTTCCTTGGACCTTTATGAAAAAAAGTTGACAGCTCCAGATGTTGTGTGTGGTTTTCTTCAAACTTTTAAGCACTTTCCTCAAATTTACAAAAATCTTAGATCCCTATCAAAATTTAAGGTGCCCTATAAAATAGAAAAACAAAATCAACGAGGGAGAGATAGAGTGTACGTTCTTGGCCTATCCAGTCGGCTTCGTGGTGAAAATGAAAAAATGCTCGGTTTGGGTGGTTAGACTAAATGAAACCTCTATGTGTGTTTCTCTTTTCATGCATCTCGCCGCCTCGACTCCTTCATCGCAACTCATTTTGTTTGAAGTTCGAATTTTGTTTGAGAATCTGGTCCAGTATTTAATCGATAATTTGGCTGCACGACGAATCATGAGAAGATAGATACAATTGATGAGTTGTTGTTTTCTTAGTTAAGCAAACTAATCTAAAATAGAACACTTCCACCAGATTCAAGTCTATGGATAGCTAATAGTTGTGCCATAACAGTTAACAGATAGTGCTATTATGCTCAACCAATGTAGCGAAGAGATGAGATCAGAATTACTGTTCTTATGGTGGCGCGCTTGACACCTAAGAAACAACTCCATCTTCGACGATGGTAAATGCAGTATTGAAGAATCAGTTGTTTTTATTCAATCATATTTGTGTTCCTTTGTATAGGTTACAAATTCTGACGTTGATCTGGATGTCAAAAGGAGAAAAACATTATTTTCTTCAAGTGATGGTCTGCCAACACAACCAAAGGTAGCGCCTGCGGGTCGGATGAAACCGGCAGAGGGGTGGCATAGCTAAATGTTGATGCTAGCTTTCTTCATTGAGGAAAACAGTGGGACTTTGGGGGGGGAGGGGGCGCTGTACTCCGAGATCATAAAGGAAGTGTGGAGCTGTCGGCTTGGGGAACAATTCCTTATTCCCAATCTGCAGAAATAGCATAAGCAACGGCTTGCCTGAAAGGCACCAAAGCTATTTTTTATGTAGCGGCAAATCCCGTTGAAATGCGACAATGCGGCAGTGGCGAATGATGATTATGAAGGTCAGGAGCAGGTCTCCAAACTCTTTTACCCTCTCAGAAACAAGAGATCTTTTAGCTCAATTCTCCGGCTATAAAGTCCAAAAAGTAAATAGAATAGCAAATTGTGTGGCGCATGCTCTTGCAAGGTTTGCACGTAGTGAGTGGAGTGGCGGTGTGTTAGTGGGTTCGATTCGTCCCTGCATGGCTAGATCGGCTCAAAGAGATTGTAACGGTGGTTGTAACCAAAACTCTGTTATTTAAGTAATACATACCCAATTTTAAAACAACAAAAAAAATAACGGATAGTGCATAAAGCTTTGATCATGATATACCCTTCATTCACATATATGAGATATCCGATTTTCTAGGCCATAAAGGAGCATGATAATCAATTCTTAATTTTCTTGATCCAACTAGCTTGAAAACACAAGAAATTGAGAGAAACCAAAGTAGAGGTAGGAGTAGCTCAGTGTATATGAGATTACTCCATTACTTTGTTTTAATGTCGGGAGCACAAATATATTATCGGCAAAAATACAAGATGAAAGCTTTAATTGCAGGCCAGCATTCTGAACTAAATAGTGAGAAAGATGTTACGCTGTAAACCTTATAGTGAAACCATAGTAAAACTTGACACCAGCAAGCAAGCTAAGAAAAATCAGAGAAACAAGCCATTAATTCAGAACAGTATGTAGACTCAGAGATCCTATATAAAGTTGTGTACCGCGATGCCTCCTTGACGCTATAAAATCACTACAATTCACTTCGATCTTGATGGAGAAGCCCTTGCTTCAGCATATAGGTTTTTTTTTCATAAATTGAAGCACTCCCTTTCGGTCCCTCAGCTGTAGAAGCTGCTTCCATTGCTGCAGAAATACAAGAATTCAAAAATCAAATCAGCTGCTTACCAAACTCTCCGTGGTTAACAGCCACACATGCACAGAATCATTACGAGGTGGACATGATGTTCGAAAATGAAAATTTTCTCATAGAAGTCGTCGTCATGCATACGTAATTACGTATCACATTAGGATGCAAAAGTTATATATTTTCAAAGTGTAAGTGCCAGCAAAAAATCACGTAGACGTACGCGTGTACAAATACCTGGAATGTAGAAGCTCATGTAGGGTAGACCCTCCCGAACTCATCGAGCACCTTCCTGACTCGTCCTGAATTGAGTTCAATCATGTAGACGCTAGCAAACGTGCCCACAAAAATTGTGTCAGTGCCCTCAGCAAAGCCGACCACAGATGCAACGGGGATCCAACTATGCTTAAGTCCCATATATGAGTCTACGAGTTCATGATCAGGAAGTAGCGTCTTGAGATCGACCACCCTCCGCTGTGTCCATGCCTCAGGGCTGGTCTCCCTTGACCATAGAGTTAGGACTCTGCCATCCACGGCAGCGAAGCCCAGTCCACCGTCTTCCCCTGTCATGAGCCGACCACTATACATGGCCAGGCCATCGATCACCGACAAGCTGGACGTGCTAAGGTTGCACTCGATGGTGTGATTCCTAATGCCGCGGAAGTAGATCGCGTCTCCGACAACGACGCTAGCCGCAAAGTTGACATTGGCCTTGGGGTGATGGACAGAGTCGACAGGAAGGGGCGAATAGCTCAGATACTACGTTTTTTCAGGGAATTGGCTGCGATGTGACATAGTTGGAGGTAATAGCTAGGGTACGACGCGTGAGAGCAGCAAAATAGCCACGACCCACCCATTGTGATGAAACGGCCGTGTCACTTACTTGTGCTAGTTAAGGAGTGTGGAATTAGGTTTAGCGGATGTGGGACCCACTAACTTGTACCCGGTCAATTCAACCGGTTCGAGCGACCGCACAGACCGACCTTGCCGTAGCACGCCATCTGAACCCGACAGTGCGCGCCCTAGCTCCCTCTCCGGCGGCGGAGCTATCCACTCCTGGGCGTCGAATTCGTTGTCGCCGGCATCTGGGTGAGTCAAATCGAACCCGCGTGGCCTTCCCTTCTTAATTCTGCCCCAAATCTGACACATTCCCTGCCGTTTTTGCTCGCGGTGGGAGGCGGGACAAGCAGCCCGGAAGAAGGAGGTAGATGGCGAGCTCCGCGGAGCCGGCAGAGTCAAATTCGAGGTAATCCATCACTCTCGTGCTCATTTGGCTTTCGATTTGAGCTCGTTCACTTCCATGTCGCATAGGAGCTATTGGCCCCAAATTCAACTCAAGTCGTCACATTCCCGCCTCGTTGTCAAAACAGGGGAGATGCCCGAAAAAGTTTCGAATTGGTTGTCAAATTTATGCTATCTCAGGCGAATCTAGCTGATGGTAGCGTAAGGACCATAGATCACGACACATTAGTTAGTTTGGAGCTTTCATTTTACGACATCGATCCACAAGAACTAGTAAACCAAGAAGAGAAAGCGGTGAGAGATATTGTGGAGAGTATTCCTTGGGGTCCAGAGCAAGAAGTGGCATTGCTACGGTACGAAGATTGGAAGGGAGAGTATGTGAGAATGAAGGATGGCGAAGCGGTTGTTGATATAATCGATAAACAAGAGGGTTTTGACACTAGTAGGAAAAGGGTTATAGGTAGGTTGACATGCTGTGGCGCACCCTTAATTCGTGCGCCACAGAAATATTTCTGTGGCGCATGGAAGGTGGTGCGCCACTAAATATTTGGCCTTTCTGTGGCGCATATGGAGACAATGCGCCACAGAAATTAGGTTTTCTGTGGCGCATGGACAACCATGCGCCACAGAAAGTCAGACTTCTGTGGCGCATGTGTACCCATGCGCCACAGATATCCTGTGGGTCCCACGTGCAATCATTGGAGCTAGGTCCATCTGAACAATTTCTGTGGCGCAGCGTGTGTGGTGCGCCACAGAAAACAAAATTCTGTGGCGCACCCGCAGCCATGCGCCACAGAATGTTATCTTTCTGTGGCGCACCAGAAACCATGCGCCACAGAAAGTGAACATTCTGTGGCGCACAGTGGGTGGTGCGCCACAGAATATCGGCCAGATCCACAAAAAGGTGGCAACACCCACTTTCCCCATGTGACCTTCTTCATTCTCCCCCCATGCATCTAGCTCGAGCTCCTCCTCTCTCCCATGGCATTTTGACCATCCTATTATCCATTATTTGTTGTTAAACCTAATTTGTTTGACATATAATTGGTGAGGGCTTGGGGAGAGCCTCCATATATATTCTCCTCCTCTCTTTTTGTCCACTATTTTCTCTCCATCACCACACACTCTCTCTCATCGATCACGGTCACGTCTCGGCAACGGATCTAGATCTACTAGGTGAGTATTGTTGGATGAATATGTGTGTACATGAAGCTTGTGTGTGTTGTGCATGTTGTTGCCTTTTGTTGTTGTGTTGCGCCGACGTGGTGCATGGATGTTTGCCGAAATGTTGATTCATTTCCATTTCGGTAAATTTTTGCACCACATATGTCCTACTTCTAGGGGAAGTCATGCCGAATTTTTTCGTCGAACATTTCCGACTTAATAACACATACTCTATATGTATACCGCGTAGGCGACCATGGTCATGAAGATGAGCTCCAGTCGAATCAACAACTACAAGGAAGAAGCGAAGGCGGAAATGATTCGGTGCAACAAGCGCCACATACGATGTCCGTGTAGAAGTTGCAAATTTGTGAGATGGATCGACCCTGATTCCGGACACTTGGAGGAACACCTGCTCAGGCGCGGTTTCATGGAAGGCTTCAATGAAGCGCCGACAGCAAATGTTGCGCCGACAACAAATGTTGCGCCTGAAGACGAGGGCGGGCAAGATGATCGTGACGAAGGAGATGCCGACGGACATGGTCATGATGAAGGAGTAGATGGTGGTGGAGAAGACGCGAACACGCCGCAGAGCTCGCTAATGTCGGCCTTGATGGAGTCTCATGTTCAAGAACTGCTCCTCAAGGAGGCGAGGACCGTTAGAGAGAAAGCCAAGCTGGCGCAAATGGAGATAGACGGGAAGACTCCGTTGTATCCAGGGTGCCGGCCACAGGATACGCGCTTGCAAGTAACGCTTGATGCTCTGAGATGAAGTCGGGAAACAAATGGACCGACGTGAGCTTCAACAAGAACATGAAATTCTTCCACGAGCGTCTTCCCGAGGGGAACACATTGCCAACTAGTATCGAGGAGGCCAAGAAAGTCGTGTGCCCTCTTGACCTACCGCACGTTAAATACCACGCCTGCATCAATGATTGCGCAATTTATCGGGGCGAGTACGAGGACAGAACCACATGTCCGGTGTGCGGCCAAGGACGATACAAGAGCCGTGGGAAGAAAGGTCCTCACAAAGTGGTATGGTACTTTCCTATCACTCCCCGTCTGCAGCGGTACTTCGTGGACCCTAAGGAAGCAAAGCTCATGCAATGGCACGCGGAAAGGGAGAAGCCTGAAGAAGATCCGGAGAAGGGCAGGATCCTTACACACCCTTCAGACGCTGGCCAGTGGCAAGAGTTGGACGCCGTCGGAAATTTCGGAGGCGACGCAAGGAACGTCAGGCTCGGTATGAGCACCGATGGACTCAATCCGTTCGGCAACCAGAGTAGCACGCATAGCACATGGCCCGTGTTTGTATGGCCTTACAACCTTCCCCCGTGGTTGTGCACGAAGCAAAGGTATATTCACATGAGTCTTCTCATTCAGGGGCCGAAACAAGCAGGTGTCCACATACATACGTATCTCGCGCTGTTGGAAGAGGAGTTAGCCACGTTGTGGGCGACCCCAGCCCGTACGTGGGATGCCTACACTGGAGATTATTTCCCAATGAGAGCCGCGCTGCTCACGACGGTGCAGGACTATCCTGGTTGCTCATATGTATCGGCCCAGGTAGGCCACGGATTCTGCGCATGTGTCAGGTGCATGGATAAGACCCCGCATCTCCAGCTACCAAGGAATCCCGGGTCTTCGAAAACCGTGTACCCAGGGGCTCGAAGGTGGCTTCGCATGGATCACCCGTGGAGGAAACGCGGTGACCTGTTTAATGGTAAGGACGAGCCCGAAGGACCCCCGATCCCGAGGAGCGGCACAGAAATCGACGAGCTGTTGAATAATTGGGAGGAGTGCCCTGCGCCGGGAAAGAAACGACCGAAGGTAGATCCGCTGCTGGGTGTATGGAAAGCGAGGGCTGTTTTCCACAACTTGCCCTACTGGAAGTTCCTCAAGACGCCACATAGCCTCGATATGATGCACATTACGAAGAATGTCACCGAGAGTCTGCTTGGCACTCTTTCCAACATGCCAAAAGACCAAGGATGGGACGAAAGCAAGATACGATCTGAAATGGCTTGGTGTCAGGAAAGATCTTCAGGCCCCCGATAGCGATGACGATGATGATGATGATCAGACGAAGGGACTCAAGGTCGCGGCAAAAGGGTAAAGAAGAACACTGTGGTGCTTCCCGCTACGTGCTTCACTATGAGTCCGGAGGAGCTCGAGCAATTCTACAGGTGTCTTCTAGGAGTCAAATTTCCGAATGGTTACGCGGGACAGATAAGCAGATATCTGGACGGAAAGAAGAAGAGGTTTAGCGGGATGAAGTCTCACGACTGTCACGTGTTGTTGACGCAGATACTTCCCGTTGCGATTCGAGGGATAATGGACGAGCACGTCCGTGATACGCTGCTTGCCCTTTGCAACTTTGTCGACGTCATCAACAGGAAGTCGATCGGGGTGAAGCAGCTCGACAGGCTACAAGAAGAGATCGAGCTGGTACTATGCGAGCTCGAGATTTACTTCCCGCCAGCATTCTTTGATATATGCGTGCATCTCCTTCTCCATGTCGTTGATGACATCAGGCAGCTAGGGCCAACGTTCATGCACTACATGATGCCGTTCGAAAGGATGAACGGTGTCATGAAAGGATACGTTCGCAACAGGGCCCGTCCAGACGCAAGCATGACCAAGGGCTTTCTAACCTACGAGTGCATCTCCTTCTGCCAGAATTATCTAAGCAACGAGAACCAGGATGCAGGTCTGCCCACGAGGAAACACTTCGACAGGCTCAATGGATATGGTCACCGAGAGGGCGCCAGCTCAATCTTTGTCAGCATGCAGGGTCGAAAGGACGACTTCGAAAGGGCTCACCGGGTCGCGCTACAACACTTACAGCTGATCGAAACTTGGGTGGAACAGCACAAATGCTTACTCGAGCAACATTACATCAAACTGGGCCGGCCGAGGAAGAAGGGAGACGTAACCAGAGAGCACAACGCCAGCTTCACGCGTTGGTTCAAGCAAAATCAAATGGAGCTAGCAAAGAGGAAACCGCCATCTACGGAAGATGAACAACTCATATTCTCCTTATCACGGGGTCCCTCGCATAACGTAAAGACCTATCAGGCGTACGACATCGATGGCTACAGATTCTACACCGAGGAAAAGGACAAGATGTCGGAATATCAAAACTCAGGAGTAACTATGCTATCATACGGCGATGAGGAGGCTACTGTCAAGAAAAGATACTTCGGAAGGATTGAGGACATATGGGAGCTCAACTACTGTGGAGAGGTGGTGCCAATGTTCCGTGTAAGATGGGCCAAGGACGTCGTCAAAGAAGGCCGGTATTTCACCACCATGGTAATACCCGATGCCAAATCGAAGAACGCCTCCGCGAAAAATGAGCCATGGGTACTCGCTAGCCAAGTTGAGCAATGCTTCTTCATTACCGACCCGTCAAAGCCTAGCCGTGTTGTCGTGAGGAGGGGCAAGAGGAGCATCATCGGAATGGAAGGAGGCGCCACCGAGCAAGAATTGGACAACGAGCCAAAGATCGAGGAGGAATTCGACAAGTTCTTCGACATGCCTACTACAAGTACACAAAGAAGGAAGACCTCCCTACCTACCAAAGGTTGTCCGTTCACGCGAAGAAATCTCAAGGTGACCGGCCTAAAGTTTTCAACCGTGAAGAAGGGAAAGAAGAGAAGCTAACTCGTGGAACCGAGACGAAGAAGAGACTTTTTTGGTGTATTTAATTTGTATGTGTGTGCGTGAGACAATGGAAGCATATATATGTATGATCTTGAATATGTATGACAATGCAAGAGTTATGTATTCAATGAACTAAATATGTAGGACACATATTGTGTGTATTTTTTGAACCAAATTTAACCAAAATTTTGTAAGAAAAAAAGTTCAGCAAATTTAACCAACTATTTCTGTGGCGCATATCTCCAACAAATGCGCCACAGAATCCTGATAATTCTGTGGCGCATCCCCTCCAAGGTGCGCCACAGAAATGTTCTGCGCCACTTACATGTGGGCCCATCCCGCCCTGCCCCAGTTCCAGGCCAAGTATTTCTGTGGCGCATCCTTACGTGGTGCGCCACAGAATCATCATAATTCTGTGGCGCATTCCATCGGTGGTGCGCCACAGAATTGTGTTGCGCCCACTAACATGTGGGGCCGCCCCCGCGCTGCCTCTCTTCTTCCCCAAATTTCGCTAAGTGTTGACGGCAGCACCTCTCCCGCGCTCGCGTCCTTCCCCTCGCCGTTGACGCCGACCGCTGCTACCTCGACGCGCCTGTGCCTCGCCGTGCCCGTGCCTCGCCGTGCCCGTGCCCTCGACGCGCCCGTGCCCGTGCCCTTGACGCGCCCGTGCCCGTGCCCTCGACGCGCCCGCTCTCCTCGGCGCCAACCCGGCCTGCGCGGTATCCCTCCTCCCTCCTCCCTCCCTGGAATCCTCCTCCTCCTCCCTCCCGGCCATCTTCCTCCTCCCTCCTCTCCATGGAGCCTCCTCGATCCTCTCCTGCACACTAGGTGCTTGTGGAAATGCCCAGACCGTGTCCCCGATCCTCTCAGTGCCAAAAATCAGAGAATTGCTATTCGAAATGATGGGTGAGCATCCTGTCTGAGGAGGTGGCCTCGGTCGCGTTCTACATGTTCATGTTCTACACATTTAGGCCAGCCAAGAGGAGCCAGTACTTTTCTCCTGACGACGATGAGGAAGAAGCTGCGGAGATGGTGCTCCGGGAAGAGGAATTCGAATTGTAATTTTTTGCGACAATGCCCTGGACACAATTGTCAGGATTGATCTCTTGGCACCCTGTTCATTTGATCTTCCCTCTCTGTAAAATTTAGCATGATGCCAGATATAGCACACCATCTTGTATGTACTGCAGGGATGTGACATTTACCTGTTCCCCTTGAAGTGTAGTTTCAAATTTTGCTGACTAGACACGGGATACTGAAGTGGATACGTACAAAGAGGTTCTTGCTTGAAATGAAGTGCATAGACGGTTAATTGAGCAAGAGCTATATTGTTCTGGCACGGTTTGAAAACTGGTGCATTTTTGTATGGTAATCAGTCATTTCGTTCTGGCACTTTTGACCTTTGTTGATCCTTCTGTTAGTTGTTACACCTCTTTGATGTGATGCCCTACTCGTATGATTTGCAAAACTGAATTTCTGGATTTTCATGTGGTTGGGCATTCTTTGGCGAAATTTTAGTAGTAGTACTATACTATTACAGTCCATTGAAGTCGAAATGATTGATTTGTGGTTGTATGGTACGTAGGATGTATTATAAAAGATAGCCTTGCTAAGCATTACTAGCTAGTGTGTACTTTTTTGTAGAAGTGCATGTGTAGGGTTATATATTATATATATGCTATGCTATGAAACCCAAATAGGATAGCCATATGATTTCCAACCATGACAACATTGATTGATCGTCTTGCCTCTATACTTAGATGAACAAATTATACTCTATGTATATCACTAACCAATATATATCCCAATCCATTTTCAGCGTTGTCTCAGAAGGAAATGGAAGAATGACTAGTGGCGCAGAATGACACCAGGGAGTGGAGGACGAAAGGGGGCATTCTACCGTTCCCGGCGCCGCTCAAGAAGAGGAAGCCATGATTATGCATGCATGCTCCCGCGCGCTCTTGCTCACCATCATCGCCGATGTGTACTACATTTGATCCTAGTTAGGCGGTGAACACTTTATTTGTAATGTGTAGTGTGAAATGATGAACTTTTGTTTCTATCATAACTAATATATTGTGTAAATTAACATTCGGCACTTTTGTGACTATGTGTATGTATCTCGGGCACACTAAGTAATATGTGTGATGAAATAGTGATTAATGTGTGTCTGTTTATATACCTGTCAAATATATCTGTATTTCTGGATAAATCCTATATATACCTGTATTTATACAGCAAAATGAAAAAAAATACCTGTAATACTGTTTCATATTTCTGTGGCGCACGCTTTTATGTTTTTGTGGCGCACCACTTTCTGTGGCGCACCAGGCGTGGGTGCGCCACAGAATTACTCTACTATGTGGCCTACCGAGCTATTTCTGTGGCGCACGGCCTGGGTGCGCCACAGAAAGTGGGTTTCTGTGGCGCATGCCCATGGTGCGCCACAGAAAACAAATTTTAGTGGAGACGATTCTGTGGCGCACCCAGCAATTCTGGGGGTGGGCCACAGAATGTCAATTTGGTGCGCCACTGATAACCCTTTTCCTACTAGTGTGAAAAGAAATGTGCTACACTTCTTGCCGAGCTGGTTGATCTGAAATCAGATTCAAGAGTAGGATATGTGGCATCAAAGTTGGCTATGCAGATTGCAGATGATGAGTGGCCTGCAACTAGACAGATAATTCCCATTGTAACCGAATTGACAGTGTTAGCAGATGATGCACAAGACCCAGCCCGTGATGCTGCTGCTAATGGGGTGGCTGTTACGGGCCCGGCTGTTGTTGACTGGAATTCAGTAGAACTGAAAGAGACAAGGAGAAGAAGAAGAGGGATGCAGAGTTGATGAAGGAAGCTGTTGATGATGTAGATGATGAAAATGATGATGAGATGATAAATGTATATGACAAAGATAACCCTGTAATTGCAGTAGGAAAGTTTTTTCCAACCATGGCTGAGTTTAGGATGTGTTACAGGACTTATGCAGTGAAGAAGCAGTTTGACAGCAAGACTCTGTGGACAGATACAAAGAAATTTTATGCGAAGTGCAAAGGCTTTGATGGCAGTTCCCATCCTTGCAAGTGGTACATTTCTGCTAGACGCCAACCTGATGGCAGTACAATCAGAATTAATCAAATCCCCAATGAACATACTTGTATTACTAGTTCACAGAATCCCTCAACCATGGCATCACAGGCCTGGGTTGGACAAAAGATCACTCCTATTTTAGCCAAAACACCAAACACTACTGCAAAGAGACTGAAATTAGACATGGAAGCCAAGTACCCTATTAAGCTGAAATATACCACAGTGTGGAAGGCAAAACAGAAGGCAATGAAAAAACTATATGGTGATTGGGCAAATACCTTCAGGATGTTGTATAGTTCCAAGGCAGAGGTGGAGAAGAGGTCACCTGGCAGTGTTGTGGAGATAGATACCGAGGTTGCACCTGATGGCAAGGTATTTTTCTCCAAATTTTTTATGGCTTTGAAGCCTTGCATCGATGGCTTCAAAGCAGGGTGTCGGCCATATTTGAGCATAGACTCGTCTTTTTTGACTGGAAAGTGGAATGGTCAATTGGCAGCATGCAATGCTCTAGATGGACACAACTGGATGTTTCCTGTTGCTATTGGCCTGTTTCAATCAGAGACAGAGACTTCATGGATATGGTTCATGATGTAGTTGAAAAGATGCATTGGGCCAGTGACACCTTTGGCTATACACACTGATGCTTGTAAAGGGCTAGAAAATGTTGTCAAGGCCGTATTTCCACATGCTGAGCAGAGGGAGTGCTTCGGGCATATGTGGATGAATGTGATCAAGAAACATAGAGGAGAAGATTTTGGACGACTATGGCCAGCAGCAAGATCTTACTCGAAACAGACACATGGTTATCACCTTGCGAAGGTTATTGCATCAGATCCTGAGTTTCAGCACTGGCTGGAAGCATACCATTCTCTTTTGTGGTATAGGTCAGGATTTAATATGGCCATCAAGTGTGATCATATCAACAACAATCTAGCAGAAAGTTTTAACAACAAGGTGAAAGAGTTGAAAGACTTGCCTGTGCATGACATGGTTGACCAAATCAGGATCATGATCATGTGGATGTGGGAATTGAGAAGAAGATTAGGTGATGCTTTGCAAGGGGATAAGCTTTCAGCAGTGGTACAGCAGGTGGTTAACAGGAGCAGAAGTCTTACACATTTGGCAGTTGAGAATTCTTCATTGTGGGGAGCTGAAGTGAGAGATACCAAGACTGGAAGAAGGCATGTGGTTGACACTGAACTGCATGAATGCACTTGCCTCGAGTGGCAACATACTGGAAAACCATGTGAGCATGCCATACTCTTCTTGGCTAGAAAACCGAGGGTAAACATGCACCCAGCACTGAAGATCGTCTACATCAAGATGAACCCCAAAGCAAGAGTCATAAGTGCCTTCTATGCGCCAACCTTATTAACTCAACTTACCCCGACTAGAGACTGCTATCAAGAAGTACCTTCACTAATCTTTTAGGCTAACTAAGATGGAACCGACCTCTGAAGGATAGAGTGAAGCGTCATGAAGCCCAAGAACCAAGGAAGTCTTCATCAATATTCTTCGTCTCCTAAACCGAAGGCGGACACAAATCAAGATGTCATATTCAACAAGGTGCCAAGAACGACGAAAAGCCCGAAGACTGTTGCAGTTGAAGACACTAACACCTAGCAAGTTCTAACGCATCTAGTAACTTGTAGAACCCCTCGACTTATTAGGAAAAACCGGAGAGAGTCAAGTCTATGGACCTGACACCCCTGTAAGGCTTGAACTGGCGTGTGTTTAACTGCTAACCCCTCAAGACGGCAATATTTGGTCAAGTGTCTACATCAACCGCAAGCGCCAAGGAGCTACGACCAAGACGAAGATCGCAGTGTTATCCAAGAACAACAACATCTTGAAGTTGGTCACAACCTATACCATCAACAGCTACCCTTCAAAGCCCCCTTTTTAAGGGGGAAGACATACACTAGTTTTATTAGGGAGTTTTGACAAGTTGCTCTTTGCGCCCCAACCCTGGAGTATTCGAAGTCAACCCATCAAGAATGCGGTTCAACATCGCCCAGCATGAAGACACCGTCAGCAAAGACCAAAGCCTTCCAGAAGAAGCCAAACACCTTACCGACAAGGAAACCGTTGGGAATCAATAACCTTGGAAGATGAAGGAGCATCAGACACCCCTAACCTTGCACTCTCTTAGTCCCCGCTTAGGAATCTCGGGACGAGATTCTTTTAAGGGGGGAAGGTCTGTAACGTCCCAAATTTTGGAAGCAAGAAAAACTTAATTAATTAAGACCCAAAATTTGGAACCAACAAAAACTTTTTCCAACCTCTAGCATTTGGATGTGTTTTTCTTTTGATTGCCTAGTTTGGCTTGTTGTGACTTATTGTTTGTATTGTTAACCTCAAAATAACAACCCATTTAAAAAGCAACCAAGTTTTGACATGACCTTTGTGTTCAATGTTTTGGCAAGTAAAATAATCCATATATCTTCTCCTATCTTATTTTCAACAAACATTTCAAAACTCTTGTTTTAATATTCTTTGAAAATATTACTAAGAAGTGGTTTAACCCTCTTTCTTCAAAATCTTGTCATAATCATATTGGTCACCACCTCTTAAATAAATTTGTTTTATCATAAAGTTAGGTTATTTGTTCAATTGCCTGTTTGTTTGAAAACTCTTTGCTTATGATTAAATTATGTGACTTGAAAATGAGCACGTGATTTAATGAGTTAACAATATGTTTATGCTTGGAATGTGTGAGCTTATTGTTTTGCTTGAACTCATTGGATTGGTGGTATACTTTGATAGTAACACAAATACAAATTTAGCATGTTTAGATCAAATTTAATGATCTTCATGTTTATTAAAACCTAGCTAATCTAGAGCCTAGATTAAGCAATCCTTAAGTTATTTTTGACATGCATCTGGACCCACTTGTTCTTTGGTCTTTGCATTTTCGGTTTATGCCTTGGTAAAACTTTTGAAACCTTGTTTTAGCATAAAACCATCTAGGTGTTTAGATCTATAAAAATCAGTGACCATTTGGTCAATTTTCCTTTCTTGCAATTTTTTTTTCAAATACTTTCTTTGTCTTTTAGACTTGAAAACTTTGGTTTCATCACCATTAGGTCAACCATCTCATGTTTTTGCTTAGCATTGTGTGATGGTTGAATTTAGGCTTGGTTGATTTAGGGGAAATAAAACAGAAAAGGAATAAAAGAAATAAAACAAAAGTGGAAATTGGCTTAAACCTTAAACCTACCCGAAAACCAGCCCCCCTTCACTCCAACGGCCACCCCCTCACCTATCTGACCTGTGGGCCTGTCCTAGTCAGCCCTGGCCTACCTGTCACCCCCATGCCGCACCTCTCCTCCACTCCTTTCCCTTCCTTTCCCAACCCGGCTAGTGAGAGATCACCCCTTCACTCCCCACTGGCCAAAGCCACCCCTCCCGACCAGGACCCCTTGTCCTCACATCCCACCGCCCTAGCGAGCCAGTAGAAAGCGCCTAAGCCCACTCCCCAGCCGCCCGAGCCCGTGGAAACCCTAGATCGGGCTTGTGAGCTAAAACCCGACCCCGTGACTCACAACTCCCCATTTCTGTCTCAGATCACACACACACACCACCTCTCTCCACTCCAGAAGCACAGCCCGAGCTCTCGCTCTCTGCACCCCAGGAGGCGAAGGTTTCGTCTCGGCAACCGCCGGCTTCGGGCAGCGATTGCCAGCGCCTCACCACTCCATTCTTCGCCATTGTTGGCTCGCTGAGTTCCCCTCTGCGTTACCTAACTCGTCCCCCTCTTATTTTGCCCAGAAACCACTTGAGCACGCCGCGGCCATCCTCGACCCGAGAAAGCTTGCGGCGGCCACCGCCATGGATGCCGGCGTTGCATGCGGGAGCTGAGGCCACCCCCGTGCTTGCCGTCGTCTTCTCCGCCGTCTGCAACCCCCCCCCCCCCCTGAGCCGCCTGCACCACCCTAGGTGAGCTAGCCACGACCTCCCTTCCTCTCTCTCGCGCTGGCCGCCGAGCTCGCCGAGCTGGAGACGACGAACGAGGGTCATAGATCGCGAGATCTACGGCCACGTTTGAACCCCAGCGCGCGTTGACCGATTCCCACGCGCGCGCCGCGCGGCGCCGTGTAGGGCCAGCCTAGACCATTTGCGGCCCAGATCCGGTCTGGCCTCGGCCAGATCTGGCCCATTTAGTATTTTCCCTGTTGTTTTATTCTTTTTCCTGTAGATCTGTTTCTGTGCTGTTAGTTTAAATCAAATTAAAATAGCTAAACTGGGTTTTTGTGCAAACTAAATATCACAGAGATATTTTAACAAGTTTAGAATCATATCCAACTTGTAGATCAGAAAAATATTAATTTGTTTGAGCATGATAATTACTGCACTGCCACTTGTCTGAATCAAAGAATCTTTATTAACTTGAGTTTTCCCGATTCGGAGATTACGCAGATCGTAAACCGATTCGGAGATATCCGCTGCCGCTTTCCCGAGCCGACGTACTGGGATCTTCGGGGACCCGGTATCCTGGAAGATGCTCTCCGGGTGGGCTTTGGGCCACCCGGCCTTGTGAGCCGACCCAGGGTCCTGGGCCTACCCGGTTGGGCATCCCCCCATCATTAGCCCCGAGTTCGTCATGGACTCGTCTCCGGCTTGGCCTTCGTCTTGCGAGCTGTCGGGTCGTGTCGGTGAACGAACTCCTGAAACAAAGAGAGAACAAAGGCTCGGAGTGGTGGATTTTGGCGTGTCAACGTCCGGTCTGACTCAAGTTTTGTTTGATACCGGCTCGTGCCCGTTGGGACATTGGCCATACCGACTCGCCTCCGTGTGGGTTATCGCCTCGTATTCTCTGGCTGACGTCACGGTATATTTGACCGCTTGTCCTGTAGTGTTTGTCCATCTGACGCCGAGTCGATTGATGTGACTTGACGGTGTATCGACTGCCTCCACCTCGGGATGGAGCAGTGGCAATGATGATGTTTTTGACCCGCACACGCCCGATCCAACGGCTAGAAGAGTCGTGACAGGGCGACGTGGCCAAATCTGGGCCAAGCTTTCTGGCACGTTCCCGCAGAAACCGAGGCGTCGTGCGGGAACCAAGGCATCGTGCGACGTGGCGATTAATGTGGGACATGGGTGGAGCCATTTACTGCGGTAACGGCTCCACTCACGGCGCCTATTTAGGAGGCGAGGAAGTGCGGCTGAGGGGTATGCACTCTACTCCTCTCCCTTCTCGCGCTCGCCGCTCCTTCTGCTCAGAGCAGCTCACGCCCGAGCGCTGCGTCGCTTCGCCATTGCCGCCATCGGGCACTCCTGTTCCTCCCTCTCCCTCGTGGCCAAGATGGTGGCGCCAAGGAGCCAGTGGGAGCGATCCTTGGTGACGGCGCAGGCGCTGGAGCAGGCCGCCAGCGAGGGCTTGTTGCCGCCGGCGTCGGAGGGTCGGTGGCACATCGCCACCGCGGATCCGCGTCCGTGGCCGTCGCCGGGCGAGCTCGTCGTCTTCCTTGTGTTCCTCGAGCGTGAGCTTGGGTTCCCCACGTCGGAGTTCTTCCGACGCTTCCTCGACTTCTACGGGTTGCAGGTACATGACCTGACGCCCAACTCCATTCTCCACCTCACCTGCTTCGTGGACCTGTGAGAGGGCTACTTCGTGTGCGCTGCCTTCTTCCCGCTATGGCTGTGGATCTTCCATGGCAAGCTGGGGAAAGGCGGCGATATGCCACCTTGCGGCGGCCTCAACTTCCAAGTCCGCGGCGACGTGGATTATTTGGATCTGGGCCTTCTCCCCAAGGTGTACTGGAGGAAGACCGACTTCTACATGCGGGAGCCGGCTCCCAACGGCGAGATCGGGGTTTCCCCATTTTCTCCCTCGCCGAGCTGTCCCCGCAACCTTCAGGAGCTGCCGCAGGACGCCGACTTGCCCACGGTGCACCGGCTGATGGCGCGGCTCCAAGAGCTGAAGTCTCAGGGGCTGACGGGTCTCAACCTTATCACCTCCTGGGTGAAAAAGAAGATCGCGCCCCTGCAGCGTCGCCCCTCGCTGATGTGCGAGTACACGGGGCTGAAGGACCTGCAGCGCCACGACCCGTCGCGATTCCAGACGGTGGAGCAGTTCACGCACCGGATGAAGCGGATTACCGTCCACCCGGCGCCTGAGTGGGACGTGGGCGGCTTGGAGGCCTTCAACGCCAAGCATCCGGCTCCAGAGGTGAGTCCTTTTACTTGACGATTCGCCTCGCTTTCCGTTTCTTGGTCTTTATATACCGATCGCTCCTGCTTGCTGAGTTCAGGAGTTCCGGTCGCTCGTCGGTTTGCCTCCGATCCGTGGTGACGCTCCTGCGGTGCTTGTCGGCCCTAACGACGTCATCGAGCGTGACTCCGACGACGAGGGCGACAACACCAACATGGCCTCCTTCTCCTACCGCCAGCTGATCCCCATCTTGTCTGAGGGCGAGGAAGGAGAAGAAGGAAGAGAAGAACACGCCGGGTCCAAGAACCCGGCGCTTGACGATGAAGATGAAGACGATCAGCCACTGCACATCCGGCGGAGGCGCAGGCCCGCGTCTGAGGATGCCGGCCCCCAGTCCAAGCGCTCGAGGTCGGTGAGCTCAACGCCACCGCCAGCAGAGCGATCGGTGGCAACCGCCGCGCAGCGCACCGTTGGTACCGAGCGGCGACAGAAGGCCTTGCGGGACATCCCCGCGAGGGGTCGTGCCGACTCGCCCCCTGCGCCTCGCTCCTAGGGGATCCGTACCTCGACTCTGCCGCCTGCGGGCGAAAGGTCAGCTGCTGAGCCACGCCCACAGTTTTGTTCGCGTCGTTATCTTGAATTTGACCCGTGCGAGTGTCGCAGGGCTGAGGACGCGTCCCTCAGCGACATGGAGGATGCGCAGGTGAACTCCCAGCGGGCGGGAGCCGCTGTGCGCGCCGCGGAGCCCGTTGCGAGGGCGCCGACTCCTCCGCCTTTCGCCGGCGGAGTCGATGAAGTGATTGTGCCCCCTCCGAACGAGGGGGCCACTATTGATGACTCCGTGCCGGCTGGCACGGACAACGCCGCGCTCGTGCCCGAGTTGGCACTGGTGATGACGGCGACTCGGGCCGCTGCGGCGGCTTCCTCCTTGGGTGGGCTGACTGGTCAGCCCCCGAGCTCCACCCCGGGCTCCTCTTCGTCATCTGGGGTGAGTTTTGTCACGATTTTCCCTCTTTGTAATGTATTTCATTGCTGTTCTTGGCTATTCTTTACTCATTTTCTTCCTTTTTATCGCTGACGAGTAGGCGAGGAGATGGCTGGCTCGACGTCGGCGGAGCATATTCGCCGTATCGGCGTCTTTGCTCGCGACGTGCACGACAAGGCCAGCGCCGTCGTCCATGCGCTGTCTCCCAAGGAGGGGTGTCCCTCGCCCGTCTGCCGGGTCGTGCGGGTGCTTGAGCTAATGCCCCAGGTGATCACCTGGTGCGGGAGTCGTCCGCCCGGAGCGGAGTGTGCGTGGCGCTCGGGCTCGTGCGCGGCCGGTACACGCAGACGAACGTCGACAAGATCACGGCCAGCATCCCGACTCGACCTGATGGTCGAGAAGTCGATATGGCGCCCGTCTTCGAGTTCTACACCCCGTACGCCTGCCGAGCCGCCAAAATGGTCGACCACACCGAGTTCGTCTTCGATGCAACAGCGGGCTCGACGAAGTGGCGGAGATCGAGCCGGCGACGGAGTTCCTGTTCTCCAGGGCTTCGATTATGGCGCCGGAGGCTGCGTAGAACGAGGCGTCGACTTCTTCTGCTCGGCGGCTCCGTCTTCCTGAAGGTCATGCCCTGCTTTCATGAGAGGGGTTATTTTGAAGTAGTTAGGTTTGATCGCCTGCGGGCGAAAAAATATATATGTAATGAACAAGTATGCTAAGTGCCGGGTTGCGTTTCAGCGTGCGCCTCTGCGGCTTAAGGATTTATTTCTGGCACTTCTTGATGCTTGTTTGTTGTGCGCTTATCGTCACTTTGTTTGTTTTTCGCTTTTTGTGAGCTTAGTCGATCATGCGACCTCACCAAGTGTGCCTCGCGTGATTTTTGTTCGTGACGCGCGCGGTACCCATGGTGACAAAGTCCGAGTGCGGCTTCATTGTCAAGTTAGGTTTGAACCGGCTGCACTACTTTTCACTTTTTGCGGGTGGCTGACGACTTGGGAGAAAACAACAATTCCTTGATTTTGCTGCATGAGCAGGGAGTCCAGTGGTGAGTCGCGCATCGTGGCGTCCGGCTCTCTTTGACGACCCATCAATCATATAACGTGTGAGTAGGAAAAATAAAGGCTCGAAAGCATGATTGAGACGAAACGGTAGCCCCCGAGCGTGTCGAGTGCGTACCGGCCTTATTTCCTTGATTGATTACACACATTACAATGGATACTATGTATAGTAGGGGCGAAGCAGGCTGATGTTCCATGGACGCTTGGTCTCCTCTTCGGACTTGGAGCTTTTGTTTGGCTCACGCAAGTCGACGAGGTGGTAGGAGCCGTTGCCTATCGCCTTGCTGACGACGAACGGTCCTTCCCATGGTGCCGAGAGCTTATGCATCCCTTTCGACTTTTGGATGAGTCGAAGAACCAAGTCGCCTTCCTGGAAAGATCGACTCTTGACCCGGCGGCTGTGATAGCGGCGCAGGCCTTGCTGGTATATCGCCGTCCTGGAGAGTGCGAGTTCGCGAGCTTCTTCCAGGAGATCGACGCCCACTGCGGGCTTCCTCATTTTCCTCCTCGTTGTAGAGGGCGACCCGTGGCGAGTCGTGCTCGAGGTCGGTAGGCATGACGGCTTCCGCTCCGTACACCATGAAGAATGGCGTATAGCCGGTGGAACGGTTTGGAGTCGTTCTGATGCCCCAGAGTACGGCTGGGAGCTCGTCCAGCCAGCAACCCGTGTTCGCTCCAGTGGTACTTGAAGTCGCGGCTTGATCCCGGCTAGCACTGTCTGGTTCATTCTTTCCGCCTGCCCGTTTGATTGCGGGTGGGCGACCGATGCCAGGTCGAGACGGATGCCCTTTTGTTGACAGAAGGCCTTCATCTCTCCCTCGGCGAAGTTTGTGCCGTTGTCGGTGATGATGCTGTGCGGGTAGCCAAACCGAAAGATGAGCTTCTGGAGGAACTTGGTTGCAGTCTTGCCGTCGAGTTTCTTGATGGGTTCGACTTCGACCCACTTGGTGAACTTGTCTACTGCGACCAGCAGGTGTGTCATGCCGCCACGAGCTGTTTTGAACTGGCCCACCATGTCCATCCCCCAGACGGCAAATGGCCATGTCAGCGGGATGGTTTTCAGAGCTGCAGCGGGTAGATGATCCTGTCGGGCGTACTTCTGGCACCCGACGCAGCGACGGACGATGTCGACTGCATCCTGGTGCGCAGAGAGCCAGAAGAAGCCGTGTCTGAACGCCTTGCCGACTAGGTTGCGGGCACCGACGTGGTGACCGCAATCGCCCGAGTGGATCTCGTGAAGGATGCGCCTTCCTTCTTCCGGCTTGACGCAGCGGAGGAAGACTCCCGATGTGCTGCGTTTGTAGAGCTCGTTGTTGATGATGGCGTAAGCTGAGGCCCGGCGCACGACTTGCCGTGCATGGACCTCATCGGCTGGCAGTTTCTTGGTGGTGAGGAACTCGATGTAAGGTTCCCTCCAGTCGCTCGTCTCCTGTGTTACCGCTACCAGAGCTGTGTCTGACGATGGCGGGTTGGCGGTGTCGATTTCTGCCGGTGGCCGCACCGACGGGTTGTGCAAGTGGTCGAGGAAGACGCCGGGTGGGACTGGGTCCCGCTTAGACCCGAAGCGAGAAAGCGCGTCAGCCGCCTCGTTCTTCCTCCGGTCGATGTGCTCCAGCTCCATGCCGGCGAAGTGTCCGCCGACTTGATCGACGAGTCGGCGATAAGCCGCCATGTTGGGATCGTTTGCGTCCCATGTCCCCATCGTTTGCTGAACGACGAGGTCGGAGTCGCCGTAGCATTTGATGCGGCTAACTCCCATCTCCTTGGCCACGCGTAGGCCATGTAGGAGGGCTTCGTACTCGGCGACGTTGTTGGTGCAGGTGAAGTGTATCTGCAGCACGTATCGCATCTTGTCTCCCTGGGGGAGGTGAGGACGACTCCGGCCCCCGAGCCCTCGTACATCTTGGACCCGTCGAAGAACAAGGTCCATCTACCGGCTTCATAGGTTGGAGGCGGCAACTGCATCTCCATCCAGTCGACCATGAAGTCGGGTAGTGCTTGCGACTTGATTGCAGTGCGAGCCGCGTAGCTGAGGCCAAAAGGCTGCAGCTCCGAGGCCCATTTGGCGACTCGCCCGGTTGCTTCCCTATTGCGAATGATTTCAGCAAGGGAGACGAGCTGACCACCGTCATCGGGTGGCCCATGAAATAGTGTCGCAACTTTCTTGAAGCAAAGAAAACACCGTATACAAGTTTTTGGTAATGTGGGTAACGTTGCTTCGAATCCGTCAGAACTTCGCTGACGTAGTAGACTGGCCTCTGGACCAGTTGTTCGTGGCCTTCCTCCTTGCGCTCGACGACGACCGCCGCGCTGACGACTCGATTGTCGCAGCGATGTAGAGGAGCATCGGCTCCTTCTCCAGTGGAGATGCAAGGATGGGCGCCTCGGCCAGCGTCTTCTTGAGAGCGACCAAGGCGGCGTCTGCCTCGTCGTTCCAAGTGAACGTGTCCGACTTCTTGAGGAGCCGGTACAGAGGCATGGCCTTCTCGCCGAGTCGTGAGATGAAACGGCTGAGGGCAGCGACGCAGCCTGTGAGCCGCTGCACGTCCCGGAGGTTCTCCGGCTTCTTCAGAGCTTCGATCGCCTTGATCTTCTCTGGGTTGGCTTCGATGCCTCGCTCGGAGACGATGAAGCCCAGGAGCTTGCCCGCGGGTACGCCAAAGACGCATTTTTCCGGGTTGAGCTTTATCCTGTACTTGCGGAGATTGTTGAATGTCTCCGTTAAGTCGGTAATCAGGTCCGTCTTCAGCTTGGACTTGACGACGATGTCATCCACGTAGGCGTGGACGTTGCGGCCAATCTGCTCATGTAAGCAGTTTTGGATGCAACGCTGGTAAGTCGCTCCGGCGTTCTTCAAGCCGAAGGGCATGGAGACGTAACAAAACGCGCCGTAGGGCGTGATGAAAGACGTCTTCTCCTGGTCTTCGGGCGCCATCTTGATCTGGTGGTACCCGGAGTAGGCGTCGAGGAAGCATAGCGCCTCGCAGCCTGCCGTCGAGTCGATCAGCTGATCGATACGAGGCAATGCGAATGGATCTTTGGGGCAGGCCTTATTCAAGCCTGTGTAGTCGATGCACATCCGCCATGTTCCGTTCTTCTTCAGAACGAGCACCGGGTTGGCAAGCCACTCCGGGTGCATGACCTCGGCGATGAACCCGGCAGCTAGGAGCCGGGCTATCTCTTCGCCGATAGCCTTGTGTCGCTCACCGGTGAAGCGACGCAGGAATTGCTTCACCGGCTTCAGTTTAGGGTCAACGTTGAGCTTGTGCTCTGCGAGCTCCCTCGGGACGCCTGGCATGTCAGATGGCTTCCATGCAAAGATGTCCCGATTCTCACGGAGGAAGTCGCAGAGCGCGCTTTCCTATGCGCTGTCCATGTGCGAGCCGATCACCGCCGTCTTGGAGGAGTCGCCCTCGACCAGCGGGATGCGCTTGGTCTCCTGTGCCGACTGGAACTTGTCGCGTGCGTCCAGTGTCGGCTTCTTGACGATGGTCATGTCGTTGGGGTCGACTTGCAGCTTGAGCTGCTCCAGCTGCTCCGTGGCGATGACGGACTCGGCGAAGACGGCGTTGCCCTTCTCGCACTCGATAGCGCGGTCGACGTCGCCGTGCACGGTGATGGTGCCGTTATGACCCGGCATCTTCATCTTCAGATAGGCGTAGCAGGGCCTTGCCATGAATTTGGCGAAGGCGGGTCGCCCAAGGATCGCGTGGTATGAACTGCGGAAGTTCACCACCTCGAACCAAATCTTCTCGAGCCGGAAGTTCTTGGCGGTGCCGAAGACGACGTCGAGTGCAATCTTGCCTAACGGGTAGGCCTTCTTTCCCGGCACGATGCCGTGGAAGGTGGTGATGGTTGGAACCATCTGTTCGTCGCGCAATCCCATGCGCTGGAACGTCTCGTAGTAGAGGATGTTGATGCTGGATCCTCCGTCCATCAGGGTTTTGGTCAAGATGTAGCCCTTGACCTGAGGTGCGACGACCAGAGCGAATTTGCCCGGGTAATCGACGCGGGCGGGTGGTCCTGACGGCTCCAAGTGATCGGCTGCTCGGACCAGTCGAGCCACTGGGGCACGTCTGGCAGAGTCGCGTGGACGGCGCGCTTGATCACCTTCTGTTCCCGCTTGGTGTCGAGGCCGACGAAGGTGTGGCCCATGAAGCCGGCAGTGGGGGGCATGCCCTGCTGCTGCTCACCGTCGTCATCTCCGTCGGGTGCCCTCTTCTTGGCACCAGTCTTGGCCTTGACGATTTCTGCAGTCCAGCTGCACTCGTCAGTCGTGTGGGCGGCTGGCTTGCCGGGTAGGCTGTGATACCTACACGGCATGGCCAGGATCTCCGTGGCGGTGAGCTTCTTTCGCGGGAAGTTGCCGCGTTGGCTTTTGAAGCCGCGACCTCCCGCAGTCGTGGCGGCTACGAACTCGGAGCCGCCGTCACCTTTGCGCTTATGAGCGCTGGAGTGCTTGGCCTTGCCCTTGTTCTTGCCACCTCTCTTCTCGTCGTCCTCCTCGTCGGAGTCGTCCTTGGTGGCGTCTGACTCGGCGTACTTGTAGACGATGGCGAGCAGCTGTCCCATCGTCATGTCGCCTTTGTGGGAACGCCTCAGCTTCTGTCGAAGCGACTCGAACGTGGTGTTGTCCTCGAGGTGAGAATGCACCGTGTCGACGCTGAGGTGTTCTGCCGAGTGGATGAGGTCGGCAACCCGGCGATACCACTTCCTAGTGGACTCGCCCTCCTTCTGGACGCAGCGCTTGAGATCTTCGAGCGTGGTCGGGCGCTTGCAGGTCCCTTCGAAGTTGGTGATGAAGAGCTTCTTCAACTCGCCCCAGGAATTGACGCTATTCCTGGGGAGGTTGTTAAGCCAGGTGCGAGCCGTCCCCTCAAGCATGAGAGGGAAGTAGCGTGCGCAGCAGAGCGAGGACGCGCTCTGGATGCTCATGGCGGCCAAGTAGTCCTGGACCCAGGTCTCCGGGTTCATGGTGGCGTTGTACTTGGGCGCCTCTCTCGGCCCCTTAAAGTTGCTAGGGAAACGCTCGCCACGAATGGCGGGTCCGAAGCACTTGGGGCCGACGTCGTCGTCGTCGCTGTTGCGCGCCGTCTCGGCGCGTTTGTCGTTGAGGTGGAGGCGCAGGTCCGGAGCGGAATGGTTGGAGCGTGCCTGCGCCTGGTTGTTGTTGATGGTGTGCCGGGCGTCGTTGCGGGCGAGCCGAGGCGGGTTGCCTCCAGCTCCCGCGTTGCTCGACACGCCGGCTCCTCGTGCCGGCTGCGCGGCTGCGGCGGAGCAGCGTCGTGCCTGGGGTGGTCTCTGTTCCCCTGGCTTGGGCGTTGCGCCGAAGCCGTCTTCTCGCTAGGTGCCGACTTGGAGTAGAGCTTGCCGCTGGATTGCGACATGTTCTCCTGCAGTTCTAGCGCCTTGTCCACCAGCTTACACCCCTTGGACCAGTAGGGGTTGTCCTTGACGCGTATCCTCTTGAAGAGGGAGGCGGCTGCAGTCATGCAGTCGACCGGTGTGCCGAAGACGGCAAGCTCGGCATCGTCGTCGTTCCGCGGCTGAGGTTGAGGTTGAGCCGGGTTCGACTGATTCGAGCCGCCAGGCTGAGACCTGCGACACTCGTCGCGCTGCCTCTCCAGATCGGTCTCGCGTGCGAAGGCGTCGTCGAGCACGCGAGAGGGGATCTGGCGATGCGCGTCTGGGTTGAGCCGCGATTGGCGGCTCTTGTGTTGCCTGGTCACCGCAGACAGGGCGGTGGTCTGGGCATCCACCTCCAGCTCCTTCTGGCGGATCTTCTCCTGCTGGCGAGCCATGTCCAGGCGCAGTCGCTCGAGCCGCGTGGCCTGGGTGGCGGCGTGATTGGAGTAGCGAGCGGGTCAGGGATCCGACCCGCTTGTCCCCTGAGCGCATCAAGGGAGTCTTGAGCGCTCGGTTTGTTGTGAGCCTCCTGCTCGCGTAGCGCCTGTTCGCGCTGAGCCTGCTGACGCTCGCGCGTCTGCTTTTCTTGTGCCTGCTTCTACAGGTCAGCCTCCGTTGCTGCGGCAGATGCAGCAGCAGTGCTGGCGGCGGCTTTAGCCGCCTCACCCGTCATGCCGATGAAGGCGGGTGTGGCCGAGCCGTCCGAGGCCAGATCGGTCGAGCCCTCCGACTCGTAGTCGAGGACGGGCAAGATCGACCCGGTGTCGTCATCGTTCGAGATCTGGACGGTCCCAGCGGGTGAAGCGGGTGCGGTGAGATCCGCATCCGTGGTGTTGACAACGACGTAGTCCGTCACGTCGAGGCGAGAGGAAGCGCTGTCATTGTCGTCGACGATGACGCCTCCATTCACACCGCAGAAGCCGACGTAGGCGGTGACAGCCCGTCCCGAATGGGATCACCGTCGAGCAGGTGATGGGCCCGTAATTGGGCTTGCCCCAAGTGTGCGGGTCAGCGACGTAGCTGATCCCTCCGTGCTCGAAGTAGGTGCCGGTGACGATGTCGCTGCGGTTCGGCGTGGCCTGGCGGCTGAAGATGACGCCAGTGCCGGTTCAGGACTCTTCGCAAAGTAAACTCCAGCGATCGCTGGCCCCACGGTGGGCGCCAACTGTCGTGGGTTAGTCACGGCAGATGCCATAGGGGGTGGCTTAACTCGGGTGTGAGCCAGGTGATGTAGGATTCACGAAGAGGTAGCACACGCGGAGTTACCCAGGTTCGGCCCCTCTGTATGAGGTAAAGATCTACTCCTGCTTGTATGTATTGGATCTGAATGTGGTGTACAATGGTGTGCACAACAGAGCTTGCGGGTGCTCCGAAGGCTATGGAATGAGATGAGTCTGCCTCTAGGGTTGCACCTTGCCGGCTTTATATAGGGAGCCGGCTAGGGTTTACATGGAAAATGACGGGTGCCGCTGGCGGCGCTAGCTATCCTGCCTACAAGTGCGGCTGCTTGAGGCGCACTCTTCGGGATACGCAGATCGTAAACCGATTCGGAGATATCCGCTGCCGCTTTCCCGAGCCGACGTACCGGGATCCTCGGGGACCCGGTATCCTGAAAGATGCTCTTCGGGTGGGCTTTGGGCCACCCGGCCTTGTGAGCCGACCCGGGGTCCTGGGCCTACCCGGTTGGGCATCCCCCCATCAGCTAGCATCTTTGATTGGATCAGCGTCGTCTCCTTTAGGAGCAGCGTTCACGACGCTGGCAAGTGGCAGTGAAGGACATGATGGATTTCTCCCGGAACGGAACAACAGAGCAGCGCTAATCATGAGCAGCGTTCACATTTGCCGCCGTTCAGCAGCCGCGAGATGCAGAGGATGGTTCGGCCTCGGCGACCGCACGCCGTGCAAGCGATGGAGACGGCTACACGGCGGGGAGGAGCCGGCCAGCAGCGCGGCGGGCTGGGCTCTGCCCGTTCCCTGTTTTTTTCCTCTTCGTGGAAGTTGAGTCGTACCCAGTTTCCGTTTTGGTACATGCGGTGTGTTAGAGCAAATGACCGGGAAATTGTAATGGTACTCAGCAAAGGCATAAAAGTTTAATGTGTTCGGGCAAATGACACAAAATAACGGTGTCCAGTAGCAAATTTTCCCTTAATATTATGTTATTATTTTGACCATATATTACCAAACAATTGCATGGGCCTTTAAAAAAAATTAAAAAAATCCATTCTTAAGTAATTTATTATGTGTATTAGGCCCAATATTTTTCAGAGCGTTCTCATTGCATGGGCTAGATTTGATACAGTCACAACTTTTGATGTAAAACATTGGTTGGATAGACCATCCATCTTAACTGGATCAGAAAACAAAATTGTAGGCCCCCTAGAGGCGATGATCATCTGCTCTGAAAAAATATTGGGCCTAATACACATAATAAATTACTTAAGAATGGAATTTTTATTTTTTTAAAGGCCCATGCAATTGTTTGGTAATATATGGTCAAAATAATAACATAAATGAGAACATAAATGATTCAAAATATAAAGAGAACATAAATGAGATTGGTCTAAGATACTTTTCTTTGGTAGAGCATTTTAAAATAGAAAAACCTGCAGATATTTAAAAGAGAAAATGCCTAGATATCTGAGTAGAATTTGGGTTTTTGTGGGTTGGACATGTAACTAGGGAGCTGAACAAGGAAGCTTGGTTTTTTCATGGAGGGTTCATAGTATGTCTATAAGTGTCTCTGCAATCGAATATAACAGATGGATAGAGGAAGCAAATAATTCAAATTTTATTGTGTGCACACTAATATTTTTCAAGGACAAGTAGATATATTTCATTATACGGGAACCATATCCATAAGAGGAGGCCCAAAATATGCAACAATCACTCATTACATAGAAAACAACACACTGATTGGGGCTTGGATTTAGGATCGACAATCCCATCCTAGAAACCCAAACCTTATTTGAATTGAAAATATATAAAAGGTGGTATTCCACAATCCACACAGCCTCACTGCATAAAAGAACACAGAACATTGAGCACACTGGTACTAGAAATGCCTTGACATAGCGGATCACACGGCAAGCATCCATGAACTCGCATTATTATCACAACACTCAGTTCCGAGATGCTTAGTATTGCGACAGGAGAGCCTGCATAAGCAAGGTAAAAACAAACATCATTATTGGTATGTATAACTCGACATAAGCATTCCACATGAAGGTTATCTTGAAGGTTCAAGTTTTGGAACCAGCATATTGTTATTTTAAAACTAGCTTCATGCTACCATATCAAGAGCCTTCATAGAGCAAGGTACTATTTTTCAGGAACAATCAGATTAGTCCTGAAGGTTCAAGGTTTGGAACCAGCACAAGCTACCATATCACCAAAACCTAGTCCAAGAGCCGAAAATAGAAGGCAATTATTTGTGTACAAGGCCATAAGCCGTTATACTTACCCCTTGTACAGCATCTGCATCGTAGAGGATACGAATATTAAGTTCTCTGATCCCGTCATCCTTGTTAGAAGCCGAATCCATCTTGTAGCTGATGATGCCCTGTGCCAACTTAAACTCACCGGTCCCAGCAACGATAGACCACTGGCCAACACTATTTTCAGTTAATGTCCCCATCACCTGAAGTGTAGACCCAGCAAACCTAGTTCACATGGAGACATTACAAGTTTGCTGTAAGGTTAGAATTTTATTTTGGTACAAGTGTATACATTATAGAGACATAAGAATACAGGCATGTATTCAACACTTGAAACTTACATGACAATATGCATAAACTAACGAGGATAGAGTCATGCACACAAGTAAGTATATATAGAACATTTTACCTGGTATTCTGAAACACAATGTTCTGCGAAATGTACCAGCTGTTAGCATTCGTGGTGCCAGCTTGGATGTGCGTGCCTTGCACACGTGCGACGATAGCTTCGCTGGGATCGGTTGTATTGGTCAGAATCCAATCATGGATGAGTGTAGTACCAAAATTGAAGGGGTTTGTTGTGGATATAACGAATTCCTCGTTGCGGTTTGGGTGGTTTGCTCCAGCAAAAAACTGGTGGAGGTATAGGTGGAGGTTAACCTCAGTTGGGCAGGAACGCACACAAATCTGAACTGGAGCAGTTGTTTGAGGATAGGGACTAGGCATGGCGAATATCGTTGGCAGCAAGAGCAAGAGGAAAACCGAGGAGGCGGAGGGACTAGCCATGGCTGGATCGAATTGTGTGTTGCTAGCAGAGGGAGAAGAAAGCACAGGGTGGATTGGCTCTGAGAGGGGCTGGAGAGCTGTGAGAAAATGAATGGTTATAGGGGTTCTATTTATAGATCTCAACTAGTAGGTGTGTGCATGGATTGGCATACTGTAATCACCTAGGGTAGGTTTCTTCCATGTCATGCATGTGACCAAGCCGTGTACTAGCCCCTAATTTTGTATTATGTGGAGTACTAATTACTAGCTGAGTTGTAACTAGTCAGTACACTAAGGAATGCAGCTAATAAACATTAATCCCCCGGTGGTGGGTTTGTTCTCTCTGGCAACTGGGACAATTGGCCAACTAGACGCATTTCAATTGTACGTACATGCTAATTGACAAAACTCTATGCTATCTACCTTGTTTGAGTAATTGGGTTAGCCATGGAATATTCGATGTATAAACTTTTGTTCATGATGAAGGAATACAAAAACTGCCTTGATCTTTGTAATAGGAGCCGTAGTTCCAGTCAAAAAAAAATCTTTGTAATAGGTCTATAATTCGGTCTATAATTGCCTTGTTTAAGTATGAATATTGTTGTTGTTATGCATAGATAATGACTAGTTAAATGCTCCTTTTCTGTGCGCCAACTCTACAAACAAACAAATTGAATATGTATCATTGTGTATATGTACTATTGTGTGCAACTTTGTAAAATAAAAAGGTCTGGTGTGCAAAAAAAGTGAATGGCAGACTACAGTCTACAGCATCCCATGTCAATAATTGCAGAATCTAACCCCCAGAGTGTGCTTACCATTTGCACTTAGTTCTTGACGTTAATCACAGGTCATTTAAAACTACTACGTTAGGGGCGTGGCTTGCCGCGCAACCTGCTTCTACCATTAACAAAGAAAAACTGTATGTAATAGGTCATCACAAGCATGCATCTTGAATGAGCAGATACTACAAGCTGTACCAATCTAGAGGCCTCAAAAAAAAAACATGCATCTTGACGTGCGGGGTGGGGTGTCAATTTGTCCTGCTGACTGCCTGATCTGATCCATAGCTAATATTCCCTCAATACTACTGGTTTCCAAGGGATTTTTTTTATGAGTAACATGGCGCTCTTAGATTCGGCCGCCTTGCTTCTGTCTTCTAGTACTTTGAGTACTATCCTGAATTTCTTCTCCAATGATATTTAGACTGTGATATTTAGGATAGTCGAGCAAGACCAATCGGTGTACTTGAACTACATTTTATGGCTAGTGCACAAAAGTTAAGATAGGCAAGTAACGACCTCTTTAGAAAAAAGAAATTTGGAGAAAACAAAATAAAAGATTTGCAATACCAACATTTATAATAAAAAAATTATCCAAAATGACGCATCAAAGGAATTTACAACAGTTTACTTACTATAATAACTGGACGAGAACTATGACATCGCAAAATAACTATTTGAGAGTAGTTCTGACTAATCTTCTCTCTTATGTTTCCGATCTTTCCGTAATTAAGTAACAAATAATCTCAAGTCTCCGTCATTTTTTCTATGCAACACCCAAATGCATGTGGTGTAGAGAACTGAAGCGCGTTGATTCATTATCATCAGAGGTGGCATCGGGTAAATCAGATGAGGCAGGGTTCACATGAGAGATGGCGCTGAGAAAGATGGAGGACATTGCATTTGGAAGTTTAAGAACTTGACCAAAACAAACTTGACACCACGTGTCACCGCAACCACTAAGTAAAACGAAGTGTCGGATGATGATCTTCCAGATCGGGAGCCATCTATCGCTGGGGCTAAAACATCACATGATTCAAGGGGAATAATTGAGTTCAGCAACACAATTATAGACGCGAACATGTATTAAATCGTATCTAAGCCCTGATCTTCTGAGTTTTTTTCTTAGATAAGGGGTGTGGATCCCCGCCTCTGCATCCAAGAGATGCACAGAGTTGACACTTATCTGATGGTTTGATCTTGGGAGTTCATTTGTTATCAGGGGTGTTTTAGCCAAGAGCTTCGAAACGTCAGTAAATGCATTGGTGACCAAATGTTTTGACTTCCGATGCAGCATCATTATCACAAAGGAGAATAAAGCTCACGCTCTGCCTCTGTATGCACGATTGACAGGAATGACGGCCGCTCACCATCTTCTGCATCATTGTTTTCATCTCCATTCTCCTCTTTCCATTTCTATAGAGACATGCCTTTTATTGTCGTGTCTAGGTCCCTTAACATGTGATCGAACCGATTAACACATGTAAAACCTTAAATTGGCTGGCACCTCAACATGGACACCTTTATTTGCCAATATCATTCTCAGCATCATTGTTTGGATGATGTTCATTAACACAGACATCCTAGATATCTCCATGATTTACCCAACTGAATAAAATTGTGCTCAATGCCACATAAGCAGGTGATTCTCCATTGTATTTTGAGAACGGTAAAAAAATAGTCATGGGTAATCACAAAAGGTAAATCCATTCACAATAGTCATGTAATCATGGGTAATCACAACTTGATGAAGGCCGTGGAGACCAGGGGAACCAAAGTTTTATTTTTTGCTGCTCTTTATATTTATTGTATTTTGAGTTTAATTTTATAGCATGCTAAACTATATTAGAATAAGCAATTTATATGAATTTTTGAGAATCTTAACTATATTTGTAGAGCTATCGTTGGTCACTTGGACTTCTCCCTAGTGAATACATTATTCTAGCGCAACACTTGCACGCAATTTAGAAAAATGGTACATTCACCAAACGTCGGAAAATATTGTTAGATACCTGTACCAACCAACTATCTCAAAAGACCGATCTGATAGGAAGTGGTGATATAATATACTCCTACTTAACAAATATAACTGGTTTTTACGACCCAATTAACGTCTTTCAAGACGGTTATTTGAGTAGATAAAAGAGAACCCACTTTTCGTGGAACATGTTGTAGCTTAAGATATCTAGCCAGTGACATATATAGTAGGTGCTGTACATTAAGATTTAAAGACTATCCTCGTGGAGTCGTGGTACTTGGCTGAATGAATCCAAAGACTGACCTTTGCCATTCAAACTAGTCTATATATGGTTGCCGGTACGCATGGATAATTAAAAAGAAACTTAATGTTTTGTTTCACTTATCACATGGTGACAAACATATCAACAAAGTAGGGATTTTTCATTTGTATGACGGTCTGGTTAGGTGCACAAAGACTAAATAATGACACACTGCACATCATCTTATGTCAATAAATTTCGAACATTATTCCCACGGTACAGCCCACCGATACCATTTGCATAGGGTCTATTGACATGGTCATGAACAACTAGTTGTTTCTTCGTTAGAATATCCTAGTGGTAGCTAGCTAGCTAGGGACATATACACATAGTCACAGACACATAGTCACATAGACACATATGTAAACCAAGAGGGAGGTTGATAGAAACGGTACCTCCCGAGCCGCACGCGAGGCGACTCGGGAGCCGATCGCATAAGCGCGCCAGCTCCTCCCGAACACGCCCCCGACCTCGCTGCCGCCGGAGGACGCCGTCGGGCAAAGCCATGTGGTCGACGGTGGCGGGGGACCCTCTCTTCCTTGTGCTTTCGGCCCTCCACCCGGGCGGCGACGAGAATTTAGTGGGGAGGTCCCTGCGTCCTGGCTCAGCGTCAACTCCATGGTCATACAACTTCGTGTCGGCGGTGAAAGAATGAGGATATCGCCTAGAGTGGGGGTGAATATGTGTTTTAAAATAATTACAGTTTTGGCTTGAATAAATACGGAATAAAACTAGTGTTTAATTTATCGAGCACAAAACCTAAACAATCTAGGTTCACCTATGTGCACCAACAACTTATGCTAAGCAATATCAATAACTATGTGATAGCAAAATACATAACATCAAGCTCGATGGCTATCACAAAGGTAAATGCATAAGTAAAGAGTTTGGATATAGAAGTAACCGCAAAGTGGACACGAGGAGATGTTTCCCGTAGTTCCTTCCCAATGGAAGTATGTCTACGTTGGAGGGGTGTGGAGCCTCCTAGGCACTCCAATAGCTCCGATGTGCTCACCCTATTCTCCGTGAGCTTCACCCGTGAGGGATTGGCTCGTTCCACTATGAGGTCGACTTGAAGGCGTTGACCAAACTGATACACCAAGGTTGAGGAACTCCACAATGAGTTGGAGCCTCCCAACAATGTCCCGGAGCTTAGCAACAAGATAAAGCTCCGAAACTCACAAAGGCCTCCTAGGGTTACAACTAACCCAAGAGGCAACAAGATCCACAAAGAGTAATAAACTTCTCAAACTTCACCTCCACGTATCACCGTGGAGAACTCAAACCGATGCACCTAATGCAATGGCAAGAACACAAGAAGTGCTCAAAGTTCTTCACTCTCAAATCCCACCAACACTAGAAGAAATTCGGCCTTGTACCACGGAGCAATTTCGTGGTAAAAAGGCCGATTTTTGTGGCTAAAGGTTTTTAGCCACCAAAGGAGTCAGTGGCGTATACGGCGTGGGCGATTTTTTAACAACGGATTTGGGATTTCGTGGTAGATGGTTCCGTCATCAACCACGAACAGGTTGCCGTGTTAGAAGAATCTAACGGACACGTGGCAAACGGCGTTATCTCTTCTACCACGACGTGCAAACCGTGGTAGATGCCAGGCCCACCCGAGGCCTGGTACTACAAGATGGGCCGGCCCGTTAAGCTTAGATGGGTCGGCCCGTTCAGCTTAGATGGGCCGGCCCGTTAACTAGGTGGGCTGCTTTGTATCACCTTAATGGTCCGGCCGGTTAAGATTAGGTGGGCTGGGCCGCTAACTAGGTGGGCTGCTTTGTATCAACTTGATGGGCCGGCCCGTCTACTTAAGTGGGCCGGCCTGGTAAGCTTACGTGGGCCGTCCTGTTAATTTAGTGGGCTGGTCCGCTACGATTAGCCGGGCCGGCCTGCTACGTCGCGTGGGTCGGTCCACTGCGACTAAATGGGCTGGCCCGCAGCGCTTGAATGGGCCGGCCCACTACGACTAAATGGCCGGCCCGCTACGGTTAAATATCTCTACTATCGTAGTTGGGCCGTCGTTGTGGGCCGGCCTGCCAGTTATCATGGGCCGGCCTGCCAAGTCTTGATGGGCCGGCCTGCCTGTCTTCGTGAGTTGGCCCACCTTACATAACGAGCTGGCCCAACCCGTTAACGGTGATGGGCCAGGCCCATGAAGTTTATTATGCTGGTTCTTTATCGTTCAGTGGGCCTGCCTCTAATTTAGCTAAACCGCCTGATTACCATTTCACGGATTAATAATTAAGAATAATAACGTCCGAGCGTAAATGCCTGATACTACCAGACTCATACGTCACGGCGAGAGTGAATCAGCATGGAACTTGACGATAATCCACAAATAAGTAAAAACTACGTCAGCTGGAAAATCTTCAAAAAATATTACATAGCCCTCAACAAATTGAATAGTAACTAAATCAAGGATTCTACTTGTAACATCCAGCTTCACTCAGCAGGTGAAAAGAGTTGTCAATTCATCCAGGTATTGATCCAGGTTTGCGAGAACTTGCACAATGGGCATCTTGCTAGGCCTTGTGGACGGAAGCAAGCAAAAGTGTGAGGGTCCCACATGATCTTCGGGTTTGAAACAAAGACATAATAAGTTCAACAAACGAGGCATACACATTACCAGAGCAATCCACCAGATCCTTATAATCATATTAACACAGTAGCATGTGGCACGATTTGATCCTCCACCTACTCGTAAAAAACATAGGACCGACATGCGATTAAACAAGTGCGTGCCTAAGATAGACCAAGTATACAGTGTAATGAGCAATCAATCATTGTGTACCTTCTATAGACTAGCAAGATCATATCATCAAACACATAATCAAACAAAATGTGTTTCATATCAACAACAAGATGTTATCAACGTTTTAATTAGCGGGCAACTCAAAAAAACCAAAGATTATTTGTGGAAATTAATTGAACCATTCTTTGCATAATATAGACAACCTACATAATGAAATGAGCTATTAAAAAGTCTGTCCCTCGTATATAAACTAGCCTGATCATTTCAACTGATGTAGTATTTAGTTATTTCTGGATCATTTATATAAACTAGCCTGATCATTTCAACTGATGTAGTATTTGGTTATTTATGGATCATTTCAACTGATGTATAGTATTCTGTTATTTATACAATTAGATAGTGCCAGAGAAAATAAGCAATTCGACCATCATGAGACATATAACCAAGCACATCGAAATACAACATTGGACTTACAGTGCTCTTTGTCAAGTCACACTGCATCTCATCTTGTTGTTTGGTTCGATGAAGATGTCCACAGTTACCCTATGTGGAAAGCCGGCTATTCCTCATGTGCATGGTTTCAACAGTATAAACAGTTTGTATATAGAGAAAAAACAGAACGGACATGTATGCTTAAATATAAGATTTATGGTGTTCCAAGTGTGAGCTCCAGTTAGTGTTGCAGATTTGTAAGAGAAAGATGGCACACAAAACTATAATCGCAGCAGTATGCAACTCTAAATGTTAACTATAGGATAGGACGATAGCAAGCATGAATAATTGCAGGCAGTTACTGTTGTACCTTAGGACAAACTAGCTAGGGACTATATGTGATACTCCCTCCGTTCCAAATTAATTGACTTCCATTTGTTCAAATGTGGATGTATCTATACTTGTAACATGTATAGATACATTCACATGTGGGCAAATGAAAGTCAATTAATTTGGAACGGAGGGAGTATTAATTGTGAACTTGATGAGCAGGGAATGCAAACCAGTTACTGCTGTAGCTTAGAGGCTAAACCAAATAACGACTTTATGGTGCCATTTAAGATTAGGCAGGTATAAAAGCACTTGTGTGATGTAGTGCAAAGAACCAACATGCCCACTTGGATTGGTATGTCGCAAAAATGCAGATATACAGTTCACTGAGACAACCTTGAAAACCTGATAATGTTGCTAACAAAACAGAACGCACAGGAAGATATGGTTACCTAGGTCGCAGCGGGATCTACACTTACTCAGCATCCGTGAGGGTCATGTCCAGGTCACGGCCAGGGTGCTGTGGTTGCGGTAGTCGCGTCTTGATAGGCATTGTGGATGGAAGCAAGCAAGTGCCATCGTAACTGCTGCTCCGTGAGGCTAAACATGATCTTTGATCCATCCTGCGTTCATATCTTTATTTGCAGTCTGAAACTAAGACATAAGAAGTTACAACAGCATACAAGGCAAAATCACTACCAGAGCAATATAATACGAGCAATCCAACAACAACAGAGCATCTTACTGCTCCTTATAATCGTATTAACCAAGGGTACAATGTGGTATGGTTTTATCATCCGTCAACTAGTTAAAAGCATAGGAACGACATGCAATTAAACAAGTGTCTGCCTAAAATAGATAACGTATAAAGTGTAATGTGCAATCAAACATTGTGAACCTTCTATAAACTACCGGGTTCTCTAGATAATCCCTTGAATTGATCGTGGGCCAGTTAAATCATCCACATATAACAAAGAACATATAGTAGATCATAAGCATGGGTTTAATTGACTCAGTTACCTTACACATAGAACACATAACATAAGCATGGGTTTAACACAGAAAGTAGGTAGAGCTGGGAAAACTTTACCAAAGACAATGCACATAGAAATTGTACCTACAACTATGGTACAGTACCCATAGGCCCTAAAACATGTCATGCTTCATGCACTAGCGAACTATCCCAAAAGTTCGAACTGATGGAAATGGCTAGTGCAATCCACATATACAATTCAACAAGACATGGGTGCCAAGGTGTTCATCATTGGCCTTGTAGCAAAAAAAAAAACGCAACAAAAATCTCTTAATGTAAGCCCAATCTCACTGAAACACAAAAAATCCCCAAATCCAAGCCCCAATCTCACTGCAAAACCCAGTATGTATGCTATTAAACCGTAACCGAACGAAAACATCGTGCACACACATAAATCTGAGTCTGCCATGAACTACAGAATTGCAGTTCAATACCTCGATCCTAAACCGAATACAACGCGTTTATGATGTCATTTAGGAATAGACGGGACTTGCGGCCATGTAGTACAAAGAACAAGCATGCACACTGGCTTGGTATGTAGGAGAAAACAAGATGTACAGTTCACTGCGACAAGGCTATATTGCTAAAAACGCGCGGGGGATATGGTTACCTGGGTCACGTCGATGTCGCAGAGGGTGCTGCGGTTGCGGTGGCTGTCGGCGTCGGGGAAGAAGATCTCGGGCAGTCGATGTTGGCTTCGGCGCCGTGGAAGAGAGCGTCGGTGAAGCAGATCCGGTGCATTGCACGGCGGCGTCGGTCAAACAGGAATCGGCGAACTAGATCGGGTGCGGTGGACGTCCGCTTAGCAGTTCTGGTGCAGCGGTGGAACACCGCATCTCCACCGCATCCGAAGCGGCTATGGTTAACTAGTGAATGAGGATATGCGGATAGGCCGGCGAAGTGCGGCGGGGATGTTGATGGAGCTTGGGGTTTGAGGAGGACGATGTGGCCATGGGGGTGAAGAGGGGAACTAGAATGGGAAAAGGGGTAATGGCTCTATGGGGCCATCGAGGCGAGGTGAAGAGGGCGGTGACCCAGGTTTACTAAACTACCCCCGCCGAACCGACCTTACATGCTGCACTATAGCCATTGGGTAGGGGCAGAAAGGGAATTGATAAACTTTACGAAATTGCCCCCCACGAACCGACCTGACATGCTGCACTATAGCCATTGGGTTGGGTCAGAAAGGGAATTTGAAAACTTTGAGCGCGAAATATTTCGGGGGAGGGGCGATCTTTTGGCACTCAACACAAATTTTGACAATCGCTATTATCAGCACGACGTCATTGCAAGCATGCAAGCTTCTCTATTCTGACATGCACTATCTAGCTAACACTTCTCTCATACAGTCATAAGCACATTAGACTGATGTTTCACTCAATACTAATGAGAAACTGTGTAAGTGCCCTTGCGTTGCCATTTCTACTGCGAATACAGTAGTTCATGCTATACTTACTTAGTATAATGAAATGGGGATTATGCGTTGCAATATAATCCATGAAAAATGTTATATTACACAAACAACACATAATCCCAGCACAAAAAATGTTAATGTTAATAAAGTCGAAAACAGAAAATCAACGATAGCATCCTGGGATTACAATCTAGATTACCACTGAAAATTAATTATACAAAAATGGATGGAATTAAGTAGTTGCACACAAGTAAGTATATATAGAACATTTTACCTGGTATTCTGAAACACAATGTTCTGCGAAATGTACCAGCTGTTAGCATTCGTGGTGCCAGCTTGGATGTGCGTGCCTTGCACACGTGCGACGATAGCATCGCTGGGATCGGTTGTTTTGGTCAGAATCCAATCATGGATGAGTGTAGTACCAAAATTGAAGGGGTTTGTTGTGGATATAACGAATTCCTCGTTGTGGTTTGGGTGGTTTGCTCCAGCAAAAAACTGGTGGAGGTATAGGTGGAGGTTAACCTCAGTTGGGCAGGAACGCACACAAATCTGAAGTGGAGCAGTTGTTTGAGGATAGGGACTAGGCATGGCGAATATCGTTGGCAGCAAGAGCAAGAGGAAAACCGAGGAGGCGGAGGGACTAGCCATGGCTGGATCGAATTGTGTGTTGCTAGCAGAGGGAGAAGAAAGCACAGGGTGGATTGGCTCTGAGAGGGGCTGGAGAGCTGTGAGAAAATGAATGGTTATAGGGGTTCTATTTATAGATCTCAACTAGTAGGTGTGTGCATGGATTGGCATACTGTAATCACCTAGGGTAGGTTTCTTCCATGTCATGCATGTGACCAAGCCGTGTACTAGCCCCTAATTTTGTATTATGTGGAGTACTAATTACTAGCTGAGTTGTAACTAGTCAGTACACTAAGGAATGCAGCTAATAAACATTAATCCCCCGGTGGTGGGTTTGTTCTCTCTGGCAACTGGGACAATTGGCCAACTAGACGCATTTCAATTGTACGTACATGCTAATTGACAAAACTCTATGCTATCTACCTTGTTTGAGTAATTGGGTTAGCCATGGAATATTCGATGTATAAACTTTTGTTCATGATGAAGGAATACAAAAACTGGCCTTGATCTTTGTAATAGGAGCCGTAGTTCCAGTCAAAAAAAAATCTTTGTAATAGGTCTATAATTCGGTCTATAATTGCCTTGTTTAAGTATGAATATTGTTGTTGTTATGCATAGATAATGACTAGTTAAATGCTCCTTTTCTGTGCGCCAACTCGACCTTCCTTAACCTTAACAAATCCTTTTGTTCCAAACAAGTTGGGGTAGGCTAGATATGAAACCCTGTCACGAGGACTTCTCAGGAGGTCACCCATCCTGGTACTACTCTCGCCCAAATGGGTTTCATATCCATGGACTGGCTAGTTTTTACGTTGGCTCGCCAAGCCTATCACAACCCTACTATTGTGTGCAACTTTGTAAAATAAAAAGGTCTGGTGTGCAAAAAAAAGTGAATGGCAGACTACAGTCTACAGCATCCCATGTCAATAATTGCAGAATCTAACCCCCAGAGTGTGCTTACCATTTGCACTTAGTTCTTGACGTTAACCACAGGTCATTTAAAACTACTACGTTAGGGGCGTGGCTTGCCGCGCAACCTGCTTCTACCATTAACAAAGAAAAACTGTATGTAATAGGTCATCACAAGCATGCATCTTGACTGAGCAGATACTACAAGCTGTACCAATCTAGAGGCCTCAAAAAAAAAAAAAAAACATGCATCTTGACGTGCGGGGTGGGGTGTCAATTTGTCCTGCTGACTGCCTGATCTGATCCATAGCTAATATTCCCTCAATACTACTGGTTTCCAAGGGATTTTTTTTATGAGTAACATGGCGCTCTTAGATTCGGCCGCCTTGCTTCTGTCTTCTAGTACTTTGAGTACTATCCTGAATTTCTTCTCCAATGATATTTAGACTGTGATATTTAGGATAGTCGAGCAAGACCAATCGGTGTACTTGAACTACATTTTATGGCTAGTGCACAAAATTTAAGATAGGCAAGTAACGACCTCTTTAGAAAAAAGAAATTTGGAGAAAACAAAATAAAAGATTTGCAATACCAACATTTATAATAAAAAAATTATCCAAAATGACGCATCAAAGGAATTTACAACAGTTTACTTACTATAATAACTGGACGAGAACTATGACATCGCAAAATAACTATTTGAGAGTAGTTCTGACTAATCTTCTCTCTTATGTTTCCGATCTTTCCGTAATTAAGTAACAAATAATCTCAAGTCTCCGTCATTTTTTCTATGCAACACCCAAATGCATGTGGTGTAGAGAACTGAAGCGCGTTGATTCATTATCATCAGAGGTGGCATCGGGTAAATCAGATGAGGCAGGGTTCACATGAGAGATGGCGCTGAGAAAGATGGAGGACATTGCATTTGGAAGTTTAAGAACTTGACCAAAACAAACTTGACACCACGTGTCACCGCAACCACTAAGTAAAACGAAGTGTCGGATGATGATCTTCCAGATCGGGAGCCATCTATCGCTGGGGCTAAAACATCACATGATTCAAGGGGAATAATTGAGTTCAGCAACACAATTATAGACGCGAACATGTATTAAATCGTATCTAAGCCCTGATCTTCTGAGTTTTTTTCTTAGATAAGGGGTGTGGATCCCCGGCCTCTGCATCCAAGAGATGCACAGAGTTGACACTTATCTGATGGTTTGATCTTGGGAGTTCATTTGTTATCAGGGGGTGTTTTAGCCAAGAGCTTCGAAACGTCAGTAAATGCATTGGTGACCAAATGTTTTGACTTCCGATGCAGCATCATTATCACAAAGGAGAATAAAGCTCACGCTCTGCCTCTGTATGCACGATTGACAGGAATGACGGCCGCTCACCATCTTCTGCATCATTGTTTTCATCTCCATTCTCCTCTTTCCATTTCTATAGAGACATGCCTTTTATTGTCGTGTCTAGGTCCCTTAACATGTGATCGAACCGATTAACACATGTAAAACCTTAAATTGGCTGGCACCTCAACATGGACACCTTTATTTGCCAATATCATTCTCAGCATCATTGTTTGGATGATGTTCATTAACACAGACATCCTAGATATCTCCATGATTTACCCAACTGAATAAAATTGTGCTCAATGCCACATAAGCAGGTGATTCTCCATTGTATTTTGAGAACGGTAAAAAAATAGTCATGGGTAATCACAAAAGGTAAATCCATTCACAATAGTCATGTAATCATGGGTAATCACAACTTGATGAAGGCCGTGGAGACCAGGGGAACCAAAGTTTTATTTTTTGCTGCTCTTTATATTTATTGTATTTTGAGTTTAATTTTATAGCATGCTAAACTATATTAGAATAAGCAATTTATATGAATTTTTGAGAATCTTAACTATATTTGTAGAGCTATCGTTGGTCACTTGGACTTCTCCCTAGTGAATACATTATTCTAGCGCAACACTTGCACGCAATTTAGAAAAATGGTACATTCACCAAACGTCGGAAAATATTGTTAGATACCTGTACCAACCAACTATCTCAAAAGACCGATCTGATAGGAAGTGGTGATATAATATACTCCTACTTAACAAATATAACTGGTTTTTACGACCCAATTAACGTCTTTCAAGACGGTTATTTGAGTAGATAAAAGAGAACCCACTTTTCGTGGAACATGTTGTAGCTTAAGATATCTAGCCAGTGACATATATAGTAGGTGCTGTACATTAAGATTTAAAGACTATCCTCGTGGAGTCGTGGTACTTGGCTGAATGAATCCAAAGACTGACCTTTGCCATTCAAACTAGTCTATATATATGGTTGCCGGTACGCATGGATAATTAAAAAGAAACTTAATGTTTTGTTTCACTTATCACATGGTGACAAACATATCAACAAAGTAGGGATTTTTCATTTGTATGACGGTCTGGTTAGGTGCACAAAGACTAAATAATGACACACTGCACATCATCTTATGTCAATAAATTTTGAACATTATTCCCACGGTACAGCCCACCGATACCATTTGCATAGGGTCTATTGACATGGTCATGAACAACTAGTTGTTTCTTCGTTAGAATATCCTAGTGGTAGCTAGCTAGCTAGGGACATATACACATAGTCACAGACACATAGTCACATAGACACATATGTAAACCAAGAGGGAGGTTGCTAGAAACGGTACCTCCCGAGCCGCACGCGAGGCGACTCGGGAGCCGATCGCATATGCGCGCCAGCTCGTCCCGAACACGCCCCCGACCTCGCTGCCGCCGGAGGACGCCGTCGGGCAAAGCCATGTGGTCGACGGTGGCGGGGGGCCCTCTCTTCCTTGTGCTTTCGGCCCCCCACCCGGGCGGCGACGAGAATCTAGTGGGGAGGTCCCTGCGTCCTGGCTCAGCGTCAACTCCATGGTCGTACAGCTTCGTGTCGGCGGTGAAAGAATGAGGATATCGCCTAGAGTGGGGGTGAATATGTGTTTTAAAATAATTACAGTTTAGGCTTGAATAAATGCGGAATAAAACTAGTGTTTAATTTATCGAGCACAAAACCTAAACAATCTAGATTCACCTATGTGCACCAACAACTTATGCTAAGCAAGATCAATAACTATGTGATAGCAAAATAGATAACTTCAAGCTCGATGGCTATCACAAAGGTAAATGCATAAGTAAAGAGTTTGGATATAGAAGTAACCGCAAAGTGGACACGAGGAGATGTTTCCCGTAGTTACTTTCCAATGAAAGTATGTCTACGTTGGAGGGGTGTGGAGCCTCCTAGGCACTCCAATAGCACCGATGTGCTCGCCCTATTCTCCGTGAGCTTCACCCGTGAGGGATTGGCTCGTTCCACTATGAGGTCGACTTGAAGGCGTTGACCAAACTGATACACCAAGGTTGAGGAACTCCACAATGAGTTGGAGCCTCCCAACAATGTCCCGGAGCTTAGCAACAAGATAAAGCTCCGAAACTCACAAAGGTCTCCTAGGGTTACAACTAACCCAAGAGGCAACAAGATCCACAAAGAGTAATAAACTTCTCAAACTTCACCTCCACGTATCACCGTGGAGAACTCAAACCGATGCACCTAATGCAATGGCAAGAACACAAGTGCTCAAAGTTCTTCACTCTTAAATCCCACCAACACTAGAAGAAATTCGGCCTTGTACCACGGAGCAATTTCGTGGTAAAAAGGCCGTTTTTTGTGGCTAAAGGTTTTTAGCCACCAAAGGAGTCCGTGGCGTATTCGGCGTGGGCAATTTTTTAACCACGGATTTGGGATTTCGTGGTAGATGGTTCCGTCATCAACCACGAACAGGTTGCCGTGGTAAAAGAATCTAACGGACACGTGGCAAACGGCGTTATCTCTTCTACCACGACGTGCAAACCGTGGTAGATGCCAGGCCCACCCGAGGCCTGGTACTACAGGATGGGCCGGCCCGTTAAGCTTAGATGGGTCGGCCCGTTCAGCTTAGATGGGCCGGCCCGTTAACTAGGTGGGCTGCTTTGTATCACCTTAATGGGCCGGCCGGTTAAGATTAGGTGGGCCGGCCCGCTAAATAGGTGGGCTGCTTTGTATCAACTTGATGGGCCGGCCCGTCTACTTAAGTGGGTCGGCCTGGTAAGCTTACGTGGGCCGGCCTGTTAATTTAGTGGGCTGGTCCACTACGGTTAAATATCTCTACTATCGTAGTTGGGCCGTCGTTGTGGGCCGGCCTGCCAGTTATCATGGGCCGGCCTGCCAAGTTTTGATGGGCCGGCCTGTCTGTCTTCATGAGTTGGCCCACCTTACATAACGAGCTGGCCCGGCCCGTTAACGGTGATGGGCCAGGCCCATGAAGTTTATTATGCTGGTTCTTTATCGTTCAGTGGGCCTGCCTCTAATTTAGCTAAACCGCCTGAGTACCATTTCATGGATTAATAATTAAAAATAATAACGTCCGAGCGTAAATGCCTGATACTACCAGACTCATACGTCACGGCCAGAGTGAATCAGCATGGAACTTGACGATAATCCATAAATAAGTAAAAACTACATCAGCTGGAAAATCTTCAAAAAATATTACATAGCCCTCAACAAATTGAATAGTAACTAAATCAAGGATTCTACTTGTAATGTCCAGCTTCACTCAGCAGGTGAAAAGAGTTGTCAATTCATCTAGGTATTGATCGAGCTTTGCGAGAACTTGCACAATGGGCGTCTTGCTAGGCCTTGTGGACGGAAGCAAGCAAAAGTGTGAGGGTCCCACATGATCTTCGGGTTTGAAACAAAGACATAATAAGTTCAACAAACGAGGCATACACATTACCAGAGCAATCCACCAGATCCTTATAATCATATTAACACAGTAGCATGTGGCACGGTTTGATCCTCCACCTACTCGTAAAAAACATAGGACCGACATGCGATTAAACAAGTGCGTGCCTAAGATAGACCAAGTATACAGTGTAATGAGCAATCAATCATTGTGTACCTTCTATAGACTAGCAAGATCATATCATCAAACACATAATCAAACAAAATGTGTTTCATATCAACAGCAAGATGTTATCAACGTTTTAATTAGCGGGCAACTCAAAAAAACCAAAGATTATTTGTGGAAATTAATTGAACCATTCTTTGCATAATATAGACAACCTACATAATGAAATGAGCTATTAAAAAGTCTGTCCCTCATATATAAACTAGCCTGATCATTTCAACTGATGTAGTATTTAGTTATTTCTGGATCATTTATATAAACTAGCCTGATCATTTCAACTGATGTAGTATTTGGTTATTTATGGGTCATTTCAACTGATGTATAGTATTCAGTTATTTATACAGTTAGATAGTGCCAGAGAAAATAATTCGACCATCATGAGACATATAACCAAGCACATCGAAATACAACATTGGACTTACAGTGCTCTTTGTCAAGTCACACTGCATCTCATCTTGTTGTTCGGTTCGATGAAGATGTCCACAGTTACCCTATGTGGAAAGCCGGCTATTCCTCCTGTGCATGGTTTCAACAGTATAAACAGTTTGTATATAGAGAAAAAACAGAACGGACATGTATGCTTAAATATAAGATTTATGGTGTTCCAAGTGTGAGCTCCAGTTAGTGTTGCAGATTTATAAGAGAAAGATGGCACACAAAACTATAATCGCAGCAGTATGTAACTCTAAATGTTAACTATAGGATAGCAGGACGATACCAAGCATGAATAATTGCAGGCAGTTACTGTTGTACCTTAGGACAAACTAGCTAGGGACTATATGTGATACTCCCTCCGTTCCAAATTAATTGACTTCCATTTGTTCAAATGTGGATGTATCTATACTTGTAACATGTATAGATACATTCACATGTGGGCAAATGAAAGTCAATTAATTTGGAACGGAGGGAGTATTAATTGTGAACTTGATGAGCAGGGAATGCAAACCAGTTACTGCTGTAGCTTAGAGGCTAAACCAAATAACGACTTTATGGTGCCATTTAAGATTAGGCAGGTATAAAAGCACTTGTGTGATGTAGTGCAAAGAACCAACATGCCCACTTGGATTGGTATGTCGCAAAAATGCAGATATACAGTTCACTGAGACAAGCTTGAAAACCTGGTAATGTTGCTAACAAAACAGAACGCACAGGGAGATATGGTTACCTAGGTCGCAGCGGGATCTACACTTACTCAGCATCCGTGAGGGTCATGTCCAGGTCACGGCTAGGGTGCTGTGGTTGCGGTAGTCGCGTCTTGATAGGCATTGTGGATGGAAGCAAGCAAGTGCCATCGTAACTGCTGCTCTGTGAGGCTAAACATGATCTTTGATCCATCCTGCGTTCATATCTTTATTTGCAGTCTGAAACTAAGACATAAGAAGTTACAACAGCATACAAGGCAAAATCACTACCAGAGCAATATAATACGAGCACTCCAACAACAACAGAGCATCTTACTGCTCCTTATAATCGTATTAACCAAGGGTACAATGTGGCATGGTTTTATCATCCGTCAACTAGTTAAAAGCATAGGAACGACATGCAATTAAACAAGTGTCTGCCTAAAATAGATAACGTATAAAGTGTGATGTGCAATCAAACATTGTGAACCTTCTATAAACTACCGGGTTCTCTAGAGAATCCCCTTGAATTGATCGTGGGCCAGTTAAATCATCCTCATATAACAAAGAACATGTAGTAGATCATAAGCATGGGTTTAATTGACTCAGTTACCTTACACATAGAACACATAACATAAGCATGGGTTTAACACAGAAAGTAGGTAGAGCTGGGAAAACTTTACCAAAGACAATGCACATAGAAATTGTACCTACAACAATGGTACAGTACCCATAGGCCCTAAAACATGTCATGCTGGAATTAGCTAATTTCGCCACATGTCGTGTATGCTAGCTGCCTCGATTTGTCGGTCGACAACCCATTCATCGACCGATACTCTTGTGGAAATCTATGTTACCTCAACATTTGAAATCTTGGTTGATTCGAAAGGCGGGGAATCAAGATACAACTTATGTCGAATACTTCGATCAATCTTGGTTTTCAATAGCATGTTTTAGAATTTTCAGTGCTGAAACTTTGAATATACAAAACAACTAGCCGATATATAAATAGCCGACTTTATAAATCTGATTAATCAGCCAAAAAGCGACTAATCTCGAATCTAAGGCTGACCGAGCAATAAAAGACATCTTAAAGAATTCTTGGAAACTATCTTCCCAAAATGATGATGCACGGTTTTTGGCCCAAATGACGGTAGATCTAGTCATATATGCATGGCCATGCATGTCCTATCCATGGCTAATTAAATGATATCAAGACCAAACTCGACACAAATGCGTGTTTTAACATTTGTAAACAAGATTTCCCAGAGAAATTATATTTTTCTATTTCGTGAAGCATGTACGAACGATATGTAGCTCGAGCTACGTGTAGGCTGTTTTTCAAATAAATTGAAAGCTGGATTTTGCTGTTTCAATAAAATCATAACGAAAAACAAGGTTGTGATAATACCGAGATCTACCACAGTGCAAAATTAAATCTCAACGAATAACTGCTTGTATTTTTGGCTTGGGTGAAAAACACCCCCACCTCTATCGGTGAACGGCCCGTTTTTTTTTCAAATTTAAAAAATTGCCAGATTTGGCACTTTTGCCCAGGCCAACACGCAAAGAGTACTTCGTTCAAATTTGGCATAGTCCTATGATTTATGTTTCTTTTTCCGAACATGAAAATGAATATTTATGTTTAGTTTATTTTTGAAAAAAATGATTTACATTTAACTCGATCTTCTTGAAACAAAAAATTGCAGATTTCAAATTTGGGAAGAAAAAAAATTCCTACATGTCTCACACGGTCCTAAAACTGGAGAAAAAACATAGAGAGGTAGTGTAGCAGTGATATCTAACTGTACGGTCAGGCCCTATAATCGAAAGAGAGGGAGTAGAGAATTGCAGTGGCGCCGTTTTTGCCTATGTCGGTCGTGACCCTGATCGCCACGTGTTCGGCTGACTGGGGTGGCCCACCAGCATCGATGATTAAAGTAGAGTTTTCCAAACTCTCTCTTCCTTCTGCACGAAGCCACCAAACTCGGATGTGTTGAAGGCTCTGGCCTCTGGATACAGTAGTCGCAAATGGAAAAATAAACGAAGAGATATATCTAGAAAGGACGATCACCAGGGAGAATAAAGGGAGACAGCGAGCGCGACAGCAGCGCAGACAAGTTGAAGATGTGCAATGTCAGACCAAGGCTACGTGCAAGGATCTGGAACTATGCACTTGAAAAATTGTATCCCCGCGTGATAACCTCATCTGCGAGAGCTACCAGCATTGATCACCTACACAATGGAGCCAAAGGGGTCAAAGTTAGGTGCGCGTGGGCCCCACTTATTATGGGGTCCACACGTCGGTGACTCAAAGCTACTTACAAAAGTTGCAAAATTGGTGGCAACGGTTTGAATGTTTGAATTTTCTTTCTGTCAGCTGCATGGAATCATACTAGGGTACTTTTATATTTTTTTTGCCAAAACACACGCATAGACCAAATTTGAGGAAACAGTTTGAATGTTTGAATTCCTTTCTGTCAACTGCATGGAATCATACTAGAGTACTTTTTTTTTGCCAAATATCAGGGCCAAAATATTAAACACCAATAGAACAAAGTTGAGTTGTTTTGGAAAACCGACTGAAACGCGAAGACAAAATAATATATCTACGAACCGATAAAATTCGTCATATAGGCTGTCCCAAGAGGTGTACTCTGAGACAAAATCGTGTCGGCGCTATATGAGAAAACATTTCCAGCACCCATAAATTAAACGGGAAATCAATTTAAGTGTCGAATATGAGAAAATTCAGAGAACGAATAACTTGCTCAAATCTTCATGAGAAAATTGTAACCAGTGTTAACAACTTGACACAATCGGTTAATTAATCGTGAAACATGAGGTGACTGATAAGATTACAACACATCGTCTGAGTTTTTTTTACCGTCACCTCCCATTTTATCAGCATGACAGCAGATTTATTGATGGAATTAGCTAAATTCGCCACATTTCGGGTATGCTAGCTGCCTCGATTTGTCGGCCCGATAACCCATTCATCGGCCGATACTCTTGTGGAAATCTACGTTGCATCAACATTTGACATCTAGGTTGATTCGAAAGGCGGGGAATCAAGATACAACTTATGTCGAATACTTCGATCAATCTTGGTTTTCAATAGCATGTTTTAGAATTTTCAGTGCTGAAACTTTGAATATACAAAACAACTAGCCGATATATAAATAGCCGACTTTATAAAACTGAATAATCAGCCAAAAAGCGACTAATCTCGAATCTGAGGCTGACCGAGCAATAAAATATATCTTAAACAATTCTTGGAAACTATCTTCCCAAAATGATGATGCACGGTTTTCGGCCCAAATGACTGTAGATCTAGTCATATATGCATGGCCATGCATGTCCTATCCATGGCTAATTAAATGATATCAAGACAAAACTCGACACAAATGCGTGTTTTAACATTTGTAAACAAGATTTCCCAGAGAAATTATATTTATTTCGTGAAGCATGTACGAACGATATGTAGCTCGAGCTACGTGTAGGCTGTTTTTCAAAGAAATTGAAAGCTGGATTTTGCTGTTTCAGAAAAATCATAACGAAAAACAAGGTTGTGATAATACCGAGATCTACCACAGTGCAAAATTAAATCTCAATGAATAACTGCTTGTATTTTTGGCTTGGGTGAAAAACACCCCCATCTCTATCGGTGAAAGGCCCGTTTTTTTTTCAAATTTAAAAAATTGCCAGATTTGGCACTTTTGCCCAGGCCAACACGCAAAGAGTACTTCGTTCAAATTTTGCATAGTCCTATGATTTATGTTTCTTTTTTTTGAACATGAAAATGAATATTTATATTTAGTTTATTTTTGAAAAAAAAGATTTACATTTAACTCGATCTTCTTGAAACAAAAAATTGCAGATTTCAAATTTTGGAAGAAAAAAAATTCCTACATGTCTCACACGGTCCTAAAACTGGAGAAAAAACATAGAGAGGTAGTGTAGCAGTGATATCTAACTGTACGGTCAGGCCCTATAATCGAAAGAGAGGGAGTAGAGAATTGCAGTGGCGCCGTTTTTGCCTATGTCGGTCGTGACCCTGATCGCCACGTGTTCGGCTGACTGGGGTGGCCCACCAGCATCGATGATTAAAGTAGAGTTTTCCAAACTCTCTCTTCCTTCTGCACGAAGCCACCAAACTCGGATGTGTTGAAGGCTCTGGCCTCTGGATACAGTAGTCGCAAATGGAAAAATAAACGAAGAGATATATCTAGAAAGGACGATCACCAGGGAGAATAAAGGGAGACAGCGAGCGCGATAGCAGCGCAGACAAGTTGAAGATGTGCAATGTCAGACCAAGGCTACGTGCAAGGACCTGGTACTATGCACATGAAAAATTGTATCCCCGCGTGATAACCTCATCTGCGAGAGCTACCCGCATCGATCACCTTCACAATGGAGCCAAAGGGGTCAAAGACTCAAAGTTAGGTGCGCGTGGGCCCCACTTATTATGGGGTCCACACGTCGGTGACTCAAAGTTACTTACAAAAGTTGCAAAATTGGTGGCAACGGTTTGAATGTTTGAATTTTCTTTCTGTCAGATGCATGGAATCATACTAGGGTACTTTTTTATTTATTTTTGCCAAAACACACGCATAGACCAAATTTGAGGAAATAGTTTGAATGTTTGAATTCCTTTCTGTCAACCGCATGGAATCATTCTAGAGTACTTTTTTTTTGCCAAATATCAGGGCCAAAATATTAAACACCAATAGAACAATTTGAGTTGTTTTGGAAAACCGACTGAAACGCGAAGACAAAATAATATATCTATGAACCGATAAAATTCGTCATATATAGTAGTTGGATGTCCCAAGAGGTGTACTCTGAGTCATAATTGTGTCGTCGCTATATGAGAAAACATTTCCGGCACCCATAAATTAAATGGGAAATCAATTTAAGTGTCGAATATTAGAAAATTCAGATAACGAATAACTTGCTGAAATCTTCATGAGAAAATTGAAACCAGTGTTAACAAATTGACACAATCGGTCGATTAATCGTGAAACGTGAGGTGACTGATAATATCACACCATATCGCCTGAGTTTTTTTACCGCCACCTCCCATTTTATCAGCCTAACAGCCGATTTATCGATGGAATTTGCTAATTTCGCCTCATGTCTCGTGTATGCTGCCTCGATTTGTTGGCTCGACAACCCATTCATCGACCGATACTCTTGTGGAAATCTATGTTACCTCAACATTTGAAATCTTGGTTGATTCGAAAGGCGGGGAATCAAGATACAACTTATGTCGAATACTTCGATCAATCTTGGTTTTCAATGGCATGTTTTAGAATTTTCAGTGCTGAAACTTTGAATATACAAAACAACTAGCCGATATATAAATAGCCGACTTTATAAATCTGATTAATCAGCCAAAAAGCGACTAATCTCGAATCTGAGGCTGACCCAGCAATAAAACACATCTTAAAGAATTCTTGGAAACTATCTTCCCAAAATGATGATGCACGGTTTTCGGCCCAAATGACGGTAGATCTAGTCATATATGCATGGCCATGCATGTCCTATCCATGGCTAATTAAATGATATCAAGACCAAACTCGACACAAATGCGTGTTTTAACATTTGTAAACAAGATTTCCCAGAGAAATTATATTTATTTCGTGAAGCATGTATGAACGATATGTAGCTCGAGCTACGTGTAGGCTGTTTTTCAAAGAAATTGAAAGCTGGATTTTGCTGTTTCAGAAAAATCATAACGAAAAACAAGGTTGTGATAATACCGAGATCTACCACAGTGCAAAATTAAATCTCAACGAATAACTGCTTGAATTTTTGGCTTGGGTGAAAAACACCCCCATCTCTATCGGTGAACGGCCCGTTTTTTTTTCAAATTTTAAAAATTGCCAGATTTGGCACTTTTGCCCAGGCCAACACGCAAAGAGTACTTCGTTCAAATTTGGCATAGTCCTATGATTTATGTTTCTTTTTTCTGAACATGAAAATGAATATTTATATTTAGTTTATTTTTGAAAAAAAAGTTTACATTTACCTCGATCTTCTTGAAACAAAGAATTGCAGATTTCAAATTTGGGAAGAAAAAAATTCCTACATGTCTCACACGGTCCTAAAACCTGAGAAAAAACATAGAGAGGTAGTGTAGCAGTGATATCTAACTGTACGGTCAGGCCCTATAATCGAAAGAGAGGGAGTAGAGAATTGCAGTGGCGTCATTTTTGCCTATGTCGGTCGTGACCCTGATCGCCACGTGTTCGGCTGACTGGGGTGGCCCACCAGCATCGATGATTAAAGTAGAGTTTTCCAAACTATCTCTTCCTTCTGCACGAAGCCACCAAACTCGGATGTGTTGAAGGCTCTGGCCTCTGGATACAGTAGTCGCAAATGGAAAAATAAACGAAGAGATATATCTAGAAAGGACGATCACCAGGGAGAATAAAGGGAGACAGCGAGCGCGACAGCAGTGCAGACAAGTTGAAGATGTGCAATGTCAGACCAAGGCTACGTGCAAGGATCTGGAACTATGCACTTGAAAAATTGTATCCCCGCGTGATAACCTCATCTGCGAGAGCTACCAGCATCGATCACCTTCACAATGGAGCCAAAGAGGTCAAAGTTAGGTGCGCGTGGGCCCCACTTATTATGGGGTCCACACGTCAGTAACTCAAAGCTACTTACAAAAGTTGCAAAATTGGTGGCAACGGTTTGAATGTTTGAATTTTCTTTCTGTCAGCTGCATGGAATCATACTAGGGTACTTTTATATTTTTTTGCCAAAACACACGCATAGACCAAATTTGAGGAAACAGTTTGAATGTTTGAATTCCTTTCCGTCAACTGCATGGAATCATACTAGAGTACTTTTTTTTTGCCAAATATCAGGGCCAAAATATTAAACACCAATAGAACAAATTTGAGTTGTTTTGGAAAACCGACTGAAACGCGAAGACAAAATAATATATCTACGAACCGATAAAATTCGTCATATAGGCTGTCCCAAGAGGTGTACTCTGAGTCAAAATCGTGTCGGCGCTATATGAGAAAACATTTCCAGCACCCATAAATTAAAGGGGAAATCAATTTAAGTGTCAAATATGAGAAAATTCAGATAACGAATAACTTGCTCAAATCTTCATGAGAAAATTGAAAACAGTGTTAACAACTTGACACAATCGGTTGATTAATCGTGAAACATGAGGTGACTGATAAGATTACAACACATCGTCTGAGTTTTTTACCGTCACCTCCCATTTTATCAGCATGACAGCAGATTTATTGATGGAATTAGCTAAATTCACCACATTTCGGGTATGCTAGCTGCCTCGATTTTTCGGCCTGACAACCCATTCATCGGCCGATACTCCTATGGAAATCTACGTTGCATCAACATTTGACATCTTGGTTGATTCGAAAGGCGGGGAATCAAGATACAACTTATGTCGAATACTTCAATCTTGATTTTCAATAGCATGTTCTAGAGTTTTTAGTGCTGAAACTTTGAATATACAAAACAAAAAACTAGCCGATATATAAATAGTCGACTTATAAATCCGATTAATCAGCCAAAAAGCGACTAATCTCGAATCTGAGGCTGACCGAGCAGTAATAGACATCTTAAAAAATTCTTGGAAACTATCTTCCCAAAATGACGATGCATGGTTTTCGGCCCAAATAACGGTAGATCTAGTCATATATGCATGGCCATGCATGCATGTCCTATATATCCATGGCTAATTAAATGATATCAAGACCAAACTCGACACAAACGCTTGTTTTAACATTTGTAAACAAGATTTCCAAAGTGAGATTTCCGATATGTTTTTTAGAAATTATAATTTTCTATTTCGTGAATCGTGTACGGACGATATGTTGCTCGAGCTACATGTAGGCCATTTTTCAAAGAAATTGAAAGCTGGATTTTGCTGTTTCAAAAAAATCGTAACGAAAAACAAGGTAGTGATAATACCGAGATCAACCACAGTGCAAAATTAAATCTCAACGAATGTCTACTTGTATTTTTGGCTTGGGGAAATACACACCCATCTCTATCGGTGAACGGCCCCGTTTCTTTTTTCAAATTTAAAAAATTGGCAGATTTGGCACTTTTGCCGAGGCCAACATGCAAAGAGTAGTTCTTTCAAATTTTGCACAGTCCTATGATTTATGTTTCTTTTTCCTGAACATGAAAATGCATATTTATATTTATTTTATTTTTGAAAAAAGGTTTACATTTAACTCGATCTTCTTGAAACACAAAATTGCAGATTTCAAATTTTGGAAGAAAACAATTTCTACATGTCTCACACAGTCCTAAAATTGGAGAAAAAACATAGAGAGGTAGTGTAGTAGTGGTATCTAACTGTACGGTCGAGCCCTATAATCGTAAGAGAGGGGGTAGAGAAGTTTTGAAATATTGCCAAATGTTTCATTTTTGCCTAAGGTCCATATGCAACGAATTATTCTTTAAAATTATGCACAGTGGTACCCCCCTCCCCCCCACCCCCCCACCCCCTATGATTTATTTTTCATCTTTTATTGAACTACAAAATGCAGATTTAATTTTTTTGAAAAAAAAAGTTTTTCATGCAACCGATGTTTGGAATTTCTGATATTATTTTGAAACACACAATGCAGATTTTCAAAAAAAAATAAAATTCATACGGAGCTAGTGTAGCAGTGGTACCTAAATATACAGTAAAGACCATTAACCGAAAGAGAGGGGTTATAGAATTGCTGTGTTGCCATTTTGGCCTATGTAGGTCGTGACCCTGATCGCCACGTGTTTGGCGGACTAGGCAGGCCCACCCCTAACAGTTCATCCTGAGGTAGCTCGATGATTTATTGAAAACAGAGTTAGCTCGCGCTAGAGTACAGTCGAGAGTCGAGGCTTCATACATTTTACGAACTAATAAAATCCTAACGACAGATCTTCGGCGGCTGCTCATCGTAGTTGAGGTAGAACTTTACGGCGGAGACGCGCTCCGCCCACGCCAGCTTGAGGTTGTCCAGCGCGGCTTCATAGCGGCGCTGAGCAGTAGCGTCGCCGCTCGCCGCCGCTCGCCTAGCTTCGTTGAGTGCCGCGTCAGTATCGCGGTACCGCTTGATGTGGGGGAGGATGTGCTCGTCGAGCACATCAAAACCATCGCACTCAGGTCCCCACGCCTTCGAGCGGGCTGGCATGGCGGCAGCGGCCCGAGCGGCCGCGACGTCGGCGGCGGACCCTGACGCCACGACGCGGTTCTCGTTGATGAACGGCTGGACGAGGTCGTGCATGCCGTCCCACCCTCTCCCTTCGAGGCGAGCGCGCTTGCTCGAAGCGGCCGAGTGGCGGCTCTCCTCAGCCTCGCACGGTGGCCCACGGACTCCGCCGCGCCCGCCATTGCCGCTAATGGAAGAGCCGGCCATCGATCTTCCATCACGGGGACGAGATCTTCTTCGAATCTCGACTACTTGAAGCAAGGCTATCTCCAAGGGAAAGCAGCCACACCGCTGTCTTTGCTGCAGTGTTGGTTCGATTTGTAGACTTCACTCTGTGTCAGACATCCTACTGTATTCTTAATTTATCTAGCATCCTCTCTCTCCTCAAAGCCATTTGTTTCTCTCTGCCATGTGGGCCATATGTGCATGCATGCATTGCTCCGGAGTCCGGACAGATTGCTTGAATGAATCGAACCAACTTGTTGCATCGCCAGGGCCGGCTCTAACTTGTTAGGGGCCCTGGGCGAACTCTATAAATGGACCCCTAATTCATAGGCCTCTAGCCATTTTTTCCATGTCTTTTATGTGTTACCTCTGGCGTGTATATATTTCTGTACGCCACCAGTAACAATCGAGGCTGTTTAGACAAAATATACTAGTGGCGTGCACGATTTTATGTACGCCACTAGTATATAGTCCCAGTTATGGGCCCCAAATTTGGCGGGGCCCCGGGCCGTCGCCCCTCTTGCCTTGGGCCAGAGCCGGCCCTGTGCATCGCGTCTCTGGTCTGAACGCGGCATCGATGCCCTTGCTTGAATGAATCTCGCGACCAGCCACAACGTGGTACCGATTCAAAGGAAACTAGATTCCCTGGCGCGGCTTGCCGCGCGCCACCCGCCGTTGACACTATTTTTCAATTTGCAAAACATTATGATAAACATTCTTAATATGACACAATGCAATAATTATTATAAATAGAAGTGGCATTATAGGTTTAGAGCAAAGCACAATGCTCTTACATATAGAGTCTACATCAAGAAGTCTACGATCATCACATATATCATTAAACTTAGATAGCGGGAGTGCCAACATATAATACATAGTTCGATAAGCACACGCTAATATATATACATTACTGTCATAGATGGAGCAGCACCATCATGACCATAGAGCACGGACAATCGCTGTCATAGATCATCTTATCATCAAGGCAGCTCTACATGTTGCATGGTGGTGAGAGACTTGAATAGAAACCTTTATTCCACCCGAAAAACAATGTCATTATCCTACAACATATATAAACATGCAAATCAGTTTTTTTGTGTAACATCTCTGAATGAACTGTGAACGTGTACCAGATGGTAGGTAACTTCAGAGTTTGAAATCAACATGTTGTAACATCAGAATTATAGAGAAATACGAAATCAATAATAAGCAAAGATATGACACGATAGACATAAAGAAGACTAAGTAGTTGTGAGTATGAATAACAATCACCAATACACACCGTCACAATATTGCACAAATAGATTCTACTAACAAACTGAGCTGGGTAAACTTGCAGGTAAAATAACAGCAGAGTATCAATGATGCGCATAAGTAAAAATACACATCCAGTGCGTTCTACAAAATAAATATATAAATAAAATAAATCAACAACTACTATTTCTTATGCCTACATATGAAATACTAATAAACCTTTATCAAGTCAGTAAGATAACCAAGAGCCTAAAGAGGAATACAGAAGTAGAATCATTAATATTAACATAATCTAGCTAAGATAGAACAAACTAACCAAGTTAGTAAACATCTTCTGTTGGACTAATGGAAGCTGAAATGGGCGCCCGCTATTATGTGGTTATGGAAAATTACAAACTATAGGATAGCTAACAGCCTCAAGCTATTAAGAACAAAATTCTACTATTGTTAATGGAAAAATATTGTCCGAAGAAAAATCAATGAACTGAATGCTCAGGTTATTAGCACACTATCGATTCTTAGCAACTGATTTTGGATGGCCAAAAGCTTTTGCCTGCTGAGGAAAACATGAATGGCAGGCAACAACATCTTAGTCATGCAACTATTTTAAGGGGAAATTAATCATACTTCATAGGTATAACACATAGATATAAATGGCGCAAATTTAAGAAATACAACTCGACCAAACATGCAGGAGGGCAACAAAATCCATGCCAAATGGCAACAACTCTATAATGGGATTAAAAAATCAACCATCTCCCACGCCAATCATATAAGGAAACTTGTACGCGCTAAATAGACCATGAAGCAACAAATGTGACCTCTTTGTTTAAGTAAAATGCATCTAACTATCAAGAAATTCAGTAAAGTATATTAACCATTTATATGTACATAAAGGAACAAAAATTCTTAATCTTCTAACGCCATGTTGCACAGAAGCTATTTAGAAAACCAGTTATTTAGAAAACCAGCATACAGTGGAAATGGTTTTTCAAAATTGTGTACAATAAAAAAACAATATGCACTGATTGGTCGTTCTTTCACCCACAACATAAGTTCAACAAAGTCAATAAATTGTGAAGAACACTAATAAGATTGCATATATACTGTTTAAAGGAATAGACCAAAAATAATTTGTTTAATTAGTATTGGCAGGTTATAATAGGAAGACATAGAAATCAAGGATTAAGTGTCGCTCGACAAGTCAAGATAAGTCGTGCGACCTGTCTACTTGTCGGTACTTGTGTTCCAAGCAAAAACCTCGACTAGTCGCGACAAGTTGTGACTAGTCACGACTAGTCGTGCGACTTGTGTACTTGTCGGTACCCCAGCGACAAGTTGTGACTCATCGACTCGTAATCCTTGATAGAAATGCAGAAAACCAAAGGTGCCCAGTTTCAGTCATGAGGGAAAAATACCCAGCGGTGATTTTCCTAAACTATGCTTACTTTACAATGTATAGAACAAACTTTATCCTCAGATTTCCTATCTGCCATTTCATTGCCGCTCCAAGAATCTTTAATACTTAGGTAAACGGCAAATGATTTCCTGCAAAAGGTGCCCAGTTTCAGTCATGAGATATAAAATAACGAACATATCACCTGATGGGCTTGCATCATCTAAAGATAAAAATAAGGAACCATAACAGTACCCTCGCATGCAAGAATTTACTACGGTGCCTTATTCAAAATAAACCAAAACAAAAGTGCCGCACAGCAGCGGAACTCAATTTAGTTGCAGTGAAAATCAAAATGTGAGACCTGATGTGTATCAGTTTCTTACTTTTTAGCTGCAGCAGCAAATAACACGCTCTTCCTAGGACCAGAGAAAAACTGAAAGCTTAACCGGAAACTACCAGATTCTACAAGCCTCTTGTGCTATCTCCCAAAGAATATAGCTATAAATACCTGAGTGAAATCAAGAACTACATCTCGTTCAAGGCACTCTTTCCAGTTGTACTCATATTAATAATAAGATCCTAGCCTCAAATATCAGTGAAAATATAATGTTTTGATGAGGAATAATCATCTTGTAAAAATATTTGAATGTATAAACCTTAAGACCATACTGAATTCGGAAAAATGACCTTGCTGCACTAATTTTATAGAGCTAATTCAAAATTAAATTGATAGATACCACATTTGTCCAAATTTGACAATGACACAGTTTTATGCTTCTAGAGACAACATATCTATCAACATAAACACAAGGAAGTTCAATACATGTGTTTGACTATGTACTAAACAGGGGCCAGTAGCAAAACATAAGGAAAAATTTAGCCAAAAAAGAAGCAAAAGCTTTTCCTCCCTTGATGCAACGCTGAGACATATAGCGGCAAACATTGGGATAATCCCATGTTTCAGCAGACAACAACATAGCAAGAGTACAATACAGAAAAACTTCACAAACAATACAACCTATTTGCAACTTTCAATCTCGATATGAGAACCAACTATAAAAACATCAGCTTTGGAAATGTCCGAGCATCTAAGGCTCATTTTTCCCAACTATTTTTTCCATGTCCTTCAGAAACAGAATTATATGACCATGCTATATTTCTTCCGAAAAAAAAACTGTGGAACACACAGTTAATAAGAAAAGAAACTTTTGGCACTGAAGCATATCATGGTTGGAATTAACGCATAGATGAACAGACCAGAATAATCACACCAAATGGGCGTTTGGATCTATTTTCCGATCCTAGATTGTCAAGGCATAAAGAACCAACTGAAATAAACATTCAAAAACACTCAAAATTAAGTAAGTAAACTGCATTGTTGCGAGAAATGATAAATATATCCTATAAGAGAAAAGAACTATATATCCCTGATGATACAGACGCGACGTACCTAAAATAGAAACCCTTAAGCAACTGAGTTTACTGAAAAAACACATAAATTAAATTGCACTGATATTTTAGTGATAAGTGAGCTAAGCGCGCATACAATTTGTGGACATGGTAGTCTCCCAAGTCCCATGACAAATATTGTTACTATGGTTCATGTGTAATCCAAACGTGTGCATCACAGAAGCATATCTCTTTAAGAACCTACAAATGGAGATGCCGAATATAGAGAGCAAATCCAAATGTGTATAGAAGCAAAAAAAAAGACCAATTGCAAACAAACCTGCTATCGTTCATTTAATAAAATTACAAAATAGAGGGAAATATTGAATATCGACATACACCTTGTAAGCACATATAAAATAGCATCTAAATAAACACAAATGGGATTTGTGGAGATTAAATATAAATATATTAAGACGTGAGTGAGGTGTAAGCATGAGGAACAGAGGAGCGTTGCTACCTCCAAGAGATCCAAGTGTGGCAAGGTCTCGGGTGGAGCCAGAGCTATGCAGAGACAGCAAGGTCCAGAAAATGTCCTACCTCATTCAGCTTCAAATTAATAATTAATTGCGTAACACATTGATTTATTCAAATTGACAGAAAAAGTCAACTAAGCAAACCTGAAATCCAATTGCAAAACCCGAAGTTATTTGAATACAATATGCCCTATTCAAATGTGCAATATTCGGCAAGATTAACATTAAACCCATCTTAATAAAAAAGTGATGGATTCATAGAAGTTGGAATGTCTAACATTCAATTGTGCTTCTTTTTATTAGCCATAAAACACATTTGCACATTTTGTAACCGAAGGAGTAGAAATCATATATTAGATATACTAAAAATTAAAAGCAAGATCATCAATTTACATACAATTAATTTTGCTTCTTTTATTAGCCATCAGACACACTTGCACATTTTTGTAGCTGTAATGAGTACAAAACATAATATATGTACCAAAAATTAAATGCAAGATCATCAAATTACAAAACAGGGAGCTCGTGTTGATACATATTGCACATTATTGATACCAATACAACAGATGTTCCATCTTGACACATTATAAGAAATACCGAAATGCAGCACTTGAACAACGACAATTGGGATGCAAAGAGTTTACCTTGATTTGCAAAAGTGATGCACAGAACATAAATCTGGATGAGGGAGAGATGGTCTTTGGCATAGAGATAAAGAAATTAGGCATTCAATAATTTATCACCAAAATTGTTCAGTCATCCACTCTCTGGTAAGCTGATATGGAAAAAAACACAACGCCAATGAATATTTAAATAGGTGCAGTGTAAAAGGCAACCAAATCACGCTTCGCATCAGCATAACAAAGATTTATTTAGTACGTGATGAATCTGTAATTAATTAAAATAATGAAATATATGATGGTATAGCTGCAGGTAATTTTTATCGTTTAAAAACAAAGATCTCCAACTTGCACTGTGGTTCAAAAACATTAAGGGCCAACTTATACCTGCCCAAAGAGCAAGATTTTATCCGAATCTTCTACTTCCAATGCTATACTGATTCGAGTAGGAAGCTCTGGGAATAGACTTCATCTAAACTGACCTAAATCATGCTTCTACAGATGCGATAGATGAGTTTTATTTCCATAACTGCGAACAGATACATGGCTATTCATGAACCTGCACGAATCAGATATAGTAAGTACCTATAAATATTTGAACCAAATGGTATTTAAGTGCAATATACCTATCGAAGCTAATTCTGCATTAAGAAATATGAAAAGGGGCAAAATAAAGCCTATAGCTCCCATACAGGAAAGAGAACGAAGAACAAAATAGAGGAAATCCTAGTGAAAAAATCCTAGTGAAATAGCACCATCTATTCATTATCCAAAAGGGGAAACAACGATTCAGCGCCAACCAGGAAGTCTGCATGCATATCTTTCAAACAAATTTCAAGCTGCAGCTAGCTCTAGCAATAATATGCTTACCAGATTCTTCGAACGCCAGATGTTTGAAACCTTCCACAAGCTTAGGAATATCAAAGGCAAGGATGCAATGAACAACAGCACATACAATAGGAGAAACAGAACTTTCCGTTTCCCTGATTCAGTAGCAGCATACGACCAATCTGTGTCACAAAGAAATGACATAGAATGAGCTAGTGCTGATCTTGCAATTGCCTGCTGCCGGTACAGAAGAACAGAGGAAGAGAGAGAACAAACAATTTCTGTAGGTCGCTCGTCCGGAGACTAACTGGCTAGCAGCCTCATCTAGCTCTGTGGCGGCCTGTGCGTCGACCTCATCGTGTAGCGCAGCGCGCCGCCTCCTGTCCTGTCAGATGTCAAGGAGAGGAGAAGGGTTAGGGAAGAGGACGAGGGGAAAGTGGAACCTGGACGGAGAGCAAGGGATTCGCGGCGGAGACAGGGCTGTGGGATGCAATCGAGTTCACCTTAGGCGGCAACTCGACGGCTCTGCGCCAGAAGCGGTGAGCAGCGGAGGAGAGCGACGTGCAGGACGGACAGAGAACCACCAGTTGCTCCTCTCGACGATGGCGCGCGGTGGCAGCGCGAGCGGCTCTCTGCTGCTCCTACCGGACACCAGCCGCTCCTCCCGATGACGACACATCGCGCGGCGGCGGACGGTGCTGCTCCTGCCGGCCATCAGTCGCTCCTTCGGGGGTGGGAGAGGAGAAGGCGCGGGAAAGGGAGGTGGGCGTGAGGGCGAGGCGGCTGGCGGCTGGGAGCTAGGGTTTTCACCGGTGGACGACATTTATACTACGCGATGAAACAAACGAACGGCTGAGATTCGCTGTGAGGAGCCGATCGGACGACCAAAAATCGTTGAGCCCTGAGGAGCCTCCTTGGGGTCTCGGCAATTACATCTTTAGATTGTGGCAGTGATAGGAATCGCTTCGGTTTGCATGCAGTGTATGAATCGCTTTGCGTACTGTACATGGGACCCAGCTGCTATAAAGAAATAGTCTTATTTATGCATGCCGATTTGTGTCTATGCATGCAGTTTGGAGTGTGGTTGGCTGGTTGCCGTGACCGTGTCAGTAAAAGAATTCTCTATTTAATAGCTTTGAGCTGCTTTGAACCGAACCAAGTATATGCGTCGCTTCTTTTCTCTGCCAAGCTAGAACCGATGCCCACAACGAAGCTAATTTTTTTTAATAATACATTTTTTTACATAAATTTGATAAATATTACGCATTTCGCATAAATTACACAAATAATACGGCATCGGCCCAAGCTAAGCCGACAGGCACTAATCGGCCCAGGCCTGGCCGATTAGTACTTGTCGGCCCAGGCCTGGCCGATAAGCTACTTGTCGGCCCAGGCCTGGCCGATAAGTGCCCACTAGGCTAGCCCAGCCGTATCCTGATTAGTAGCTTATCGGCCAGGCCTGGGCCGATTAGTACTAATCGGCCATGTCTGGACCGACAGGTACTAATCGGCCCAACTTGGGCCGAGGCCGTATTATTTCTGAAATTTTGTGATTTTGCGTAATATTTTTCGAATTTAATTAAACAAACGTATTATTAAAAAAAAAATAGCCACAACGAATGGAACCGGTTCTAAGGACCCTTTGAATCGCTTTTTTCACATGTTGTGGCTGGTCGAAGTATTCTGGTAGGAAGGGAGTACTACCACTTATGCACGCCAGATCAGCCGACGTACAGGCCAGAGATACAACGTACAGGGATGTCGTATCAATACCAGCCAGTGAAAATGGTTTGGTTATATCGATGGCAAATACTAGTTGCAGTGAATACAAATACTGTTGCTTGGCTACGATGCAGTCAACAAAAGATTGTGAATCGATTCTCTGTTGTGACACAAACAAGAGTTAATTGCGCTGGAGGTCACACATCTCGTCACGTACGTGCACATTGGTCACACATCTGGAAAACGGGATTTTTTAGTCACACATCTCGACTTTGCGTGCACATTGGTCACAAACGGGAAGTGTCATCCCGTTTTGGATGGTAAATTTTTAGAAAACCCCCTGAGTAATATTAGGAGGACCATTTTGTAAAATTAAAAAAAATAGGAGGACCATTTTGTAAAATTAGAAGGACCATTTTGTAAAATTAGGAGGACCATTTTGTAAAATTAATATTTCTCCAGGGGGTTTTCTGAAAATTTACCATCCAAAACGGGATGACACTTCCCGTTTGTGACCAATGTGCACGCAAAGTCGAGATGTGTGACCAAAAAATCCCGTTTTCCAGATGTGTGACCAATGTGCACGTACGTGACGAGATGTGTGACCTCCGGCGCAATTAACTCCACAAGGAACCAATGCTCCGCAGTGTAGTGAATCATTTGAATCCAGCGTACTGTACTACGTTGTGGCTAGTACCAAAATAGTACTCCTACGTTTTCTTTTGGGGCGAAATACCAAAAAAAAAACTGCTACTACCAAAGTAGTAGTAGGTTGTTTTCTTCAGATGTTGATTAGTCAGAAGGCTAGTCCCTAGCACAACGTGTTTTCCATAATCTCTCAGGTGTGCCCGTCTCTTCTTTCCCCTGCTACAGTAAAGGGCGAAAGCGGAGGCGATTCCCGTCGATTGAAAGTGCATGGTTGCCCCTATGTGTGGTTTTGGTAATTAATGACACTCCTTATGGACTAATGTTTACATTGAGATATTCTTATAGATCTTGTCCATTGGAGTTCATGTGTTGGACTCTTGAAGATGGCATGATGACCAATGCTCTATTTAAGGGTTTATATGAAGAATGGTCATGTGTAGAAGATGAAGTGCAAAGGAGACATGAAGACGGAGCTTAGCGAGTCTTTCCCATAATGGAGTATGGGGGAGCATTTGGAGAAGTCTTCATCAAGCATGTGCTAGCAAGCACAATCAAGAAAGGTGTTCCAACTTGAGAGAGTCAAGATCGTCATCATCGAGCTCAAGTGGAATGCGCAAGGCAAAGAAGATGAAGTGCAAAGGAGACATGAAGACGGAGCTTAGCGAGGCTTTCCCATAATGGAGTATGGGGGAGCATTTGGAGAAGTCTTCATCAAGCATGTGCTATCAAGCACAATCAAGAAAGGTGTTCCAACTTGAGAGAGTCAAGATCGTCATCATCGAGCTCAAGTGGAATGCGCAAGGCAAAGGTATGATCTTGATAGGTTTTCTATTTTATCAGTCTCTTGTTGTTAGTGGGAGACCGGGTTTTAGGATAGACGGCGTACTATCAAGAGGGGCTCTCAAGTGAGTAACTTGATCGCATCTTTGTGGAGAGCTCAAACCTTTGCATACTTGGCATATCATCTTTCTTGGTTCTTATTTGGCTTTTCTCCTTGTTGGGTTTTGGTGCTTGTCGTGATCTTCATGACAAGCCCAAGTTCTTCGAAAACGAATTTCATTTGGAGAACTTGTTGCGTTTTCGTGTTGGAAATATTACCGGTCCACCTTCGAGTTAGGGTCCACACCTTCCCATGTGTGGTATCCCCTCTATATTTGTGACCCTTAATATTTCCACCTTTTGTGTGATAACACTCGTCGTTACCTTTCCAATGCAATTGGATTCACCTGATTTGGAGTTCATACGAGAAAGTTATTGCATTTCAGGCTTTGCAGTTTCACTGCTTTCAGGCCGGAGTCTCCGGTCTTCTGGACCTGAGTCTCCGGTCCTTGGTTTTCCTCGAGAGTGTTTTTTTGTTCAGCCCCTGGTGGGGGCCGGAGTTTCCGGCCCAATAGGCCGGAGTTTCTGCGTGAGCTTCTCTCGTCTGTTTGTTGTTCACCTCCTGGTGGGGGCCGGAGTTTCCGCCCCAGGCCGGAGTATCCGGTCACTTGGATCGGAAACTCCGGTGTGTTTCTGGCTGCAACGGCTACTTTTCTGGGAGGGGTATAAATACCCCTCCACCTTCCTCCTGCCACAGAGCTGAGCCCAGCAACCTTTGCTTTCTCTCTCCTCCATTGTTGCAAGCTCATTTCCTTGATATCTCCCAATCCCTCCAACCATACTCTTTGATCTTTGGAGGATTGAAGGAGAAGATCTAGATCTACATTTCCACCAATCAATATCTCCTCTAAGTGAGGGGAACCTAGTGGATCTAGTTCTTGGAGTTCTTGAGTGGTTCTCCTCTTTGTTCTTCCTCTCTTATTCCCCCATAAGCATTTGTTGCTTTGTTGGAATTTGAGAGTGGAGGACTTGAGCACTTGTGCTCTTGCCTTTTGCATTTGGTGCATCGGTGTGCTCTCCACGAGGATTCGTGGAAGTTGAAATCTTGTGAACTTGTTACTCTTGGGTCTTCGGGCCCTAGACGCCTTTGTGGTGGTTGGACCCTTGTGTGGTCACTTGAAGCCGTTCGGGAGCCCCCAATCCCTTTGTGGGTTGTGCCTCAGATTGTTGTTGAAGCCGTTCGGGAGCCCCCAATCCCTTTGTGGGTTGTGCCTCGGATTGTTGTTGAAAGGCTCCGGATTCCGCCTCGAAGGAATACCGATAGTGGAAGGTGAACCAAACCTTTGTGGTGCGGTTCATCGGAGAAGAGGGTGAAACCTTTGTGGTTGTGGAACCGTTGTGTCGGTTCACACCTCTCCAACGAGACGTACTCCCTTTCAAGGAGGAACTCGGGAATACTTCCTCGTCTCCGCGTGCTTCGGTTATTTCTATACCCGAGCTCTTTACTTATGCACTTTACATTGTGATAGCCTTCGTGTTTGAAGTATTCTATTGCTATCATCTTGTTGCTTGTCTTGCTTAGCATAAGTTGTTGGTGCACATAGGTGAACCTAGTTTATTTAGGTTGTTGGCTTGTTAATTTAAACACCTAGTTTTATTCCGCAATTAGCAAGCCTAAACCGGAAAAGTTTTAATCGCCTATTCACCCCCCTCTAGGCGACATCATTGTCCTTTCAATCCCGGGGTTCCCTCCCCCTCCGCCGGCCGCTCTGGCGGCGGGAGGGTGGGGGAACCCTGGATCTGGTGGTTGCTGTACATAGGGTGGTGGTTAGGTGCTCCGGCCGTTGGTGTTGAGGAGGGCGCGGCGGTGCTGGAGGTGGTGGTTTGGTGCTGCGGTTCCTGTCCTTCTCCGCCTCCGGCGAGGAGCTGCAGCAAGTTTTGTCTCGCGGATCCTTGGATCTGTCGAGTTGGTGTGTCCCTCTCGCGCTCGTCGTGGCGGCGCCGGCGAGTGCTGCTCTTGGGGTTCCCGTCCTCCGTCCCTGCTGCCGCGGCGTCGTCGTCTTCTCCTGCGGCGACGTGGGATCGTGAGGTAAGTTCTGGAGACTTGGTGGATGCGGATGGCTGCTCTGCCGTTCTCTGCTCTCCGGCCGGCCGTGGTGGCGAGGGGAGGTGTGGGTTGCTGGAGTTGCTGGTTACTGCTGCTGGGTTGCGAGGTTTGCTGGTGAGGGCTCTGGCCATTTCCTCGGAGGTGGTTTGCCGTTGGGCCCAGAGCCGGTGCAGAAGAAGCTCGGGGTGCGTCCCCGGCCGATTTCCTTTCATCGACTTCAGATCCAGTTCCTCGGTGCTGGTGGATATTGCGGCTCGTCAACGCCTTTGGGCTAGGAGCTCTTCTTGTTCCGATGTGCGACTCTGCAGGCGTCGGCTTCGTCGGGAGGTCTGCCTGTTTTCTGGTCGCGAGGAAGACGAAGAACTTGGCTGGTTTTCTTCTTTCATGCGTGTTCTTCGTGTTGGTGTGTGGCAGCAGTGCTGGGTTTCGTATCCTCTGTGTTCTTTGCTTGTATTTGATCTTGTAATGTTCTCCTTTCTGTTTTAATACAAGTATGTTAATTAAAAAAAAAGGCTAGTCCCTCACTCTACCGTAATTACGCCGATTTACTTTTAATTTTTGCACAGAACATACGTCGGTCCCACATGTCAATCACTCAAAGCGGGCTAGTATGGAACTATGGATGGATGAGAAGGAGGCAGTGTTGAAGACGATGGAGTGGCAAGAGAGAAAATTACTTACTACTCCGTACCTCGTTACATTTTACTACCGCGCGTGTAGTCCTTTCACTATCTGCGGCAATGCCATTGCGTATCGAAATGATCTGACATGAGTAGATTACAGCTGTGTACTAGCTATCCTAGGCTCCTAGCAGCACGCCATTGAGCTGTAATGTCATGTCAGTTGACCAGATGGACATATAGACAACCCCACATTTTTTTTTGAACAAACATAGGCGCCGGGGCGCCAATTTTCATTCCCAGGTCAACTGCACGAGGCAGCGAGGATAACAAAGTCCTGTACATGATGTAAAATTGATAGCAGAGGACATTGACCTAGAGAATGAGAGGGGTTGTTACATCTGAGAGTAGGTTCTAGGTTAGGCCTAGACACCTGTGTTGCACAACAATGAGCCTCCTTGTTATGATTCCTAGAGATATGAAAGACCTGACTCTGATTGCTTTGAGTTGCATTGAAGAACTTCGCCAGGTCCATTCTCGCGTTCCAATGGAGAAGCGGATGGTCAATGCTTCTTGCTGCTGCTGTTTTTGCAAGAACCTGATTGTCAGTCACGAATATGGGGTTTTCCACCTGCAACAAATTGGCAAGAGTCGCTGCTAGGAGCAATGCTTTAGTTTCTGCAAGGAAAACTGAAGGTTGATGCTGCACAGTAGCTTGGATCCTGTAATTGGCCTTCCCGTTTGGAGAAAAATCCTGGATGAAAACTCCCACCTTTGTAGTTCCTCCCTGTGATGGTTCAGCATCCTGTGTGTTGGCGTTTTTCCATGAAGCATCTACAAAAAACACCACACCCTGCAAAAAGAATTCACTGTGTAGAGTATAGCCCTGAGAAGGCAACACGTGGGAAGAGGTTTGGTCATGCTGTAGCTCCAGATTGTTGTCCTGCTTAGTAGGAGAGAGAGCAATTTCAAGATTATGCAAGAGAGCCTGAGCATTAATAAAGATTTGGTGAGGTTCTCCTTTTTTTCTTTGAAAAAGTATATCGTTTCTAGATTTCCAAATGCACCACATAAATGTTAGAATATTTGGCAAGGTGGCGTAGGGGTGATTAGAGGAGACCAAGGCTAAAATGATATCAGTAAGATTAGAGCAGCTAGCTACAATGATTTCTATGCGAATATACCAGGGGGCAATGAACCAAGCTGATTTCACAAAGGGGCAAGTGAAGAATAAATGAATTTCATCCTCCTGCATTCCACACCTGCAACATAATTTATCGATGTGTTTAGAGAAGCGACCTGCTCTTGCTCCCGTTGGAAGCGCCTTTCTCAGAAAACGCCACGCAAAGGTTTGAATCCTTGGAATTATGTCTTTAGATTTCCACACCTGCTTCAATAGGTGCACTGTTTGTAAAGCAGGTGGTCTTGGGCGCTCTTCCTGCTTCTCTTCAAATAAAACCTGCAAGCAAGCATAATATGCCGATTTTGCATTGCATTTACCATTTTGGGTTAGGTTCCAGCAAAGGAGGTCTTGATGGTCAGAGTTGATAATAGGAGTTCTTTTAATAGCAAGCGCTGTTGTAGGAGAGAACATAGTATCGATAAACTCTTCATTCCATTTCTTTTGACCGGGGAGCCAGAGGTCTTTCACCATTGCTGGATAAATAAAACCTGAATTCTGAATGGTCAATTCATCATAAATAGTTTGCCAGGAGGGGTACCACGGTGTATTCCAAATAGAAATTTCTCCTTTTGTTAGTTGGTACGAAGTATGGAATTTTAGGATAGGTAAAACCTTCAGGATGGATGACCAGAAAGCAGATTTCGGGACATTAGCATTCGGTCGCCAGATCGAGGAGTTATGAAAATATTTAGCCTTAAGAACCAGATGGAGATGGTCATCCGGATTGTGAGCTATGCGCCAGGCAGCAGTAAGGATCAGGCCCTGATTCACAGCTTGTAAATTCCTAATACCTAGGCCTCCTTCTTTTTTTGGGGTGCAAAGATCTTTCCAGGCTCTTAAGCAGAGGCTTTTCGAAGAAGGGTCTTCTCTAATTCCAGTCCACCAAAAGGTTCTGATGATCGCAGTGAGTTTAGCAATAAATTTTCTGGGGAAGAGAATATTTGACATGTAATAAACCGGAATAGAGGAGAAGACAGATTTAATTAGCTCCAATCGCGCAACATGCGAAAGCTTATCCGCTTTGTAGGTGCTAAGTTTAGATTTGAATTTATCAAAGATAAAGTTGTAAGCACTGGTTCTATTTTTTGCTGGTAGAATAAGAGGGTGGCCAAGATGAATAAAGGAGGCATCCATGTCTTGTACAGGGAAGATAGCTTTGATTAGATTTATATCTGTAGGATGGACATGCTTACTAAAGATAATCCCTGATTTTGACCAGTTTGGGGTTTGACCAGAAATAGAACAAAAGGAGTCAAGAATATGTTTCATTGCAAGGGCTTCTTGAGAAGAGGCTTTGCCACAAATAAGAAGGTCGTCAGCAAATAGAAACGAGTGGATATGAGGGCAATTTGGGCCAAGAGTTACTCCTTCGAGAAAATTGCTGGTCATGGCCTCTTGGAGGGCTAGCGACAATTCATTGATTGAGAAGACAAAAAGGTACGGAGAGAGAGGACAACCTTGTCTTATACCTCTGTGACTTCTGAAACTCGCAAACGGCTGGCCATTAATAACAACCGAGAAGGTGGGCGAGGAAATGCATGTGTGGATTAAATTAATGAAATGACCATGCAGCCCTTTACGTGCGAGGGCCGCGACAATGAAGTTCCATTCCATACGGTCAAAAGCTTTAGCAAGATCAATTTTAAGCATAAAAGCTCGTTGGTTCCAGGATGTAAGAGCAAATGAGTGAGTAATTTCTTGGGCTATGATGATATTATTGCTAATACACCTACCTTCTATGAAAGCTTGTTGCGCTGGATCAATATAGTCCGGAAGGTGAGGTTTTAGTCTGTTAGCCAGGGACTTAGCTATGAGTATGTAAACTACATTGCAAAGGCTAATAGGTCTGTAGTCTGCTGGAATAAGAGGAACTAATTTTTTTGGTATCAGTACAATATGGGTATCATTAATGTGTTTAGGCATTATACCTGTGACAAAGAAAGAGTGCACCAGATTTGCCACATCATCTCCAATCCAGCTCCAAGTAGCAATGTAGAATTCCACATTGAAACCATCCGGTCCTGGCGAAGCATTCCTCTTCATGTCCTGTAGAGTGTCCCATAGTTCTTTTTTGTCAGGGATGGTGTAAGTGTAGTCTGATATAGCTTCTGGCATATGTGTATGGATGAATGGCCTGCCAACATTCTCATTAGTTGAAGCAAAAATGTGCCTGAAGTAATTCACAAAGGTATTGCTTATTTGTTTTGGCATATGCTGGATTATATCATTCTCATCTTTAATGGATACTATCATATTCCTCCTTCTCCTTTTGAGAATGGCCCTGTGAAAATAGGTCGTGTTCCTGTCGCCATCCTTGACCCAGTTTTTCTTCGCTCTCTGCATATAAGATTCAGTTAGCTTTGTTAAGTTCTGTTCGTACCTTGTGACTAGAAAAGACTCGAGCTTGTGGTCTTGTTCAGGGACTGGTTTTTGCTGGATTTGCAATATTTGGTCTTCTAATTCCTTGATTTCTTGCTGCAAAGGTTTCTTCTTCCTGCACCAACATCTGAGGGCTTTTGCCAAATGGTTAGTTCTCTGATTAAAGGACTTGTTGGATGTTTTTAACCAGTTTTCTTTTGCATAAGCATTAAAATCCTTTTCTTTTATCCACCAATTCTCAAATTTAAAGGTACGCTTAGTTCTTAGCACAGTGCCATCCGTGGAGAGCAAAATAGGAGCATGGTCACTTACTGAGTGCATTAGAGGTAGATTATAGACATTGGAAATAGGGAACTGAGCACACCAATTTGCATTAACAAGACAGCGGTCTAGTCTTTCAAAAATAGGTTTAGAAGAGAAGCGCTTATTAGTCCAAGTGTAAGCCGGACCGCTGTATCCAAGATCAAATAAACCACAAGATTTAACCAAAGATTGAAAAGCATTCATGCGAGCACGACAACCCCACATTAGGTCGGTGGATTTGGGCGGCAAACTACCAGTTCAAACTTCTCGTGTTTTCGGTGCACTTCCATCCGAAACATATGTGAGCTAGAGAAGGCTCTGTAATCAGTCCCTGTGTACACCCTCTTCAAATGCCGACTCCTCAAGCCTCGGCTTCACGACTCAACCTAGGAGGGGCGTGCCCTAAAAGCTCGCCAATGTCGGTCTGCCCACGGTGTGCGGTGAAGCAGGCGGCTCTGTGTCTCGTTGTGGCTCGACTCCTGACGCCCTTCGATTTGGGAGTGGGAGGCGAGGAGGAAGGGGGCTCACATGCAATGGCGGCGGCCCAGGTATCGGCGATGACCCAGGCAGCTGCAGCGAAGTGGGGTGGTCGGGGCAGATGCATGCGCCGCGGGCGACCTGTGGCGGGCGCCCAGGAGGAAGCTGCCGTCGCGAAAACGCCCCGCCGTCCATGGCTTTGCGTTCGTCGACGAGCTTACCGCCTGTGGCCATGGCGCTGCCGGGGGGACGTCGGTGGCGGCAGCAACATACGGCAGTCCCAGCTCGGACTTGTGCCACAAGTGCGACCGATCACTTGACGGTGTCGGCGTCCATGGGGATGCCAATGGGTATCCACTGCGAAACACAGATTTGGGAGGTTCGAGCGGGGCCGAGTACCAAACTACCCTCTTCGGAGCCCAGGGCTTGGTACTTCAAATTCCGAATCACGCGGGCGCTCGACCCCGATCAGAGGCTGCCGGAGTTCTAGATCGGAGATATCTTGGCAGCCGCGATGTTGGTCAAGGTCAGGCAGGATGCCACACCCCGCTGATCGCCGAGCAGTCAGATGCCTTTCCGAGGCTTCGTGGCGGCGATACAGGCCAAGGTCAGCTTACATTTGTATTTTCTTTGGTTAAGTGCTCACTTTTGGATTACTTAATTCCATCAAATCAGCATAAAAGAATTAGGTCCTCTTTCATTCAAAGGACTTTCGTAGGAATTTTGAGGGTTGATTATTTTCGTAATTTTTTTTCTTTGTACACAAAAGTTGGTATATATAAATCGAGCAAATATTTTGAGCGACTAATTCTTAATCCACCGAGAACTTAATATCAAACACGTGCCGTAATTGTTTTGACAGCAAACATGTGTCGGCATTGGAACCATAGAATAACCTTTTTTTAGCAAATTCTCGGTTTACCGACTCGTCCTATTCTTTTAATCTTTTTTTTAGCAAATTTTCTTTAACAAGTTTGCATCGCGATTCCAGCGGTCCGAGGCTGTCTGCCCCCTTCTGTTTCTCTCGCGCTCCGCCTTCTACTTCTCTCGACCCCCACGAACAACTGAAAATCGCAACCGCAATAAAAATATAGAACCACTAACCCACCACCCCCACTAACCTCCCGCATTCCATATGATAAACACGTAGGCCACCCATCCCCACAATAACATTCGGCAGTTTGTCGAAGATGAAGCGTAAGATTTCTGATCGCTACGGCCAGGGAATGGGATGGGGCAACCTCCACTACGGACCGCTGTCGAACGTCATCGAGCGCGCCGACATCCTCAGCGTCGGTCGTCTGTATCACGGAATGATGGGCATGCGTAGAGGAATTTGGGAATCCAAGCACCCCATGTTTGATTGGCCAAGCCTACTCCACTCTGACCCCGAGAATTGGCCATACGATCGAGAGGAGAGGGTAAGTATAAGTTCAGCCTTTGCTACTTCTTAGGATTTTAGAATCACATTCAATTTTGTTTCCGAGGAATATGCACTCAAACACTCCTTGATTCTACATTCTACGCATTTGAGGATGACTTTTCAATTTAGTGAAATATAATGTGTGAAAAGTATTAGTACTCCCTCCGTACCAAAATATAAGATGTTTTTGATATTTGAATATGGACCAAATACGGATTGAAATGTGTGAGGCCTAGTTTAGCAGCACAGTTTTCTAAAACCGAAGTCTTGGAATACCAAAGTATTGAAACTGCAGGCAAATGAATACTTTGGTTTTGGACAATAACTTCAGTTTAGAGAAAAGAGTTCGGGACTAAAGTTTCCAATACAGCAAATAAAAGAAGTTTTGAACAATGTTTCAGATTTTAAAACTAAAGTATTCACTGCTAACAAACATGTCAAAGTTTTTAGTACTGCACTATTTTTAGAAACCGTGGTATTTATTGAATACTTCAAAAATACTTTGCTGCCAAACTATGCCTGAATCTACACACTAATAAGTGTCTAGCTACATCTGTATAAGAAAAATGCTCAATATCTAAAACATCTTATATTTTGATATGGAGGAAGTAGTTCTTTGCAAGGTGATTTTCCTTCTGTCGAACATCTTGTATGCCTGGAGATTTTTTGAAGAAAATCTATTGCAGGGGATTGAGGTGGCTCTGATGCCACTGGACAAACCGATAGTGCAGACATTTATACATACTCATGACGTTGAAGAACCTGTAAAGAAGCACTGGGTGGGTTCACACGGAGAATGGATCGCATTTGTCCGGGTGGACGAGAAGGCTAGCTGGTCTATCGAAAATATCCGCACCGGATGGTGCCGGCATTTACCCAACAGGTGTCAGCTGGGGCGCCGCCCCCCCCCCCCCCCCCCCCCCCATTCAGTTACTACCACCAGCGTGCTAGCACTGAGCTGTTGAAGATACAAATCCCAGCTAAACCATCCCAACATCACCGTGGAGAATGGGATTACAGTGCCGTAGCGGTGTTTGACAAATTCATCGCTGTGGTAGATAAGCCCACTGACCCGGACTGGATTATCCTGCAAAACAATTATCTTGCACCAGCAAAGTATGTTGATTGCGCTGCCACTCGTTATATAGATGGTCAGATTGAGCGCATATACGCGGTTACAGAACCGCGAGGAGATGTTCTGGTTTGGGAACCGCGTAAGTGGGGTGAGTCCTGTTCATTTAGAAGTGAAGTTTAATTTTAGTTTTTTACTTGCGGCTGCATTGGCAGCAACATTTTTAATGATTGAAAAGCACACACAGGTTTATCGGCAGGCCCGCGTACCATACATGCTCCAGTGATCGAAGAGGCGGCAAACGTCGAAGCTGCTGGCGGTGCCGCTGAAGAGCCGACAAACGTCCAAGCTGGTGATGGTGCAGCTGAAGAGGTTGCATCACGCTGCTGGTACCTGGCAGTAACACAGAACAACGATCTCTTGTGGATTCATACCAGGGGGGCACGAAGCAGCGCAGGTGATCCAATATCTCACATGGGGACAAAGCTGCTATCTTATCCCTCACTACGCTGCTACGTTTTCAAGCGTAATGCCTATCAGGATGAGGACCCTGTAACACCCGAATGGATCAGACAGGAACATCTGGACGGGAAATCACTGTTTGTTGGAATCAACTCTCCTTTCTTCGTCGACGTCCCTGCAACTTCTGAACCTGCTGCTGCTCACAAAGCTCTCCCAGTGTTTAAACCAAACTGTATGTTTGCTACACAAAGGTGCGCCCGGCATCGCCCACAGCCAATTCCAGATTGGAGCCGCATGCATGTCAAAGGGGGGCCTGCCATAGGCTCATCACTGAAGTACGACGAGCCAGAACACTACGAGCAAATGTTCGAGGCACCGATGTGGCTCGTCCAAACCCGGCCACCGATTCCCTGGCGCCTATTTGTCTGATTCTTAGTTTTAGTTAAAGTCTATCGTTAAGCATAGTGTGTGTAAATATCAGCATCCTGATTGAACCGTTTGCTAGTGTGGTTTTTAGGTGCTTGTTCATGAACCTTATTGTATCGCTCTTTCATGTAAAAAAAATCCTTGTATCGCTCTTACTTTTAACTTCATTTCAGCAGCATTTCCCACCCAAGGTATGAGCGTTTCTATGCGCACCTCCTGTAACTCTTCTTTTTTAAAAGAGCAATTTTTTTTCGAGTACTCGACGCAGGCCGAATTGCTTCAGCCCGAGTAGGAGGAAAGAACTACTGGCCCAGGCGATACGCGCTTTAAAAAAAATAAAAAGAAAAGGGGAGGCGATACGCGCTGTACCTTCTCTCCCAGACCCTCTCTCTTCTGTCTTCTCTCTCTCGCGCACCTGAAGGAGATATGCCCTAGTGGCACTTAATAAATAGTTTATTTGTCAAATCTCAATTGTTCATAATATGTTTTATACCATGCTATAACTGTATTAAGCGGAAACATTAATACACGTGTGGTAGATAAACAACCAGGTCCCTAGTAGCCTCTACGTGACTAGTCCATTGTGCAATCGATGATCGAGGTTTCCCGATTATGTGACAACGGTGTCAGTCGAAAATGGAGTCATATCGTTGGTAGAATGATGTGATGGACATACCCAATATTTGTAGGACGTAGTCATTACACCTTTGACCGTGAGATCAACTCTTATCGCTATTCCTGGAAGATGCTTTGACTGCATCAAACGTCATTGCTTATATAGTATGACAAGAACGGTGTCCCTCTCGGGTATCGGAAGGGAGTATGTTGAGATGAGGGATCAAGAGCGGGATTTGCCAATCCGCATAGCAGGATAGATACTCCTGGGCCCACTCGGTGAGATTACGTCAAATAAGCTTGCAAGCATGTGACTAGGTCACGGGGATATATTATCACGGACGAGTAGAAGATAGTGTTGTCGATAACGAGATCAAGCTAGGTATCATGATATCTATGAACGAGTCTCGGACATGCTAAGTATCGCCAGGCAAAAGGTTTAAGACTCGACGTCTAGGTTCGAACGATGAAGTTATTCGTTATCTCACAGGGATTAATTCTGGGTATCCAAGGTCCACGAATTAATCATTAATCGGAGAGCGTGTCTCGATTATGTCTGGCGAGATCTCGAACCGCTAGGGTAACACACTTAAGGGAGGATGACATTTATAATAGATTGGAAATAGAAGAGAAAATAAAAGAGAGCACCGGAAATGTTCCGGGAGAGTTCCGATGGAGATCGGCGAGCGACGAAATAGTTTTCGGAGCTAGAATTAATTAGATAAAATGTATTTAATATTAATTAGTTGAATTAATGATTAAATATATTTTTTATTTAATTAAATTCAAATTTTAAAGGCTGTTTTTCATAAATGGGCCTTAGAGGCCCATTAGGGGAAAAACCCCAAAAAGAAAAAAAGAAAAAAAAGGAAGGGGGAGGGCCAGCCGGCCTAGGTGGGCCAAATGGAGCCCACCTAGGGGCCGGCTGCCTCCTTGGCCGGTTAGGCCATGTCGGGTTTAGTCCCACATGGCTTAGCCAAGGGAGATGGTCTCCCTCCTCCACCTATATATATGGGTGCCCCTTTTGCCTTTTAGAACGCACCAATTTCTCTCTGTCTCCCGTTTAATCGTGACTCCGCAATTGGAGTCGTGTACGGGGTGAGTGTTTCTCCACCATAAGCACACCGCCGTGCTACTGGATTTCCGGTCCAAGTCTTCCGCTGCTCGTCCCTGGATCGGAGCCCGGAGGAAGTCATCTTCACCGTATGTGTGCGACTCCCTGCGAGGCACCACACTTGAGGTGCTAGGAGGTGTTAATCTCCACCACCATGAGGTCGGTATCACCATCGTCATCGTCGTCTTCGTCGCACCAAGATCTTCGCAACCTCGAGGTCGGCTACGTCGTCTACTTCGACAACGCTTGTTGCGGGAGCGTAATCCCCGCTATCGGTCTTCGAGGATACGTATATCGATCTTCTGCGTATTACTATATCTGCATAGTATAGATCCTGGCTAGTTTAAGGTTATTGTTGTTAGGAAATTTTTTATTTTTCTGCCTATGATCCCCTTCAGTGGTATCAGAGCCGATCTATGCGTAGATATAGCTATACCGGTTTTAGAACCCATGTTCTCATGGGGGCATCGTTCTTTTAGAAGCTATCCTCTAGCGTTCACTTGCTATTGCCGGCAACATTGAGTTGATGAAGCGGCCCGGACCGACTTTACGCGTACGCTTACGCGAGACTGGTTTCACAACTGACATACGGCTTGTACCGTATATGTGGCTGGCGGGTGTCTGTCTCTCTCTCTTTAGTTGGCTTTGCATTTTCAATGGAGGGCCCGAAAGGGATACATAAATAGCGACTATTTGATCATTGTTGTGGTCATAGGTTCGTAGGTATGAATCGGTTCTATTTACGAAAGCCCCAAGCTATGTAAAATATGCAAAAGATAAAGTACAAAGCGTCTAACTTTATTTTGCAGGGGCAATATGATATGGTCAAGGTAGGTTTATTAAATTGTTTATGAACTGTGGGCGCGAAGGAGACCATCGGCGCAAGACCATATCATGTCGCATTGCACTTGATGTTATGTTTTTGTTTGCATCTTATATTGTGTATATAGATATATGGTTATATATTAGTTACACGGCGGTAGTAATATAAGATGATCCCACCAAAATACCATTAGTGTTCTCCTTTTGGCGTGCACCACCAAGAAAGTTCTACGTTATGAGGCAGGACGTGACGATCGGGTGTTAGACATATCGTCGTTCGCATACGGTGGGTGTAAGACATGTTTGCACAAGCGTATACGTTGAAGGTTATTATGGCGAGCCTAGCATGTACAGACATGGCCTCGGAACACGGTGACCGAAAGATTAAGCATGAGTCACCGAGTTGTTGTGGTTGATATGTCGATGTCTACCTTTGAAGTTATGTTGCCGGCTCTGACGATGAGGGGTTGCATAATGGATGAGGATCGTGTAATCACTAAAACGATTCGAGTGATATTCGTTTTGAGTGGGAGTTCTGGTAGTTTTATTTTATTAAAACTTGAACCCATATTTTATTATGAACAAAGTCTTTATGTTTTTTGCAAAACCTTTGTAGATATTAACCAATGTAATAGCCATCTTTAAAAATTAGGCGCATTCCTGCGATTGAGAAACTTAAAAGGTTGGGTCTAAACTTCATAGTTTTATACGGTAGCTTGAGGATACTCCTTGTTTAAACCGTTAGCTCTTTGTGATACAATACCCGCTAGGAGATAAACCCGGAGATTCCGCTAGCAAAAGGATAATTTGGATTATCAAGTTTTGTGCGGATAATATCATCATAGTCCAGTGTATGCTATGATCTCTACTATAGAAAATTAACTGTGGGTGTGAGTTGACAGATTGCGAACATATGAGATGGTCGCTAAACTCGAAGTACACTGCAAGTTGGGTTGATAAAGTTTATCAGTACTTTGACTGTTTTCTTCTCAACCAAGATAGAAGAGAACACTCGCATTAAAGGAGCACGTGGCAGTCATACTTGATGACATTGGTCATACTCGATGACATTGGTCATATTTGATGACATTGAGACGCCTCACTCAACTCGATCACTGGATGACAAACAACGTTGCCAGGTGCAAATAGTTTATCATAGACTATATCATACAAGGGGAATCGTTCACCTTAATGAGTTCTTGATTGCATTGAAGAATCTAGTAGATGAAACAGATCGTCGGGAAGTCATCAATGATGATGGTGTGTATATGATATACACGTTATGAATGTTTTTGCCTAAGCAAGTACTCGCAGTAGTGACTAGGTTTGATACTAGTCATGTTTTATGAAAACTAGATTTTCTGCCTGAGTAACTTGGAAGGATGAGGAGACAATGTGTGTTGATGATGGCATGCAATATGATTGTGATGGCCATAGACACTCTCCCTCTGCATCTACCATTTGAATAAATTCTTTTGTGATCGCCTGTAAGTATGATCGTTATAAGTGTGTCTCCGCTAGCGAGACGATTGTTCATACATGTTAGTGACAAAATCGTTGTCCTATATTTATGAAGTAATGATCATACACCGATTTGAATTTAGATGGTAGAAGCTCCCACATTCATAACATTAATGCCAAAGGATACAAACTTAATAAAGACACCATATTCTTGTGGCACTAACGTTTAAGTCATGTCAATGTTATTGTCAATGAAGAAGCTCCATACAGATGGATCTACAAGTCCTTAGATTTGATCTTTTGACACTTGCAAGATAACTAAGACACCGTTTTCGGAAAGCGGGCATATAACTTATTGATAATCATGCATATAGATGTATGTGGATCAATGAAGTAATTAACGTGTAGTGGAAATCTTTATTTCGTTAACTTCACAAATGATTTGAGTAGATATGGATATATCCACTTGATCAAATGTTGGTCTGAAAGGTTTTGATTTGATCAAACAAGTTCGAATGTGAACTAGAAAGATAAACTTAACAAGAAAATCAAATTCCTGCGATACAGATCGAGAAAATAAAGATTTGAGTTATAAGTTTGGCATATCATTGGAAGACTTGTGAGAAGAGTTCCACAAATTACGTCGCATGGAACACCATAGTGTTGTGGTGTGTTTTGACGTCGTTGTAACAGCCCAAAGTTTGAGAACCTAAAAACCTGAGTAAAATTTTCGCTTTTGCATTACATGCATGCATCATGGCCTTATTTGTTGAAGTGCTTAAGTTGAAACCAAGGTTTTGAAACCCAATGACAACAAAGGGAAACCAAAATCAATAATTGTTTTCAAACAACTTAAACTCAAAGGAGTTGTTGGTGACAAAACCAACTTATCTAAACTTCCATATTTGTCAAGGAAGTTCCAAGAGTTCTGAAAATATATTCCTGCAATTGCTATAAATTTCCAAAGGAGCAATATTTTGAAATTAGCAAAAATGCCATAAACGAACCCTATGCACAAATGTTGTCCAAAATATTTTATTTTGCAACCCCAATTTTTGTGGTGCTTCTAGATGTTGTTGGAAGGCCACATGAATTTTCTCAAAATTTTCTAAACAGTTTAAGTGCCTCAATAAAATCAGGAAATGTTGCTAGTTTTAAAATTAAAAGGAAAAAGGACCTAACTGTGATGAACTCAAAACTTCCAGGGGGCTTTTCGTAAAAATGTCATCTCCCTCGTTCTGTAGCGACCAAGGTCGCCGTGCTTCCGCCGGACCACCTCGCCGCACCAGTGCGTCGCCGGGCCCCCCTGCTCTGCCCTCACCTGCGAGGAGCGCCGCGACCCCGAGACCACGTGCTGCTCCCCATTCCCCACACCTGCTTCCTCTCCCTCTGTTTCCCCACTCCATGGCCGACGAGCACCTCGAGCTGGCCATGCTCGTCGCCATTGTGTGAGGAGCTCCCGAGCAAATTGGCGACCACCACCATCTCTGCCGCGTCGCCTGCTTCGACTCTGCAAGAGGAATCGAGCGGGGAAGTCGTGAAGCGACCGTGCTGCCCGAGTCTTCTCCGTCACCGCCGTGGCTCCACCGCCCGATTTGGCGCCGTCGAGCCACCTCCGGCCACGCCGTCGCCTTGCACGAGATCGTGGTGAGCACCCGGCCCTCACCGGTCCCTTCACCCTCCCTCTCGCGCCCTAGTCCGCCGTACCGTGCGTTCCCCAGCACGTCGCCGTCGACGCCCTTCTGCCCGGCCGCGAGGCCGGCAGAACTGGCCTGGAGACCGTTTCTCTCGGGCCACTAACCGGCTTCTGGGCCGGCCCAAACTAGCCGAGAGGCCGGAGCGCTCTGCCACACGCCCGACCTCACAACCGGCCCAACCGGGCCACAGGCCGGCTAAACAGTTTTTTTCTCACGAATGTTTTTTCTTATTTCTTCTCGATAGCGCATGTTTCCCCGCTTCTCCCCCGCGCATTTAGGACATCGACTCCGATGATTCCTACTATTTCATCTCTCCCTCTCAAGTCGAGTAAATAAAATAATTATCGTTGGAACTAAAATAATCAAAAGAAAATATTAAAAAAGAGGAATTATAAAATTAATAACTTTTGATCGGGGCCTCCGAAAAATGTGTTCTTTATATCAAAACGCTCAGAAAAATGTGCATTAATCAGTAGCATCATTTCCATGCATGTTTACATGATCTTTAGCACAGGAAAACATTAAAATCAAGAAGGAGGTTTATTCCTCTCTTGTTGAATAATTATTTCTTCACCCCATGTAATTTGGTAGATCTTGCTATACTAAATTCAATGCACTAAAGATGTCATGCCATCATGTGTTTGCGCATTGCATTTGTTAAAACATGTGTGGTGATTGATTGCTTCCCCGTTGTTATGTTTCGATAGATCAAGCAGCCGGGGTTACTCCACAATACCCCGAGTATCCGTACTACCAGCACTTTGAACAAGGCAAGCGTAATCCCCCTCTGAGCATGTCTTATCCTATTTTCCACAAGTATTTTCTCCACTATAATATTGCATGTGGTTCCAAATGTCAATTTGCTTGGATTAGAGTATCCTATAGTTGCACTAAGTTTCCGATGCCAATACCTGTTTCCTTCCTATTATCCATAGGTTTGTATTGTTGGCCTGAGATATTTAACTATGCTATGTTGATGCTTGGCCATGCTTAGTAAATGCGTAGCTGTACTATGGATGGTTCATGCTGGACACAGGTGATACATTGTTCAGATGATGGTGGAGAATTGTGGTGACAGGTAATAAGATGCTAAAGGTGGGGATGAGAGGCCACTGTGGTTGTGGTGCTTTGTCTCACTCTCGCCGCCTAGGTGCGAGTTCTTTACCTCCCGAACCAAGACTGAGCGTGCAACCATGCCTGAGGCATATGCAATTGCAGGAACCCTCATAGACTAAATTACTCGGGCGGGGCTAGCCAGGGTCCTCTAGTTCAGGCTTCCATTTGCGCGTGCGTGATGATGGTGGTTGAACTGGGATGAGGATTGTAGTGTTAGGAAAATAAGTGGCCGTGGGGCAGGGTGTTGAAGGCACTAGCGTGCCCTGCCGCCACTGATGATCCTGGAAAGTCCTTAACGAGGGAGAAGTCGACACCGCTCCCACCCAGCCGGCTTTCCAAGGAAGAGAGCTAATGCGCAGGTAATGCCGGATGGTACGCGTGGTAAACATTGTACACCCCTGCAGGGTAAATCTTTTCGAAAAGCCGTGTCCACGGTTACGGACGACTTGGGAAAGGATGATAAGATCATAGAATAACTTGAACGGAATGATTAAAACCTGGGTACAAAAGGTACCACTTCAAGATTGCAAGGTGAGCTTCCTCGAGGGGGATCCGGGGAGGTGCCTTTGATGAACAGGTACAGTGGTTGATGATGGTAGATGTTGAGAATGGTGATCAAAGAAAAGAGTCAACTCTTACCCCTTTTGAAAACTACTCTGATTAGTCGATGCCATTGAGTTATGTTTTCATAAATAAAATCAGCTTTATGCAAAACCGCCATAAAACTTTGAAAGCCTCATCGAGCTAAAGCTCTATATATAATCTTGCGAGTTCGTCGAACTCAACGTCGTTTGTTTTGTTTCAGAGGAGGACTTCACCGACTTCGAAGGTGGGTTCTTTGTGGACATCGACGAGTAGTCTCGGGTTCCCAGGTGGCAGCTTGGGACATCCCGGAACAGCTGGCGCTGTGATGTTTATCTGTAGGCCTCTTAGGCCCTATTTTGGATCTTGTTGTTTAGAACAACCTAATTCGCTTCCGCTTGTTGTAATGTCGTAGAGTCTGTGATGTGCCAGTTGTTCCACAAGTCTTGATCTCTCTATTATACATTGTGGGTGGTGCCTGTGTTAAGGCATCAATCGGGGAGTTGCGTTGCCGATGATCCATTCCTAGCAACGCCTGCCAAAGGTTTTGGCCGGGGATTGGTAAACCTGTAACCTCCGGTTGTATCGCTTAACCGGTGACACACAACATCACTGTATAACAGTCGGGTCGGGGCGCCACAAGTTGGTATCAGAGCAGTACTGCCTGTAGGAAACCCTTCTACTGGTCGATGTTGAGTCTAGTGTTTGTGAAAATATTTCTAAACTAAAAATGAGTTGTGAAAACCATCTTAGGATTCTTTTTACTCCTTATCTGGTTACCCTCTAATCTCGGAGCAACTTAACTCGATTTGAGTTTAAAGTTTCACTCCACGTGATCCTAAGTTTTTGAAGTAAAATATTAGAAACGTGGGTGGGTTCTATCTTTAGGTTATGTGTCCAGTTGCTCCCGCTGCGATACAATCCAAATCAACTTCGATGTTCCTATCGCGTCTAATCATTTGATCCTTTCGTTTGGTTTTAACCCAAGGACTTGAACATAAGGTCCCGGATTGTGCCAACTAGAGTGTGTTGAATCATATGGTTCCTTAACCATTGCATCTCTCGCTAGTAGCACATGATGCTGATCTTTGACCCAAGTTCTATCTTGTTGATTCCTTGTTAATTTTACACAATGTATTATCGTCCCTAGTCTGTGTACTTGAGTAGACGCTAATGCTATTGTTCGACCATTCGGAGAAAGATACTAACTGTGTCATTGTCAAATCTCCAGAATGGCTCGAGGAGGCCGCGGAGGCCGTGGAGGCCGGTAACCACACAATGATGAGGATGATCTGCCGCCACCACCCTCGATGGCTCAGGTCTTGATGGCCATTGAGGAGAACCGTGGGCGCAATGAGCGCTTGCTTGAGCAGTTGGTGCAGCAGAATGCACGGAGGAATGACTGCAACACTCTCACTGAGTTCCTGCGCTCGCAGCCACCCACCTTTGCTGATGCTAAGGAGCCACTGGAAGCTGATGATTGGCTTCGTGCTTTGGAGCGCAAGTTCTCCGCGCTGCATGTCCCAGTGGCGAGCAAGTCAACTTTGCCACCTATCTTTGGTTGGTGCTGCTGGCTGTTGGTGGGAAAGCCATGTGGCTTTGTTTCCAGCCAACCATGTCTTCACTGGGCTGATTTCGCACTGCCTTCCGTGCGGAGTACATTCCCCAGCCGATCATGGATTTGAAGAGGAGGGAGTTCCTGGATTTGCAACAGGGACGGATGGACCTCCGCACTTATGGTCGTGAGTTCAACCATCTCTCTCGTTACGCCCCAAGGGACGTGACCAATGATGCTGACAAGCAAGAGCTGTTCCGCAAGGGTCTTAGCCGCAGCTCCGCTATGAGTTGTTGCCCTTCAGGTTCCAGACCTACCAGGAGCTGTTCAACCAGGCTTTTACTCTCGAGCAAGGAAGAAAGGAACTTGAGCTTCCAAGAGGCCCGCACACGGGGACCACCAGAGTTCCTCGGGTTCTGAGAGCAAGAAGCGCAGGGTGTTTGTCCCTACAGCGCCGTACCGTGCTCCATTCATGCCGAGAGCCGCGGGATACAGGCCACCTCCTCCGCGCCCCACTACTTCGACACTTGGGGTAGGCGGAGTGGGTACCGTCCTATGCTACCTGCTCCACCTGGACTCACTTGCTACACCTGTGGCCAGGCTGGCCACTACTCCAGGGAGTGCCCCCAGAAGGCACCTCTCGCGATAACTCCTGCACGAGCCCCTGCCACACCAGCTGGCAAGGCTGGACCTATTGTGCGTGGTCGCCTGAACCACATCTCTGCTGAAGAAGCTGAAGAGGACCCCGGCGTTCTCATGGGTGAGTTACGAATCAACGGCAATTCAGCTACAGTTTTGTTTGATTCTGGAGCATCGCATTCATTCATATCCATAGCTTTTGCAAAAGACCACAAAATACCGTTTGAGAAAATGAGCATCCCTTGGTGATCGCCACTCCTGGCTCCAAATGGCAAACCGATGGGTTACTCCTGAGTCCAGATTACTATAGGTTACTACTCTTTTCCTTTCGCTTTGGTAGCTCTGAGGTCAAGTGGCATTGATGTCATACTGGGCATGAACTGGCTAGCCAAATACCGGGCTAATCTCGACTGTGCTGCCAAGACCGTCACCGTGACCAATTCTTCGGTGACAGTGTTAAGTATTGGTCTGCTGTCAAGACCTCCATGTTCATCATACCCAACTCACCTGAGATTCTCCTTTGCTTTATGGAAGGCGAATCCCTCCTGAAATCCAGGACATACACGTGGTGTGTGACTTCCCGGATGTGTTCCCGGAAGAATTGCCTGGCATGCCTCCTGACCGAAGTGTGGAGTTTGTCATAGATCTACTTCCCGGTACGCTCCAATTTCCAAGAAGCCCTACCGTATGCCGGTGGAAGAGTTGGCTCTGTTGAAAGAGCAAATTGATCAGCTGTTAGCAAGGATTTCATCCAGCCTAGCAGTTCACCTTGGGGTTGTCCGGTACTCTTTGTCAAGAAGAGGGATTCTACCGTGCCTCGTCTAGTCTCTGACTATCGACCGTTGAATGCGGTGACAATCAAGAACAAGTATCCTATTCCTCGCATCAATGATCTGTTGGATCAGTTAGCTGGTGCAACGGTATTCTCCAAGATGGATCTGAGGTCAGGATACCATCAGATCAAGATCAGAAAGGAGGATATCCAAAGACGGCATTTGTTACTCGCTATGGCTCATATGAGTATACCGTCATGTCCTTTGGTCTCACAAATGCCCAGCTACTTTCATGAGGCTCATGAACTCCATCTTCATGGATTATCTTGACAAGTTTGTCGTCATTTACATTGATGACATCCTCATCTATTCCAAAACCAATGAAGAGCATGAGGAACATCTTCGTTTGGTTCTGACACGACTTCGAGAACACCGCCTCTATGCCAAGTTCTCCAAGTGTGAGTTTTGGTTGGATAATCTTGTCTTCCTTGGTCATGTGATATCCGCTAATGGTGTGGCTGTCATTCCCGACAAGATTCAGTCCATTTTGGATTGGAAAACTCCAATGTCAGTCAAGGACATTCGTAGCTTTCTCGGATTGGCGGGTTACTACCGCCGATTCATCGAAGGTTTCTCCAAGATAGCCAAGGCCCTGACTGACCTTCTCAAGAAGGATAAAAAGTTCGTATGGACGGCCGAAGCTGAAGAGAGCTTCAAAACACTGAAAGCCAAACTCACTCCGCTCCTGTGCTTGTCCTGCCGGACACGCAAGGATTTCGTCGTCTTCTGTGACGCCTCTTGCAAGGCTTGGGCTGTGTGCTAATGCAAGATGGCCATGTGGTGGCATATGCTTCTCGCCAACTTAAGCCGCATGAGCACAACTACCCAACTCATGATCTAGAACTTGCCGCTGTGGTTTATGCTTTGAAGCAATGGAGACCATACCTGTTTGGTAACCGTTGCGAGATCTTCTCGGATCACAAGAGTCTGAAGTACCTCTTCACCCAGCCGGATTTAAATCTCAGGCAAAGGCGTTGGTTGGAGTTAATCAAGGACTATGATGTGAGTCTGAACTATCAACCCGGCAAAGCAAACGTCGTGGCTGACGCGCTAAGTCGGAAGTCCTATTGCAACAATCTGATGATTGAAAGGCCCAACCTGCCCTCCATGAAGAGTTCTCTCGTTTGAACTTAGAAATGGTTCCCTCCGGCTATCTTGCAAATCTGGAGATCAAATCTACTCTTGTAGACCAGATTAAGGATGCTCAAACCCGTGACAAGGGTATTCTAAAATCAAGGAGAACATTGCTAGCGGAAGGCCAAATGTTTCTCTGTCAATGAATCCGGAGTTGTTTATTTTGGTGACCGCTTGGTAGTGCCAAAGAAACGAAAATTGAGGGAGCTGATCCTCCAAGAAGCTCATGAATCTCCTCTCTCTATTCATCCCGGTAGTACCAAAATGTACCAAGACCTTCGACCACTATTTGGTGGACTGGATGAAACGAGAAATTGCCAAGTATGTTGCTGAATGCGACACATGTCGACGGGTAAAAGCTGAACATCAAAGACCTCCCGGCACTCTTCGCCCTATTGCAGTCCCCGAGTGGAAATGGGATGAAATTGGTATGGACTTCATCACCGGGTTTCCCCGATCTCAAAAGGGCAACAATGCAATATGGGTAATCATTGATCGTCTCTCCAAGGTTGCTCACTTCCTACCAGTCCGTGATGATATACGTGCAAGTCAACTTGTTGACTTATATTTGGCTCGTATTGTTCCATTGCATGGGGTCCCTCTGAGGATCATATCGGACCGTGGAATTATCTTTGTCTCCAAGTTCTGGCAAAGTTTCCAAACTGCTATGGGGTCTCGTCTCAACTTTAGCACCGCCTACCATCCTCAAACTGATGGTCAGACTGAAAGAATGAACCAAGTGTTGGAATGTAACACCCCGGCCACCCCCGGGCCGGGCCTGTCACCCCTGGCAGCTCTCTAGGATCTCCAGACTAGCCCCACAGATCAACACTAGTCTTTTCTGCGCACTTTGTGCTCACTCGTGCGCACCCGGGAACGAGTTCCCGGTCGTTCACCCATCCTTGGAGTGCTCCGGGCCAAGCACGCTTAACCTCGGAGTTCTTTCCAGATGAGCTTCCGGAAAAGAAGTTGCAACTTGTTGATATGAGTATCCTATCAATCCTATTAATCCCTAGGCCAGGATCTCACATCCTTCCCCCCTTAGAAGACCGATGTCCTCGTCGGTCAGCCCCCAGTCCAGGAACTTCCCCTCTTGGTACACGTCTGTGCGTCCAGTGCCGGCACATGCTCCACATGTCCGCGCCCCTGACCCGCACGAGTTCTTTCCAGATGAGCTTCCGGAAAAGAAGTTGCAACTTGTTGATATGAGTATCCTATCAATCCTATTAATCCCTAGGCCAGGATCTCACATCCTTCCCCCCTTAGAAGACCGATGTCCTCGTCGGTCAGCCCCCAGTCCAGGAACTTCCCCTCTTGGTACACGTCTGTGCGTCCAGTGCCGGCACATGCTCCACATGTCCGCGCCCCTGACCCGCACACGCCCGTGTTGCCGCGAAGGTCGGCTCTGATACCAAATTGTAACACCTCGGCCACCCCCGGGCCGGGCCTGTCACCCCTGGCAGCTCTCTAGGATCTCCAGTCTGGCCCCACAGATCAACACTATTCTTTTCTGTGCACTTTGTCCTCACTCTTGCGCACCCGGGAACGAGTTCCCGGTCGGTCACCCATCCTTGGAGTGCTCCGGGCCAAGCACGCTTAACCTCGGAGTTCTTTTTAGATGAGATTCCGGAAAAGAAGTTGCAACTTATTGATATCAGTATCCTATCAATCCTATTAAGCCCTAGGCCAGGATCTCACATCCTTCCCCCTTAGAAGACCGACGTCCTCGTCTGTCAGCCCCCAGTCCAGGAACTTCCCCTCTTGGTACACGTCTGTTCGTCCAGTGCCGGCACATGCTCCACATGTCCGCGCCCTGACCCGCACACGCCCGTGTTGCCGCGAAGGTCGGCTCTGATACCAAATTGTAACACCCCGGCCACCCCCGGGCCGGGCCTGTCACCCCTGGCAGCTCTCTAGGATCTCTAGACTGGCCCCACAGATCAACACTAGTCTTTTCTGCGCACTTTGTCCTCACTCGTGCGCACCCGGGAACGAGTTCCCGGTCGGTCACCCATCCTTGGAGTGCTCCGGGCCAAGCACGCTTAACCTCGGAGTTCTTTCCAGATGAGCTTCCGGAAAAGAAGTTGCAACTTGTTGATATGAGTATCCTATCAATCCTATTAAGCCCTAGGCCAGGATCTCACATGGAAGACATGCTTAGGGCATGTGTGATCTGTTTTGGCAAGGGTTGGGAAAACTATCTCCCTTTCGCGGAGTTCTCCTACAACAATATCTATCAAGCTAGTCTGGGCATGGCTCCCTTCGAGGCTCTATATGGAAGAAAATGCCGTACTCCGCTAAATTGGTCCAAGACCGGAGAGAGAGCACTCTTTGGTCCAGATATGATCAATGAAGCTGAGGAGAAGGTTCGAATCATAAGAGAGAATCTGAAGATTGCTCAGTCTAGGCAGAAGAGCTACTATGATAAGCACCATCAGGAAATTCACTATGAAATTGGTGATAAGGCTTATCTCCGCGTCTCTCCCCTTCGTGGCGTTCGCCGCTTCGGAATCAAAGGGAAATTGACACCTCGCTATGTTGGCCCTTTCACCGTTCTGGGCAAGCGAGGAGATCTTTCTTATCAATTGGAGTTACCGGTCAAATTCCCAAATGTACATGATGTGTTTCATGTCTCCCAACTCCGCCGGTGCTTCAAGGACCCTATCCACGGAGTCAATCATGAAGAGCTAGATCTCCAGGAAGACCTCACTTATCGCGAGCATCCTATCCGTGTCCTGGATGAAGCCGAAAGGAAGACCCGTAACAAGACTACCAAGTTCCTCAAAGTTCAATGGTCTCACCATTCCGAAGAAGAAGCAACTTGGGAAAGAGAGTCTAGTCTTGGTGAGGAGTATCCCGACTTCTTTCCGCAACCTTAGAATCTCGGGACGAGATTCCTGTAAGGGGGGTAGAGTTGTAACAGCCAAAGTTTGAGAACCTAAAAACCCGAGTAAAATTTTCGCTTTTGCATTTCATGCATGCATCATGGCCTTATTTGTTGAAGTGCTTAAGTTGAAACCAAGGTTTTGAAACCCAATGACAACAAAGGGAAACCAAAATCAATAATTGTTTTCAAACAACTTAAACTCAAAGGAGTTGTTGGTGACAAAACCAACTTATCTAAACTTCCATGTTTGTCAAGGAAGTTCCAAGAGTTCTGAAAATATATTCTTGCAATTGCTATAAATTTCCAAAGGAGCAATATTTTGAAATTAGCAAAAATGCCATAAACGAACCCTATAAACAAATGTTGTACAAAATATTTTATTTTGCAACCCCAATTTTTGTGGTGCTTCTAGATGCTGTTGGGAGGCTACAGGAATTTTCTCAAAATTTTCTAAACAGTTTAAGTGCCTCAATAAAATCAGGAGATGTTGCTGGTTTTAAAATTAAAAGGAAAAAGGACCTAACTGTGATGAACTCAAAACTTCCAGGGGGCTTTTTGTAAAAACGTCATCTCCCTCGTTCTGTAGCGACCGAGGCCGCCGTGCTTCCGCCGGACCACCTCGCCGCACCAGTGCGTCGCCGGCCCCCCCCTGCTCTGCCCTCACCTGCGAGGAGCGCCGCGACCCCGAGACCACGTGTTGCTCCCCATTCCCCACACCTGCTTCCTCTCCCTCTGTTTCCCCACTCCATGGCCGACGAGCACCTCGAGTTCGCCGTGCTCGTCGCCGTCGTGTGAGGAGCTCCCGAGCAAATCGGCGACCACCACCATCTCCGCCGCGTCGCCTGCTTCGACTCTGCCGGAGGAATCGAGCAGGGAAGTCGTGAAGCGACCGTGCTGCCCGAGTCTTCTCTGTCACCGCCGCGGCTCCGCCGCCCGATTTCGGCGCCGTCGAGGCACCTCCGGCTACGCCGTCGCCTTGCACGAGATCGTGGTGAGCACCCGGCCCTCACCGGCCCCTTCACCCTCCCTCTCGCGCCCTATTCCGCCGTGCCGTGCGTTCCCCAGCACGTCGCCGTCGACGCCCTTCTGCCCGGCCGCGAAGCCGGCAGAACCGACCTGGAGACCGTTTCTCTCGGGCCACTAACCGGCTGCTGGGCCGGCCCAAACCGGCCGAGAGGCCGGAGCCCTCTGCCACACGCCCGGCCTCACAACCGGCCCAACCGGGCCACAGGCCGGCTAAACAGTTTTTTCTCACGAATGTTTTTTCTTATTTCTTCTCGATAGCGCATGTTTCCCCGCTTCTCCCCCGCGCATTTAGGACATCGACTCCGATGATTCCTACTATTTCATCTCTCCCTCTTGAGTCGAGTAAATAAAATAATTATCGTTGGAACTAAAATAATCAAAAGGAAATATTTAAAAAGAGGAATTATAAAATTAATAACTTTTGACCGGGGCCTCCGAAAAATGTGTTCTTTATATCAAAACGCTCAGAAAAATGTGCATTAATCAGTAGCATCATTTTCATGCATGTTTACATGATCTTTAGCATAGGAAAACATTAAAACCAAGAAGGAGGTTTATTCCTCTCTTGTTGAATAATTATTTCTTCACCCCATGTAATTTGGTAGATCTTGCTATACTAAATTCAATGCACTAATGATGTCATGCCATCATGTGTTTGCGCATTGCATTTGTTAAAATATGTGTGGTGATTGATTGCTTCCCCGTTGTTATGTTTCGATAGATCAAGCAGCCGGAGTTACTCCACAATACCCCGAAGATCCGTACTACCAGCACTTTGAACAAGGCAAGCGTAATTCCCCTCTGAGCATGTTTTATCCTATTTTCCACAAGTATTTTCTCCACTATAATATTGCATGCGGTTTCAAATGTCAATTTGCTTGGATTAGAGTATCCTATAGTTGCACTAAGTTTCCGATGCCAATACATGTTTCCTTCCTATTATCCATAGGTTTGTATTGTTGGCCTGAGATATTTAACTATGCTATGTTGATGCTTAGCCATGCTTAGTAAATGCTTAGCTGTACTATGGATGGTTCATGCTGGACACAGGTGATACATTGTTCAGATGATGGTGGAGAATTGTGGTGATAGGTAATAAGATGCTAAAGGTGGGGATGAGAGGCCACTGTGGTTGTGGTGCTTTGTCTCACTCTCGCCGCCTAGGTGCGAGTTCTTTACCTCCCGAACCAAGACTGAGCGTGCAACCATGCGTGAGGCCTATGCAATTGCAGGAACCCTCATAGACTAAATAACTCGGGCGGGGCTAGCCAGGGTCCTCTAGTTCGGTCTTCCATTTGCGCGTGCGTGATGATGGTGGTTGAACTGGGATGAGGATTGTGGTGTTAGGAAAATAAGTGGCCGTGGGGCAGGGTGTTGAAGGCACTAGCGTGCCCTGCCGCCACTGATGATCCTGGAAAGTCTTTAACGAGGGAGAAGTCGACACCACTCCATCCAGCCAGCTTTCCAAGGAAGAGAGCTAATGCGCAGGTAATGGGCCGGACGGTACGCGTGGTAAACATTGTATACCCCTGCAGGGTAAATCTTTTCAAAAAGCCGTGTCCACGGTTACGGACGTCTTGGGAAAGGACGATAAGATCATAGAATAACTTGAACGGAATGATTAAAACCTGGGTACTAAAGGTACCACTTCAAGATTGCAAGGTGAGCTTCCTCGAGGGAGATTCGGGGAGGTGCCTTTGATGAACTGGTACAGTGGTTGATGATGGTAGATTTGAGAAAGGTGATCAAAGAAAAGAGTCACCTCTTACCCCTTTTGAAAACTACTCTGATTAGTCGATGCCATTGAGTTATGTTTTCATAAATAAAATCAGCTTTATGTAAAACCGCCATAAAACTTTGAAAGCCTCATCGAGCTAAAGCTCTATATATAATCTTGCGAGTTCGTCGAACTCAAGGTCGTTTGTTTTGTTTCAGAGGAGGAATTCACCGACCTCGAAGGTGGGTTCTTTCTGGACATCGACGAGTAGTCTGGGGTTCCCAGGTGGCAGCTTGGGACATCCTGGAACAGTTGGCGCTGTGATGTTTATCTGTAGGCCTCTTAGGCCCTATTTTGGATCTTGTTGTTTAGAACAACCTAATTCGCTTCCGCTTGTTGTAATGTTGGGTCTGTGACCTCTGGTTGTAATTTGCTATCTTTCTCTATTATAAGAGTTGAACTATAATGCTTTGTGTCGTAGAGTCTGTGATGTGCCAGTTGTTCCACAAGTCTTGATCTCTCTATTATACATTGTGGGTTGTGTCTGTGTTAAGGCATCAATCGGGGAGTTGCATTGCCGATGATCCATTCCGAGCAACGCCTGCCAAAGGTTTTGGCCGGGGATTGGTAAACCCGTAACCTCCGGTTGTATCGCTTAACCGGTGACACACAGCATCACTGTATAACAGTCGGGTCGGGGCGCCACAGTCGTAATCACACTCTATTGGATAGTGTGTGGTAAATTAAATCTCTTATCGAATTATTGAGATCATTGGAGTCATATGGTAGAAACAAAACATTCACGTTAGATAATAGGGAAATCATCTAATCCGTGGAGGCAATACCATATGAGTGATGGCATGGCTTTTAGCCTAGATTGTCGTTTCAGTAACTTAGTGTTTCGATGTGATCAAACCTAAAGTGGATAAATCTTTGTAGTATACCGTACCTAAAGAATTAGTTGGGTACATGTCTCACGACATAGGCAAAATTGTTGCCGGAATATACCGTGCAAACAAATAGTTTCTTGTCCAAGGGTATAAGTGGGAAAGAAAGTAGAGCAAGACGAAGTTAATGAACTTTCTCTCCAGACATCAGAGTGGCGCAACGGAAAGTGTTTCCGGTGTCGTCCTCCTTAATTGGAAGAAAAATGATGATAAAGATCGTGATGCTCTGAGCTCATACTAAGACCGTAGGCGTACGAGGTTGTGTTCCACAATGTGTGGTACGACAATCTTGTTATGAAGGTCATGTTAATGGAACATGACAAACCTACGAACTACGAAGAAGAGATGGTAGACCGAAGTCCGAGAAATGACTATGAGCCATATATGATCCGAGATAAAATCCATATACGATTACCAAGTAACGACTTGGGGAGATCTTCTTGATGGCATCTAGGCCGTTTATAGAATATGGAATTTTATGAGAGAATAGACATTGATAAGGATCGATTTGTCGCAAAACAGTTTTGACAGATTCAAAAGTTGACCACAATGAGATTTTGTCTCGAGTGGCGAAGCCTAAATCTATTCGGGGTCGTTTAGCAATTACTATAATTTCAAATTGAGAAATTGATAGATGGATAAGGAAAACCATGTTTCTTAATGGTATCATTAAGAAAGAGTTGTAATTAGTACAATGAAATGGTTTGGTGATCCTAAGGATGCTAAACATGTATGCAAGCTTCAGTTGTCCATTCATGGGCTGAAGTAAGCATATCGGAGTTGGAATCTTCACTTTGATAATGTGATCAAATGATTTTGGAGTGTCCAAAATAGTTGAGGAAACCTGCATTTGCAAAGAAGTGAGTGGGAGCTAAGTAGCTTTTCTTGATCTTATATGTGAATGGCATATTTGAGTGGGAGCTAAAAGAAATTCCCTGGTCTTATATGCGGAAGGCATATTTGAGTGGGAGCTAGGTGTCATTCCTGATTTTTATATGTAATGACATATTTAGAATGATACAGATCCTCTAGTAAAGTACAAAGAATTATTTAAGTGATTAAATTTTCTGTAAATGAAGTTAGGAGTATTAGGCATCAGGTCTATAATTGTATAGATCAAAATGGGCTTGATAACATTAGGTCGGAATATTTTCCTATGTTAAGATTCTGAAGTGTTTCAGAATAGAACAAGCGAAGAAAAAGGTTCTTACTTGTATGACTAGGTAAAATATTAAGTTTATCTCGGCGTTTCAGTGGTAGCTAATGAAAGAAAAGGATGTTCGACATCCTCTATGCCTCAGCCATAGATTCTATCAGACTGAAAGTTCGACTTGGTGTGACCCAAGTTCTTGGTTCTAGAGTGATCCCTGGATGGATCAATGAACAAACGTTAAGTATATTCTTCAGTGTCTAAGAAAACTGAAGATATGTTTTCTAGTATTGGGTAAGAGTGAAAAGACAACTTGGCGTAAAACGGTTACGATGATGCAAGTTATGACACTGACCCATACGACTTGAAATCTCATATAGGAGATGTCCTTTGTTTTGAAGAAAGACATGGTTAGCTTGCGAAGTCGCATATGAATGCACTGTCGCATAATCTACATAGGTATATGAATATATGGCAACTTCAGAAGTAGCAAGTGTGATTGGACTGAGCTGTTTTCCGAGCATGTGTGGTTCCCCTTAATAGATCTCTTAGACTTTTAAGGCCCATGCTACGCGAAGGTTCGAGTCTCACTCCATCGACTAAGATATATTTCACCGTTATCATATGAAACGAGATGATGTCAAAACGAGTTGACATAGAAGTGTTGCAAAGAACGTACAGATCTCAATGTGGGAGATCCGTTGACTAAACTTCCTTTTCCACGAGACAAGCATGCACCAAGTTGCTATAGGTGTTTAAGCTTTTACCAAAGTGGTAAACTAGATTAAGTGTTACTCTAGTGCAAGTGGGAGACTGAAGGAGATATGCCCTAGAGGCACTTAATAAATATAGTTTATTTGCCATATCTCAATTGTTCATAATATGTTTTATACCATGCTATAACTGTATTAAGCGGAAACATTAATACACGTGTGGTAGATAAACAACCAGGTCCCTAGTAGCCTCTACGTGACTAGTCCATTGTGCAATCGATGATCGAGGTTTCCCGATTATGTGACAACGGTGTCAGTTGACAATGGAGTCATATCGTTGGTAGAATGATGTGATGGACATACCCAATATTTGTAGGACGTAGTCATTACACCTTTGACCGTGAGATCAACTCTTATCGCTATTCCTGGAAGATGCTTTGATTGCATCAAACGTCATTGCTTATATAGTATGACAATAATGGTGTCCCTCTCGGGTATCGGAAGGGAGTATGTTGAGATGAGGGATCAAGAGCGGGATTTGCCAATCCGCATAGCAGGATAGATACTCCTGGGCCTACTCGGTGAGATTATGTCAAATAAGCTTGCAAGCATGTGACTAGGTCACGGGGACATATTATCACGAACGAGTAGAAGATAGTGTTGTCGATAACGAGATCAAGCTAGGTTTCATGATATCTATGAACGAGTCTCGGACACACTAAGTATCGCCAGGCAAAAGGTTTAAGACTCGACGTCTAGGTTCGAACGATGAAGTTATTCGTTATCTCACAGGGATTAATTCTGGGTATCCAAGATCCACGAATTAATCATTAATCGGAGAGCGTGTCTCGATTATGTCTGGCGAGATCTCGAACCGCTAGGTAACACACTTAAGAGAGGATGACATTTATAATAGATTGGAAATAGAAGAGAAAATAAAAGAGAGCACCGGAAATGTTCTGGGAGAGTTCCGATGGAGATCGGAGAGTGACGAAATAGTTTTCGGAGCTAGAATTAATTAGATAAAATGTATTAAATATTAATTAGTTGAATTAATGATTAAATATATTTTTTATTTAATTAAATTCGAATTTTAAAGGCTGTTTTTCATAAATGGGCCTTAGAGGCCCATTAGGGGAAAAACCCCAAAAAAGAAAAAGAAAAAAAAAAGGAAGGGGGAGGGCCAACCGGCCTTGGTGGGCCAAATGGAGCCCACCTAGGGGCCGACTGCCTCCTTGGCCGGCTAGGCCATGTGGGGTTTAGTCCCACATGGCTTAGCCAAGGGAGATGGTCTCCCTCCTCCACCTATATATATGGGTGCCCCTTTTGCCTTTTAGAACGCACCAATTTCTCTCTCTCTCTCTCTCTCCCGTTTAATCGTGACTCCGCAATTGGAGTCGTGTAAAGGTGAGTGTTTCTCCACCATAAGCACACCGCCGTGCTACTGGATTTCCGGTCCAAGTCTTCCGCTGATCGTCCCTGGATCGGAGCCCGGAGGAAGTCATCTTCACCGTATGTGTGCGACTCCCTGCGAGGCACCACACTTGAGGTGCTAGGAGGTGTTCATCTCCACCACCATGAGGTCGGTATCACCATCGTCATCGCCGTCTTCGTCGCACCAAGATCTTCGCGACCTCGAGGTCGGCTACGTCGTCTACTTCGACAACGCTTGTTGCGGGAGCGTAATCCCCGCTATCGGTCTACGAGGGTACGTATATCGATCTTCTGCGTATTACTATATCTGCATAGTATTGATCCTGGCTAGTTTAAGGTTATCGTTGTTAGGAATTTTTTTGTTTTTCTACCTATGACCCCCTTCAGCACCCCACCTGCTTCACTTCACTCTGCTATCCTGCCATGAACCCCTCGCCTCCTTCCAGACGCCTAGCGGCCGCCGAGGTAGATGAAAATAACCTGAGACGATGCATCCCTAGGGCCGATGGGGGTTTCCGCATGCTATACGAGCTTGAAGAGCGTCAGGTATCTCTTAAGGAGATCCTGGCGGCGAAAGGATCTACATCCGTTTCTGGGCGTTCGGCGGCGCCATCTTCTCCGGCGGACACGGGACCATCTCCCGTGGCACTGTCTTCCCCAGCTGCGGAACCATCTTCTCCGGCGGACACGGGACCCTCTCCCGGCGGACACGGGACCATCTACCGCGGCACTGTCTCATCCGACGGTGGCACCATTTTCTCCGGTGGCTCGGGTACAATCTCTCGTGGAACCGTCTAATCTGGCCGCGGCACCATCTCCCGTGGGAATGTATCCGGCGGCGGCACCATCAAATCTGGATGTAAGTCGTCCTAAACTCACTAGGATACACCTTTACTTGAGATCTCCCAGTGACACTGTACTTAGTTGATGAGAATTGGGGTTTTTAACACTAGTGTTTCTTTGTATCAAATCTGGCTGTAAGACGTCCTAAATTCGCCGGGATACACCTGTACTTGAGATCTCCCTGTACTTAGTTGATTACAATTGGGGTTTTTAACGCTAGTGTTTCTTTGTATTGACGGAAACAGTAGCATTATTCTGCATATGAAAGCTAGCTAGGGTTCTATCCCCATAATTAATCACATTGCTGCCACCGATTAAGCATTACTAGTATGAGTCCCAGCTGTTTCCTTGGCTTGTGATTATAACTGCACGAGCTCTTTTGAAGAGCCCCAGTAATGCTTGGTCGATGATTATACAAACTGCCACAAGCAGTAGCGCTGGCATACTTATCTGTTACCTGTATATATTTGATATTTTGTCAATTTAGACGTAAATAATGGCTTGTTTCTTTGCCTACTGACAGTATAAACTGTTAACTGAATATTTGGTCTTCTTGTCATGAAGGTAACAGGGTTTCATGGGTACCCGAACAAGAGAATGAAAAAGGAGTTTACCTTTCGAGGTATTTACCTTTGATTCTGAGGTTATTTATCATCCGGACTAGCTGAGTTTGCACTATCTCTTAATGGTTGTTCCTTGCATGTAGGTCCAGGTATCCAAGGGATGGACACGTTTGACAAATATTGCGTTTTTGCCAATCGTGTTAAGCTGTCTGAGGCTCAGACTACTCTTCTTAGAGATGAGGTTGATGCTGCGCCGAAACCTGATATGCCTTATTACATTTGCACCATGACAAAGTCATTAGCTGTCCCTCCCAAGTATAAGATGGTAAACAGTAAGCCTATTTTCTTTTTCAATCCGCAATGAACAAAGCAACAAGCTATAACTTTATTTTTTTCAGGGCTTTTCAACGAAGTTTACTCGCAAACACCTGGCAGTGTTCCTTGTTTTTTTTTGCGGACAGAGGAATTACATCAGTTCTCCGAACTTACAGATAGATCCAGAAACAAAACGAAAATACAACTAGGTCCACTGGATCCCAGCGACAGAAACGACGGCGAAGCTGCCATTGACGCGCCGCTGCCCAAGCTTCCAACCTTGGTCGTCGAAGCCCACCACGAAGCAAACGGGAAGTCTCCAGCACCGCCACCTCCGAGAAGACGACTACTAGCACCACCACCGCCGCCGCCGCGAAGAACTGAGGTACATACCTCTGAAACAGGTCCATCCAGATCCGCCGCCCCCGGATCTGGCCGTGGTGAGAGGAGACGAAGAAATCCACCGATTTCCAGCCTCCGGGAAGTCGCGCGCGTGACCGCCAGCCTCCATGGAGCCCCGCCGCCGAAGAGGAACCGCGCCGACACCAAAACCTGCACCGACAGCCCCTCCACCTCCCAGGCGCCGCCGGCCGGAAACCCCCCGCACCCTACCCTATGTACACACCGTGAGGCGGGCTTCCCCCACCCTCCCGCCGCCGAAGCGGCCGCCGGAGAGGGAGGAACCCACGCCTCAACGGCGGCGAGGACGGGACGACGGGCGACTCTCAAAAATCGCCTTACTCTGGTACTGTAGCGGAGAGGAAGGGAGAGGACGACTCAGTGTTCCTTGTTGACACAATAGAAAACCTGCCTGTTTATTTACCACAGCGTGACTGTAATAGCTGTTATTCAGTGCGGATCAAGATTGGCAAGAATGATGCACGTGCGATGATTACAGCTCGTTGGGGGGATATTGTGAAGGCATGCAAGATCAAGGAGAACGACATTTGTGTCTTTGCTTTCTTCAACTGCCCGGAGTTTGGTCTTTCTCTATGTGTTTTTACTGGCTAGCAAGTCTTATTTTGTGATCTGTTGGGTAGCTAGTACCACTCTGAACCTAGAGTTTGCTGATGTGAGCTGCTAATATTGGAAAACCGGTCAACTAAAAACTAGTTATATATATGAATATTTCCTGAATATGGATTGGTATAGTTGTGTTGGGCGAAATGGAAAACCGGGCTTTGGGCTTTTGTGGAAGAAAATGAACTAGCTTGTTTAACTGGTTTGACACGGTTTGTGCCGGTGGATTTTGCCCAGGCCTGATAAAAAGGGTAATCACTCACTATTACCTCCATCATTTCTTTTTTTTGAATCCTGGGATGCCCACAATTTCCACAAATGAAATTCCTCTTAACAAAAACATACTACTCGTATGTAAATAGTTACTTGTACGGCAGAAATAGGTAGTGAAACCATCACATGTACTGAATCAATTTGTTGGCGTAGTTGTAAGGAATACAGTTTACATGTACAGAAGCGAGGTCTCATGTTCGAATCACTCACACACTTGAACATTTATATATATATATATATATATATATATATATATATATATATATATATATATATATCAGTGCGAGCGCAACCCAGTAGAAATGACCACTAACAGCAATCACGGGCAAAAATAAAACCTCAATAGAGCACACATGTTTCTGAAGAAATAGGCCGACAGTGAGGAGAGGTTCGATTCAATCATCTTCATTTCCGATGAGGAGGCAAACATTGCACACAGAGGCTGACAGTCAGGACCCACTGTCTAGACCATAACTGCCTGCATCGCCAGCCCTTAACGAGGTCCAAATTTCGAACCGACAGAAATGACCAGTAGTAGCAATCACCAGTATAAGTAAAACATCAACATAGGACAAACACGTCTGCGAAGACAGAGGCCAACAGTCAGAAGAGGTTTGATTCAGTTAACTTCAGTATTATGAGGAGCCAAACCTTGCAGAGAGAGGCTGACATGGTGAACCCATCGTCTAGTGCATTCAAAACTGCGGTCTTTTGTTTCAAACAACTGCGGTTGCAACCAATGAAAAATGACCATGCACTAGAAGCAAATCAAGGGCATAAATAAAATCGCAGCAGAGCACACACATTACTGAAGATAGAGGCCGACAGTGAGGAGAGGTTGGATTTCAGTTATCTTCAGTATTTTGAGGAGCCAAAGCTTACACAGACATGCTAACATGGTGAACCCATCGCCTAGACCATAACCCACCTGCATCGCGCAACCTTAACAAGGTCAAAACAGCGGTCACAACCGAAAGAAAAAAAATGACTTCTAGAAGCAATCAAGGTCCTAAATAACCTCAGCAGAGCACACATGCTTCTGAATAGAGAGGCCGACAGCCAGAAGAGGTCCGATTCAGTTATCTTCAGCATTTTTAGGAGGCAAACCCTGCACCGAGAGGCTTACATGGTGCACCCACAGCCTAGACCATAACCTGCCTGCATCGCCAGCCCTTAGCAAGCTGAAAATTGCGGGCCGAACCTAAAGAAATGACCACTCGCAGTAATAATCACGAGTATAAATCAAACATCAAACGAAGCACACACACGTTTCTGAAGAGAGATGCCGACAGTCAGGACCCACCTGCTAGGACACATCACGCAAGTAAAAAGAAAGAACGGAGCAACGGAGTAAAAACATTTGCAAAAATCGATCAGCGTGATCCTGAGTCACTGACATGGTGGAGCCAGCGGCAAGAACAGTATCGCAAGAACGGAGCAACGGAATAAAAAAAGTGGGCAAGAATCGATCAACAAGACATAAGTCACTGACATGGTAGAGCCAGCGGCATGAACAGCATTGCAAGAACGGAGCAACGGGATAAAAAAAGTGGGCATTAATCGATCAGAAGTATTATGAGTCACTGACATGGTGAAGCCAGCGGTATGAACAGCATTGCAAGGATGGAGCAACGGAATAAAAAAGTGGGCTAGAATCAATCAACAGGCAATAAGTCACTGACATGGTGGAGCGAACGGCAAGAACAGTATCGCAAGAACGGAGCAACGACATAAAAAAGTGGGCAAGAATCGATCAGCATGATCCTGAGTCACTGACATGGTGGAGCCAGCGGCAAGAACAGTATCGCAAGAACGGAGCAAACGGCATAAAAAAGTGGGCAAGAATCGATCTACAGGACAATGAGTCACTGACATGGTGGAGCCAGCAGCATGAACAGCATCACAGAACGGAGCAACCGGATAAAAAAGTGGGCAAGAATTGATCAGGAGTATTATGAGTCACTGACATGGTGGAGCCAGCGGCATGAACAGCATGCAAGAACGGAGCAACGGCATAAAAAAGTGGGCAAGAATCGATCAGCATGATCATGAGTCACTGACATGGTGGAGCCAGCGGCGTGAACAACATCGCAAGAACGGAGCAACGGAGTAAAAAAGTGGGCAGGAATCGATCAGCATGATCCTGAGTCACTGACATGGTGGAGCCAGCGGCAAGAACAGTATCGCAAGAACGGAACAACGGCATAAAAAAGTGGGCAAGAATCGATCAGCATGATCCTGAGTCACTGACATGGTGGAGCCATTGGCAAGAACAGTATCGGAAGAACGGAGTAAACAGCATAAAAAGTGGGCAAGAATCGATCAGTATGATCCTGAGTCACTGACATGGTGGAGCCAGCGGCAAGAACAGTATCGCAAGAATGGAGCAACGGCATAAAAAAGTGGGCAAGAATCGATCAGCATGATCCTGAGTCACTGACATGGTGGAGCCAGCGGCAAGAACAGTACCGGAAGAAATGGAGCAACGGGATAATAAACTGGGCAAGAATCGATCAACAGATCAATGAGTCACTGACATGGTGGAGCCCACGTCAAGAACAGCATCGAACCCAGCTTCGAGCAACGGAGCAACCGAAAAAAGATGCACCCTGGATCTTGATATGAGGGCGGGGTGTGTGGTATGAGGTTTTTAGAGCGCAAATGGCCTCGTTCGACGTTATATGAGCTCGCGGGGTGTGTCGATCCCAGTCAAAAACCGAACGCGCTATCGAAAACGTAGTTTCTAACCACGAAAATTCAGGGAGATCGTGGTCTATGGGTGCCTCGCAACCCGAAAAACAGCTTCTAACCACGAAAATTCACAAGTTTCGTGGGCAATGGGTGCCATAGACCACAGATTTGGAATTCGGTGGTTGTTGGTACCATCGACCACGAAAAAAAAACGCGAAATTTCGTGGCCGAATGCCACTATACACCACCACCTCGGCGGACAGTGGTGGTGTAAGGCCGAATTTCTTCTAGTGCAAAGCTACTAATGCTATGGAGGAAGATGGGAGGAAGAGTAAGGAAAACAACAAATGAATCCCAAGATCTAGATCCAATATGCTCCCCTCACTTAGAGGAGAGATTGATTGGTGGAAGTGTAGATCTAGATCTCCTATCTCTTTTCCCTCAAGAAGGAGAAAGAATCAGTGGAGGGATTGAGAGATAAGCAAGCTTGTGGAGGTCAACAATGGAGGTCAAAACTTGCAAGAAAGGTTGGGGAACCATTGGGGAAGAAGGCCCCTTAAATAGGTCACCCAAATATCCAACCGTTGGGTGCAGATTCGCGCCGTGGCGGTACTACCGCTAGACCCAGCGGTACTACCGCCCCCGTAGAAAGTTAGAACAAGAAAACAGGCTAAAAACAGGCTCCAGGTAGCGGTACTACTGCCCCGGGCAGCGGTACTACCGCCCCGGCGGTACTACCGCTTTTGGTACCACTGAAAACATGCTTCTGTTTGCTCCGGCGATACCTCGGGCGGTACCGGGGCGGTAGTACCGCCCCCTGGAAAACAGCAGGAAAACCAAACACCAAAACGACAATATATTTTGCATCCGGACTCCGTTTTTGATGATCGTTGGCTCATTGGAATACAACAACGACAATATCTTTTTACATCCGGACTCCGTTATACAGAGAAACATCATAGTCCAACAATGAATCATAAGACCAAATGTGGAAAGGTTAGACCTCTCGAAATAGAACAACCGGTAAAACCTCCAACACCAAAAACGCAATAAGTTTTTCTTACGAAATCCGTTTTTGATGAACTTGAGCTTGTCTTGAAGATCATGACAAGCTCTAAAACCACACATGGAGAAATCCCAAATAAGAACCAAGAAAGATGATGCTAGGTATGCAAAGGTTTGAGCTCTCTCCAAACGATACGATCAAGTTACTCATTCGAGAGCCCCTCTTGAAAGTGTGGCGACTATCCTATAATCCGGTCTCTCACTAACACCATGAGACCGGTAAAATAGAAAACCTATCAAGGTCATACCTTTGCCTTGTGCAATCCACTTGAGCTAAATGATGACGATCTTAATCACCTCAAGTTGGATCACTTTCTTGATTGCACTCTGCGTGATGAAGACTTGTGAAATGTTCCCCATACCATGATCCCACATGGTACAACATTTAGCTTTGTGTGTTGATCACTTGAATCCATCTTTTCCACTTAGCCTTGATCAACTTTGTATCTTCTCTTCTTTCTTGATCAATGATGATGTCTTGAAGGTGAGCATGAGTATCCACGATATTCTATTTCAAGACATACTTGCAATATGCTCAACTCTACATATGACCATTCTTCAGCCTGGGAATGGTGCGGCTTCATTTGGTTAGTTTGGTGCGGGTTTGTGTTTGGTTTGTTCTGGGTTGGGCCGTAATGGATGGAACGGAAAAACGGACCGGGGCGGTGCGGGTCCAGCAAAATTACGGCGCGGTGCGGTGTGGCGCGGCTTGATCTTGAACGGGTCGAACCCGCGGGTTCAACCCGCACCTTCGGCCCGACGCGGCACCAAAGAGGCTGAGTCCTTCGTCCCCTACCCCGACTCACGCGGAGGGTTTCTTGCGCCGGCGTCGCCGCTGCCTTACACTGCCGCGGCCGTCCATCTCCGCCGCCGACGTGCACCACCCCCGCGGTCCTGCTGATCTGCTCCCTCTCCCTTGCTAGTGCCAGCGCCAACACATCTCTCGCCATGGACGCTCCAACCCATTGAGACAGTGCCAGTCTCGGGAGCCTCATCTACGGCCCTGCGGGGCGCCGGCCGCTGACGGTGAGCTCTTCTGACCCTCGCTCCCCTGTGCTAGCTGCTAATTTGTTTGTATGGAGTTAGAGCCTGCTGCCCGTCCATGGGGGAGAGCAACCTTTCTTTCTTTTACTACTCAGATGAGATAAGCTTTTGATCCACTATTCGGGGAAAATTAGTGAAACAAGGATCTAACCTTGTTTTTGTGGTCATTCGGAGGTACAATAGATAGATTTGGGTGTCTGCTTTCTCTTTAGTTGCAGTAGTTACTCGGGTGAAATTAGCTGAATTACTTGTGATTTCTGATGCTTTAGCATCTAGTGTGTTTCTTGCAGCTAAGATGGTTTCAGGAATTGTTCGGTTCTTGTAGAATTAATCCCCTAGAGTGCTTTAAACTTCTTGATTTGTGGTGCTAGTGGTTACCATTGCAGGAAAATATTATTTCGAGAACTTTAATTAGAGTACTACAAAGTCAGGAATAAATTTCAGTTTACACATGCATGCTCACACTAATAAATTGCAGTTTGTAATGTCATCATAGAATTCATAGAATACTGCCCACGCACATTAGTTTCAGAGAAGCTCATGTACTGCTGTAGGATGTCTTCAGGTCCAAGCTTAGCAGGAAGTGCAAGCTCAGCAGGAGGTCCAAGCTTAGCAGGAAGTGCAAGCTCAGCAGGAGGTCCAAGCTTAGTAGTTGCTGGTACATTATTCAGACTTTAGTCATTTGTCTCACTGGTAATCATGGATCGACCAGTCTATGTTGTATATGGCGAGCAGCATGGATCGACTAGTCATCAGATTTTTTTTTGAGTCATCGACTTTTATTTTTGATCTTAGGAAAAATAATTTTCACAAACGAGCTAGCTGATAGAGCAGGCAGCGTCCAGCGCAGGAGCGTAGCTATGCAGAAACCACGGGCTGAACCCGCGGGTTCGATCCACAATTTCCGTCCGGTGCGGTGCGGGTGCGGCCGGAATCTTGACGCGGTGCGGTGCAGTGCGGGAATACGAAGTTGATTTTTGGTGTGGGCCGGACTGGGGTATTGATACATTAGTAATCGGTGTGGGGCGGATGAGGGGCGGTATTTGGCCCATTCCCAGGCTGAACCATTCTTCATATAAACCCTTGAATAAGATCTTGGTCATCTTATAAGTTTCTAGACTCCAACTCATGAACTCCAATCTTTCCTATGGACAAGATCTATAAAATATCTCAATGCAAACATTAGTCCATAAGGATTGTCATTAATTATCAAAACCACACATGGGGCACCATGCTCTTTCAATCTCCCCATTTTGGTAATTGATGACAATCCCTTTTACGAGGGTTTATACAATGAATTAAGCAACCATGCAAAGGAATAATCAAGGATGCATGAGCAAGAAGCGACAAATGCTTAAGAACGAAACCAAAGCATAACACCAAATTCCCTTAAACCTCTAAACTTCTCCCCCATTGGCATCCATTGCCGAAATGGGTGAAATTTTAGAAGGCCAATATAATAAGGCTCCCCATAAAGTATGCATTTCTCAAGATATGAGTGAAATCAAATGCACATATTCAATGATGAATAGATTGAGGGAGATCAAATTATATTGAGATCAAAGATTGCAAAAGGATGATATGGTGAAAAGGGTATCAACGAATGAAACATGCAATCAAAGAACCCAAATCCAATTGAACAAAAGATTTTATATTTGAACAAAACAATGTTTCGAGAGAAAATAGAGGAGCTCCCCAATATCATGTACTATTTAGAAATTGTGTATTTGAGTACCACGTGCACAAAGATGGAATCATCACTCCCCCATAATCCTTTGAAACACAAAACATGTGCAAGAGAGAATGTATAAAACAAGGCATAACACTTGCAACAACACATGGTTGAGCATCAAATAGAAGACCGACAAAATATCCAAATGCGAGAACATTTAAAAGATTTAGGCTCAACCAAATGATGTGTGTGACATAGCAAAGCCCTTTTATAAGAGTACATCATAGGTGAGCATTGAGCATCACCATAGTCTCAAAGGAATGATAAGCAAGGAGCAAAGCATGTCATTTCAACACACACAACCGACAAAAATGAGTGCACAAGATCCAATAAAATAGGGCAAGCACTCATAAGGCAAATATTTTCCGGAGCCACCAAAAGATCCAAAAACATAAAAGAGGTGGACACCAAGGAAATAGGATATCAATTTGCGATGTAACATTTCTCATGTGTATAGATTTCTAAGTAGATAACAATCATATGATATACATCCACAAAGAAACATGTACACACAAAATAGTTACTAAAGAGAAGAACATGATACCCAAGAGGAAGTCATATATACACCATTAAGATCTTTGCTTAAAAGCATAGCACATAGCTCAAATTTATCTTAAAGGATATAAATAGACTTCCAACACAAACGCATCAAAGGCATCACAAATATCCACAAGGGAAAAGTGATAGTTGGGATGCTTTGAGAAGGAAACAAGTATCACAAGGAACAAAAGAAATCATGCCAAGATGCAACCTACACAAGGTTGAATGCAAGAAATGTATGCATGAGGTAGATACTTGTTACCGAGATGGCATTGGTGATGTAAAGATTAGCAATCACGATCATCATAGCTTGGCTTCAATAGCACATGGTGAGAGCACCTTCCTTATGAATGAGACAAGGCATCCAATGCATCTCCGAAGTACCTAAAACACAATTCAAGTACAAAATGGTCCCCAAACATATTGGGTCCGAAGTAGTTAGGAAACTACAATACATTGGACAAACTCCACATGAATATGTGCATATGGATATGAAATTGAATTTCATGCACATCTTAGCCGATTTAGGATTCGGTGGAGTTTACCCGATATATTGGATCAAAGAAAGTAAACATGCCATAATTTATACATGAAGTAAATATGCATGTCAAGACCTTCAAGAACCAAAGAAGACACAATTTGGACAAAATACAAAGAATACCAAGAAGGCACACCAAAGTGTGACATGCAAGAGAATTGTCCAAATTATATCAAAACCCAAATCAACACATGATTGAGAAAGATACCAAATGAAGAGATACCAAATGAAAGATATATCAAGGAATGAGATAACTAACTCCCAAAGAGAGAAAGATTCCAACAAATAGACCAAACCCTCTACACTTTCTATGATGGCACAAAGTACCAAGACAAAAAGGTTTGTCTTTCCACGAGACATGTCATCGGGCTCAAACACCAATTTAAAATAGATCAAGTAGCAATTGAAGACAAATAATGTTCTAAAGCATATAGGATAGCTCCCCCAAGATTTGTGCATTATTTATGATCTTGCATTGGAATGCAAAATGCACACAAATGGGATCATCACACTCCATATATTATTCAAACACTAGTCATGTTCAAGAAAGCAATAAGATCCAATACCAATTTAAAGATGGTGTTCTACTCAAAATAGGATAGCTCCCCCAAGAATAGTGCATTATCTTAGAAGTATGACTTTGAATGTAAATGCACAAGAATGGGATCACGGCTTTTCCTATTTTAAGGAAAGCACAAAACAACATGAGTAGAGCAAGAGGATCCAAAGGTCAAGGAAGACAAAAGAAAGTTTGATCAAAACTAATCCTTGGCAATAAATAAGGCAATTAAGAGCAAAACCAAGTAAATATGATCAATACTTTACCACAAATAAGATTATCACTTGTAAAGACAAGTAATGTATGGAGATAATTCTCGGTGGTAAATGACAAAGATATTCAAGATCATATTCTCAAAACAAGAGCGAATAGGCAAATATGGAACTTGTTTGAGAAACATGCCACATAGGAACAAGATAATTTACAATATCAATTCTAAGTGGCAAAACCTCACTTGTTCACATTTTCTAGGTTCGTAATATGCACAATGCTTATTACTCCCCATAATGTGATAATCCATTTGTTTTCAACAAGAGGCAAATAAAACCAAATAGAGATAGTTAATGGACATTTAGAATTCGAATTTCTCATGAGCATGACATACCACATAGAGACTAGATAATATTGATATATCAACACTAAGTGGTATTCCTCATGTATACACATTTTTAGGATTGTGACGTGCCGAAAGCATATCACTCCCCCAAAATGGGAAAGTCCATTAAACTCTCAAAGAGCCAATAAGATAAAAACAAGAAGCAATAGAGGCTCAACACAAACACACACAACCATGATGTGCAAACCAACATACACACACTAGATTACTCAAGATAGGTAAGTGGTAGGCACACATAGTCAAACACATGCAAGGTACAAAACCAAACACATGCAAGGGGCAAGCAACTTTCAATGTATGTATAATTTAAATACATGTTACCGCAAGGAGGCACGTTGGATATAAGATAGAGACATGAATCCAAATGACTTGGCTTGGGAAATATGATTGATGAAGATCCCTTAATTCTTCATAATGTAGCCAAGTCTCCAAAGCCCTCCACAACACCTATTGATCAAGTTTTAGCTTGTTGGTCCCCAACCAAGTTGGGTCCTAAGAGGTTAGTCACAATAGGCTTGGCCACCCAAATGGTTCTTTTCTTGACACCACTTTGAGTACCCTTATCCTTCTCAAGAGAGTAAACATCATCAATTATGATTGGGTTGGATAAGGTACCGTTAGTGCATGAAGAAGCAAGATGTCCCTTCTCGCGACATAGATAGCAACATCTACTTCCACCTTTCTTCTTAGTTGATTTCTCAACTTGAGAAGCTTTAGCTTGATTCTCCTTGGGAAGTGGCCTTTCTTCAACGTTGGATACTTGAGTATGAACTTGAGGCCGCTTCCCTTGTTGCTTCTCACTTAATGCTTCTTCTTCATTGGGCAAGATCTCACATGATGCCCTTCAATCTTGCACTTGAAGCAAACAATCTTGGCCGAATCTTTTACTTGTTCTAGGCCCTTCTTCTTCTTGTTGTTCTTGACTTGTTCTTTTTTGGAGTTGAATCCAAGTCCACTCTTGTCATTGGGAGATTTTTGCACACTCAACATATTGTCAAGTGCCGACTTCCCAACATGACGCTTTTCCAAGTCTTTCTTCAAAGAAGTGACTTGGCCTTGAGCTCTTTTATTTCCTCTACATGGTTAGTAACAACACAAGTACTAGAGGAAGTAGAAGCTTCATTGTTAGAGCAACAAGGCATGGAAAGTAATTCATCACAAGGTGTAACAATATCATGAGTGGATGAACTACTAGGACTAGCACATGACAATATAACATTTCGAGTAGAAGTTGTGCCATTGTCCACATGAGGCTCACAAGATGTTACCTTAGTTGAAGTAGCCTCATGAGCTAACTTTAGCCGATCATGGGAGACTAGAAGATCATTATGAGAGCTCGAGAGCTTTTCATGACTTTCTTCCAATTTCCTATAATTGCTTGTTAGCAACTCAAGTTGAGCCCTTAGCTCAACATTTTTTAATATGGATGCTTCACAATAAGTAGAGTTAGTAGCACAAGCATCATCATTTTTAGATTTGAGGACATTAGAAAGAGCAAGAGCATGATCTTTTCTTAATTTAGAAAATCTAAACTATAAGATTCCTCAAGACTACAAAGTTTTTCCTCAAGGATCCTTCTACGCTCTTGCTCTTCATTAAGAGCAATAGAAAGATCCCCGATCTCATCGGTGTAGTCTTGCTCACGACCTTCCATTTCCACAATGGTGTCCTCATGCTCATAAATAAGTTTATTGCTCTCAATAGCATTAGCCAAGATTTCCATGAAGTTAGAGCGAGCATTTTTATTTTTCAAAGCAGAAAGACAATTTCACCTTTCTTATTTAGAGAATCAACAATATCATTCTCTTCATTATTAACATCATCATCTAGATTCAATGGGGTTCAAAGTAGGAGATACCTTTGACTCCTTAGCCATAAGGCAAAAGATGGTCGATGAAGATGAAACATTACTTGAGGCACCACTCAAGTACACATCTTGTTCCATAGGAAGTTGGGTTTCCTCTACAATGTTAGTGACCAAGGAATAGAGGAAACACACGCATTTGTAGTATGGCAACAAGATAAAGCAAGCATATCATCATGAGATTTAGACAAACAATTTCACATGATATGCAAGGACTATCAACACAAGCATGTAAAGCATGAATGGTGCTAGATGTGTTTAAGTCCAAAGGTAGATCATTGCAACAATGTTGAGGTAAAGAATCATCAATGGTAAGTTTACTACCATTGTTGCAAAGCCTACCACTACTCACCATCTCATTAGGTTGTGGCTTACCACATGTTGGTGAAGTAGAGGAAGTTGAGAACTCATCACGCCCGGAAGTGGAGGGAGAACAATCATCCTCAATAATATTGGACACATCATATTTGTCTTGAAGCTTTGTCCATAAATCATGAGCATTCCGAAAAGGCATGATTGACTCAAGAACTACATTGCTCAAAACACAACAATAGCATGAGATACTAGAGAATTGAGATAAGAGTTTTCCTCATCCTCTAAAGATAACTTTTGGAGATCCTTTGGAGGAGGAAAATCCATATCTACAATTCTCTCCATTTTTGGGCCATACACCCGAAAAAGATTAAGCATGCGAATTTTCCAAACATCATAATTTGTGCCATCGAATATGAAAGTGGGATCATTTGCTAATCTCTAAACGACATCTTTACTCTCAAGGCGGTGAAGCCTAATAAGAGAGCCTGGCTCTGATACCAATTGAAAGAACGAGGATGTCGCCTAGAGGGGGGGTGAATAGGCGTTTTAAAATAATTACGGTTTAGGCTTGAATAAATGCGGAATAAAACTAGCGTTTAATTTATCAAGCACAAAACCTAAACAAGCTAGGTTCACCTATGTGCACCAACAACTTATGCTAAGCAAGATCAACAACTATGTGATAGCAAATAGATAACTTCAAGCTCGATGGCTATCACAAAGGTAAATGCATAAGTAAAGGTTTGGGTATAGAAGTAACCGCAAAGTGGACACGAGGAGATGTTTCCCGTAGTTCCTTCCCAATGGAAGTACGTCTACGTTGGAGGGGTGTGGAGCCTCCTAGGCACTCCAATAGCACGATGTGCTCACCCTATTCTCCGTGAGCTTCACCCGTGAGGGATTGGCTCGTTCCACTATGAGGTCGACTTGAAGGCGTTGACCAAACCGATACACCAAGGTTGAGGAACTCCACAATGAGTTGGAGCCTCCCAACAATGTCCCGGAGCTTAGCAACATGATAAAGCTCTGAAACTCACAAAGGCCTCCTAGGGTTACAACTAACCCAAGAGGCAACAAGAACCACAAAGAGTAATAAGCTTCTCAAACTTCACCTCCACGTATCACCGTGGAGAACTCAAACCGATGCACCTAATGCAATGGCAAGAACACAAGAAGTGCTCAAAGCTTCACTCTCAAATCCCACCAAAGCAACTAATGCTATGGAGGAAGATGGAGGAAGAGCAAGGAAAACAACAAATGAATCCCAAGATCTAGATCCAATATGCTCCCCTCACTTAGAGGAGAGATTGATTGGTGGAAGTGTAGATCTAGATCTCCTCTCTCTTTTCCCTCAAGAAGGAGTAAGAATCATTGGAGGGATTGAGAGATAGCAAGCTTGTGGAGGTCAACAATGGAGGTCAAAACTTGCAAGAAAGGTTGGGAAACCATTGGGGAAGAAGCCCCTTAAATAGGTCACCCAAATATCCAACCGTTGGGTGCAGATTCGCGCCGTGGCGGTACTACCGCTAGACCCAGCGGTACTACCGCCCCCATAGAAAGTTAGGACGTGAAAACAGGCCGAAAACAGGCTCCAGGTAGCGGTAGTACTGCCCCGGCGGTACTACCGCTTTTGGTACCGCTGAAAACAAGAAAACAGGCTAAAAACAGGCTCCAGGTAGCGGTACTACTGCCCCGGGCAGCGGTACTACCGCCCCGGCGGTACTACCGCTTTTGGTACCACTGAAAACATGCTTCTGTTTGCTCCGGCGATACCTCGGGCGGTACCGGGGCGGTAGTACCGCCCCCTGGAAAACAGCAGGAAAACCAAACACCAAAACAACAATATCTTTTGCATCCGGACTCCGTTTTTGATGATCTTTGGATCGTTGGAATCACAACAACGAGCTCTTCAAGATTATACTGAGAAAACATCATAGTCCAACAATGAATCATAAGACCAAATGTGGAAAGGTTAGACCTCTCGAAAATAGAACAACCGGTAAAACCTCCAACACCAAAAACGCAATAAGTTTTTCTTACGAAATCCGTTTTTGATGAACTTGAGCTTGTCTTGAAGATCATGACAAGCTCTAAAACCACACATGGATAAATCCCAAATAAGAACCAAGAAAGATGATGCTAGGTATGCAAAGGTTTGAGCTCTCTCCAAACGATACGATCAAGTTACTCATTCGAGAGCCCCTCTTGAAAGTGTGGCAACTATCTTATAATCCGGTCTCTCACTAACACCATGAGACCGGTAAAATAGAAAACCTATCAAGGTCATACCTTTGCCTTGTGCAATCCACTTGAGCTAGATGATGGCGATCTTGATCACCTCAAGTTGGATCACTTTCTTGATTGCGCTCCGCTTGATGAAGACTTGTGAAACGCTCCCCATACCATGATCCCACATGGTACAACATTTAGCTTTGTGTGTTGATCACTTGAATCCATCTTTTACACTTAGCCTTGATCAACTTTGTATCTTCTCTTCTTTCTTGATCAATGATGATGTCTTGAAGGTGAGCATGAGCATCCACGATATTATATTTCAAGACATACTTGCAATATGCTCAACTCTACATATGACCATTCTTCATAAAAACCCTTGAATAAGATCTTGGTCATCTTATAAGCTTCTAGAGTCCAACACATGAACTCCAATCTTCCCTATGGACAAGATCTATAAGAATATCTCAATGCAAACATTAGTCCATAAGGATTGTCATTAATTACCAAAACCACACATGGGGGCACCATGTTCTTTCAGGCGGGCTGCCGTGTCTTGTCCTCCCTCGCAGCGTCATGGGCACCCTTTGGAGCTCGACGGCGGCGCCTAGGGCTTCGGCTCAGGTGCATCGAGATGAGGTGGGGTGGTGACCCCCATTTCCTGCTCGTGAAAGATCAAGCCGGATGCGGGTTCACGTCGTGGCCGGACCTCGCTGGACCGTCGACTCCCGTCGGCGAGGAGAATGGGAAGACGCGACTGCCGGTGAAAACCGAGCCGACCTTAGGTCATGGCAGACGATGGCGGCGTCTTGTGCGTCGTTCCCTTGTTGAAGGTATCGTTTGTGCAGTTCTTGTCTCCTCTCTCGGCCTACACCCGGGGAAACTCTAGATCTGGATCTCCCCGATCAGACGATGGTGACGCGTTGCACCATTTACATCTGAGGGCATCATTTTGGAGCAGGTACTGGTTGGGTGGACCGGAGGTTTAGTGGTGTTGTATCTACCGCGTCGACAACGACGGTTCTCGACGGCATGGTGCAGCAGGGTCTCGACAACGGTCGCGTTTTGATGGACACACGCAGGACGGTGGCACTATCTGACGTCGTGGAGGCGTCGACGGCAGGTCTACAAGGATGTCGCATTGATCACTCCTGAAGATGGGTTGGCGGAAGATGGCGGTGGCGGCTTTTTAGCCTGCGCATGTGGTGCGCGCCAAGTGTTCGCTGGACCGGTATGTGCTCCCGACTATAGCCATTGGGCGGTCTGCTGAGACTTCCCGATTTACATGATTGCGTAGTTGTGTGAGGTCCGGGAACATGGATTCGATCAGTCCACCTCCTTATCAAGTTTGTAGGTGTTGCAAGTTACCACCTGGAGGGTGGCTTCCGGTTAACCGATGTATTTCTTTGTAAGGCTTTGGTGGTCTCTTTTTTTCTATTAATAATAATAATGGTTATATCCATCATTTTGATGTAGAGGCTGGGGTTCATCCTCCATTTCGGAAAAAAACATAGCTATATGTATATGGTACACAACGCAATTCTACTTTCTTGTCCAAAAAAAAGTTCGACAAAGTAATAGTCTAAAGATAACCTTATTCCAACTTATCATATGAGTGACTTCAGATGCTGGATATAAATGACATGAGAGCCATATATAGTCAGTTGTTGGCTATACTCTTAGCCATGCTCTAATCGCCCGCCATGGTGCCACTAGTTAGGGCTTAGATATCGAGTGAGTTCAAAGCACGAAAGACGTCGATGCATAGTAGTCGGTTTATTTTTTGCGCAAAGTGCGCCTTTTGTTTATCTCAACTAGTTGACATGTACGTGCAACGCACGTTCTCACAATTAAATGGGACAATTTTAAATAAGGAAATATTAAAATTGCAATGCATGTTTCAAATAATACATATACAAAAATTATTCTGGTTTTAATAAATATAGATGTACACAAATAATTCTTAAGACAAAAGACAATCAATAATTTGCACAATATATTCATCGAGAATGTCTTGTCGTCAAATTTTTCTCGTACAGTTTTGTACATTATTGAAAAAACATAATTGTTATGTTCATAACATTCATGTGTATTTATATCATTTTTACAAACTAAAATTTTACAATATACTGAAACAAGATTAAGGTAAAAATTCAAAATTTGAATACATTACCATAACATCAATCATCACTCTCAGTGGCTCACAAAATCAGCATCTACTAATAATATTACATTTTTTTGGAAGTTCGAATATGTATTCTATGTTTATTTTTAATCTCCGTCCGACAAACTCCCCAAGCATACACTTCTACACCCTGCCAGCAAGAACACTACACTATACATCTCAACAAAATCAATAAACGAATAGGCAGCTGGCAAGCCAGAGAGGCTAAAGGGAACGGACAGGCTCGTCATCTCATCTGATATGTTGCATGATCGATGCATGCATACACCACCATGTCACAATCCTCTGAACGCCAACGTTCTAATGCCGACCAGTCCTTCCCTCCCAATCTTCATGTGCCCCATATCCATCCCCCAATTCATCGGGCCGCCGGACTGCACGCCGTGGCGCCGGCGAGCAAGTGCTCTCTCGCTCCTTCCCGTGGCGCCCCCCATGGGCCTGCACGTACCGCGCTCGCTTCCACGGCGGCATGTGCATGCCCGCGCCTTGGGTGGACTCTGCCGCGGCCGCGCACATTACCACGACGACCTCCTTGAACATCTCAAGCTTAACGGCGACGTTCACCTTGGCGCTGGGCCTCGCCGTCTCAAACTCTGTGGCAACGTTCACCTCGACGATTTAGCGAGACGTCAGTGAACCCAGTGAGAGCACCGCGTCCACGTACTCGTGCCTGCGCGCCGGTGGGAGCAACTGCTTCTTTCCCACAACGATCGGCAGGGCCGTGTTGCTTAATTAGCACGCTCTGATTTGTTTTTGGTGTATAAGAATCTAGAACGCACACGGAAACACGGTAAAAGTAGTTGGGAAAAAAGAATTCACTAACCACCGGGATCGAACCCTCTAGCGCGGACTCCTAGAGAAAGACATATCGGCAAAAAAAAAGGAAACATAACGTTTCGGAATTTGATCTGCATCATTGATCAATATGAACGGATCAGATTTAATGTATCAACATAGCACAACACAAGTTTGCTCTTTAATAGTACTAGTTACTTTGCACGTGCAACGCACGTCTATCATAGCACGGAAAGCATATCTGTTCCCCATATTCATATACTGAATCTCACAAGTTCTCACAAAGTAGTTTAAAAATGCATCGGCAATATGGAAGCAAAACTAAGGATCAGACCAACAACAAGCGTGGTAACTCGCAACCAACACCCCAAGTATAAGTCGCACGAAGACTCACATTAAGAGGTAACTATAAGCAATAGAGACAAGCAACCAAGCACTAGCAGCACGAATCGCTTGCTCGACTGCTCGACAGCCCACCCACGTTCAAGGCCCAGCCTCTGCAGGTGCCTTTTTGCTAAGGCAATAGCAAAACTCTAAGCAGCTTGAATGTGTGCTTCGATCTAATCAATTGATCTATACGTGCATAGCCAAAAACAAGCCTTAAAGCATGTCAGTATAATACAGCCAATCACTCCAATAGCACAATAATAATAATAAAAGCAATAAAGCATACAGTAGAAAAAACACAATAACTACACATACTTGGTTTTCTCAGTAGACAATCATTGTGAAATAGAGTCATCTCAACTATAACTGAAATGTACTAAGACTAGTTATAGTGGGGAGTAACTTAGACTAGCAACATACTCCTACACATGTTATTAGGCTATGTTACCACCTCTATAGTGGGTAGTAACATGTGGGTGGTGTCATGTAACTCTGTTGTAGACTCATATTGCATTGGGTTGTGTGATTTTACGGTAACATAGCTAGTTACTCTATTTGTCTCTCTATTCTTTAATTACATGCCACATCATCATTTTTGCCTATGTGGCACTTATGTTACTACCTATGTTACTCCCACTATAGGTAGTCTAAGTGTCACTTGCAACGCCTTTGTTCTTATGTTATTTCAATTTAATCCCTCATTAATTCCATCAAGAGTTGAGCCTAATCTGACATGTACGTTAATGTTGTGGAACTAAATGAAAGCTGTAAAACAAAACCAATTCTACCCCTACTTGACAATTTAAGCCCTTTTAGACTCTTTAACTCAAACCAAAACTTAATTCCTTATCTCCAATCACTAGTAGAAAAACTACCTTTCGTCCAGAGCCGAATCGGCCATTAATCCCGGTTCAGTGAAAAACCGGGACCAATGCCTGGCACTGGTCCCGGTTCGAGCTGCCAGGGCATTGGTCCCGGTTCGGTTGGGGACATTGGTCCCGGTTCGTGCCACGAACCGGGACCAATGCTCCAGTGTCGGACACGTGACGTGCCGCGGAGCTTTGGTCCCGGTTCGTGGCATGAACCAGGACCAATACCCCTCCCCTGCCTATAAATAACCCACCCCCTCTCTTCTCTCCTCTTTTTTTTCTGGTTGGATTGGTGGGAAGTGGGTGCTAGTTTTTTTTCCTTTGCCACGCACAAGATGTGTTCGATGAAATGCCCGAGCCACACTTAAGTTCACACAAGATGATATCCTCGGCCGAGGTTAGCAACTTTATCCTTTTCATCTGTAATTGATACAGAAATACTGCACGTGTCGATGTACGGTGGTCATTTCACTATTCAAGATGTTATTGTAATGGTATTTGATAAACTTAATTATATGATGCAGATGGATGCACGGATGCGATGGATGTATGGCGAACGACGCAGTTCCGAGTTTATTGCAGGCCTGCATAAATTTCTCGAAGTGGCTGAGGCAAACAAAGTGGATAATTTTATGCCTTGTCTATGTGAGAAGTGTCGGAACGTCAGGGAGTACTCTGACCCGAGAACCATTCAAGACCATGTGCTTCGGAGAGGTTTCATGCCCAGCTATAATTGTTGGACCAAGCACGGAGAAAGAGCGGTTAGGATGGAAGACAATGAAGAAGAGGAGGATGATGACAACTATCCTATGTTACCTAAGGAATGCGGTGATACTGTAATGGAAGACGTTGAAGAAGAAGGAGGTGAACATCGGGCATCAGATGAGCCCGCTGATGGTCTTGGTGGGATCATTTCTGATGCAAAGCGAGAATGCGATATAGAAAAGGAGAAGCTAAAGTTGGAGGCCATGCTAGAAGATCACAAAAAGTTGCTGTACCCAAATTGCGAAGATGGCAGCACAAAGCTCGGTACCACACTGGAACTGCTGAAATGGAAGGCAGAGACTGGTTGTTCTGACAAGGGATTTGAGAAGTTACTGAAAATAATGAAGCCGAAGCTTCCAAAGGATAACGAATTGCCCGAGACTACATACGAAGCAAAGACGGCTATCTGCCCTCTAGGATTAGATGTGCAGAAGATACATGCATGCATTAATGACTGCATCCTGTACCGCGGTGAGGAGTACGAGAATATGGATAAATGCCTGGTATGCAATGCACTGCGGTACAAGATCAGACAAGATGACCCTGGTGATGTTGAGGGCGATGACGAGCCCCCCCAGAAGAGGGTTCCTGCTAAGGTGATGTGGTATGCTCCTATAATACCACGGTTGAAACGTCTGTTCAGAAACAAAGAGCATGCCAGGTTGTTACGATGGCACAAAGAAGAGCGTAAGAAAGACGGGAAGTTGAGACACCCCGCCGATGGGTCTCAGTGGAGAAAAATCGAAAGAGAGTTCCCGACATTTTCAGATGACACAAGGAACTTAAGATTTGGTCTAAGTACAGATGGCTTTAATCCTTTTGGGGAGCAGAGCTCCAGTCATAGCACTTGGCCCGTGACTCTATGTATCTACAACCTTCCTCCTTGGTTGTGCGTGAAGCGGAAGTTCATTATGATACCAGTGCTCATCCGAGGCCCGAAGCAACCCGGCAACGACATTGATGTGTACCTAAGGCCATTAGTTGATGAACTTTTGCAGTTGTGGTCCGAACCAGGTGTACGTGTGTGGGATGAGCACAAACAACAGGAATTTGACCTACGAGCGTTGTTGTTCGTAACCATCAATGATTGGCCTGCTCTTAGTAACATTTCAGGACAGTCAAACAAGGGATACAATGCATGTACGCACTGTTTAGATAAGACTGAAAGTATACATTTGGGAAACAAGAACGTGTACTTAGGGCATCGTCGATTTCTTCCGAACAGTCATGCCGTAAGAAAGAAAGGCAAGCATTTCAACGGTGAGGCAGATCGCCGGAAGAAGCCTAACCTCCCTGATGGTGATGTTATATATGACATGGTCAATGATTTAGAAGTAATCTTTGGAAAGGGTCCTGGCAGTCTATCTGTTCCGAATGACGCTGACAACCACGTACCCATATGGAAGAAGAAATCTATATTTTGGGAGCTACCCTATTGGAAAGTCCTAGAGGTCCGGTCTTCAATCGACGTGATGCACGTGACGAAGAATCTTTGCGTGAACCTGCTAGGCTTCCTAGGCGTGTATGGGAAGACAAAAGATACACCAGAAGCACGGGAGGACCAGCAACGTATGAAAGACCCATACAACAAGCAGACGGATAAAGGGCGTCAATACTTAAGCAGCTACGCTCTTACCAAAGCAGTGAAGGAAATCTTTTTTGAATGCCTGAGCAGTATCAAGGTCCCGGCTGGCTTCTCGTCAAATATAAAGGGAATAATAAATATGACAGAGAAAAAATTCTAGAACCTGAAGTCTCATGATTGCCACGTGATTATGACGCAGTTGCTTCCGGTTGCATTGAGGGGGCTTCTACCGGAAAATGTTCGAGTACCCATTGTGAAGCTATGTGCATTCCTCAATGCAATATCTCAGAAGGTCATCAATCCAGTAACTCTACCAAGTTTACAGAAGGCTGTGGTCCAATGTCTTGTCAGATTCGAGTTGGTGTTCCCCCATCATTCTTCAATATTATGACGCATCTCCTGGTTCACCTAGTCGATGAGATTGCCATTCTCGGTCCTGTATTTCTACACAATATGTTCCCCTTCGAGAGGTTCATGGGAGTCTTGAAGAAATATGTTCATAACCGTGCTAGGCCAGAAGGAAGCATCTCAAAGAGCTATGGAACAGAGGAGGTCATTGAGTTCTGTGTTGACTTTATTCCTGACCTTAAGCCGATTGGTGTTCCTGAATCGCGGCATGAGGGGAGACTGAGTGGAAAAGGCACGCTGGGAAAGAAAGCACTGATATGTAGGGACGGGCATTCTTTAACTCAAGCACACTATACAGTTCTACAAAGTTCCACCTTTGAGGCTCCGTATATCGAGAAACACAAGAATTATGTACGCTCCAAGAACCCGGGGGAGGATGACTCCTGGATTAAAGAAAAACACATGGAGACTTTCGGCAGTTGGTTGCGATTACAGCTCATGAATGACACCACTGTCGGAGATCAGCTCTACTTGTTGGCCGCGTCACCATCTTCGACTGTATTGAATTTCCAAGGGTACGAGATAAATGGGAATACACGTGGTGACGACCGGTGAAACACGCGTGGTAGGTGGTTGTCGGCTCCCACACCTCCCGTGGAAACCTCTCAAACCTCAGCTTCGTTAGATACAGCCTTCAGAAGAAAACTCCAACGTCTTACACGCGCTCGAAAAAGTTGGAACAAAACACACGGTTCCCCCTGCATACAGCCCGACAGTGGCTCGTGAGTGCCCGCATATCAAATACACCGTAGGACGTAGCTAGGGAACCCAAATGTTTTGTGTTTGAGCGCCACTTCGATCCAAGCAGTGGTAAGACATCTCTGATGATCTACAACCGTCCGGCAAGACATCTCTGATGATCTTCAACCGTTTGGAATGGTCGCAGGTCATCAGAGACGTCTTGTCGCTGGTTGCCCAAAGATGCCTCTCCGAGTGACGCTGGAATGTTTTGTGTGAGTGAGTAACCTGTCTGAGGAGTGGCCAATTTATAGGCGTCGTTATATTTGCCGCTAATACATTGTTCCCGTGAAATTCCGGGAGGGGGGCTATATATAGGGTACGTGTGCTTCTTTAGTCCCGGTTGGTAACACCAACCGGGTCATGTGGCTCACGAAGTGGTCGTGATACTGCTGATCCAACAGCTCACAATCCCCCAAAAGAAACACACCCCTGATCCAACGTCTCACAAGCGCTTGAAAGAAACACACGATCTGTGTGCTTTTTTAGTCCCGGTTGGTAACACTAACCGAGTCATGTGGCTCACAAAGTGGTCATGATACTGCTGATCCAACAGCTCACAATCCCTCAAAAGAAACACACCCCTGATCCAACGTCTCACAAGTGCTTGAAAGAAACACACGATCCGTGTGCTTCTTTGGTCCCGGTTGGAAACACCAACCGGGTCATGTGGCTCACGAAGTGGTCGTGATACTGCTGATCCAACAGCTCACAATCCCTCAAAAGAAACACACCCCTGATCCAACGGCTCACAAGTGCCCGAACTACCCCTGCCCGCCCAGCTACGACGTCCCCGCCGGCTGGAGGCTGAGCACCGGAGGCGTGCCGGTCCCTCCTGTCCCTCAAGGTTTGGCGCGCCGGGCGGCCATCACGCACCACTACTACCTCGAGCTCACTCCGTGTGCTTCTTTAGTCCCGGTTGGTAATACCAACCGGGACTAAAGGCGGGTTTTGCGGTCATGACACGTGTCCTCCCCCAGCGCTGCCCTGGGCACGTGTCCTCCCCCAGCGCTGCCCTGGAGGTCTTTTATATATTATTGCCGACGGGGTAAACCCTAATCCACCATTCCTAGCCACGAACGCATCGTCTCCACGAGATGGATCCGCCACGCCCGCCGCAGCACCTTCTGGACGAGGTCGAGCATGCTCGGCAGAGCGCGCTTGGGCGCAACCGCGGGAGCCTATCCCGCCGTATGCCCACGAGCCCGACGTGGAGAGGAATGCCCAGCTACCGGCCTCCTGCTCCACCAGGTGCCGCCGCACCTCCACCTGGCGCCGCTGCACCTCCACCAGGCGCCGCCGCTCCTCCCGCGGAGGAGGAGGAGGACGACGACTTCGACTGGAGCGACGACGGGGAAGAGGGTTGTGGGTTGCAGATACAGGAGGCCATGGAAGCCTCCTTCCAGTCTGTCCGCGACTACCCTGTCCAGCGAGCCAAGACTGCCTACCAGCTCAAGGCGAAGGAGGCTTCCGAACTGGATTGGGCGCTGAAAGACACATCCTCCATGGATCTTGCCCTCCGCCGCAAACGTGCGCGCGAGAACCGGGCGGCCGCCCACGGGGCTGGCTCCTCCCGCCGTTCCCCCTAATCCTACGGCCTTCGAGCCAGCAAGTCCGTTTATGTAAAATAATGTTGGTGATGTTGGATCAGGGGTGTGTTTCTTTCAAGCGCTTGTGAGACGTTGGATCATGTGTAATAATGTATTAAACCTTTTATATAATGCATTCTATAGAATGTATTAAACCTTGATGTGGCTCACGAAGTGGTTGTGATACTACTGATCCAACAGCTCACAATCCCTCAAAAGAAACACACCCCTGATCCAACGTCTCACAAGCGCTTGAAAGAAACACACGATCCGTGTGCTTCTTTAGTCCCGGTTGGTAAAACCAACCGGGTCATGTGGCTCACGAAGTGGTCGTGATAATGCTGATCCAACAGCTCACAATCCCTCAAAAGAAACACACCCCTGATCCAATGGCTCACAAGCGCTCGAAAGAAACACACGATCCGTGTGCTTCTTCCTTATTGGTGGGATTCTCACTATATATATGTAGTGATGCATGGCCTCCATTGGCATAGCACATCTAAACTCATATCTGCAACCTCATCACTATCCCATGGCTTCCACCGTACCCACTCTAACCTACTCGGAGGCGGAGGCGCTTTGCGCCTCGAACTACCCCTGCCCGCCCGGCTACGACGTCCCCGCCGGCTGGAGGCTGAGCACCGGAGGCGTGCCGGTCCCTCCTGTCCCTCAAGGTTTGGCGCGCCGGGTGGCCATCACGAACCACTACCTCGATCTCACTCCGGCGCAGCGGATGGATTCCCGCTGGCATCCCGACTACCGCCCAACTTGGGACGCCTTCTTCATCAATCGGCGTGAGAGGGTGCTCGCCAGGTACGAGGAGGACGACCCGCCTCCTTCGAACTTCAACGAGGCCGGCCGTCGGCTGTGGTAGAGCGGTCGGACTCTCCAGAGCGTCATGAACTACATCACGGCCGGCGATAACCCCGCCTGCGCTACCCTCGCTTCCAGTCCAGGCGAGCGCCGCCCGACGACAGCGACGACTACGACGACTACGAGGACGAGTATTATAGGCCTAGGCAGGAGTATGACTAACCTATGGTTCGTCTATGTACCCAAGATTGTTGTCATTAACTACTTCTGGTCTAGCTAAGACGACGATCGTTTAATTGGATGGATTATCCATAAAATGTGGTCTACTTTGTGTGATAATTGGATGGGTGCCATTTTGCACCATATTTCTTCACAAAAAATGTCATTTTTGACAATCGAAAAACAAAAAACGATATTTAGATAAGTAATTTGAAAAAATAGAAAATGGTTTTGAATTAGTTATTCAGATTCAAAACTTTTCATGTTGAAAGTTTTGTCAATTCAAAATATGCAATAAAGTTAATGCATTTTTAATTGAAAATGGCAAAATGGTTAAGAGTTAGAATAATTATTTTAGAAAACAGAAAATGGTTTCGGATTATTTATTCAAATTTAAACACTTTTCATGTTGAAAGTCTTTTCAGATTCAAAACCATTTGAAATTCATATTCAAACACCTAAATAAGAAAAAAAAAGGCGGGAACAACATTTCAGAACTGAAAAGTTCGAAATAATTTTGAAAAAGGACTCTTTGGTCCCGGTTCTTTCCAGCAACCGGGACCAATGAGTCCATGGACGCGCCACTGGATCTGGCATTAACTGCCCTCTCATTGGTCCCGGTTACTGGCAAGAACCGGGACCAAAGAGGCATTGGTCCCGGTTCTTGCCAGCAACCGGGACCAATGATGCCTGCTATATCTGTCTCGGCCTCTTCTCCTTCCTCATTCATCTCCAAAAATCGACGAAGACACGGGCGCTCGACGGAGCGACACCACGCCGTCAGGCTGCCCGACCTCGCCCTCGACGCTCCCTCGACGCCGGTGCCCTCGACGCCCGCGCCGCCCGCACGCCGGCCGCCCGTGCTGAGAAGAAGGAGAGGAGCCCGTGCACAGTACCGCGCGCCCGTGCACACCGCGCTGCTCGCCGTCGACGTCGGGCCATCCTCGGCAACCACCGCTTCTCCCACGACCTTCCCCCGGCCGCCGCCCCATTTCCGCCGTCTACACCACCCCCTGTAACCCGAGGTGAGCCCTACGCCGTCCGCCACTGTCTCCGGCCACGGCGGCGCCGCCGATACGGTGACTTACTGTTTCTTTTTTTCCTTACTCGAATTAAGAAATTAACAGAAACATTTTATTCTGTGTGTATGTTAGAAATTAAGTAACTCGAGATCTATAAGTCCAAAATTGATGAATCAAAATTCTTTGGAAAGCTAATAAAAATGTTTGTCCAACACACAGGTCCCATATTATTTAGATTAATAATAAAAGAATGGTATTTAAATTACTACAGAGGGTTTAAATCACCAAATTGTTTGTTTCTGATGCTCTGTTAGCTCAAATAATGTGAATCCAATTTTGTTAGCTTAGTATTGTGATAAATTAGCATCCCTAATTTTTGTGGAATTAATTGAGCAACAGAAATAATTTGGCATTCAATTAACGTTTGTAGACCCTTCTGTACTACAACATTTTTAGCTGTCAAATGGTTAATCTAAATGAGTTGAATCCAATTGTGTTAGATCAGAAATATTCAGTACTTGCTATCCCTCAAAGGATTTAATTTTATGATTAACAGAACTTGTGCAGTAGCCAAAACTTGATTAATAAGCTTCTGGACTAAAACATTTATGTAGGGAGTTTAGTAACTCAAAATGGCCCAAACTCAATTGTGTTGTCTTTTATAGATTTATGGAGTGGTTCCAAATGGTACTTTTAAATGCATTTGGGCTCCATTTAACAGGATCTCCATGTTTAGGAATTGTTAGTACTGTGTTAGGAAAAAAATTGTGTTAGAAAAAAATTGTGTTAGATATGCAAAGATGCAAATTTATGGCCCCTGCAAATTAAGAGTATCAGGTGTAGATGTATCTTGACATATGGAACAAGTTACCCAACTAAAGTTTTGTGCATTGTTCTTAATTTGCAGAAACTATGGAACGAGACGAAAATCAGGAAAACATCCTCAGGATATAATCCGCGGGCCGGAAGATGTTGGCGATGTCACCTCGCAGTTTCTGAACAACTCCGGTGAGGGAGATGAGTCTCTCAACCGAAGAGACGGCTCCGGTGAGGTAGAACCCGACGGCTGGGGTGGGGGAGAAGTCGGCGAGGGAGAAGCCGACGAGGGAGAAGCCGAAGGCTCCGGTGGAACATTAAATGTTGCAAACTCCGGCGAGGTGCATATACATATATTAATGAAGCCGAAGATTGTATTAATTAAGCCTCTGCTGTCTATATACATATATTAACGCTCTTTCTTCTTTTAGCCCTCCGGATCGAGCAAATCTTCTGTAAGGACAAAACGAGGCCCAGCCAAAAAGTTGGGCGACCAAGAAAGGTACAGGATCGAAAAAGTCGCTGAAGACGGCACACCGACTGCTCCCCCTGGTGTTAAAAATAAAATGGTAAAGCAATGCGGAGTTCTTGTTAGGGACTACATCCCGATCACCGTTCGAGAATGGCATGAGCCAAAGGAGGGAGGAGTAAGATATGTCGGCGAGGTGGGCAAAGAAAGACTTTGGAGAAAGCTCATGCTTAATTTCACCCTGCCGCGCCAGAGGTGGATCCAGATGAGGAGGATCCAAATGAGGCAGAAAAGATTGCCCGGAAAAACATGGAGCAAAAAGTCAGGGACTGGGCTCTTAAGAAGATGGCCGAGCTATTCAAGAACTGGAAGAAAAGATTGAACAGCGAGTTTGTCCAGAAAATAAGACTCCGGACTTCGATAAAGGGTATGAGAAGATAAGGGACTACTGGGAAGAATTTGTGGCGTACAAGAAATCGGAGGAAGCTCAGGAAAAGTCTGCAAAAAATAAGGCAAATGCTGCTAAAAAGATCTACCACCATACTATGGGGGCTGGTGGCTACGCTTTTAGCATGCCTAAGTGGGAGAAACTTGAGGCGGACCTGCTGGCTAAAGGGATCACTCCAGAGCCACTCGCATGGATCGAACGGGCAAGAAATTGGTTTTACGGGCATGGGGGCACGTTGGACGCAGAAGGGAAGTGCATATATAACAGAAGACACAAAGATAATCCCCTACTACCCATCGAAGGCATTAGAAATGCAGTAAAGGATGTTGCAGAGGGACGGTTCATTCCCGATAGAGAGGATGACGAGCTCACACGCGCCCTTGGGAATAAGGAACACGACGGACGGTTACGAGGCGTACCAGGCTCCAAGCCCAAGACAATTGCGATTCCCGAGCACAGGAAGAAATTTCCTGATAGAAGCCATCAGAGGAGAAAGGAAAGGGAGGCAATGGAAGCACGCGCTGCTGCAGACCGGCTGCGTAATATAGAAGAAGAATTAAAGCGGCAGAAGGATCAAATTGCCGCACTTAGCCAGCAAGGTACTAGCGGCCAATCTCAGCGGCACATGGTAGAAGCTGCATGCGATGGTACCGGCGGCCCATCGAATCGGAAAAGCAGCGTGGCTTCCACGGAGCTCCAGGATGGTACTGATGATGCAGTGACGGTGGCTCCACTTCGTCGCTACCCAGTGGATGATATCACGGAGAGCACACCTTGTGAGATGCATGTGAAAGTTTTTAACTTAACCATGAAGGTGGCGGTCGGCTATGTCGTACCAATTGGACCTAATCCAACTTACCATTTCTCTCCGGTTCCAAATGGCTACGCTGTTGTCGCGGTGGATGAAGTGATGAAAGATTTGAGGAGCTGAAGCTGCAACACCCTGCAGGTGAAGATGGGGAGGTGCTTGAACTTGGAGAAGCCAAGAAAGCGACCATTCTATGGCCAAAGGAATTCATCGTGCTTCCGAACTGGCAGCCAAGGCCATCGACTCCTCACCAGTCTCCAGCGCAACAGTCCTCTTCACCGCCTCAGCATTCTCCAGCGCAACAGTCCTCTTCACCGCCTCACCAGTCTCCAGCGCAGCCGTCTCCGCCGCCGCGTCAGCCGTCTCCGCCCACCGCTCGTACTATGAGGGGTAAGCGATCACCGAAACGTAAAAGGTCGCCCCTCCCAAAAGTACCTCATAAGAATCTTCCCATTAGACCTTATGACAGGACTGTAGCGGAAAACGCCGCGGAGGTGGCTGCCTACAATAAGACTTTTTTTGCACCAAAAAAGCCCGAGCAAAAGCCGGTATACGATGAAAAATCCAAAAAGTGGGCTAAGTCCTTCCTTGCGCAGCCATCCCAAATATCGATGAATCTGCAATCTGACTATGGTCGTGAACTTAGTAAGCTAGCACGTGCCCAGTCTGAGCAGAACAAGGAAAGAAGTGCAAAAAGCGGGAAACAAATTGCCCAGCTCGGACAGCAGAAAAATCAATCGGTCCCCCCGCTCATAGTGTGTTCCGATATCGACAAGGACTTCAGAGCCGATATGGATAAGGACCTGCAATTATTGGACCCCAGAGCCATAGCTGCTGCTAGAGAACATGGTATCACTGTATCGCAGGCCATGGAAAATGCTACCGCCATGGGTATGACTCTTGGTCAACTTTTAGGCTATGAAGAACAGCCAATGTTAGAGATAGCACGGAAATATGTCACAGGGGAGTCTATGGTCAGTAATGAGGAGCTCACGCGTCTATCAACACATATGCGAAATCTGCACAACTGGTACATGGTGCACACATCAAAGAAGGGCGAAGGAGTGGATTGCGGTGGACGTTCGAGTGGAGCATTTCTTCAAACCTTACAGTATACAGGTTCAAATGACTGAACTGTTTCAGTTATTCAATCAGCGCGCCCTCGACAAATCTATCCTCAGTTGCTATTGTCTGTAAGTGATTTATTTTCGTAATTAAGTCTCTAGCTCAGCTCGTTCATTGCCTGTATTATATTATCCTGACTATATATATATCCTTTTGTACGCTATTATGTAGAATGAAGATGATGGAATGCAAAATCTAGACATTATGAGGTTGGGTTCGTTGACCCATATATCGTTAATGAACATACGTTACGCAATCACCCCAGAGACGTGGAGCATGACCTGACCACCTCTTTAATCAAGCAAAACTTCTGTACGGAAATACTATTTCCTTACAACTTCAAGTGAGTGTTTCTGTCTTGTACATATTTTTATTTGGCTTTCTCGATGTTAAGTGTAATTGATGAGTTATGCATGTCTGCTTTATGTAAACGTCCGCAGGTTCCACTGGATTCTGCTAAGCATTCAAGTTGACAAGTCCATAGTTGAAGTCCACGACTCATTAAGTTGGGACCAAGCGACGTGGACCGAAATGAAAGAAATGCTCAATAAGTAATTTCAATCATTATCGCATTATATCGGCCTCTTTCGTTCGTTTCCTGATATCAAGTAATTAATAACTCCTTTGTTCATTTTTTTGGCCAAAGCAGGTGTTGGACACTATTCAAACAGAATGTAGAAGGTCCATTCAAAGATGAGCTAACTTATATATCGGTGAAAAGTCCGCAGCAGCCACCGGGGAGTAATTTATGTGGATTCTACGTTTGCGAGTTCATTCGCGAGTTGACCTCTGAGCGGAGAACAACTTCTTTGAGCAAAATGCGGGAGAAGCTCGACCCAGAACGGCGCATACGAGCAATTCAAGAGGAATTGGCGGGATTTCTGCTTAGGGAGGTCATCGATGAAAGGGGAGAACATTATGCTTCGGACGATGAACTACATATGTGATCTATCTCCATGTAATTAAATAGTTGTATTCTCGCAAGAGATCGAATATTAATTATATATGCATCAACGTGTACTGTGTATATAGTAGAGCGTATAATATGCGTACGGAAACGATGGAGAGCACGTCGGCGATGCGAAGAAGGGGGAGACGACGGAGGCACGGCGAGAGGGAGAGGGGCACCGGCGAGAGGGAGACCCTAAACCCTAAATACAAAAAAAAAACTCATTGGTCCCGGTTCGTAACACGAACCGGGACCAATGAGTCTCCCCACGCCCAGCCAGAACTGGCCACATGGGCACCCATTGGTCCCGGTTCGTGGCCCAACCGGGACTAGCATTAGTCCCGATTGGCTAGTCCCGGTTGGGCAACTGGGACTGATAGCCCAGCCGAACCGGGATCATAGACCATTTTTCTAGCAGTGAACGCTTTCTAGCTTAAGTTGTTCCTATTTAACCCACCATTAGTTTCATCTCCAATTAAGCCTATATGTGAAGATAAAGGTGAAAGCTGTAGAAATAAACAAAGATTCACCTTAATTTATACATGTGAACGCTACATAACAAATATGCATGTGTAAACGCAGTAACTACACGTTGATTTCCTCACTGGACATGCAATTAATTTCAAACGAAGTGTACCCTGAATATAGTGAAAAAAAATGGACTAGATATTTAAGTTATATTTTTCAAATGTCCTAAAATGATCATATGAAAAATCAACCAAGTTTCATTTCACCTACATGTGGTTTATAGTTTTAAGTGTATATCTCATGCATTAAAAATAGGGGGAAATTCAAACAAATACTGCAAAATTAAGATTAATATTAGATATATGAGCACCACATAACAAATATAATTGCATAACTGGTGGACCAATCACCTGATATGAGCACTGCATAACAAGTAACACATGTTAGGCGACTATTTCTTCAACTATATAACTGTTCAAGTAATAGTACTCGTCAAGTATTAAGAAGAGCATACCAAATTTTCTAGAAGTTCCGAGCAGCATTCTCTTCAGAGTTTTAATTTTTAAATATCTACAACATGCACACAACTAAGGGAGGGGAGATTAAGAAACACAATAAAAGAGATCATTATTGGATACGTCATGCAAATGCGTGAGTCGAGGTATCTAATTCCTATAACTGTATGCATGTTTTAAGTAATGCATTTAAAATATCTTAAGAAGATTATACAGAATTATTTTTGAGTTTTCATTTTTTGCTACATGTTATTTATATTGCAAATGTCTATCCCAAGCAAGAAGAATTTGGGACTAAATTCAAACGTTACATAGAAATAATTAATATTATACATGTGAGCAAAACATGAAAACTCTAGCATCGCAAACATGCATGTTCCTATTTCTGTTGCTATTACATGTTGAGTAATACATTTCGAAATCCTATGAAGATGAGACTGTATCATTGCATTGAATTTGTGAGTTCAGGTCCTTTCAAATTTAACATTTTATCCAAAGCAATGAAACTTGGAAAATAACTAAAATTTCTCATAATTACAATAATCATGTAGAATCGCAAACAAGGAATCTAGCCGCGCGTCACCTCGCTAGTTTTCAGAGAAGATAAGACCTGACTGCTGGCATTCAATTCTCAAAAGCTAAAGCCGTACTAGAACGTAATGCTACCTGAACGACTGAATGACAAATTCAGATAAATCTTGTTCACAAATCAGTGGTTTATACATGCATAAGGACCTGTAAAATGATTTCCACCGAGCTCCAAAGCCACAGCAAACTAAATAAGATACGACTCACATAGCATGACAATACAGAGCAAACCATCTTTTTGTTTTAACTTTTTAGAACATGGCAAATATGATGGGAAGGTAGACTAATTAATGATCCATCAGGTGAGTATATAATACCAGTAGCAGATACCATGTGTACTAACTATATGCTAATGCTACAAGAAAAACTAGCAACTAGGTATTTCTAAACTAATATTCTTATGAACCTATAATACGGCCGATGCCCTCTAAAAAAAAACTTGTTCACCATCACAGTTTCAGAAAGTTAAGATCCTTGAAACAAGCTGAAAGGCAAGTTTTTCTTTAAAAAAATAGGGAATTTCAAGGAAAGAGGTCCGCTATCTAGTCAATCATCCATCCAAAAACTAATGTGCTCCACATTTCCTTCTTGCAAGCTGCAATATTTTTTTAAATCTCAACTCCAAAGTAATCTATTATCATCAAAGCATTCAAACAATATATAGCATGGTTTAAGGATGCTACCAATTCAGAAGTTTTAGTACAAAATTTAGTCTCGGGTGACACCTTATTGGCAACGACAGAGATAACAATAGAGCATAATATAGATGCCAACTGCTCAATTGGTATATCTTGCCAATTGCAAACTGTGGTTCTATATCATTTCAGAAATCATAACGCACTGAATAGCGAGTGTATAATGGCTGTGCACATTTGCGGCCGGAGAGACGCCCGCGCTACTGTGGCTTAGCTACAGTACTTACTGTAGATTTCTACAGTAGCTACAGTAGCGTGTGGGTCCCGCGTGCCATCCTCACAGCGGGCCGCGGAATTTTGCGGAGAAGCACGCGGGGGGGGGGAATTAGATGTTCTTCTCAGAAAATTCCACGCCAGGGACCTGTTTGTGATTTCACGAAATCACGGGTCCTTTTTCGTAAAATGTCACTGACCCCCCCCCCGTCCTCCTCCTCTCTCCCGCGAGCGGCCCGAGCTCGCCGCGGCCCGCCGCCGCACCGCACCTCCGCGCACAGATCTAAGGGCACGGCGTAGTTCGCCGTCGCCGCCGCTCCGTCCTGGCCGAGCGCCGCATCCCGGGACGCCGAGCCCGCGCGGGAATCGCCGCCAATCGCCGCCGCCTAGCCCGCAGGCCGCCGCCGCTTCCGGCCGCAGCCGAGCACGCTCCGACGACCTACGCGCGGCGGCGCCGCCACATACGGGCACGCCGCGACGAGCCGCATCTGTTGCGGCCAGTCACGCGTCCCAGAGCGCGCGGATGCGCCGCCGGCGAGGTCAACGTCGCCGCCGGCCTCTCGCCACGGGCGACGTCACGCAGTGACGACGCGGGCCTGTGCTGAGCAGTGGGCCGTCCACTGGGCCGGCCTGCTTGCGGGGCGACTGCCTCCGCCCATTTTTTTTTTTCAATCCTATTAATTTTTTTCCCAGCACTACTTTTAAAACACCTGAGATATTGATCCAAATAAATTCTAACAAATTTTCAAATATTTGCAAAAACCAAAGTAGTCGTTCTAAATACTTCGTGACCTTTTCCAGAATGTTTCAAATCTTGCACATTTCAAATCATAGATAAATCTTCATTTCCCACCTTCGCGCTATTTCAAAAAATATCGATTTCAATGTTTCCTTTTAAAATTCTTAATTCAGACCAGTTTCTAAAAAATTAAATTTCTAAAAAAAATCCAAACAGTTTAGAAACACCTGAAATATTGATCCAAATAAATTCTAACAAATTTTCAAATATTTGCAAATACCAAAGTAGTCATTCTAACACCTGAAATATTGATCTAAATAAATTCTAACAAATTTTCAAATATTTGCAAATACCAAAGTAGTCATTCTAAGTACTTCGTGACCTTTTCCAGACTGTTTCAAATCTTGCACATTTCAAATCATAGATAAATCTTCATTTCCCACCTTCGCGCTATTTAAAAGAATATAGATTTCAATGTTTCCTTTTAAAATTCTTAATTCATACCGGTTTCTAAAAAATTAATTTTTTTAAAAAAATCCAAACATTTTAGAACCTTTTCCAGCTGATTTCAAACCTTCGAAATTCCAGATAATATAGACCATCTTATGTTCCTAGAAATGCAAATTTAATAGCTTTAAATATATTCAAAAGAATAATATAAAAAACATATTAGGATGACCACAAAAAAAATGCTACCTAATTATGTCATCCAATCATAATTTGAATTTGAAAGTTTTAAATTTCCAAAATACCCTTCAGATCGACCATGTTTTGCAAACGTTAGAAAAAATTAAATCCAAATAGCTTCCCATTTTTAACAATTCCAAAAGTCCAAACAATCTTAAAATGTAAGCTGTCTTCGAATTTCAATAATTTCGAAATCTGCAACATTCTGAAATCTAAACAATTTCGATTCTAAATTTGACCACAAGGCCAGGAATAATATGACAAACATAGCAGCATAACAACAAAATAAAAAAATTGCCTATTTATGACGTACGATCGAATTCAAAACATTGAAGAATTCAAATTTAATTGCATTTCAAAACTGAACATTTAACAAACAGACAGAAAAAACAATTATGAATATCTTCCCAAGTTTGACAATTATTGAAATTAAATAAACTTATAGGTGTAGTCTTTTTTTTTACAATCACAACAAAAATAAAACTAAACAACTTTTGCATACGTATATTTACAAATTTGATTTTTTTTTACAGTCAAATTAAATATTTAAGACAAAAAACAAAAACACATCGATTCGAATGAGTTAATATTTACAAATATATTTAACCGCATCAGATAAATTAACGTAACTTTAAGTCTTATTACAAGCATTTCTTCAAAATATTAGGTTCCTGACACGTGCTACCATTTTACTTCCACAATTTCTGAAAAAACAAAACCTTTTGCAATTTTTTCCTTCATTTTCCAAAAATGCCAAATATGTTCAGATACTCCAGATGTCCAAAAATGCCAAATATGTTCAGATACTCCAGATGAGAAATTACGATGAATTTGAACATTTTAAATCACAATGCCCACGGTGCGTTTCTACATGATCGAATACAAAAAAATATATACATCATATTTACTTAAACTCTTACGCGATAATTTCCAACCTATAATATTTAAACGCATCAGATTAAATGTATTACTTATTTGTACTACTTATTCGCACAAAAAATGGGATACTACTTACTTGCAAACGAATTGAACTACATCAAAATTCACGGATTTTTTTTCTCACCCTTTTTTTTTGCCTGCATTCCTTTTCCCACAAAGAAAAAAAATATTACACCTGTTCAGCTACAAAAAAAATAGCAGATATTTCCTGTATTTTACGTCTTCAAACTCATTTCAATAAAACAAAAAAAATTACTTATTTGTAGTACTTAGTTCCAAGAAAAAAAAATGGAATGCTGCTAAGTTCCAAAAAAATTGGAATACATCAAAAATCGCGAAAGAAATGAAATACATTTGAACATTTAAAATTGCCCACGAGATTAAATGTATTACTTATTTGCAAATAAATTAGAATACTACTTACTTACAAACGAATTGAACTACATCAAAATTTACGGACAGCAAATAAAAATAAAACATTTGAACATTTGAAATTGCTCGAAAAAAAAAGAGTTCTAAGCAAATAAAAATAAAACATTTGAACATTTGAAATTGCTCGAAAAAAAAAAGAGTTCTAAGATATAGAAACATGCTCACAATTACAAATTCTTAAATATTACGACAAAATATAACACAAATTCCAACAAAAATACATGAAACGCACGATAATATTCAACTTGCTAAAACAAATTTATAGATCTCTATAAACACATATACATTCTCTATGAACTCTCCATCATTTTTCTATTTCTATTTCCAAAATACTTTTGTAATTTCCAAACACAAATTCAAAACATCTAACACCAACTTCAAAGATCTCTAAAAACACATATACTTCTCAAACCACCTGACACCAAATTCAAAGATCTTTTTCTATTTCTATTTCCAAATACTTTTGTAATTTCCAAACGCTAATTCAAAACACCTAACACCAAATTCAAAGATCTCTAGAAACACATAAACTTCTCAAATTATCTCGCATATTGCACTCTCTCTCCTTTTTTCTTTTTTCTATTTCCAAATACTTCTGCAAAAAAAAAATTATTACAAATTTCAAATAGTACATAAAATCTCACTAATAATTTAAAAAAAAAACCACAATAATACATGCAAACTACTTATGCTAATTTTTTTTAAAACATTCAAAAAATTGTCACTATTTGAAAGTAATTCATATGCATTATTTTCCTAATTTCAATTAGATATTACCACCACATACAAACATGTTCGAACATTTCAAGCTACTAAATAATTGAATATTTTACAAAATATAAAAAAAAACTCAAAAGGATTACCATCTACTCATAGCGAAATAAAAAACATGTTTGCAGATTGTAATTTCGCCAGCATTTGAGCAAATTTTCCTAATATTCCACAAAATATGACAAGAACACATTTAAGCTACTAAACAATTGAATATTTTACAAAATATTAAAAAAAATACTTATAGCAGATTACAAATATATTTCAACATTTTAATTTCGCCAACATTTCGGACATCATACACAAAAAATCACAGAAAAAACTCACAAAATATAGCAATAATGCTCAGAAAAAATGCTACCTATTCATGCCAAAACAAAAACATGTTCCAACATACAAATTTAGCTAACATTTTGGTTAAAAAAAATATAGATATACTACAAAAAAAAAACCAAGGGCGTGCTTAAACATTGAACATACTCTAAGATATATCAGTTTTTTTTTTCCATAAACAATTTAAGGAACTGTTAAACTTCCGACATGTAGGCCTACCTTATTTAAGCAGATTATAAACAAAACCTACGACATACTTATAGCAAATTACAAATGTATTTCAACATTTCAATTTCGCCAACATTTCGGACATCATACAAAAAAAATCACAGAAAAACTCACAAAATATAACAATAATGCTCACAAAAAATGCTACTTATTCATGACAAAACAAAAACATGTTCCAACATACCAATTTAGCCAACATTTTGGTTAGCAAAAAAGAAAATGCTACTTATTCATAGTTCATGTGCACTTCCCCTAATCTCGATTAAATGTTAACGTCGAAATACAGACATTTTTGGACTTTTCAAACTACTAAACATTTGAATATTGTACAAAACATATAAAAAAATAATCATCAAAATTGCTACATACTCACACAAAAGTAAAAACATGTTTGAATATTCTAAATTGGCCAACATTTACGCGAATATTCCAATATTCCATGAAATATAAAAAAAATGCTATAGACAAACCATTATCTACATATATCAAAAATGTAAATATATTAATTCATCAAGAATTTTCTATTCAAACATACTCACCGAAAAAAATATGAAGACATACCAACATAACAACACACAAAAAATACTACCATTACGTGCCACATTGCCGAAAATCAAATTCGAAAGTTCCAAAAAAAATGCCTTACAAAAGACTCACACATTTTGTCTTCATTTCAAACAATTTAAATCTGAACATTTCTCTTTTTTTTTTAAATCCAAACCGTCATCAAAATTTAACATCAAGGGCGCGGCGTGCGCCGCGCCAAATACCACTAGTATCCACAAAGGTCAAACATATAGAACTTGATGGGCTTGAGGATAGTACCTGGAGTGCAGAAGCTCGTGTAAGGGTAGGCGTTGAAACAGCCATTCTCACACACCTTTGTCGCTCGCTCTGATTTGAGCTCGATCTTGAAGAGGCCAGCTTTTGTAGTCACGAAAAGGATACCGGAAGTGCAGCCCTTGGCAAAGCCGGACAAGTGACAAAATGATTTCGGGTCGCCGATGGGGAGCATCTCGAGCTTGATGACCCCGCGTCTTTTCCACCCCGCAACTCCGCCAGGGCCCGTCTTCAGCGACCACAGGTAGAGGGTGGACCCGTCAAGGCCAGCGAAGCCAAGTCCACCATCCTCCGCCGGCATGAGGAGGACACTGCCATCCTCGTAAAGCTCCGGCGGCTCGATCACCGATAGGCCCCGACCGCCAGCCAAGTCGTAGCGCAGTATCATTTCGCCAGAATCACATGCCAAGTAGAGCGCGTCCCCAACGAGGACGGGGGAGAGCCAGTCAATATATGAATCGAGCTGCAGATAGGACGGCGTGCTCCAGGCACCGGTCTCCGAAGAGTAGATGTAGGCGCGCGCGACCCTGTCGTCGGCGCCGACGAAGGCCACCGTGAAGGGACCCCCATGGCAGTCAAGGTGGTCGCAGCCGGGTGTGGCGCAGAACACCAAGGCGTTGGAGCTCATCGGGATGGCGGGCATGCGGACGTACTGCTTCTCGTTGGTCATGGGATCCCAGATGAGGAGGGAATCCCGGGACCCGCGGTCGCGCAGGAGGACACGCCTATGGTGGCAGCCGATGTCGATGCAGTGGTCGAAGTTGGGAGGCCGGAATGCCGTGGTGGGGACGAAGCGGGCGAGGCCGGACAGGTTATGAAGGTAACCAAGCAGGGGAGGTGCTCGATGGAATTCGCAATAGCGGCGGCGGAAGGCGCGGTCGGAGAGGATGCGGCTCCAGCGCTTGCAGACGAGGGAGGCGCGGAAGAGGCACTCCGGCTTGTCCGGCGGTAGACGGAGGAGGATCTCGGCGATCAGATCGTCGACCAGCGCCGGCAGCGAGTCGTGCCCGGGCTGCGGCGGCGGAGGCGGAGGCGGAGTCATGGTGCTGTGTGGGCTTGGGTTTTGGTGGGGGATTGGGATTGGACAGGGATCCAGTGCCTTACTGTGGACGAGGCACAACGTGCCGCGACCTAATATCCACCGTCTAAACGAATCGAGTGGCCAGCAGCAGTTCAAAGCCACACGACGCCTCTTCCGTCTTCGTCTTCACGCAGGCAGCCAGGTAGCGAGCCGTTGCCGCCGGGCGCCGCCATGGGAAAGGGATGGGAGCGAGCTCCGTGTCAGTGTGCTGGACACTACACTGACAGAGAAGATGGCGTCGGCGTCAGGCAACGGTTAGGCGTGAGTGTGAGGGATTTAAACCCTGGGCCTTGTGGGCTTGTAAGTGAGTGGGCCCTGTGGGCTGTCGTTGGGCTTCGACCCATGTATCGCTATATATCGGTGGCTGCTGTCCATGGAAACGTTATCGAATTGATGAACTCTGAATCTGAATCCCAAACCCCTGTTCGTCCTCCCCGTCTACTGCTTCTCCCAGTCTAACCTCTAATTCTCCCTGTATCTGTCGATCTGTGATTCCGAGCTCCGGCAAGGACATCACAAGTTGGTATCAGAGCCGAAGTCGCGACGGCACCGTCTAAGGCAGGGTTGCAGGCGCGGCAGGTGTTGGACGCCATGGGCGAATTTGAAGGCCGGGTAATGACGGAGTTGGAGGTACTGAAGGTGGTGAGCGAGAAATTGGAGGGAATCGCCGCGATCTCGACGCGGTTGGACGCCCTCGACGCCCGCTTCAGCGAGCAGGTGGATCGCATGGATGCGGTCCAAGCGAAGGTCAACCTCACCATGACCTCGCTCGGAGAGGTGCGTGCAGAGCAAGTGGCGGCAGCGCGCACGGCCAAGCAGGGGATGACGGGATCTACATCCACAGAGACACCACGAGGCGGAGGAGATGGGCTGCTCCAGCGTCCGCCATCGACTCCACCTATCGGTACACCACTGGTATCACCTCGACACTCAACTCAACAGCAGTTTGATCCGGGCAAAAATTCAGAGGAAACGAGTAGGAAGAGGCCGTGGATGCCGAAGATGGACTTCCCCAAATTCGATGGTACCGATGCTCGTATATGGTTAGATGGTTGTCAAGCTTATTTTGTGTTATATGATATACCAGTAGGGTTCAAGGTCACATCAGCGTCATTGCATTTGGTGGGAGATGCTGCTCACTGGTTCCAGGCATATAAGCTGAAGCACGAATGGCCGAATTGGGTGCAGTTTATGGAGGCTGTACTATTGGAGTTTGATGTCAATGTTCATAGAGAGAAGATGCGGGCATTAATGTTGTTAAAGCAAAAGGGGACAGTGGAGGAGTACAAGCGAGAATTCAACCAGTTGGTGTATCAGTTGCAGTTGTATGAGGGCACTATCAGTGAAACAATGTTAGTTACCTCGTTTGTGTTGGGAATCAAAGAGGAATTGAAGCCTGCGGTAGAGATGCAGTTATCAGAAACAGTACGCGAAGCTGCTTTGTATGCAAAAGTACAGGAAGATATACTGAACAGACAGAAGATGAACAAGGGCATTCCACCTCGAGTTCCTTTTCAGCGTGCGGAATCTCGGCTGAACTCTGCTCCTGTTGGTGATTTGTGGAAAGCTCGACAACTGAAAGAATATAGGCGTGCTAATGGCCTCTGTTTTAGCTGTGGTGAAAAATTTGTGCCTGGGCATGTATGCAGTAAGAAACCGACAACCACAGTGTTAAATAATGTGGAATTGACTGGTGATGAAGTGTTGTCGGATGAGTTGTTGGATGAGGTTGAAGAGCAGGAAGCGGCTATGAACGCAATGAAGCTATCATCCTGTGCAGTGTCAGGAGCTGTTGGCCCTTCCACTATTCAGTTGCGAGCTTGTGTGGGTAATCAGACAATGCTGATTCTTATTGATTCTGGCAGTTCACACAGTTTTATTGATCGGAGTGTGATCTCTCGAGTGGATGCAGTAGAAACTTCGTTACCTCACCCACAGTCTGTTAAGGTAGCAAATGGAGCGCGGATGCACTGCACTTCTGAAGTGAAGGCTTTCCACTGGTGGGTGCAAGCTCATGAATTCACTTATGATATGCGAGTGCTCGAACTGGGAGGTTATGATGTGATACTGGGGATGGACTGGCTCGAACAATGGGGAGAAATGAGGTGTCACTGGAAAGAGAAATGGTTGCAATTTGTGTACAATGGCACCACCGTTACTCTACAGGGCATTAAACCATCTCTGCCAGCAGAACTGAAGGAAATGTCCTTGGAACAAGTTATGGAGTGGCACAGAGAGAATGAAATCTGGGCTACAGCTCAGTTAGATCAATCAATAGTTGCCGAGGTAGCTAACACATCTACTGAAATAGCACAGCTATTAGACCAATAAATGGATGTGTTCGCTAAACCTACTGACTTACCTCCTTCACGCGCATATGACCATGCCATTCATTTGATACCTGGAGCAAATCCGGTTAATTCAAGACCGTATCGTTATTCACCATTGCAGAAAGATGAGATCGAGAAACAGGTGAAAGAGATGATTGCAGCAGGTATTATTACTCCAAGTTTAAGTCCTTTTGCGTCCCCGGTGCTGTTGCTGAAGAAGAAGGACGGCTCTTGGCGATTCTGTGTGGATTACGGGAAATTGAATCAGATTACTGTCAAGAGTAAATTTCCACTGCCCGTTGTGGATGTACTCCTGGATGAGTTAGCTGGTACTGCTTGGTTTTCTAAACTAGATTTGCGAGCTGGGTATCATCAAATCCGAATGGTGCCCCAAGATGAGTATAAAACAGCCTTTAAAACTCATCATGGTCAGTTTGAATTTCGAGTCATGCCTTTTGGGCTGACAAATGCACCATCCACTTTTCAGTGCTTGATGAATTCTATCTTTGCTGAGCATATAAGGAAATTTGTATTGGTTTTCATGGATGATATCTTTGTTTATAGCAAGACTAGGGAGTTACACTTGCAGCATTTGCAACTGGTGTTGGAAATTTTGCGGAAATATCAGCTGTATGCAAAATTGAGTAAGTGTAGTTTTGCTCAACCAGAATTGGAGTATCTTGGCCATATCATCTCGGCTAAAGGTGTTGCCACGGATCCTGAAAAGATTAAAGCCATGATGCAGTGGCCCGTGCCTACAAATGCGACAGAGGTCAAAGGCATATTGGGGTTCACCGGTTACTATCGAAAGTTCGTTGAGAACTATGGCATTATTGCTCGGCCACTGACTCAATTATTTAAGAAGAAGAATTTTCAATGGAATTCTCAGGCTCAGCAAGCTTTCAACAATTTAAAGAAAGCAATGGCATCTACACCAGTGTTGGTATTGCCGGATTTTCAGAAGTCTTTCAGCATTGAGACGGATGCTTATGACACGGGTATTGGGGCGGTGTTGTGTCAGGAAGGACACCCCGTAGCGTTTTATAGCAAAGCATTGGGTGAAAAAAATCAGAAGCTATCCACTTATGAGAATGAGTTTCTGGCAGTGATGATGGCTGTCGAAAAATGGCGTGCTTATTTGATCCGTCGTCCATTTGTGATTAAAACGGATCATCAAAGCCTGTGTAAATTGGGAGATCAAGTGTTGACAACAGACTTGCAGAAGAAGGCTATGTCTAAACTAGTTGGTCTGGAATTCCAATTTCAGTATAAAAAGGGCAGTGAAAACTCTGCAGCGGATGCATTATCTCGCGTTGGGCATCTACTGGCCATCACTTCTTGTTCGCAGAGCATCCCCATATGGCTTCAAGAGGTTTGCAATTCGTATGCCTTGGATGATTTTGCTCAGAAAATGTTGCAAAAGCTGGCTTTATCTTCCGAGGAGGTGGATGAGTATTCTATGAAAGATGGAATTATTCGTCTTCTTTCTCTGGCTCGACCAGTCTTTCTCCTCTCCTCTCTGTGTTCTTCCATTTCCAGGAAAACAGCAGCGATTCCTACCCCAAAAAATTCCCACAAACCCACATATTGAAGAAATAGAGTAGAGGAGGGTTAGGACATCATCGATCTACTGATGGGATAGTTGTTCGTGGAGGCGTTTGGGGGAGTGGAGGTGGAGCAATGGTGGATAGTGGTGGTGTGTGCCGGTGTTGGGGAAGGCAGAGGCGTGGTGCGGCGGTGGTGGTGCTAGATTGAAGCCGTGCAGCGGGAGCTACGCACGCGTCAAGGGTAAACCCTAATCTCTAGATTTTTAGGTTAAGTGTTAATATAGTAGTTTGTCGGTGGATGTGTCAGGATTAGTGTAGATATATGTTGTCGGTTAGATTTTTTAGGTTAAATGTTAATATAGTTGTCGTGGGTGTGTCAGGATTAGTGTAGATATATGTTGTCGGTTAGATGTATTGTATATTTTGAGTAGTCTTTATTTTACCGGGGGTCGTCATATTTATTTTCGGCGGTCGTAATATTTAGATATATCCGCTGTGGAGTATTTAATGATTGAATAAATTTGTTTAGGTAATGGAAGTGGTCGATGTTGTTGTGCACTACGGTGCCGGTACAATCCGTACATCTGAGTCAGGGGTTGATCTTAGTGAATTTGAAAATGTGGAGATTCAGTTGACAGAGCCAGAGAAAGTGAAAATCAGCGGTGTCCAGTGGTATTTTACGGTGAATTTTGGGTATGATCCTAATTACTGGACTGTTAGGATTCAGTCGGTATGGACCAAATCCCGGTCAAATATTCGCTGGGAGTTGTTGCCGCTTGATCGGACAAATCAGTGGGTTTCTTGGCTAGCATCATGCAAACGCCGAGGGACAAAACCAGAAGTCCTAGTGTCGTTTGTTCTGAAGCAGAATAATTTTGAAATAGGCGGCGGTGCTGTTCAGACTGGAGAGACTAGTGAAGCAACTAGTTCGCATTGTGCCCAAATGCCTGGTCATTATGAACCATCACCGTCAGCAGGACATGCTCAAATTCCTGTTGGCTATGAACCATCACCGTCAGCAGGACATGCTCAAATTCCTGTTGGCTATGTACCATCACTGTCAGAAATTCCTCTTCATTATGAACCAGCACTGTCAGCAGGACCTGCCCAAATTGGGGAGGCTGATGCGGATGAGCACGAAGGTACAGTACAGGCTGAGATATTGGTGGAAGACGAGGATGGCGTCGCAGAAGATATTGATTCTGATGAAAACAATGATGAAGATGTGCCTATTCCCAGTTACTGGAATCAGGACAACTCTGCCATCACGGCCGTGCCTGATGTCCATGAATCGTCCTGGGAGTACCACATGAATAACATTCAAATCGGGGCTCAGTACAGCACGAAGCAACAGTTAAGGGAAGCCGTGATTCAGTGGGCATTGTCCACGCAAAGGGTTTTCCGCACTGACGTGTCAAATAGGCAATATTTGACAATGAGCTGTGTTGACATTGGTTGTCCGTCACGGGTGCATGGTCACTTGCCGAAGTATGACGTGGTGTGGGTGGTGACAGACGTCGTGCCACACACATGTGAAATTAATAGTTTGCTGACAGATCACCCAAACCTAACGTCAACTCTCATTGCACGTCTCTTGTTCAGTGAGATAGTGAACAAGAAAGACATGGTAGCAAAGCACATCATAGATACAGTTCATGCAAGATGGAAAACCACCATTAAGTACGGAAAGGCCTGGAGAGCTAAGCAGAAGGCTCTAGAGGAGAGGTTTGGGTCTTTCTATGACTCTTATGATAATGTTATTCGTCTTGTTAGCACATTGAAGGAGAGGAATCCTGGCACATATGCTTTAGTAGAATTACAACGGTTCCCGGAATTTCCTCAATATGGTGTATTCGGCCGACTGTTCTTCTCATTCGCTATTTGCATCGAATCTTTTACCCATTGTCGTCCAGTGCTCTGCGTGGACGGCACGTTTCTCACAGGCAAGTACAAGGGGCAGATCCTGACCGCAATAGGTGTGGACGGCAATGGGCAGATCGTCCCGATTGCCTTCGCCTTCGTCGAGGGTGAGAATTATGAGAGCTGGATATGGTTCTTCAGGCAATTGAAAAAGGCAGTTGTGAAGACTCGACCAAATGTGTGCATCCTTCACGACAGGCATCCTGGTATGCTTAAGGCTATAAAGCGACTGCAGCACCCCACCGAGGATGAACCAGCACCATGGACTGACATGCAGAGCCGCTGGTGTATGCGTCATCTCGCCGCTAACTTTTACTCATGCTTTAAGAGTAAAAGGCTGATGAATCTGTTTAAAAGACTGTGCAATCAAATCAGGAGGGGAAGTATCAGTTTCTGTGGGAAAGACTGACTGAATTCACTGGGCAGCAAGTGAAGGAAAGGAAAGCTGCACAGGCACAAGCGGTAGCTACACAGCTTGCTGCGGCGCAGGTAGCTGCGGCACAGGGTATTGCGGCACAGGGTGATGCGACACAGGGTACTGCAAATACGACAGATTCAGAGCCTGTTGGGTTGTGTGACTTGCCTGGAATTGACCCTCCTGGTACGAAGAGAAAGAAGGGAAAACGAATCAAAAATTTGAAGAGTGGATAGAGAAGGAGCCTCCCGTGAAGTGGTCTCTGTTGCACGACCAATATGGAGCAAGGTACGGCATCATGACTACCAACCTAGCTGAGGTGTATAATTTTGTACTCAGAGGGAATAGGAGTTTGCCACTGACAGCACTGGTGGAGGGTATTTTGCACGGAACATTGACGTATTTCAGAGATAGACGTCGTGAAGCCGTCGAGCATATTGAGTATTACCCCAACACACCTTATTGCCGCAAGATAAGACAGTACATGGACAAGAAGATAAAGAAGGCACGGATGCACACGGTGATTCGTATTGGTAATGAAGAAGCGAGGTACGAGGTACGCTTACCAACCTCAAGATTTGGTGCGGGTGAGCTGAAAACCATGAGGTCATAATTAGTGCTACTGCACCCCCAACGTGCGAGTGCACGTGCAACAAACCGAGACTGCTTCACCTCCCATGTTCTCATGTCCTTGCTGTTTCTGGCCAGTTGGGGATGAACCCAATCAGTTTTGTCTCTCCGTATTACATGAAGGAGGCAGTGGTTGAAACTTGGACCGGGGAGATGACAGGATTTAGAGTAGTTGGCAACTTCAACAAGGTGAATGAGATGGAACGAGAATATATTCCGGATCCTGCTCTTATGAGAACTGGCAGAGGAAGACGGAACTCGCGTCGAATCCGGAATGATATGGACGAGTCTGAAGCTGGTGGATGTACTAGACAGTGCTTACTTTGCAATCTTTTTGGGCATAGAGAGAAGTATTGTCCCAAATACGGCCTAGGACCTGATCCTGATCCTGCAGTCATTCCTGATCCTGTGCGTGGTCGAGGAAGTCGAGGAAACCGAGGAAACCGAGGACGTGGCCAACGTGGCTAGCACTACATTCCAATTTCTATGTGTGTATCCCTATGGTTTAATTTGTATGTGTCCGAACTATGTTGTAATTTGTATGTGTCCGAACTATGTTTTAATTTGTACGTGAATTTGTATGGTTTAATTTGTATGTGTCCGAACTATGTTTTAATTTGTACATGTCTAAACTATGTTTTAATTTGTATGTTTGTTATTTTTATGTTTTAATTTGTACGTGCCCGAACTGTGTTTTAATTTGTATGTTTGTTAATTTTTATGTTTTAATTTGTACAGATGGCTGCACATGCGTTGCTCAGTGAGGTGATCGATGGAAAACATCGTGCAAAGATTTGGGAGGGTGGTGACAAACCGAAGATCTTGCGTACGCGGGGTCCAGCATACAACTGGATGATACACCCTGATTGGGTTGATCGGTACGTATAAGAGAATATATTGATTATTTTGTTATGTTGTACGATATGACGAATAATTTATGATAGGTCACTGACGAATAATTATGTTCGACAAAATTTTGTTGCAGTTTATCTTGGTCTGGTCTCTTACCTATAGCGCGCCTAGTTGAGGCGACTCGGCGGGAGTGGCTACATATTCCACCAGATCAGCTCGGGGCCCCAGATATTGATGTGCAGGTTGATGCATCTCGACACATCAATCTAGACAGGTCACTGCTCTACTGCTTAGTTGATCGATGGAGGCCCGAGACCCACACTTTTCACTTCCTGTGCGGAGAGATGGCACCGACTCTTCAGGATGTGTCATGAGACAGTTTGGCAAGCGACAAATGCCGGAGCCTCCCACTAGAGTTTCCGCCTTCCTCCACACATCCACAGGTATGTTTTTAATCAACTGTGTTTACACCAAGAAATTTGGAATGTACTTTTCTAATTACACTACGCCTACATGTTTCAGATTGTCGCGACAAGGAGATGGATCTCTGGCATCTTGGCTACAGGCACTTAATCCGTACATAGCGGAATGGGCGAACGCGACGGCTAATGTATGGCCCGCGGACGAGCCATTTCTGCTACATGATTTCAACTTATATCTGCGGACGTAGAGACAGTCCACTCGACTTCGCTTAGTGCCCACGTCCCAGCCTGATCAGTTGCCACCTCCTTCTGTTACGGACATGTACCCACTTGAGGCTATTGGGGGAAGCAGATACTACGCGGTATGTACTTCACTAATATTGGTAAATGCATGTCTCAATAATCGACACTAACATTTTGTTTTCCTACAACAGGCAGGCTTGATACAAGACATTCCGAGTGACGTTGCCGACTTTGCCCCACTGCCGCAACAAGTGTCTTGGTTCAAGCGTCTGGAGGACAAGCTACGACGTGTGTACTCTGTTCTTACTTGTGCTGGCGGTGCAGACGTTGCGGCCCATGGCCCAGCCCCGCGTCACCCGCGCCCCGCGCGGCAGTCACTCTCCCGGATTCCACTCATTCGGGATGCACAGGTATCACCCTCCCGCCACTCCACAGGTCGACAGGACCCCCGACCACGTCATACAGTAGTACAGACTTCTCGCCCACGACCTACATAGGAGCATGGTAGTTCGTCCCACCAGCCAGATCCTTCCCAGCCCGGTCCATCACAGCCACTTATGTACGAGCAGCCAGATCCTACCCAGACTGATAGTTCGACGTGGCAGGCGCCACCTGTGTACGGGCTCGGGATGCCGCCTTCGTACGGGTATGGCATGCCGTCTGGTTACCAGTTCGTGATGTTGCAAGGTTACGGGATACATCCACCTCAACATAACGTGTGGAACCCGTCTGCTATGCCGATGTCTCAGATTCCGGTCCACCTCCGTAAGTAGTTTATAATACTCTCATTTATTTATCATGTCCACCTAGACGGAGTACTGACGTAACATCTACATGTACAGGTGGGGGTGACGACTCTACACACACGGGGCTGTATGACGACCCGATGTACCAGACTCCACCGCCGCCCCCGACGCAGGAAACCCAGACACAGGAGGAGGAGTCGTTGCAAGGCCGAGGGATGCGTGACCACCACGCTCCGAGACGCTTGTCACCTTCCGGGCGTCGACCGCGTAGACAGACGCGGACACGTGCTCACAGAGATGAGTGATACTACTATCGACTACTATCTGTGAGACATATTTCTATCTATGTACTACTATCCGTATTTCTATTTCTATGTGAGACATATTCATATTTATGTTTATATGAGACATATTATCTATGTATGAGACATATTCATATTTATGTTTGTATGAGACATATTATTTATGTACGAGACATATTCATATTTATGCTTGTATGAGACATATTATCTATGTATGAGACATATCAGAGGAAAATAAGTTGTACGAGACATATTATTAAACAAACATTGCAACTTACACAGACAACAAGAAAAGTGGTAGTAGCGACAACACAACATAAATTGAAAAAAGAAAAGTCATCTACCATCGACACAGCCTCCCGCATCACTCTTCCCCTTCGACGATGCTTCACCCTTGTCTTTCGACGACGCTGCACCCTTGCCCTTCGCCGCCGCCGCCGCTGCTGCAGCTCTCTTGCTCGCTTCAGTGGGCATGAAGATATCATCTTCGTCCTCGCTCTACTCGACCCATAACATCGGTGTATGAAGAGCATTCAACATATATGCTTCAGTGGGATATGTTAGCTTCTTTTTCTGCCACCTAGCATGCAGCCTCACGAGTTCTTTTTCTATTTCCTTGTAATTCCTCCATGGCCACCCATGCCTAGCTAGCTTCGCTGATAGCTCACGGAGATGAGGTGGATGACTAACAATATCTTCGAATGGGATCTCCTTATTGTCTACCTTGAACTCGGCCGTAAACTTTAAAAGGAGTGCCAACATTCCTGCACATTAGCGGTGACGGGAAATATGAATATATGGGCCAACAGTCGGGAAAAACAAAAAAAATGTAAAATGCCACTTTCGGCACGGCCAGAGCCGAAACACGCCTGTCGGCCCCGCCGTTACGCGAAAGGCAGGTGCATGCAGCTGCGCATGCAGATCACCGGGCTTTCGGTTTGGCCCGTGCCGAAACCAGATGGTTTCGGTTTGGCCCGTGCCGAAACCTTTGTTTCGGTCCGGCCGTTGCCGACGCCGCGCTATTTTCCAAATTTCAGGAAAACGCGCGCTATTTTCCGAATTTCTGTTTAAAAAAATATTATTTTAAAAAAAATTCAAAGGGCAGCCGGTAAAATGTACGGCACGCCGAAAGGGCCCCAACTTTGGAGTGCGCCGGAGATAATTTGGAGAGTGCCGGAAATGCATGCAACAACTCCATGTGTGGCTGGCCCACAAGTTCTTTCTCTTCTTGCTCGATGCATACTACGCATAGCCCGCCGCCGTTGCTGCACATGAAGATGGACGAGCTCCAAGAAATATCCCGCTCGCCTTCCACAACAGGGGAACCGCACCAATCCATTGACCTCCTTCGTCTCCTGCAAGCACAGCACCAGTGGCGGAGCTTCACGGGAATCCCTGGGCGGGCCAGCCCAAAGCAGAGCGTGTTTTTTCTTCTTTTACGGCCAATTATTCTCTAATGCTTCACTGTTTTGGACTAACCTGGGTGGGCCACGGCCCAGGTTTGCTTAAACGAAGCTCCGCCACTGCACGGCACCCGGAGCAGCATGGAAGTCGCCGCGACGACCTCGTCTTCAACCTACGGCTGGGCGCACGGTGTCATCGTCCGCGCTTCTCCAAGCCAAACCGTCATGTCCTGAAGGTGCGCCGTCGCCGACTACGTCCAAAATCGCAAGAATTCGAGCTAAAACGCAACGGATCCTGGCGAGGGGTGCCGGTAGCCCGCCCTCCTTCGCGTACTGGATATCCAGCTCGGCCGTTTCGCGTCGAGGCCGTACTGGTCGTGACGTCCTTGAAAAGCCTTGGTCTGCGTCCTGGCTGCGTCCCGGATGGATTCGATGCAGCTGGTGCTCCCACTCCGCCTTGATATAGGACGGGAGGAAGTCAAATTTGTTTGTGCTTTTTCACTCCCACGCCATGGCCTGCTACTAGTGCTAGCACCCAAAGGCCGTTTCGTGTGTGTGTTTTGCTGGCTGATGCCATGCGTGCTAGCTCCTCTAATTTTACATCCTACTTCCTATTAGCTTATTTAATCAATTAGACCCAATTTAATTTCGTTTTCATTGGATTTTTTGTTGCATGTGGTGGGAATAGTGAGAAAATGAATCAATTAGGAATTAGTTACAAAAGGAATTAATTAGTCTTACTAATTGCAAATATTTTTACTATTAAACGAGAGTTGATGATAGTGGTACGCATCTGTAAAGTCACATGAGCATCTCGTTTAATAGTAAAAATATTTAGATATAATGATCAAGAGACTGAGGATTTCACCCCAACTAGGGCTTTAAGGCAGGGGATCCCCTTTCTCCCTATCTTTTCCTAATTTGTGCAGAAGGGCTATCAAGTTTATTGGCTCATCAAGAGGAGGTTCATGTCAATGAGGGGGTAAGAGTGTAGAAATGCACCATCAGTATCACATTTATTACTTGTCGATGATTCCCTAATCCTTATGAAGGCAGACTTAGTTAATGCAACCTCGTTGAGACAAGTACTTGACAACTATTGTGCAAATTCGGGTCAGCCGGTGAGTCAGGCGAAATGTAGTATTTTCTTCAGTCCTAATGTGGATGTTAATTTAAAAGGTGATATATGCACAGAATTTAATATCATGACTGAGGCTCTTTCGGATAAATATCTTGGCCTTCCTGCAATGGTTGGTGTTGACCGAAGTGACAATTTCTTGTATTTGATTGAGAGGGCTATAGCTCGGCTGAATGGATGGAAGGAAAGCAGATGTCTATGGGAGCTAAGGAGATTTTATTGAAGGCTGTGATCCAATCTATTCCGGTTTTCGCATGGCAATATTCAAGATTCCAAAAAATATCTGTAAATTACTCACTGATGCTATGGTAGCCTTTTGGTGGGGTGATACGGAGGAACAGAAGCATATGCAGTGGAGTGCTTGGTGGAGGATGTGTATACCAAAAAAAGATGGGGGCATGGGCTTTCGAGACTTACATGCTTTTAACCTTGCAATGCTATCCAAACAATCATGGAGATTGATTACACAGCCCAACTCTCTGTGTGGCAAAGTGCTCCGGGCGAAATACTACCCACACGGCAACCTACTGAATGCAGGACCAAAGGCGGGGTCTTCCTTTACTTGGCAGAGCATAGTGAGTGGTCTTCAAACTTTTAAAAGAGGACATATTTGGAGAGTTGGGAATGGAAGAAATATTAATATATGGAAAGATCATTGGGTGCCTGGGAGTATTACTAGGAAAATTGAGACGGCAAGAGGTGACAGCCTACTACAGACAGTGGATGAATTGATTAATATCGATACTGGCTCTTGGAATGAGGAGATCATCCGAGATAATTTTTTATCTCATGGAAGCTGAAATGGTGCTGAGAATTCCTATTAGTCCTAATTTAAACGATGATTTTATTGCTTGGCATAAGACAAAGACCTTCACCTTCTCGGTCAGATCAGCTTATTATGCTGAATGGGAAAATCAATATGGGAGGAAAATGAGACGTCAAGACGGGCAAGGACCCTCGAGACAAAACCCGGTTTGGGAAATACTTTGGAAGTTTCAAATTCCGGCAAAGGTTAAAATTTTCATATGGAGATCGTTACATGGTTTGGTCCCTGGACAAGGTGTGCTGGCCAATAGACATATAAAAGTTTATGCAGAATGCCCAGTTTGTTTTCAGGGAGCTGAGGATATCCGCCATCTTCTATTCACATGCAAGTGGGCTAAAATGGTCTGGCAAGCTTTGGGTTTGGACGAGGTGATCAACAAAGTTGTATCATTGGATCGATCAGGATCGGTTATTCTTGAAGAGATCCTGAGAAATTCATTTTAAAAATCACCTGTACTTGGACAGTTGGGTCTACACGAGACAATAGCTGTAGCGGCTTGGTATATTTGGTGGCAGCGCCGTGAAGCAGTGAAAGGATAATCCATCTCGCCGGCGACAAGAACAGCTTTCTCTATTCAAGCCTTGACTGCAAATTACAAGCTTGCTTCTGTTGCGGCAGTGCCAAAGGAAATTATGTGGCAGAAGCCTCCTGCTGGGACTTACAAAGTTAATGTTGATGTGTGTTTCTTCCCAAATAGTACAGGAGCAGCGGCGGCTATAATTAGAAATGATCGTGGTGAAGCTATCTCGGGTGTTGCTGAACCTCTGACAAATGTGCTTGACTCTTCGACAGCAGAAGCAATGGCGTTGAGGCTGGGTCTTCGCCTACTAGAATCTATCGCATGCACACCGGCTATAATGGAGTCTGATAGTTTGGAATTGATAAATGCATGCACGGTTAGTGATTGAACTATGGAGCCCGTTCACTGCTATTTTAGCAGATTGTTTTCAGGTTGCACAAGGCATTGGCAATATCACCTTCACTCATTGTCCCAGAAAAGCAAACAAGGTGGCCCACAATTTAGCTAGACTTTGTTTTGATTCAGATAGTTCTTTTATTTGGGATGGGGATCCCCCTCCTGCTGTTAAAATCGATGTAATAAACGATGTATCTGTGTTTGTTTGAGGCAGCAAGTTTCAGACGCGCTCTTTTCCTTACCAGGGTACCTAAGGGGACTGGAAGATTTGTAATGAGGCGGCTTGCTGACCTAATATAGTGTGGTAAAAAATTCAAAAAAAAAACCACTGAATCTCTAATATCTAGCATGGTAAAAACGCCCCATAGTGACATGCATCGACATAACAAAAAACCGATATATTTTGCAGCATGACGTGTTGATTTGGGCCGCGTGGCTCAAGCCAAAATTGCAAGAGGGTTCTATATCTCCAACGGAATTTACAGATGAGAGAACTTAAATCGCGAACACCCTAAATCGTTATGGAAGGTAAAAATAGGAATCATGATTTTCGCGGTGAATTTACATGATAATCTAGCTTTACTGACGGACGCGTCTAACACGTTTCGGTTTGTAAAAAATGATGTTGACCACATACTCTATCTAAACAAACTAGAAAAACAACATCTTAAAACAAAGAAAAGGGAGAAAAAATGGTATTGATTTAAACTGCCTCTTCTACCTTGAGATAGGTATCGACAGTGTGCCTAGAAGTGGAACTTAGTGCGATTGATCATAACTGACCAACAATTTTTCACCATGAGCACAAATAATTAGGGTAGATTTCTAACTATTTAGACACTACTTAGTATTAAATAATGGACTCTTATATTAGGTTTTGATATTTTGTAAATTGGCAAAGCATCCGTAAATTGTTACCAACATCGGAGATATAAACACATGCATAAATGTTATGTAGTAAATATGTTTTTCCCACGAGCATCTAAACAAGCTCATATTCATTCGATGTGTCTTACTTAAAAAAGTCCACCTACAATATCTATCTCAAGGTAGAAGAGCAGTTTATCTGCTCAAGAACCCTATTTCTGGTCCTACCTCCATTTTATCTGCTCAAGAAACCACTTCTCCTAAGCGCAAAGGGGTTCGATTGATCAACAGATGATCTAGCTAGTTGTGCATGTTAAGGGGGGAGTCTTCCCACTCAAACATGATTTAGCATATTCCCTCCGATTCTAGAAAAGTGTCGGGAGTCGTACATAGAAATTGTACCGATCAGTTCATTTTCACGACTCATTTTCTGGATCGGAGGGAGTAGTAGTGATAAGGCCAAGACTAAATCCATGAGTAGTATGACAGAGGAGCAGGACAGACACACCCGTTATTTAACACACTAATATTCACTACTACAGATCCGAGTATTACACCCGCATCCCGGCCATGGGTCTCAGCCGGTTTTCCCATCCGACTCGGAGTAACAGTTGAGGATAATCCAGATTACCATAGCCGGTTCGGACGCGTGGCTGGGAAACTAGTCCCCGCAGCCGATTTTTAAAACAACCCGCCTCTGCAACCTGAGGCGGGCGCGAATAAGAACCGACGCGCGCGTTGGAGGCGGACAAGTTTCTCGACCGGCTCCACCGTGTCGGAACATCTGGCTTTTACCCAGACGTCCCGGCAGTGGTTGGAAGCGGCTAGGAAAAAAACAGGCTGGGGTTGTAGGCGTCGGTTACATTTTTTAGGCGGCTCCGATTTACCCGGAGGTTCCGACAGAGCCCAGGCGTTCCGTGTTTATCGTTCGGGATACGATCGATCCGGAGTGTCTGCGTTTACCCGAAAAATCATATATCTGGAAGGGGCGTTCTTTTCCGGAACTTATCATGCCCACTATTTCAGAATCGAGCGAAATAATTAATATTGATGCTGAACAGTTAATTAGCACATATATTGCTGAACAAATAAAGGACTTCTAGATATCATACATAGCTAGCTGAATTCTAAATCCTAGCAGCTTAATTAGCTCAAATGTTTCATCCACTACATCCGAAACAGATGTCTAGTTTTCACAGTCGTTCGAAATACATATGGATGTCTGCATTGAACCTGATGCCACAGAGAATGATGACCGATCCGATTCCAAAGCCAGCTTTCTGAGCAAATTCAATCCAGTTTTGCTTCTCCAAGCAAAGTCTGCCTTTTTCATCTTCGAACCATATCCCAAAGCAAAGGTTAGTTGGTTCGGACTGCAAACAGAGTCGACCTGACGAGGGGATGTTGAGGTGTTGATGAAAACCAATTCTAATCTTCTGCAAATATGAGGAGAATTATCTGTGATATATATCATATACAATTAAAATATATGAAAAGACATTTGAAATCCATTGCACGTAATTACTTACAAGCATACTACGGCCAAAGTTTTTCTCCATGAGCTCATGGACAACAAGAGAGCCGCTACGTTCATAGTGCTTTCTGGCAAAAGTAACCACTCTGACATTTTGTTCAGGAGAGAGTGACAATAATAAAGGAGGTGTCACCAAAGAATTAAGGATATCGTCACGTCCTACACAAATTCAGCAAGAAAACAACCACATATTTAATTAGTACCGGTATATATTATGAGGTTCTCATTCAACAAAACTAACTACAACAAACATGAATTACTGATGAGCTGATGTTTATATGTTGTTATATATGTACCTTGTTTGGCAAGCGGATAACGAATCACATTGACTTGATTCTCTGCATCGTATATTCGAAGTTAGTAAATGATTATATATGTATCAGCATAAATGTCAATAGATAACTAACTTTGTAGAACAAGAAGCTAGATATTTAATATAACCTGGCTCCTCGATCATCAACTTCTCTTTACTTTTGGCGTCAAAGATAGTTGCCCTGAAGAATTCTTGGTCACCATCTAAATACACCACTATCTGATCGTCATAGTATAAAGAGTAGTGCAAGATAAGTTCGACCATGTCTCCCCCTGTTATCAGTATTCTTTCCCTCTTCTTGATTAGATCAAGTCGATAAAGAAAACCATCTTGAGTCACAATTTTCATCTCTAGGCCACCAGTAATTTCAGATAACTGTTCCCTGACACAGCAAGGAACATACTACAAAAAAACAGAACAGTCATTTTTCTTTTTACTGTATAAGCCCAAATTACATGAATATTAAAAAACATCTTACATTAAAAAACGGAGGGAGTATATATCACAACTGAATTTTGTACGATCTAGCTAGCTAGGGACGGTGTAGAGACGGAAAATTAACAACAACAACAACAACAACAACAACAACAACAACAACATATGCATAGTTAGCAAGAAAAATAATCTTGTAATATATATGCATTTTGTGCAATTAGCTCGATGATGTGCACATAATTGAGTCGAATACTTACCATGAATTCGAAGTATCGCGTATGCATAGTTAAAAAAGAAAAAAGAGATGTGTCGTGTCTTCTCCATTAAGCACCGGCCTTCAATGTTGTAGCACACTGGGCAAACAGCCTAAAAAATAAGATTTGTACATTAGAGTCACCCAGATGCAGTGCATAGATCCGGCAAAACCGCATACCATTTTCGATTACGAGTGGGAGGGGGCGACGCCCGCTTGAAGTATAGCCACGCGGCAGACGGTAGGTGTGAGCCGCGGGATGCAGAGGCTGCTGGACCGGTAAGTGTCGGAGAGGAAACGGGGAGCAGTGAGCATGGTGCCGGGCGGAGGTGTGGGAGAGGGTCGGAGGGGGCTCACGGACGTGCACGTGAGGGAAGGGGGCGGAAGGCAGCTGGTGGTTCTCAGCCACAATGGAGAGGATCGACGTCTTTGTGGCGGGGGAAGGGAAGAAGGGCGCCGCGGTAGGTGGATGGAACGTGCGGCGGCGCAGGGGGGACGAGGCGAAAACGTGAGTGTGAGACTGTAACTCTATGAGTGCGCCACAAACGAGTGAGTCTCAAATTCAAATGAAATGTGTGCGCGGTGGAACTGTCCCGGGCCCAAAATATCCCCGCCAAAACGAAATTTCCGGACCTACGTGGAAATTGTTGGACGGTCCGGGTATTCCAAGAACTTAACAGGATTACAATACACATACGAAAAGAGGAATTTACAAACAGGGCAAATTTCGTGATAATTGCAAACATACAAAAGGGTAATTTACAAAATAAATAGGCCGAATTTAATAAGATTGTGAGTACACATACAAAGATAGGAACACACAAACTTAACTAGACTTGAAAATAAACCATACTAAGGATAATTTAACAGGATTAAGAGTACACATTTCAACATATTGGAACATAAACTTAACTCTACTTAAACATAGATAAAACTAAGGACAATCGTGGTTGGATTAGTCGAGGAAGATCACAACGTCGTCGACGGAGTTGCGCAATGCAGCATTGGTGCCCGGCCGGAACGGATTGTCGCTAGGCTCGACCTTCGGAGGCGGCGCCAACTGGATCTCCTCCATCGCATCTATGCCCACCTTGATAGCCGACCCATCGACCGAGCTGGAGTAGTCGAATGCCCCGAGGTCATGCTTGACCGCGTTCTCAATCAACGAGCGCGTCATCTCTTCCAAGCTGTGCAACTTCACCTTGTGCTCCAGCTTGACGACGGGCTCAACCGACACGCGCATCATCTCTTGAAATCCCTCCCACTCCACCTCGGGCTCCGGCTTCTTTGCGGGCTCAAGCAACGCGTGCATCATCTCTTTCCACCCCTCCCACTCAACCTCGGGCTCATGAACTGCTTGACGGCGGGTGCTGCTGTGCTCACCGCGTCGGCGGGGGCTTCGGCAAGAGTTGGCGTCGCGCCACCATGTTCCACCGCTTCGGCGTTCGGCCTAAGCGGGAGGAGCGGCGCTTGGCTTCGTGTTCACGCTCGAACACCTTGTCCTAGTATGGGGCACTCGCCCCGTACTTCGGGTCCGCCCGCAGCGCCGGCGATGGCAAGCGCAACCTGAGTTCAGCGATCGCCATTGCCTGGGTGCGGCCTGTCGGCGGCGGCGGCACGGGGACACCGTCGAGGTCGAGGTGCCACCCTTTCGGTATGTGGGAGTCCGGCGGCGCGGGGAGACCGGAGGCTGCCAGATCGGACGCCCTCGCCGTGTTCACGTATGGCCTGACATGTACGCGACGGCTTGATTCGTTCCCTGCGTCGTGCCTCGGCCTCTGTATCTTCACGGTGGTGGTGGCTATGGATCTACGTGGTGGCGGGAGTGTGCGTGTGGGGAGGTAGGCGGCGGATGCTGATCTACGCGGTGGCCGGAGAGGGGCGTTGGGTGCTCGGATAGTGTTGTATGTGGTTGTGCGGCTCGATCGGTCCGGGCGGGGGAGGGGAATAAATAGGAGGGTGTGTGTTTTGAGGCGCTCACCGGAGGAGCCGAACTATGTCGGACACCCCAATGTCAAAACATTGTAATATTAATCCTCTTAATCAAAAGTTTCTATGCTAAAATGTGGCGCTCCACTACAACTATCCCGCAAAATACATGACTACTTGGCTTGCCCGCACCAGTTTTCACGGACTTTAAAGGAGGCAGAACCCTAAACTTCGAAGCAACCGGCGAGGTTTTGTGGAAATATGGGATTGTTTTGTTATGTTCATATTACCTAATCTAGCACAAAAAAGTATAAAATTTGAATGAGCCCTTTCGAAGCCGGTAAATGGGGTAGAAAGACGTGGGCCCACAAACCACACAGCATATGGCTAGGTTCAACAATGTGCGGCGAATACATGGCATGGATATATAAACCTTACCAAACAACTTGCATGATCAAAATTAAGAGTGGTATATATCTATTAGTATGTGTGGTGTATGTGCTTGAGAGATCCAATACACAACTTTGATGTGGCGCCCTCTTTCGTTCGCAAACATGACTCTCGCCCTGAAAGGTCGGTTCTTGACTACTTGGGGTTTATTTCACAACCGCGCGGCGAGTGATATGACGGCCTAAAACCCTCACACATACATGGTGCCCTCATATTGTTCAGTGAGGGTCGTTCGTAGAATTAAGAACCAATACAACTTTGTTGTGGCGCTCTCCGGTCACTAACATTTTGTCGAAATACGCAACTCCGGACCTTCCGGTAGTACGTCCGTGTATGTACACACGGTCCGGATATCGGTAGAAACTAAAAACATTTGTTTAGAAACTCGACGAAGTCCATTGAAAGTGCATAATCTTTACTAAAGATAATTGTCGAACATGGACGCGACGGCTCGCTACCCCACCTGACGCCGCCATGAATTACATTGACCAGCTGGGTATCCAATGGATTAAGTTGACCTGGGTTGATGTAAGTATGTAACACTGACAGTGGACCCATACATCAGCGGAACTACATGTCAGTTACCAAACGATGCCCTCGATGTGTCAATTAGGATTGTTTTACCGGGGAATAATTTTATCACATTACTCCGCCGCCGTGTCTTTGGCAACCAGGTGTCCCTTCTCCCCTACTCCACCGAGAGAAAACGCAAAGGGAAAAACCCCAGGAACCGCAAGAGCAGAGCAAAGAGCAGTTCCATCGCCGTCGCCGTCAAGAAGAGAGAGGAGAAGCATAGTAGGCGCATCGCCACGTCGAGGTTTAACGTCGCCGCCGCTGCCGCGACTGGAGTTTTAGGGATTTCTCCGGCCGACGCCGGCAACTCGGCAACTGAAAGTTCGAGTGTTCTTTCTGGTCGCCGGCGATTCCAACTGCAATCCATTGACCCCATTTGAAAGGTCAGTGCTACATTCGAAAGGTTCCATCCGCAATCGAGCAATTAGTTGTTATTTCCTTGTAGAACTGATTATATATGATCCCCAACTGAATGTGGTTTCCTAAAGGGTACTGAAATGTGGTTTCCTAAATACCCTTTTTTGTCTTCATTTTTAAAATATATAGGAAGCGGTTATGGATTCCCCCAAAGAATGTGGTGCGTGCTTTCAAGATGCCTCTATTTGTGGTAGAATCAATCGCCGTTCAATGTCTTTTAGAGTCAAGACGCCGGAAGACTTTGAAGTTGGTGATCCAGTTGTAAGTATTGCCTTTCAAATCGAGTTAACTATGCCATTTTTTGTTAGTACATGGTACTTTTAAATTCCCACAAACACATATGTATATACTTGTGTGTTCTTATTTTGTTTGCTTATATTTGTATTTGAATGTAGACTTTGCCCTGCTCTTTTAAAGATCGTCTACTAGATGAGAGCATGACCGTTGGCCCATATCAGACCTGGATAGTTGCTGAGTGTGGAAGAGGAATCAAATACTACATAAACCTGCAAATCCTTTTTCATCCGGGGTGGGTGCATTTGTCAGGACGGTCGGACTTTGTGAAGCCTATCTCATCGAACCAGGTGATATTGTCAAACTCACATATGTTGAAGCAGATAATTTGTTCCATGTTGAAGTGAGAGACGCAGCGAATCATATCAGACATTACATTGATTACCCAAGTATGTTAGAGTTGTGTGTATTTTTCTTACACACATTGAGTAGTTTATATATTTTGTTCAAACTTAATTCCTTCTTCATTCCTCTCTTTGTCAGCATGTTGCGAGATTCCAGACAAGTGCAAGCCGTACTTGGAGAAATCCATATCCGAGAATCCCCTAGATGTTACGCCTTTAGAAATGAATGTGGTTTCCTTCGCTATGTACAAGGAGGCGATACGGCCTTTGGATTTTGACGAGTTCTTTGATCAGTTCTACGTGCGCAGGGTGGATGATGTCCTCCTGGTATATCATTTTATTCATATACGGACTATTTTTCTAGATGACATAGTTTACAATTTTCTAATCCGATGTTCATGTTATTTTGGTCAGGATGTCCCTCTTAAGGCAGTAGGTGGTTATAAGGTGCCATTGCAAGCGAATTCTCGTCTATGCGTGAATGGCATGATCGAAATCATAGGAAGATATACAAGAACTCCCGAAAGACTCGAGTTTTCTCACAACTAGAACATGTTTTGCAATCTCGCGAATATTGGTCTAGGTTCGCTCCTCGCCATAAAGGTACATGTCAAGGAGCAGTACATCACGCTGACAGTTGAGAAGGTCAGCCAAAAAGTCGAGCTACCGGACGAGTTCGAGGAGGAGATCGAGTCCGAGGAGGAATTCGAGTCCAAGGAGGAGTTCGAGGACAAGGTCATGGACGAGGTCAAGGTCGAGATCAAGGACGAGGTTATGGACCAGATCGAGGTCAAGAACGAGGTCAAGGACGAGGATGACTGAGGTTTAGTAGAGCAGCTTTTGAGCTTTTGTTGTGAGATAAAACACTTGTTCGTTTGGCTGTTTAGCCTCCTGTGTTTCATCAAACTATGGTTAATAGAGCTATCGTTTGAGCTTTTGTTCTGAGATAGTTGTATCAATGGAACTGGGGACAGAGGTTTTTGCTGAGTCATCAACACTGTTCCATGATACATCTCACGCGTTGTCGGAGGAATGCACTCTGTTTTTGGTTGTTTTATGTTCCATGATACCTATTTGTTCTAAGTAATTAATTACCTCGTATGTTTAAACTAAATTTATCCGTATTGGCTTCCGCGACATCCGTATGGTTCGGATAGTCCTGGATACACCGGCTAGTTGGTACAAATCGGCTTTTCCCCATCACTCACTGTCCCCGAGCTCTCGCCTCCTTCCTCCCCACCACCAAAAGGGCGCACACACCCAAACCCCCGCCACCTCTGCACTGCTCCGATCATGAGGCCGTTCGGTGGTAGTTCAGACGCTTCCCCATACTTTGGCTACTCCACGGCTCACGCCGAGGAATACGGGAACTCCCACGCCGCCGCTCTCGGCCTTCGCGCGCCGTCACCGGTGGCCGCGTGGGACGCGCGGCGAAGGCGCAGCCACTCCTCCAGCGGTCAGTCGGGCCTTCCCGGCTGTGGATCTACGGATTACGGCGTCGAGCCCGGGAGATCTCGCGCCGCCGGTGTATGAATCGCGCCGCGCTGCGACCCACCGCCGGCAGTGCCCGCGTGGGAGCTTCGTCCACGCCTCACCCACTTCTCGTACGACGTCCCCGCCCCGCACGGCTTTGGCCGAGCCACTGCTAACGACGGCGAGGCCTGCTACCGTCCCGCCCTTCCGCGAGCCTAGGACAATGCTTGCGTCTGAGCTCCTGCAACGCCTTGCCCACTCCTCCGAGCCCCCCCCCCCCCCCCCACGGCTTGTGCCGAGCGGCGGCTCACGCCGGCGAGGGCGGCATCTCCCGTGTCGCTGCTCCAGTCCCAACCAGAGGTTCGCCGCGCCTCCGTGCACCTTCGCCAGTGGCGGCATGGGACGCGCAGCAAAGGCTCGCCCGATCCACCGACGCCACCAACTACACCTTCCCACCCCCTCCTCCGGTCAAGCACATTCCTGCTCCGGAGGAATGGGGCCGGGAGACGGTGAGTGAAACCTCCTTGGGCTCACCCCCTCCACGGCCAATAGGAAGTTCGTCAATGAAGACAACATATATGCATCGGGGCGGCCCGCTAACATACCGCTACAAACTGATCCGATGCACCCCTTGAGGAACTCAAAGCTCGACGTCCACTATATACTACTGTTATCTATTTGTAGATCGTCGTGAAGGGTTGTCAGACGTCAGCAATAGTCTTCAGAGTAGTGATGCCCCCCAACCCCCACTATGTAATAGTAGTACTACATTATGTGTGTAGTAGTCTAGCTACTTTTTCATCGTCAAAAAGTTTGGTGATTTGATAACTAGAATATTTATGTTTAACTTATATGTGTGTAAAATGCATATGTAGTCTAATGTTTAAAATTGTGTCAAACCAAACCTGTCACAGCATATGTGAGCCACCCCAACTAAGGGGTGTATAATGTGTGAGCCGATCTTTTGCCGGTTGGCATGTTATCGAGGCCCTTCCCCGACATGGCCTCACTCTCGACAAAGACATATGCAACCGGGTGACCTGCTAATTAACATACTGGTATATACAAACTCTCACAAACTCGAATTTCCAACACTTATAGATCGATCCAATTTTCACCAGGGCCAGTTTTTATTAAACATTCATACAAACGTTTAGCCAGTTTTAATATAGTGACCGCGCGATATCGTATACAAGAGCCACGTTCAAAACCAGGCCTAACCTCAGACGTTTTTTTATACAGCCCGACTCCAATGAACAGATTATAGAAGGCTCCCTTTTTTCTGGCCCGCCGCACGAAATATCGTAGGCGGCGCAGTTATTTTGCTCGGCTGTGGCCCTCATATAGGCTTTTCCCACGCCCGCCTGAGTGATTTTTGGAGGCGGGCTTACTGAAAGGACATATTTTATGTCCCCTATGTTTTGTGTGTTAGGCAACAACACTAGGAATTATTTAATATATGTTAAGTGGTGCAGGAATGAAATGATACAATTACCTTTGCATCGAAACACTTGACAAGAAAAAGAAGCTTGCATTTGCCTGTCCAGTCCGGAGTCTCCGGTCAATTTGAAAGCCTGGAGCAAAAGCTCCTCAGGACGGCAGCCGCGGTATGGGTGCGGAGTTACCCCGGAGTAACACCGGAGTCTCCGCACCGGCCGGAGTTTCCGGTCCCGTGGTCCGGAGTCTCCGCCCCAGACAAGATTTTTGAATCGAAGAACTTCCCACGACGGCGCGTGCGGTATTGGGTCCGGAGTTGCCCCGGAGTAGGTCCGGAGTTTCCGGCCCTACCGGAGTTTCCGGACTCCAAGACCGGAGTTTCCGGCCTGCTGAGAAGATGAACATCGCGGCGGCAGCCGCTGTATCGGACCGGAGTTACCCCGGAGTCAGTCCGGAGTTTCCGCCCGTCCGGAGTTTCCGGCCTCCCGGTCCGGAGTCTCCGGACTTAGTGGACAGAAAAACGGCTAGTTTTTCTGGAGGGGTATAAATACCCCTCCACCTACCTCCAGCTCTGAGCTCGCCCAGATCTGAAGTACACCATTGTTGCAAGCTCAAGAAACATTAGATCTCCCAATCCCTCCACCCAAACTTGTTGATCTTTGGAGGATTGAAGGAGAAGGCCCGGATCTACATCTTCACCAAGCGGTTCTTCATTTCCCCCTCATTCACTTGAGGGATTTGAGCCTAGGGTTTCCACTAGGAAAACCTAGGCATCTTGTTGTACTTACTTGCTTGCTACTTTTGTGTAGTGAAGCTGTGGTGCTTGGGAGCTCCCAATCCTTTTGTGGGTTGTGCTCCAAGCTTGTTGTAAGGGCTCCGGATTCCGCCTTGAAGGTCTCCGATAGAAGGTGGACCGAGCTTTTGTGCGAGGTTCATCGGAGAATAGGGTGAGGCCATTTGTGGCGTCTTGAGTTTGAAACTCACACCCCTCCAACGAGACGTACTCCCCTAAAAAGGAGGAACTCGGGAATACATCCTTGTCTCCGCGTGCTTCCCGATCGGTTACTCCTTTCTTGTTATTTACTACTTGTATCTTATCTTGTTTAGACTTAACTTGTCATATAGGTAAATTCATCTTAGTTGCATATCTAGAGAATTTACCTTTGTGTCAAGCCTTAATCGAAAAAGAATTAAAAATTGGAGTAGCACCTATTCACCCCCCCCCCTCTAGGTGGCCATACGATCCTTTCAATTGGTATCAGAGCCTCGGCTCTTTATTCGGGCTTAACCGCCTAAGAGAAATATGGCCTTCGATGCCGATGGGAACCCTCTTGCTCTTCCGGCCACTTCGGTTTCCATGGAGGACTTCACTAACTTGAAGACCTCTATGGAAACCAAAATGGATGAGTTGCGTGAAATGATAGCAAAACTCTCGGAAGCAAAGGTAACCGCATCACCTCCTTCTCTGGAGATTCCTCAAGTGGAGTTAAAGGAGAACGAGGATAAAGGGATCCGGGGGTGGACCAAAATAAAAATGAATCCCCATCTAAAACACTAATGGGAAAGGAGAAATGCTAGAGTTCCTTTTGCATACTCTCCCGACCTACCTATCCCTCATCCTCCTATTCACTTAAGAGGAGCACCACCTAGTCTTAATGCATCCTCTTTTACTCATTGGCAATCTTCTATGAAATCTCACTTGAAAAGTGGTTGCATAGGTCTTTGGAAGATCATTGTAGATGGATACAAGGCGGTGGATGAAAATGATTTGACAAGGCGAGAAGAAGTTGAAGCTCAACTAAATGCCACCGCTCTTGATGTGATCCGTGTTGCGGTGGGTGAGAAGAACATTCATCACATCGAAGATTGCACCACCGCTAAGGAAGCATGGGCATCCCTCACGGAGGTGTTCGTTGGAAATGATAGCATGAGGAGAAATAGATATGAAGCCATGAGCAATCAAATTGAAGGCTTCTACAAGAAAGATGATGAAACTCATGAGGAGATGTATCAAAGGCTCAAGGCTCTTGCTTCCGCATATAGAGACCTTGGTGCTAAACATGTGGATGATACTTACATCAAGAGGAAGTATGTGAATGCCCTCATGCCGTTTGAAGAGCCGACTTGAAGAGTCTCCAAGGAAAGCACAACTATGACACCTTGACCTCAAATGAAGTCATGCAAGAGATGCAATCTTACAAGGTCCAAGCCCAAATTGCTAGAGACTCTCGTGCCCGTGCTCTTGGAATGGCCCGAAGTTCCTCACTTGCTTTGAAGGCCAAGGTGGTGGAACAAGATGAAGACCAAGATCATGAAGAAGGAAGTTACTTGCACCCGAGGAACTCATGAGTGCTCATAGAGATTATGTGGCTCTAGCGGCAAAGACCTTTTGGAAGAATCCATCTAAAGCTAAAGCTCATGTTGATCAAAAGCAAAATCAAGTGGTTACAAGGAGGGCAACCCAAAAATGAAGACTTGCTTCAATTGTCAAGATAAATTCACTATGTTGCCCAATGCCCTTATGAGAACCGTGAAGAACATGGAGGAAGACTCATTCTCAAGGAAGCTCAAGGTCTTCTCCCATGAAGCCCTACTTCAAGAAGTTCATCTCCAACAAGAAGCCACCTACCAAGGTGTTGGTGGCAAGAGAAGAATATATGTCCGGGGAGGAGAGTGATGAAGAAGAAACAACCACAAGTGGAGTGGCCGCTTTAGCCATTGCTTCATCGACAACCCCTTCTCTCTTTGAATCCCCCAATGATAATGTCACCACCAAATCCGCTACGTGTCTCATGGCCAAACTCTCCGAGGTATCATCTTCCCCTCCTTCTAAGACTATGAATGAAATACATGAACTTATGAGTCTTAGAGTTAAGGAAGAAAATGTTGCTTTGGATTTCTTGATGACTAACTTGCAAGGTGAATGCAAGATTCGGCTTGAGATTCTTATGAATCAATATGGCATGGCACAAGATCTCCTTGAAGAAAAGGGGAGACTTGAAAGAGAAAATGCTAATGAGATCGCTTCCCTTACCATGGCTATTGAGGAAGAGCATGAGCTTCGAGTTTCTCTTGAGAGAAGCTTGAGAATTTTGATGAATCTCAAAATGAAACTCTTTCTAAAATCATTAAAGAACGTGACCATGCTATTGCTAAATACAAAGTTTTAGAGAAACAAAAGATCGTATTTGGTGTTGGTCATAATAGACTAACCGATGAGCTAGAGAAGCTCACTAAGGCTCACAAGGCCTTGGAGAGTGAACACTCTACTCTCACCAAGTCTTTTGAACAACTTCAAATACAATCTACTAAAATTGATGCACCACCTAGCTCCTCTACTTCTTCTTGTGATCATGCAAATGTCATTGAGGAAAATGCTAGGTTGAAGGATGAGCTTGCCAAGGCCTCTAGCCCTCAAGGTGAGAAACCTCTTTATGAGCTCTTGCAAGCGCAAAAGCCACACATAGGGAAAGAGGGCCTTGGTTATGTTGCCAAGAAGAAAGAAGAACAAGAACAAGAAGAAGGCCAAGCCCGCACAAGCAAAGGAGACTACCATTGCGAGTAGTGATGCCACAAGGGGCAATGCCACTCACAATGACTTTGCGGGAAAATACAACCCTTCATATGTTCTTATGAAATCTAGAAATGGTTGTGTTTTTGCTAAATATGTTGGCACTTCATATGGAGATGATTATCACTATGCTATTTGGGTTCCAAAGACCCTTGTGACTAACAAAAGAGGACCCATTCCACAATGGGTACCTAAAACAAAGACTTGATTTCTTGTAGGACTTTTCTTCCGGTGGATCTTCATGGCTCATTGATAGTGGGTGTTCATCTCACATGACCGGAAGCAAAGAATTAGTAAAGGGCCTATTGAAACAATTACTCACATTCTCTCATGTCACCGTCGGGAACGATGCAAGACTTAAGGTATTGGGATATGGCAAGGTAGTGATCACTCCGGAGTTATCCATTGAGAAGGTCCTTCTTGTTGAATCCCTTTCATATAATTTACTTTCCGTTGGTCAATTATGCAATGTCGGTTACACCGTTATCTTTAATAAACACCACGTGACCATCCTCTTCACTCAATCTCTTAAAGTAGCCTTTGTTGGATTTCGTGTGAACGGTTTGTATGTGGTCGATTTCTCGAAAGAGACCACTCAAATTGCCACGTGTCTAATGGCTAAATCCGACAAGGGTTGGCTTTGGCATCGCCGGCTAGGCCATGTCGGTATGAGAAATTTGCAAACTCTTGTGAAGGGTGGACACGTGGTAGGACTAACCGATGTTAATTTTTCCAAAGATCGTCCTTGTAGTGCTTGCATAGCCGGAAAGATGCATGAAAAGAATCACCCCAAGAAGAGCATTATCTCCACTAAGAAGCCTTTGGAGCTCCTTCATATGGATCTCTTTGGGCCTCCCACATATGAGAGTCTTGGTGGCAAGAAATATTGTTTGGTGATTGTGGATGATTATACAAGATATTGTTGGACTTTCTACATCAAGAGGAAGAGTGAAACTCAAAAGATATTCATTGACTTTGCAACCTTGGTTCAACGCCAATATGACTCCAAGATTTTGGCAATAAGAAGTGACAATGGTACGGAGTTCAAGAATTACACTATGGATGATTTCCTAAGTGGGGAGGGCATTCAACACCAATATTCCGCTGCTTATACTCCCCAACAAAATGGTGTCGCCGAAAGGAAGAACCGCACTCTTATTGATATGGCAAGAACTATGTTGGCCGAATTTCATTCCCCATACAACTTTTGGGCCGAAGCCATCAACACCGCTTGCCACTACTCAAACCGGCTCTTCTTTCGTCCTCTCATGAAAAAGACACCATATGAACTCCTTACCGGTAAAAAGCCAAATGTCTCTTACTTTCGCGTATTTGGATGCAAATGCCATGTTTACATTAAAGGTTGCCCAATTGCTAAATTTGCATCTAGAACTTTTGATGGTATTCTTGTTGGATATGCCGCAAACTCCCATACTTATAGGGTCTACAACATATCCACCGGATGTGTTGAAGAATCTATGAATGTGGAGTTTGTCGAGGATAATGGCTCCCAAGCGGAGCATATTGATCATGATGATGTAGGTGATGTACCTCCATCTCAAGCCATAAGAACTATGGGCATAGGGGAACTTATTCCTATTGAAGAACCTATTATTGACACTCAAGAAGAAGGAACAAGTTCTACTCAAGTTGAACCATCCACCTCAACAATTGATCAACAAGCTATACAAGAACAAGATCAAGATATTCATCCACATGAGCAAGATAATGGTCAAGACCCACCCAACTCTAGTGGAGAACAAGAACATGATGAACCCCCATCTCCAAGAACTCCACTTCGGGTTGACCATGAACAAGAAGAAGGAAATGATGAAGATGTTCGTGTTGGTGAAACAATTGGTCAAGCTATAGAACGCCGAGTCATTCGGCGTGCATCAACATTGGATCATCTACAACACTTCAAAGAGAATATCCTTGGGAGTATTCGTAAGGGTGTGTCCACACGTAATCAATTATCTAACTTTTGTGGTCATGTCTCTTGTTTGTCTAGCTTAGAACCTCTCAAGGTATATGATGCTCTTGAAGACATGGATTGGGTTGCGGCCATGCATGAAGAATTGAACAATTTCGAGCGCAACAAAGTATGGTCATTAGTTGAAAGACCCAAAGACACATCACATAATGTCATTGGAACCAAGTGGATATTCAAGAACAAGCAAGACTCACATGGTCAAGTCATTCGCAACAAAGCAAGATTGGTTGCACAAGGCTACACCCAAATCGAAGGAGTCGACTACGGTGAAACTATGCCCCCGTTGCTAGACTTGAATCTATTCGTTTATTAATTGCTATGCATCTACTCATAACATTACCTTATATCAAATGGATGTTAAAAGTGCTTTTCTAAATGGTCCACTAAATGAATTAGTGTATGTGAAACAACCTCCGGGTTTTGAAGACCCTAAATTTCCTAACCATGTCTACTTACTACATAAGGCTCTTTATGGGCTCAAGCAAGCTCCACGTGCTTGGTATGATCATCTCAAGGAGTTCTTAGTAGACCGTGGTTTTGAAATTGGGGTAATCGATCCCACCCTTTTTACAAAAAGGATAAATGGAGAGTTTTTCGTATGCCAAATATATGTTGATGATATTATCTTTGGTTCTACTAACATGAATTTAGTGATCAATTCTCTAAGCTAATGACCAAGGAATTTGAGATGTCCATGATGGGAGAATTGAAGTATTTTCTTGGCTTTGAAATCCACCAATGGAGAGAAGGAACATTCTTATGTCAAGCCAAGTATATTCAAGACATGCTCAAGAAATTTGATATGAACAATGCCAAGCCATATAAGTTTCCCATGGACTCCAAGGCGGATCTACACTTAGATCCGGAGGGTAAGGAAGTTGATCCCAAGCTTTATCGTTCTATGATTGGATCTTTACTTTACCTTTGTGCATCTAGACCGGATATTATGTTTAGTGTGGGTATGTGTGCAAGATTCCAATCAAGTCCTAAGGAAAGTCATGAAACCGCGGTTAAAAGGATTCTAAGATACTTGATAGATACTCCTAACTATGGTCTTTGGTACCCCCATGGGACAAGCTTTGATCTTGTAGGTTATTCGGATGCGGATTGGGCGGGTTGCAAAATGGATAGAAAATCAACTTCGGGTACTTGCCAATTCCTTGGTAGGTCTCTTGTGAGTTGGTCTTCCAAGAAGCAAAATTGTGTGGCCTCGTCCTCCACCGAAGCCGAATACATTGCCGCCGGAAGTTGTTGTGCACAATTATTATGGATGAGGCAAACTTTAAAGGATTATGGTGTCATTTGTGACAAAGTGCCTCTTTTATGTGACAATGAAAGTGCCATCAAAATTGCTCACAATCCGGTACTTCATGGGAAGACCAAGCATATTGAGATCCGGTATCATTTTATTCGAGATCATGTTGAGAAGGGTGATATTACAATCAAGTATGTCAACACCAAGCATCAACTCGCCGATATGTTCACAAAGCCTCTTGGTGAAGCAAGATTCAAGGAGTTGAGAGGAGAACTAAATGTGGTGGACATAAGCAATTGGACTTAGTGGACTTCTTGCATACCTACCCATATTAGACAATAGTTATTTGGTTTGGATGTAGGCATGGACATAGGGGGAGTGCGGTCCTAATCCATTGGACTATCCCTCCCCCCATTATGCCGATAGCAAGAACTCATTTTGTCTCTATATTTTCATTTTATGAATTGTGAGCTTAAATGACGAGTAGTGGCCGTGAACCCAAGATACATCTTCGCGGTGTCACACCACACACTCATACATGGTGGCTTAGGCCACCGCCCTCTTCTTTGTGAAGAGTTGATCTTATTTGATCTTCATGGATTTTATTTGGTTTCTAGACCTTTATTGTGTTTTGGGAAAAACACTTGGAATTGGCTTTTTATTTTGCATCTTGCAATTCCTAGTGTGTATCTCACCATCAGTGACTTTGTTCTTAACCTAAGCCATCTTATCTAAAAGCCGTGCTCATCTTGCATCATACATGTCCTCCATTTAAATCTGCTGTTTTGGAGCTTTTGGGTCCGGAGACTCCGGTGTTCAGCACCGGAGACTCCGGTCTGTCCAGAGTCTCCGCCCTAAAGCCCGGAAACTCCGGTCCAACCGGAAACTCCGGTGCTTTAGGCCGGAGACTCCGGCCTCGGTCGTTTCGCTGGGATCTTAAGGGCTCGGGGTGGGGAGTTTTTCATAACTTCCTCACACCCCCGACCCCAACTCTCCCCAGCCGCCGCCACAGCTCCAAGACCGCCTCCGGCCGCTCCCCGCCGCCGGAATCCGCCGTGCCACCGGCTCCTCCACTTCCCAAGCGTTGGGGATCTTCCTCCCCTCCGTTTGGATCTCGCCATGAAGGACTCGGGTACCACTCTCTCTCCTTCTCTAGGATTTCATCCTAGATCTAGTTTTGAGAGTAGTTCTTGTAGAAATTCGTGGTGTAGAACCTTTAGGATGGCAATGTACTATCTAGAAAATTGCTAGTGTGAGTTTCCCCTCAGTTTTGACCTAGATTCGAGTTTTGGCATCAGGGCCGGAGACTCCGGCCTTCTGGTCCGGAGACTCCGGTGTGGCCGGAATCTCCGCCCCCTGACCGGAAACTCCGGTCTAGATCAAACCTGAGAGAAATTCCTCTACCTTTTTCTCTCGTTGAGATTCCATGGACATGTATGCTTACCTCAATGCTACCTATCTACTCCTGTTTCACAGCTAACAAGAAGTATCCCGGTCCTTCATCCTCATCCTCGACTATTAAGAAGTCAAAGAAGAACAAGCTCCAAGGTCGAGACTATTTGATCTATGATGAAGAACAAGACAAGCATGTGCAGAGTGGTGCTCTTAAGCAGAAACAGGCTGCTGATGCTAGAAGGGCTAGGCAAGAGGCTGCCTCCTTCGAGAAGAAAGGGCCAAGAAGGCCAAGTTTGACAACTTGACCACTTTGAAGGGGTTGAACAAGGAAGAATTTCGGACAATGAGGGCGCAGAATTTCTATGACATGCCAAACAACTCCACCGATGGTCACTTTTGGAGAAAGGAGCAAGAGCTCATTATGAAGGAAATATATGCCAATTTGGACCCAAAAGCTCTTGTGTGTCCTCAAAAACCGCTGAACTTTGACGTGTTGGCCAAGAAGACATACTTTGCGGATGCATTATGGGTTGCTAGGAAGATTGGTCTTGAGCCCCTTATTACCACCCAACAAGACTATGATATTGACATGGTCCAACAGTTCTTTGCCACTCTTGTGCTTGGAGATGAGGAGGACACCAAAATGACATGGATGACGGGGCCTCTCAAAGTTAGTGCACACTATTCAGAATTTGGAGAAGCCTTGGGGTATGTGTTCAAAGGTGTGAATGAACCCGTTGGTCACCGGATGCATGTTGAAGGGTGGCCTATGATAAGAAGATCCTTGCCCCTCTTGCTGCTAGAGGGGGTGCCCTTGCTACCACCAAAGGACTCAAGCCCATCTACAACATCTTGATTCGCATGTTTCGTTGGAGCATTGCACCTCAAGCCGGGAATACGGATGCTATCCGTGGAGCTCTTGTCAACCTCATGTACCATTGCCACAAGACATACCTTGCCGGTCCGAATTGTCAAGGGTTTGAGATTGATGTCATGGATTTTATCAAGTGTGAGATCAACATTGCTATTCACGAGAGGAAGAATCCTATGTATGCTCCCTATGTCATGAAGCTCATTCTCAAGAAGATTCCCAACCTCAATCAATCTCATTTCAAGAAACACACATATGGCACCCTTCAAGTACTCCGCCATCACCTTACTCAAGCCTCTTATGAAGAGATAGAGGAGCAAGAAGCTCCTAGGGCAAGAAGGAAAAATGCCACTCCACCCTCTTGGGATCAAGGTGGCAAACAAAGAGTCAACGAGGAGTTGAAGAAAGTTTCTTGGTGGCAAAGGGCATGATGTGTATGGGTGTTGGGTTGCACAAGGAAAATCATCAAACTTATGTCACTAACAAGAGGATCTTGTCCAACCAAGCCAAGATGATGAAGGAAATGCGCAAGATCAGCAATGGTGGTACCACTCCTCCTCGCAATGAGGGTGATCCCGAAACTCCGCCATCCGATTCAACTATCTCTCTTGACAAGTGGAATGAGGATACATTTCATTGGTCTGATTATGCCGAGGTGACCTCCATGCCCTCCTCTTCTCGCAACACCGGCAAGGCTCCTATGCGCTATGAAGAAGAAAGTGATGATGAGAAGAAGATAGTGTGAAGCAAGTGATGCTGAAGATGATGATGGGAGTGGTGATGATGAGGACAGTGATGCCGACGATGATGAAGACGGCGAGTGATCGCCTTGGGTTCCGTTAGCATCGCTCTTCTCCCTTTTTGGTGTTTCGATGCCAAAGGGGGAGAAGTAGTTCTATTAGGCTCTCTCACCGTGGGATTTGCATGGGTCGGACACAAGCACGTGCGTTTATCATTTATTTGCGCTTGTGTCCATTTATCTTATGTCATTTGAACCTATTTGCTTTGGTTTTATGTTGTGAGACTATGTTCCTATTTGTGGTACTCTGTGTGGTATGAGACTATGGATTTCATAATTCCTATGGTTGAGATGATATTACTTATGGTCTATTATTGTGCATTGGTCTCTATGTCATAGTTATGCACAAGGTATGGTTCCTTTTCACCTCAACCCTATATCATGATTTGTCTCATGTTGGTGTAATTTATATTGTTCCATATATTTCTTGTGAGTTGTCTCTCCTCTACATGTTGAGCATTTGTATTCAAATGCAAACTACTTGATGCACACATGTAGGGGGAGCCTCTCAAATCAAAAGTACATGTCGATAATTGTTGTGTGCTTTATTGCAAATCCGAGTGTTGTCATCTAACACCAAAAAGGGGGAGATTGAAAGGACATATTTTATGTCCCCTATGTTTTGTGTGTTAGGCAACAACACTAGGAATTATTTAATATGATGTTAAGTGGTGCAGGAATGAAATGATACAATTACCTTTGCATCGAAACACTTGACAAGAAAAAGAAGCTTGCATTTGCCTGTCCAGTCCGGAGTCTCCGGTCAATTTGAAACCTGGAGCAAAAGCTCCTCAGGACGGCAGCCGCGGTATGGGTGCGGAGTTACCCCGGAGTAACACCGGAGTCTCCGCACCGGCCGGAGTTTCCGGTCCCGTGGTCCGGAGTCTCCGCCCCAGACAATATTTTTGAATCGAAGAACTTCCCACGACGGCGCGTGCGGTATTGGGTCCGGAGTTGCCCCGGAGTAGGTCCGGAGTTTCCGGCCCTACCGGAGTTTCCGGACTCCAAGACCGGAGTTTCCGGCCTGCTGAGAAGATGAACATCGCGGCGGCAGCCGCTGTATCGGACCGGAGTTACCCCGGAGTCAGTCCGGAGTTTCCGCCCGGTCCGGAGTTTCCGGCCTCCCGGTCCGGAGTCTCCGGACTTAGTGGACAGAAAAACGGCTAGTTTTTCTGGAGGGGTATAAATACCCCTCCACCTACCTCCAGCTCTGAGCTCGCCCAGATCTGAAGTACACCATTGTTGCAAGCTCAAGAAACATTAGATCTCCCAATCCCTCCACCCAAACTTGTTGATCTTTGGAGGATTGAAGGAGAAGGCCCGGATCTACATCTTCACCAAGCGGTTCTTCATTTCCCCCTCATTCACTTGAGGGATTTGAGCCTAGGGTTTCCACTAGGAAAACCTAGGCATCTTGTTGTACTTACTTGCTTGCTACTTTTGTGTAGTGAAGTGTGGTGCTTGGGAGCTCCCAATCCTTTTGTGGGTTGTGCTCCAAGCTTGTTGTAAGGGCTCCGGATTCCGCCTTGAAGGTCTCCGATAGAAGGTGGACCGAGCTTTTGTGCGAGGTTCATCGGAGAATAGGGTGAGGCCATTTGTGGCGTCTTGAGTTTGAAACTCACACCCCTCCAACGAGACGTACTCCCCTAAAAAGGAGGAACTCGGGAATACATCCTTGTCTCCGCGTGCTTCCCGATCGGTTACTCCTTTCTTGTTGTTTACTACTTGTATCGTATCTTGTTTAGACTTAACTTGTCATATAGGTAATTCATCTTAGTTGCATATCTAGAGAATTTACCTTTGTGTCAAGCCTTAATCGAAAAAGAATTAAAAATTGGAGTAGCACCTATTCACCCCCCCCCCCCCCCCCCCTCTAGGTGGTCATACGATCCTTTCACTTACATTTGGGCCGCCACGGAAACCATACTATAGGAGCCGGCTTTTTCTTTCGAGGCGATTAATCTGAAATAACCGGCTGAGGTGTAGCGTATCGTAGTCTCTTATTTATTTTTAATTGCTCAACCGCCGCTGGTCACCGACTGTAATACTCGTTTTTCTACTAGTGATTCTTTGCATATGCCCCATAATATAACACATGATAGTCAAGGCATAGTTGAAAGCAATATTTGAGAGAAGGACTCGCAGTAACACGCTGGCACTTAAATGGCAATCTGTATTTTTTTCGCTTTGTGTGGTGGTTGTTAAAGATTTAGTCATTTTCTTATTGCGTAATCTGTGTGAGATCAGATGCATATCAGACAATATTGATACGTTTGATAATGAGCGATTGAGTGAGTTTTCATTTAATAGTAAAGATATACGGACCGTCAATAAGCATCGATCCAAACTTACTAGTAAAATTCAATAGTATCTCCGTGCTATAATTTTTATCGTGGTTTTAGTTCAAATTTGTACTACAACCACTGCAAGAATTATGAAACGGAGAGAGTCGTAAATATTAACATCTTACAGGAGTATGCAGAAATCCCAACAAAACAAACATATAGAAGATGTACAGATTACGGATCAGAGTGGAGCTAGTTCATGTAGAGAACGATGAGAGCACAGATAAACTCCGTGGCTCTGCCTGATTTGCGCTGAGTTGTGAAGGCACTACGAGCATCTCCACCGTCACGGCCAATACAGCGTCCAACAAAGTTGCTGGACAGGCGCTATTGGGCACGCCGGCAGCCGTTGCCGCCTATTGGGAGCGTTGCGCCCCACCGGTCGCTCCCAATAGGTATTTCACAAAAAAAAAGGAGACTCGAATATGAACGAACCGGCGATATTTCATTTAATTTGAAGGACATTTAACAAACTTAAACAAAATTTGACAAACAGAAATTAACAAACTTAAACGGAATTTAACTATATTTAAACTAAACCCTAGACCCTAGATCTAGCGGCTCTGCCGGCGGACGCTAGAGAAGGAAGCTAGTCCCGGCGACGGTGAAACCAGCTACACGGCAGCGTCGAGGCATGTCTTGCATGCCTCGATGATCTCCGGCCGCTGAGGAGGAAGTTTCATCTGCGCCGCCGTCGCTGAGGCTTCCAGTTTCACCCGCGGCGGCTCCGGCCTTGAGGAACGTCTCCATGCCGCCGCCGTCGACAAGCATGGTGGGGTTTGATCTAGCGGCGGCGGAGGGAGGCCTCAATGGCCGCCTGCATTCCCTTCCACTCCGGCTCACCCCAGTCGCCGTCGCTGCTGTCCTCGGCACCGCCAAGGGGAGGTCGGGTATCTCGGGGTCGGACGACACGCGCTCGCGCTCTTCATCGAAGTGGAACCACTCCGGCGGTGGCTCGTGCATGCCTCTGGGGAGGAAGAAGGAGCCGCGGCACACCTCGTGCTCCGCGTCGATCACCGCGTCCCAGTATGGCGCCGAGATCGAGTAGAACGGGTCCGCGTGCTGCTCAAATGGCAGGTCCCTCCACTGCCGCCGGATGTACTCGAGGCGGGGCCTGCCACTCAGCGCCGGCGCCACCGGCACCTTGACGACGATGAGCACCCACCCCGGTGGGAGCTCAAAGCCGTCTGGCACCGGTATGTTGTGCCGGCGGTAGACCTCCACCTCCTCCTCCGACATCGTCGTCACAGGGCGCACGGCGCGGGAAGAGCTGGCCGCGCCTGGTGGTGGTGCTCGGGACGAACTGCCCTGCTCGGGGCGGCGGTGCGGCGCGCCTGGTTCCACTACTCCTCCTCGCGACGCATCTCGCGGGCGAACGACTGGTTCATCATCCGGTCCTCTTGGAGGAGACGTTGTTGCTAGAGGTGCTCGTGGCGGCGCTCGGGTGTCATGGCCGCGGCGGTGGCGGCGTTAGCGCGCTCGCGCCAAGCACGACGTTCCGCGGCCATCTGCTGGCGGCGGAGAACCTCCTCGGCGCTTTGCTCCGGTCGTGGCTTGCGGCTGCCTGGCATGGTGGCTAGGGTTTCTATGGGAGAGGCGAGTTGTGAAGTGTTGTGTGGAGATCCTGGCGCGCCGGGCGTCGTTTTAAAGCCGGCGGGGAGCGGAGGAGACCGGTCGCCGCATTAACGCCGCCACCGGTACGTCTGCCACGCGCATTGACACCGACGACGCGTGCGCGGCACCGCCTGACCTTCCAGTGATGCGCTCGACGCGTCGCGTCGTCTGCGCTAGCCAGGGGAACCGCAGCGTCATTAAAATGGGCATATCTGCTACAATAAATCCGTCCCCCGAACGTTGTGTCGTTGACGCATCGCCCCCACCCGTCAGGTTTGGATGAGACGCGCGTTGCCGCGGTTGCCGGCACGTCCGCTTGCGTCCCTAGAATCTGGGCGCGAAGCGGGGTTACCGGACGATCTATTGGGACGTGCCGGCAACATTTTCTCTATTGGGCACGCCGTTGGGGGACGGTTTCGTGCCGGCACGCCCAAAACGCCTATTGGGAGCCGAGTTGGACGCGCCGGTGGAGATGCTCTAACATTTGCCCACAGACAAACGAAGTCGACTCCCTCTGCAAAGCCGATTTTTTTTTCACATGATCGCTTTGTGTAGTTGAGAGGGCATGAGTAGGGAGCAATGCCTCGAGCTCGATGACTCCGCGTTGTGTCCAACCCGCAAGCTTCGTTGGCCTCGACGTCCCTCGACCACGGGTCCAGGCTAGACTCACATTTTTATCCTTGTTAACACTATGTCTGATAATGTCAGATGAAGACATACAGTAGCTGCTTGACAGCAGTGTGAGGATAGTTTGCAGTTACACCTTGCTGGCTACGCAAGGTATGCAACACTCGCTTGTGGCTCAACATCGAGGGATGCATGTGAAGTGTAAAATTATTCGTTACACAACAGACTTAAATTACCACAGTTGCCAAGATAGCCTTCCTCAGCTGCAGCACAAGAGAGATGATGGCAGGCAACAACAACTTGGAATTGCAGAGTAACTAAAAAACAGCTGCAATAGAAGGAGAACACGCATTTGAAAAAGCACAAATCACACCAACAACCGTCATGCTTGATAAACGTATCACCAGTTCAAGCTACTGCAAGACAAGAGCTCTGAAAGAGTCGACGGTTCCTGCAATCCCTTAACATTTTAACAGCTCGGACAAGTTTGCATTAAGTTACTAACACGAGGTAGGGCGAACCAAAATGTACTCCTCTACTTTGACACGGAACCCTCGCCATCTTGCACCATAGGGTGAGCGTCCGAGTTGATGCTGCCGTCACCTTTCACAGACGGTGAATCATCTGCAGCAAGTCTCTTCGGGCAAGGTTCAGCAGAAATAGGCTTCATATTAGCTCGCTTGACACCTCTGCCTACAACCCCAAGGTCGGTAACAGTACTTCCAGTGCTTCCGGATGTTGCTGCTGTAGACATAGTTGGGGAATCAAAGCCATTGTTTACTCCAGCCATTTGTGAAGAAGTCAAAGATGCAGCTCTTGGCACGGCATTGGCAGCATTCTGGATAGACCCTGCCTTTGCGGCAATGCTCCTCATAATCTCCTCTATTTGAGAGCTTGGGGTTGCCATTGCTTGCACCAGGTCTTCAAGCTGAATCAGAAGAGTTCAGAGATCTTATTGCTCATTGTAATCAAGAAAAAACATCTTAACTCATACAGCAATAGATTGAAGATGAAAATGAAGTTGACAACATGAACTATATCGAATTTATTTACCTTCTTCTCAAGGTCAGGCAATATGCCAGTAACAACCTCCATCTCATCTTCTACAGAAGATGTTTTTGAGTCTCCATCAGCAGATGCACTCTCACCTCCATCAGCCAACAAATTTTCTTTCACGTTTTTCAGGTTCTGTAAACGTGACTTGCATAATGAAACGGCTTTTGCACAATATGGGATGGCCTCTCCAATCTTAGATGCCAACTCATAGACCAAAGAGATGCGGAAGTTTCTAGGAAAGAATTAAGGAAACTAGCAAAGAAAGAGCAACAGACAGTCTACAAGATACCAGCATAATATAAGACATTTTTCCTCTGGTCACGATTCATAGCCACATTACACTAGCATGGGCATATAGCAAGTGAAAAGTACCCGCGAAAAGTTTTGAATTAAGTAAAATTACCTAAATCATTCATGAGCATGGTTTTAAAGGCGTCCGCCTAGGCGTCTAAGGCGTCCGCCTAGGCGTCAAGGCGCCCCCCCTCCGCCTTGGAAAAACGACCGCCTTAGGCGCCTAGGCGCCTAAAGCGTCCGCCTAGGCGCCAAGGCGCCCCCACTTCGCCTTAGGACGCCTTAACGCCTTAAAAACCATGTTCATGAGTTGATAAAATAAAAAGGATAAATTCGGCCACATAAATCTTGAACTTAACAACAATGCACCACTAAAACCCCAGAGATACACCCTCAGGAGGCAAGCAATACATCACCTGTGTTGAAAATTATGATATTTCATACTACTACTCTATATGGCAGAGATTGACATTACTATTACCACAAGTAGGATACAGCTCAACAATTCGACGATGATCAGGCTCAACCAAATGTTCCAAGATGGCCAAAGCTTTGAAGTAGTCACCAAGTGAGTTGTCTATGTCCTCTGCAAACAAATGTAGGGCCCTGAGTATCAAGACTGAACACCATTTTATGGCACGAGAACTAAGATGACAGAGAATACCTCTTTCCATGGAGACTTCAGCTAGAGCAGAAAAGATTTTTACTTTCTCCATAGTGTTCTCTGGGTTCTTCTCCACTATTGCCCTTGCAATATCTAACATTTTCCATGCTAGATCCAAATCAGAATCGTCTTCATCTCCTCCCACCTCATCACCATCCTTGTCACTGTCACCATCCACGTCCTCCTGATCTTTCGCATTTGAGTTTTGACCTTATTAATGACTATGTCAGTTTTTATCATGGCAGGATGAAAAGCACAGGCAACATCACCATAAATATTCTAGCATGAGTACTCGTAAAAGGAAAACAGGAAGCAGCAAAAGTAAGCAACAAGATGCATATAACTAAGTAATGATTGAAACTAATTGCTATAATGTGATCATCGTTGATAACTATATTCATGGGTAAATAATTAGGATTCTCGTAGAAATGGAGATGGCAATTAGTCACATATTACAAAACTTATGCATCACATAATTGCAAAATTAGGGAAAACCGAGGCTATGAAAGTGCACTAGTAACAGCTAATTGCAAAACAATAATGACGACAGTGTTCACGGATCCATATCAGTTTAATTTGGCATTGTCATTCCGTGTGTACGAGCAACAGTGGGTAGAAATAAATATATAACCTAGAAGGGAAATAGCTGAATCTAACTGCAGGCGCCAGGCAGTCAGACAATCACTCAAGATGTGATTGATCCATAACAAGCTTTTGTTTGAGCAATCAAAGTCTATATTTTTACTGTCCCCAAAATCATCTGCTATCTATATGTTTTTTAGCTTAAAAGGGTTAAAATAAATACTTTGATGAAGTGGTCTCCAATAGAATTTGAGAACTAAGAAATAATTTCAATATTCGAACAACTTCCTAGCTCCAAATAAGACCATCAATGCAGGAGCGCTTTACTAATTAGCAGTTAACTATTGTGTACACCCTTCAGCAGGCATGAGGGAACATAAAAAGCTTCATAATAACAATACTGTTATCAACTATATACATAAATACTGATTAATTTCCGTCTTCAAGTGCATAACTGTATAAGAATCTATGGAGCAAAGGGACAACAACACACACCTTCTTCAAGACCACCTTTGTCCAAAGATGGAGCATCCTCGATGTTGCTGCTGGATGCCTTTTGAGTTTCCATTATCTTTATTGGTTGTGCTCTTCACTGATTCTTCATCTGGTGCACTCTTGGGAACATTACCCAAAGGATCAGTCTCCTCCTGCGATTTGTATAACAGGGCACATCCATATTTGTAATACGTGCTAGCACATTCTGGAGCAAGTTCTCCATATCGTTCAGCCCTGGTGACAACAAAGGTGTATATTTTTCAGTGGAACGTTGGTAAGGTATTAAGGTTATAACTTCTAACATAAGAACATGAAAGGTGATGCAATCTGAGATAAACAGACTAATCAGAACTAACCACCACAATGGTTCCATCAACAATTTTGATAACACAAAGTGATGACTATGCTCCCTGTTGGTTGATTTTTATAACAAATGGCTGGCACAGATAGGATAACAATCCGTAAACAGCCAATACTGAGAGGCATATACACATTTCTCGGATAACACCTATGACTCACGTAATTGTACTTAGATTTTATGCTCATCAGTACACATATCAAGCACCAATGGCCAGCATTGAAGAAGCCTCAGGCCCAACCAATAACAACAGGACAAACCTGGAGCACGAGTTCTCCAAGTCACACAAAGCACTGTAAATATAAACTGAATGTACAGAACATGTTTCAAGTAGGTGCATCTTGTCGCAAGGTGCTAACTATGTGCAATGTTCATTGCCTTTACAGTTTGTGAATACTTCGATAGTTAGAAGCACCCGACAGTACCCGCAATTGTCGCACTTCATTTTGATGCTCACAACTCCCATATGACACATCACACCCAAAGAAAATGGACAAATCCCTAGCGTTGCTGTCAAATAACAGTAGGCTATTGAAATGACCAGACATATACTTACACATGCTACCAGACGATTGCGTTACTCCACTGCACACACCAACCGTAAGCACCACAACTGATGACCACCTCAGGTATAACCTCTTAAACCCTGCTTAACCCACCCACCAAACTACACACACCAAAGGCTCGACGGAACTATACCCTCGGAGAAACTAATCCGGACGAGGAATGAACTAAGTGGAACTCAACGGCACGATAGATCCGCACGGAATTTTGGGCCGGGATAGGAGCAGGAGCAGAGGGTGCGAAAAACCCTAACCTGATCTCGAGGGCGCGGCTGAGGCAGTCGACGGCTTCGACGAAGTCCCCCTCCTCGATGGCCTTGGAACCCTTGTCGAACAGCTCCTCCGCCCGCTCTAGGGTTTTCCTCTCCCCTGCCCTCCTTCTCCTCGCCGCCCGCCTCCACCTCCTCGCTAGGGTTCGGGGGAAGCGGGTCTTGGCGCTCGTCTCCCGGCGCCACGACGTTGTCCGAGGAGGAGTCCATGGCGGCGGCGGCGGGCGTTGGTTTCGTCCCCTGTCGGCGCCGGATGGTGCGGGTGGGGCGAAGGAAATGGGGAAAGTTTCGGGGAGACGCTGCGCCAATTCTGGGGGACTTGTAGGGATTTTGTTGCTGCCAAGGATGCTTCGTGGTTTGGGCCCATTTGGTCTTGCCAACCTAGACGTATAGGCTATTTTGGGCTTCTGTTTGCGGCCCGAGTACAACCACATTCCAGAAAATGGCCCGTGGGACTCCGGAAACTCCCACCCCGTACTCGTTGCCTCGGTGGACCCAGATGGCAGAAAACCCCCAGCCGGTCGCTCCCCATCCCCGGATCGTCCTCAGCATTTCCCCACCGGCCACCATGCTTGTCAGCGATCTCATCGAGGAGATCCTCCTCCGCCTCCCGCCGGACGACCCCGGGTGCCTCTTCCGCGCCTCCCGCGTCTGCAAGCCATGGCGCAACCTCCTCACCAGCCCCGGCTTCGCCAGCCGCTACCGCAAGTTCCACAGGACGCCGCCCTTGCTTGGCTTCTTCGAGATCCATCACGCATTCGGCTGCTGGTTCGCTCCCTCGTCCTCCAACTCCCCGCTCCCCCCGATCCATCCCGACCCCCGCGAGCTCTTCGTGCTCGACTCCCGCCACGGCCTCGTCCTCCTCAGAACTCCTGGCTTTACGAAGGATGAGCCCCCCGTGAGCTTCATCGTCTGGGACCCGTCGCCCGCCGCCAGTGGGAATTTCCACCTCCGGAGTTCGGCGCCAGAGTCATGTACGACAACGCGATGGTGCTGTGCGCCGCCAACGCCGTTGACCACCTCGGCTGCCGTGGCCGACCCTTCACCGTTGCCTACGTCGCCACCGACGACCCCGGGAACGCCTATGCCTCCGTCTTCTCTTCGGAGACTCGTGCCTGGAGCTCCCTTGCCACGATCTCTGGTGTGTACGTCGAAATCCTCAGATGTACGACCAAAGCCCTTGTGGGAAATGCGCTCTACTTCGCCTGCTTTGACAACAAAATTCTGCGCTACGACTTGTTCAGCCGCCAACTATCAATGATTGACGCGCCCGTGGGCGCGCGCGAGTATTATGTCCTCATGAAAATAGAGAAAGGTGTGCTTGGATGCGCAATGATGGAGAAACCCGAGCTTTGCTTGTACTCGATGGATACTGGCCCTGATAGAGCTGTGGCATGGACGCAACGCAGAGTCATGGAGCTTGAGGACCGGCTGCTCCCCTCTCACTCCCTCAATGTGTTTGACTTTGTGGATGGACCTGGTGTCTTTTACCTCAGGGACAGGGCTGGCAGTTGCATCTTCACGGTTGAGCTTAAGTCAGGCCGAGTCAAGAAGATATTCATCAACCGTTTCAGTGTCGTTGCCGGTTTCACTCTCATTCCCTACATGAGCTTCTACACTCCAGGTGCTTCCATTTTCAGACCTGTATAAGCTTTGTATATATTTGATTTGCTGCATTATTTGAATCATTCAGTAACTCCAAGTAATATTGTTAGCGACACGAAAGTGTGGGATATTTTTTCTCAAGAATGAGTTTCATATATTTTTTCGAGGATGACGGGGGGGGGGGGGGGGGGGGGGGGGGGGGATTACTCCCCACGGTTGTCATTAACTCGAGAGTTTCATATATTGGAAATAGCAATCCCATACATACTGTTATTATTTTCAGATCAAACTGGGCCGAGAACGCTGCCATCGACCATGGCCTCCTCCTCTGAGAATGTCGAGCCAGACCGAGAAAAGGACCATGGTTCTCTGCTGCCACACTCAAGCGAGCAGGTGGGCGATGAGCAGTGGAATGGGGAGGAGGGGCACGGATGGGAGGAAGTGAGCGCAAAGAAGGAGGCGACGAGGAGGAGGGACGCCAGAAGGAGAAAGCTGCCCAGGAACTGTTTGACAAGGGGTCCAGAGCCAATGAGGATGGGGACTTCATCTGTAAGGTAGATTGCCTCCGGCGCGCCCTCAAGATCAGGTGAAGGTTCTTCTTCCTTCCACCTGGTGCTCTTACTCGAAAGCCTTGCTGATTGTTGGTTACAAGCCTCCAATTAGTTCATTTCTCCAATTATGTGATGAGTTGCTTTGCGCTTTTGACTTTTGTCATTTCAGAGATGAATTTAGTTGGGTTAGGATATACATATCAGGGCAAGGTGGTCATGTAACGACAGTTGGAGCTAGGACTTGGCCTTCTTATGTTATCATCATGTGTTAATTGCGATGAGCATTAAACCAAAGTATATTTACTTCAGGGATAGGTGTTACTCTATTTGAAAAATGTCGATATGTTTCTCTGGTTATGAATATTTCGTTGGAGTGCACCTTATTCATGTGCCACTTGACAATGAACTTCATGATCTGTAACTGTAAGCACTAGTGCTGTTACAACTTACAAAAGTTACTAATCAACAGTGGACATAGTTAGCACTTTCTTTCTGAAAATATTTTGGCAGTTACTTCTGATTTTGATGTTCTATCTCAGATAACGTTACCTTTCATGGCCTTATGCCTTTGTATCACCTAGGGTGGCACATCATGGTAAACTTTCTCCAAAGTGTGTCAGCACATATTTCCAATATGGATGTGCTTTGCGACTCAAAACTCTACTCGAGACGGCGAGTACAACGATGCAAAATGATGCTGGATACTCAGAAGGTATGTCTACCCCATAGTCTCATACAGTCCAATAATCTGAACAACATTGTTATTCTCTATACGTTGTTACTACTTGATAACGTTACGGATTATGATTTACGACCTCGTCTCTTCATCTGTTCATGACTGCTGACGATGTGCATTTCTTCTTGTCATGCTAAATGCTGATATATCCATTGGTTAGAGAAAAACTCAAATGGAAAGATGATTGTGATATTTTGGTAACATACTTTGTCAGATTTGGATCTGGCATGGAGGATGTTGCATATTGCAAGGTCTATACTTGAGAAGAGTCCTGACAGCACTATGGAGAAAGTGGAAATCTTTGTATTTCTTTCTGAAGTCTCTATGGAAGCAGGTAGTCTCAGTTATCTTAGTTACGCCAGCATTTAATTGGTTAATTGTCTTGATGCTTATGGCACCCATTTTCTTTGCAGAAGACATAGACTACTCTCTCATTGCCTGCTTCAAAGCTTTTGCCATCTTGAAGCATTTGGTTGAGCCTGACCATCATCATATTTTTGATCTGTATCCTTATGGTAGGAACATTAATTGTCTGTCATGTAGTGGCATATCATACTTGCAACCCAAGTACTGCAGTTTCTCTAGTCCTCCTAGGAGTGTGACTCCAGGTTTTAGGGGTACATCTTAGTCAGTTGACTTGATAATTTAACTGGATAAAGCCTGAAGATGCCCTTTTCGTTGTATCATCCATCTATGCTTCAGTTACTTTGAGCTGACTAAAATCTTACACATACCGTGAGGTCGACTAGGGATCAATTTTGATCAGCAAAGAATAATACAGCATGATAATGCTAATATCTTGCAGATTCTGATTGTTAATTCGATTTCCTTAATTCAGTCCTAGAAACTTACAGATTTGTTTTGCCTTCAAGTTGGAATCCAAGATTGGAGATCCAAAGGCTATTTCATTGTGCAAGTCGCGTATAGAGAGCCTGAAAAGGGCCAATGAAGATTGTTTGGCTGATAAAGGTGATGATGCATCTGCTACTGAAGTTGGCTCATTCTCTCCAGCCAAGTATATAGAGTATTTTTCTGACAAATTACTGAGTGCACTAGAGATGGAAGGTAAAAAGTTAGATTTCGTCCGTGTTACCTACTTGCTTTTTCCTCATGAACCTAGTACAGTAGTACTGTGAAAAACTCATGAAATCTTTGCATTTCTTATATTCAGCTTGAAGACCTGGAGGAAGCAATATCAGCCCCAGTCTCAGAGGCAATTGCTCAGCAGGATGTTGGAAATGATGTCCCGATAGCTGTATCTTTGGCTTCTTCGCAGTATTCTGGACCAGGCAGTGATACGCCTACTGGCAGTACCAGAACCAACCTTGAGGCTGCAGGCCGAGGCATCAAACGAGCTAATGTCAAGCAGATCTCTTCTGAACCTAGTCCCAAGAAGGTGGCAGAGGGCTCTCCATCTGCAGAAGTTGATAGCAGCAACAGCTCAATTCAGGCAGTGAGGGCTCTGTATCAGAGTAGACTAGAGTGCAGCTCCATTAACGCTACTAGCCGACCTTTTGTGATATACTGCCGCGTGTCCACTTTGTCAGAGCTGGTTTGAATATTGCAGAGCAAGCTCTTCATTTTGGCATGTATGAACTGGTTTCAGGGTCTTGTTTAGCTGTTTTCGTTTAGCTGATGTTGTTGCCTTGTTGCAAAGCCGATAGTTTGAATCTGTTGGGCAGATTCAAGTGAGAAAAGTGTTTGTAATCATGGTGAAACAGTATGCCACGCACTTGAAGTTGTTACTATATGAATTCGTCCCCAGAAAAAATGAACCTGTGTGGTATAATTCGCCGTGCCATTTCATGAACCAATTTCCTCATACATAATATAATAGTGTTTCAGGCTGAACTAACAATATCTGTGTTACACGAGTACCTAATAAGTTTCAAAAACAGTATATTTTTGTGGTGAATAAACTGTATAATATATGCCAAGATAAAGCAAAATTTATATTTTCTATTTTGGCTTTTATATATTTTAAAAAGAGTGAAACGCACCAGAGGTCACGAAGTTGCACGAAATGGAAGGATTGGTCACCAAGTTGGAAAGCTCAAAACTTGGTCACGAAGTTGTGGATTAGCGAATCTTTGGTCATTCCGTCAAGATGGACGTTAAGTCGGTGACGTGGCTGACTGATTTTTACAAATAACCCCTTCAAATTTTGTGTCTTCCAATTGATAGTCCTTTTCGATTTTATTCCTTTTAATTGAAGCGACCAAAGTTGGGGCCTTTAGGCCATGGCGCCCATGGCGGAGAGATCAGATGACCGTGACCATCAATGGCGGCGGGGAAGAGGTGCGGAGGTGGTGCGGGTGTCGCGCGCGAGGAGGGCGTGCTGGGACGGTGCTCGGGATCGAGCAGCGCTGTGGGGCAGGAGAGATTGGCCGCTCCCGAGCATGGCGTTGACCGAATCCCGTGGCACGCGCGCCGCGACCATGGCAGCCGCCGGACTGCGCCCCCCCCCCCCAACAAGTGGCTTCTTCTCTGGGACGCCCGTCGCCTCTTGAACGCGCTACTCCACTTTGGATGCGACACAGATTTACGTCGGTCGGACACCGCGACGTCGGTCGTGCCACGTGCGGGTCTAGCTCTGCCAGGTCTGCGACCACTGCGCTTACCCAGGAGACTGCACGGCGGCGGCGCTCCGCCGCGATGGCAAGGGACTCCTCGTCGATGCTTGTGGCTTCACCCGCCTTCTGTTGGTGCTCGAACGACGCCCGGCGCGGCCGCGTCCCTCCTCGGCAGGGGGAAGCCATTGCTAACGTCAGCGTTTTTTTCTCAGAGAAGGACCTAGTATTAGAATAACTAGAAGTTTAAGGTTTTTTTGCAAAAAAAACACTGTCCACATCACCGACTTAACGTTCGTCAGAATGACCAAAGATTCGCTAATCCACAACTTCGTGACCAACTTTTTGAGCTTTTCCAACTTGGTGACCAATCCTTACATTTCGTGCAACTTCGTGAACTCTGGTGGGTTTCACTCTTTTAAAAAACTGTTTTATCAAGCACGTACGGTTAACAAAAGAAGAAGATCGCACGCCTTCTCCTCGCCAAAGCGGTAAAAGAAAATACGCTTATGCTTTGAGAAGGCCACCGCGTGCCTCTCTCTGCTCAGTTGGGATTTGGGGGTTCGGAGCATGGATTCGAATCAAACCCACGGCCAGGGAATGGCGCAGCGGCGGCGGTGGCGGGAGAGGCAGCACCTCGCGCGCCTCTGCGACCTCGTCGCGGACTCCCTCCTCCCCCACCTCGTAAGCAACTCGGCAAGCTGGTATCCGGTAACCCCGGCTTTCGCGACGAGCCTCTCACGCCGTCCTCCCCTCCTGCAGGAACCCGAACCGCCGGCGACGCGGCGGCCGCAGCTCACGAGGGAGGAAGAGCGGTGCGTTCTCCTAGCTCTCGCCCGGGTAATCCTCTAGCTTCGATTTGATTTACCGCTGCTTTACCTTTTCTGTTCCTTTTCTTCCCATGACTGTTGGGGATTCTTCTTATCTTAGGTAAACAGGGCAATTCGAGGATGGGACGACGACGACGACGGCGGCGACGAGGTGGATGATGGGGATGCATCGGATCAGGTATTGCTTCAGATTCCAGTTACTTATGTTTTGACTGTTTATTTCTCTAGTGTTTAGTTGGATTTGCCTGAGCCATTTAGCAGTTGCACTGACTTTTGGCTTGAGGGGTTACTGGATTAGAATTCATATACCAAACCTGTGACTAGTAGCACATAAATGTAGTCGGTACTGTAAGATGTCGTCATGGAGCAGTTTGAGTGTGCCAATCATGCAACCGATAGTGGAAGTTTCGGTCAGTCGCTTGGAACTGAAAGCTGCGCTGCGCATGTTGTCGTTGAAACCTACAGGTTTTGTGTAGATTTATCATTTTTTCTGTACTCTATCTGATTCTGAGTTTGCTAGTAGAACTCATGTGGACTGCTATTCAACATCCTTGTTTAGTATAAAGTTATTAAGAGATAATACATATTTATCTGTTTCACCCCCCTTGCCTTTTGGAGATTGTTTCCTGTTCGGGAGAAGCTCACAGTTGCTGCCTGCCACCTGACCAACACTTTGAGGACGGGTTTAGCTGCCTGGCCAATATTACCTCCATAGTGGTAAGAACCTGTCATGTGCTGTCATCCATGACTCATGTTTTTTCCCCAATCTTCTACATGCCTGGTCACCACCTGGACCAACTGCTCTACGATGAACATAATTTGCCCAATGGTTTTTGGCAGTAGTACCTTTCACAGTCACACTGTTTTTTTTCTAATAGTAGAATTTGGCTGCATTTTTCTGCAACCTCCTGCTTTTGCATTCTTGAGGTATACTTTTGACATGAGGAGAAGAGTAAGGGTGAAACTATATGCCAGTCAACTTTGGGTCTTGGAATCCAATCTTATTATTTGGTCCGTAGTAGTGTTGACGTGTCAAAAGTAAACCTACCTACATGAAAATGGTCATTGAACAACAGCATTGCACCAATAATTAACCTGAAGAAGTTCTAGAACTTAGAGGCCTTTATTATTTTAGTATTAGATTGGTAATTTGAGGTGGCATCACATCAGGCTATTTTATTGTTTTATTCTTGGAGTGGCCATTTAGCATAAATATTTTGTTGCTTCCTGTATGATCTTTAACGTGTCCATCCTGTTCATGCCGATGACGCCCCATCTAGCATTTAGCATGTAAAGCACTATGTGTGGTGTTGTCAATAGGCTCAGCCTCAGATTGGTATAACCTTTTGCTTTGCTGATTTTCACCGTTCTTGTACACGTCCACTTAAAATCATGCATGAATATTGGCTAGTGTTATTATTTTACGTTCTTTTATATTATAGCAACCCAGTATATCGTGGCTAGTAAGCTACTACTAAACTTCTATGTTATCCAATCCTTTTCAGGTTGGCTTACATCATTTCTGTAGTGATTATATTAAGCACGCAGCTGGGAATATCTTGATGGCCATCTCTAATTCCCTAATCAAGTTTGTATGCTGCTAATGATCTTCTCCTTGTTTTTATGGTGCACACACCTCTTTATAGAATTTTTTATTGATTGTTGTGTCTCTGTTGCTGTATTCACAGGAATCTGTTTGGATTCAGTTTGTTGAGCTTGTCTGGGCAGCTATACATACAGTATCAACATGCGTTCATAATCATTCTACAGTTGATGCCCTCAATTGTTCTGAAAAAGGCTCCACTTGTTGCTCCTCTGCTTTGGAAAGCATAAGTCACAACAAAACGACTACAAGCAACAGTATTACAAGCTTTATGGCATTACTTAAACAACGATGTGTCAATATCAGTAGGCTGATAATGACTAGCCTTTTTCGAGTACTACACATTATTCTGAAGTTCCTGAAACTAAGTGACTCTGAATTGAAAGATGACTTCATATGCCTGTCCATTCATCATGTTCGGAAGTTACTTTGGGATCCTGGTTACCTCCTCATTGCCAGGAAAGTTATAAGCCTTGCCAAGGATGAACGACATAGTTTGAGTAAAGATTATTCACAGTTTGGAATTGTGTCAGGCAGTCTCCTCCAGCTCGTGTGCTCTTTAGTTGAGCAAAGTGACATGGAAGACACGAGCCGACAAGATATATATGTGAAGCTTGTAGATGTCATTCCTAGATTAGTGACTTTCTTACAAGAGCAACAGGATATACGTATAAATCTCTCTCAATATTATAAGCACAAAATTCTGGTAATATTCATGCATCAGCACACCCTTTTAGTGTCTGCATGAACTTTTTGATTGCTTCTGTACAGTAGTGATGAACAAATATTAAAAAAAAACGCAGTTGTTTGCTGACCAGTGTGCAGATCAAGTTTTGTTGTGAAACTGAAACAATCTGTAACCAAGCACTCACCAATCATGCTTTTCCAATGCAGATGCTAATGATACGGCTTAAGCCTCATATGCAGAAGAATTGCTCGCATATTGTTTGTTTGCTGAAATTAATCCGAGACCACTTTCAGAATCTTCTTAACGAACCTATGTACCAACACATTGCTGAACTGGAGAATTGTTTAGAAGGATCCGCATTTTTGGTGAGCTTTGTAGGTTTGGGTCAGGTTCAGGATAAATCTACTCGGCACTTACAAAGGCAGGCTATGTATTTGTTCCTTAGCTGTTGTATATCCTTGGCTTGCAGTGGAAATGATAGTAGACTGCAATGTTCATGTAAGACAGCTGAATTTGGTCATGAAGTGCAAGGCTGCACTGATCATTGCAACTATTTTGGCTTATCAGAAATCTCTGACTGGTTTCAGAGTTGTTGCTTAGACAAGATTTTGGACTCAAAATCATCAGCAGACATTGTTCTATGCTTTCTGCAGTTATATATGGAGGAGGTATGCTTCTGCTCTAAATTCTGGATAGGCCAATAACCTTTTTTGTACTTCAATGGCAAAAAACTAGTTTCTTTTTTAGTTGGTCAGTTTTCTTTATGTCTTGTGGGTGCTAGATAATTTGGGTTTCATCATCACGCTGATGCATTTCTGCTTCAGTTTGTCTTCATAAGTGCTTGTTATCACCTTTTGTGGGTAGTGTGTTTCTGTACAATAGACTATTGGAATCTATATTAGTAAATGTTGCTAGAGAGTTGCTTTCTGCGTTGCGCACATCTTGAGCATCAGCGAGATATGATGTTCATTATACCTGAGAATTGCTAATGTTTCCTTTTCACCTGCAGTTCCTCTACTCTCTAGTCTCTACCCCTGTCCGTCCATTGTAATTTGTAAATTGTATTGAGGCTAAACGCTGAAAGCTTTATCTTCTTAATGCTTTGTTTTATTAGCGTTAACGTATATTACCCATGTTTGAGTAATTTTTATAGTATTGAGCATATATTCCTTCATACTGCAGGACGATATATTATTCATCATTCTCTTACAGCTTTTGGATGCTCCACTAATTTCGTTGGCAATGTAAGCAGAAAATATACCATATAATATTTCACTGAAGGTTATCCAGACTGTAGGTATCTTAGTTATCACTTTTTGTCCAAACTTGCAGAGATAACATGGATACTAAATGGACTTCTAAACTGATTGGTGCCAAACTGTTCTCCATCATTTTTGAACCAGTTCATACTTTCCATCTATTGCTTTCATTGGTGAGTTATTCAGCATGTTATACGTCTTATTCTACTAGATTTTGCTAGATGCTCAATGATCTCTACAAAGCAGCATTTTGCCATTCAGTTCTTGTTTATTGGTTGTGCGCGTGACTTCATGCCTGCATGGTTTCATGCTGTTTTTTAAGTAAAGATGTAGCAACAAGCTTCCAGTCGCAGTACAGGATAGGAGATGCCCTCCTTCACTGATTATAGCTCTGGATTTCTGGTTACTGCACTTCATGAAATAAATAGACAGTTAATTAGTTAAGGCCCTAGTAATGAATCATCAAGATAATAGTAGCAGATAAGTTTACATCAGCTACTATATCTAGAGGTAAATCATCTCTTGTTAACATGTCGTACCCAACTTAAGCACTGTTGGTTTTTGACGTTGGAGTCTGAAACTTTAGATATTGGTAAATTACAGATGGTCCATAGCTTCAGATTGTAGGAATCTCATTGCAGTTTGCACAAAAGTGCAAACAAAGATTCTTTCCTTTGATCTTCAAGCATATGTACTGTTCGGAAATTTGTAATGAGACTTATGAAATGAGTTAGTTTGGACTCCTCGTTTCCTGACCCATGAGTCATTTCTCTATAGGTCTTCCAAATTTTGTCTCATGTTTGACTCTATAATTTATATTTCGATGATGTTGTTAATTGTTTATTATATTTATTCTGCAGTTGCACTATGATCACTTGGTGCTTGTTGATTACCTCATATCTAAAGATGTAGGTGTGCATTGTGCCCAGTATATATTACGGTCAGTTAGTAACTTCCATACTTTCGGATGCATTTAAACTACACAAAAGACACATGTACAGGCTCCTCAATGTGATATTTCTCTGTCTCAGGTGCTTACGACTGGTGTCCCACTGCTGGAATGCTTTTATTGATGATTCGGTTTACGAGGCGCAAATAAGAAAACTCACTTGTAAACGGCAAAAAACCTTGAAAAATATAAACAGTTTCACTGGTAGCTCAATTCAGGGCACTAAGTTAGGTTCCTCTGCTGACAAGGAAAGTAAGAGCAAAAAACAGCTTTTCCTAAGTGCTAAAGTATGTCTCCTTTCGTTAAAGAAAACATTAGAAGATCTTCATCAGAAGGATTTATTCCCTTACAACCCAAAACCTCTCCTTATAAGGTCTGTTACCATGATGTACCTTTCGCCACTTAGTTCAGTGATATAATGTTTTGCTTCTACTTTTGCCTGTTTCGCAAATACCTTTACTCAAAATAAGCATACAAATAAGTGTTTTTTGCAGCTTGGCCAGATTTGAGGAGCTCTGTAAGCAGTGCTGAATCAATTAATTTGTGCATGGTGACGCGCTACTGTTTCTGTGGTTCAATATATGGTAATCATATTCGGAAACTCACTTGTGCACCCGGGAGCACATGCTCCCGGTTTTTTCGAAAAAAAATTGAAAATTGAAAACTTGTCAAAAAATTCCAAAAAAATCATGCACGTACCTGAGCATGTCACGCATCATCGTGTCAAATTTGGCGACGAAACGACATCGCGGCCGCCCTGCGCAAAAATGACAAAATTCTGACAGCAAATAGCATCCAAAATTTGAATTTTCAGATCTGAGATTTGTTATTTTTGCACAGGGCGGCCGCGATGTCGTTTCGTCGCCAAATTTGACACGATGGTGCGTGACATGCTCAGGTACGTGCATGATTTTTTTCGGAATTTTTTGACAAGTTTTCAATTTTCAATTTTTTTTTCGAAAAAAACCGGGAGCACATGCTCCCGGGTGCACATCGTCCGCGTTCAATCATATTCTGTAAATTTCCTTGTTAGTTAGATTGTGTATATATTGTTCACACAATACATTTGGAGTCTTCCAGTTTATGATCTGATCTACCATTTGAATTGGCGGATTCTGACAGATAAGGAAACTTAGAGGCTTCAGCCTGCAGACAATCATGACATTGTAGGTCATGCGCTGCACCAAATGTCTTAATTAAAAACCAATCATGATTATTTAGCTATTAGCTAGTTGTAGTTAATTGCTTGGCTTGTTTTTTTGTTGTGGTTTATCTCTCCTCGGGAACAATCGAACCAGCCAAGAAGACAGTAACGGCCTTTGTGAGGACCGTGGGATCGAGATCACTATTTGGTAAGCCAATTAACCTTTTCCTTCTATAGAAGGACTAGTTCCTGTGGTCCAGTAAACTGCATTTCTCGGCCTCTGGCTTCCCAAGGAGATCTTCCACCTTCAGATCTGCGATTCACATAGGCCATGGTGGCGCTCTCTCCAGATCTGCCAGATGAGCTCGTCCACGAGATCCTCTTTCGCCTCCCGCCGGACGAGCCCGTGTGTCTTTTCCGTCTCTTTGTCCTCTCCAAGCCCTGGCGTAGCCTCCTCTCTGATCCTGCTTTCCACCACCAGTACCGCAAGTTCCACCGGACGCCTCCTATGCTCGGGTTCATCTACTATGAGTCCTCACATGGTGACCACTTCGTCCCCACCACAGGGTCCTGCCCCCCATGCACTCTCGACCCCCAGCTGGTTGACTCTGAATACGTCGTGTGCGACTGCCGCCACGGCCGTGTCCTCCTCGACAACGGTGAGATACCCAGGGAGCTTGTGGTCTGGGACCCCATGATGGGCCCAGGTTTTGCAGAATGACAAACTAGAACAAAAAATTTAGGCGGGGCAATCGGTTGCTGCACGTCACCACTGAAGTGTTGGACAGACCCAAGTGATGCTTCTCACCAATAAGATGGATAATCTCAGAGGCAATTAAGGGTTTTGTGATTTAGTAACAAACTATTTCAGTAGTAGGTCTTTTGGTGGCACTTGGTAGATTTCCCAGCTGTATGCTTTTGTGAGTGGTTAATTCAGTTCGATAATTTCGTCATTCTGTGTCGGTGTGCTTGTGCGTGTGTGTGAACTTGCTATATGCTTTCAGTTTCTTGATGAAGTTGGTGGCTTTGGCTTGCCTAGAAAAAATAAACTTCTGTTGTTCTTTTGGGTCCTAAGCTATTTCCCCACGTAATCTCCCCCCTGCCATTTTGAGGTACTGTGATGTTGGGTTATTGCAGGGATGCTCCTTTCTTTTCGGAAGGTAAGGTATCATGCACTGTATCTTATCAATTGTTCATAACGTGTTCTCGTGGCAGATTGCACTGTGATATATCCATTCACTTGAGTGTTGTGCTGTTGTTATGGTTTGGAGCCTTAAAGTGTTTTTATATCAAGTTGGGTAATGTAAGTAAGGAAACAGCAATCTATCACTTAACTAACGTACACGGTGTTTCGGGTCACGGGTGCAGATGTACCTGTTATGTAAACCATAAAGTTTTTTTTTTTCAAGTTGGGTAATGTAAGTAAGGAAACAGCAATCTATCACTTAACTAACGGACACGGTGTTTCGGGTCACGGGTGTAGATGTCCCTGTGATGTAAAACATTTTTTTTAAATGTAAAAAAATTCAGACATACACCATAACATTTTATGTTAGCATAAAAAAATTCATGAAGAAAAGACACTTTTTATGACCTGTGTAAAAAGACAAAATAAAATCGCGTACAAAGTCATTTGAAAACCCTGGATTTTTTTTTCACAGCCCACAAAAAATGTCTTTTTTCGATTTTCGCTAACACTAAATGTAATGTAGTATATCCGAAAATTTTATTTGGAATTTTTTGACATTTTAAAAAATGTTTTTTGAGCGGTGGGTGCATCTAGACCTATGAGTCGATATGGATTTCCGTTAACTAATACTGTTCTTTTGAATTATTTGAGATGTTGACACAAGATCAATTCATGCATAGGAGGTTGAATGAATATATACTCTCTCCGTATCAAAATATAAGACGTTTTAGTCTTTTCTGTCACACACCTATCTAGACTTATTTTAGTGCAAGATGCACATGAATCTACGTATTAAAACACATCTAGGTACGTATAGTACAAAAAAGGGTAAAACATCTTATATTTTGATACGGAGGAATTAGGAATGTTCTTTTGAGAGCGCCGTTTTGGCTCCCGGGAGCATATGCTCCCGGTATTTTCAAAAAAAAATTCAAAATTTGAAAACTTATCAAAAAATCTGGAAAAAATCATGCACGTACCTGACCATGGTATGCACCACCGTGTTTTTTTCGCGCCGAAATGACATCGTACGCGCCCTGTACAAAAATGACAAATTTCCTGTCAGAAAATGAGATCTAAAAATTTGAATTTCTGACAGGAAATTTGTCATTTTTGTATAGGGCGCGTACGATGTCATTTTGGCGCGAAAAAAAAATAAGGTGGTGCGTACCATGGTCAGGTACGTGCATGATTTTTTTCAGATTTTTTTGATAAGTTTCCAAATTTTGATTTTTTTTTTTAAATACCGGGAGCATATGCTCCCGGGTGCCAATGCGAATTTCCCTGTTCTTTTGAAGTATTTACTGAGTGCTGCAAAACCCGAAGGGAACGCCTAACGGGATTGGAACTGACATGGGCAAGCTATGTGAGCTGCTTGTCCGCGTGAAGGTAACAAATTTTTTTTTTGAAACAGGGGAAAAGCTTTGCCCCTTTTCAATTAATTAAGAAGGAGATTGCAAGAATGCAAGTTCGTGACCAAGTTATTATTACAAATGACTACTCTCGCGGCATTAAAATGCCCAAGCGTTTGGCACCCGCGAGAACCCACAAGCGAGCCTCTTTCTTAATTCTATCGAAGATAACCGGAGGCGGACTACTCTTATGCTTGAAAACCCTTGCGTTTCATTCGGTCCACAACTCCCAAGCGACGAGGAGGGTGAGGGTGGAGATGGCCTTCCGGTTGGGTGTAGTGTCGTCCGTCAACAAGAGCCACCAATCTTGGAAAGACATAGCCGGCCATGTGTTGGGCTTCAAGGTGTGAAGACCCAACCACTCGATGATGAGATCCCAAACCTTTCGTGTAAGACGGCATTGGGTAAAGATGTGAGAGACCGACTCGGTGACTTGGTTGCAAAAAGGGCAAAGACCGCAATTTGGCCACCCTCTCCTCGCCAAACGATCCGCCGTCCAAATCCGGTTTTGGATTGCAAGCCATGCAAAAAACTTTGAAGGACCCCAATTCTTCCAAATTGTCTTTTCCATGGTAGAGGCAATAGTCCCCATGCATTGCATTTTGTATGCCGACTTCGCGGTATATTCCCCACTCTCCGTAAGCTTCCAACGAATGTCGTCGGGTATGTGAGGATCAAGGTGCACATCAAGGAGAAGCAACCAAAGCTCAAAGAATTAACGGAGGTGATCGTTGGTGAAGGTTTCATCTAGGGGCACATTCCCGACCCAATTGTTTGAGTTAATGGCATCACCCACGGAGCAATTCTTCTTCTTGGAGGATTCAAAAATGAGAGGCGCAATATTCTTGGGCTTCCTCCCCTCCAACCAAGGCGCATGCCAAAAAGGGGTCTTGATCCCATCACCCATCGTGAAGGTAACAATTTCAAGTGCTCGCCCTGCAAAATCTGTGACTGCGTGTAACGGTGTAAGGGTTCAGGCTTGCGCCCTATCCTGAACAACTTGTGCTTGAGGGTTTCAAAACAATCATTCAGTGCGGCCATGCTGTTTAGATGCATAACTGCAGATGTTAAGGTAAACTTGTGCTGCAAACGTCCCTCACAGATTTTTGCCAATTTCTGGTCGGTCTTGGGCTTGGAGACGGGAGACATGTTAAATCTGCTGTACCTGCCGTTGAGTTCAGAAAAAACATGCTGATCTTGCTACCACCCGTCGTGGCTTCAAAATAAGGTGTCAGTCAGAGCTGGCGGCTTAGTGTTTTTCACAATCGAACATTCCTTGTGTCCTTGTATGCATTATGCAAGGCCATTCAAAAGATAGCACAATGGGAAAATTGTGTTGCCTGTGCCTTCTGACGTGATTTTGCAACCCAATCTAGTTAGTTTTGTGTTAACCTATTTGAAATGTATTGTCAATCCTTAGACCACAGTGATAAATAATGTTGAACCACAGCGGGTTCATCAACTAGAAGGATGATCATCTGTTTCACAAAAGAAAATGGTGACCACTTGGTGGCAATTTGGCATGTCGTGATAGCAATGAAATGTTTTTGTACTAAGTTGTTTTGGTGGCGTCTGGTGATTTTCTTATGCTGTTGTTGGGCTTTGTTAGTAGTAAGTTTGAGCGTTCGTTGCAGTTCTGTCATGCTCTCACCGAGCCTGTGTGGGGCGATCTTGCAATACATCTTTTGGATTTCGTGGAAGTGACTCGCGAGAGAAACGATATTCACCATGCACATCTCACTTATTTGCTTTTAGTGGCTCTAGTCTTTTCATACTATTGCGGTTTGTTGGTTGGATTTCCTCTTACCGAGTGTCTATGATATTAGCCTATATGTCCCATCGTGTTTGGTTGGATACCCATCGTGTTTGGTTGTCCTTGAATTGTAATCATCATTTCAATTGGAAAATTGGGAAACCTTTCTTTAAAAAAGAAACACTCTACGATAGATAGACCCGAGAAAGGCAAGTTTTGTTCAACTTCCTAGCGCAGAATGAATTTGGGTGTATCTACTTGCTAGTGTGAAGGTAGTAAAAATGAGCATTCGCCAGAGTAGGTTTTGAGACGAGATCTCGATTGATCACTTAGTCTACTTTTCTTGACTCATTTTTCTTACTATCGACAAAGCGGAACTGAGTGTGAGAGTACCTGGGCAGGAGCCCTAGACCTAGTTGGTAAACCATGTCGATTCTCAAAAGAATGCCCGATAAGAAAAGGATGATGATCCGACTGAGCGATCTAGGAGGGTGGATGCAAGTGTTGTTCGTGCCAGCCATCATGCCTCGCTTGAACCAACGAAAGCTATCTACATAAATTATTAAAGCAATAAAGCCACTAAAGGGATCATTTATTTGAACTAACATTTCCCTTCTTGGACGTTGCTTTCAAACAAACATAGTTCACAAGGAGGATTTCTACCCCCTACCACTATGATAAATAAGGCAAATGGTCATGAAATATATCTTATCTTCTCACAGAGAAAGCAGACAACAAGGGAGAAAGGTCCCTTTTCCATTTATTCACTGATCTGAAATGAAACTTAGCACCTATTTTTAAGAAGCAGTCTATTCGATTTGCAGACACACTTTTCAGATAATTGATGGCCTCTCCAGCGGAGTTGGGTGTCGGGCTCTACCAAAATTAATTGTTGGTCTACGGAGTAATACTTCATTTTTTTAGCCTACGTTTTTTTTTGGATTCTTTTACAGCCTACAATTTTTCGGATCAGCTGCCGTGTTGTTCTATCCTGCTGCTCCTCCAGCACGGAACTGAGTTCCAGTGTCTGTCACTGCCCTCCTGGCCCCACGCGGCCCAACCCCAGCGCCCCAGCGGGCAGACCTGGTCGAACTCGAACCCAAACAAGTAGAGCCGGCCTGTGCCTCCTCCCCGCATCGTCCTCAACATTTCCCCACCGCCAAAACCCAACCGGCCACCATGCCGCCACAGCCGCCGCCACCGGAGGAGGCCTCAGCTCAGGCAGAGGAGGTCCTCCGCCGCCTCCCGCCGGACGACCCGGGAGCCTCGTCCGCGCCTCCCTCGTCTGCAAGCCCTGGCGCACCCTCGTCACCAGCCCCAAGTTCGCCCGCGACTACCGCGAGTTCCACCGGTACCGCCCTTGCTCGGCTTCTTCGAGAACCACGACAAGGCCCGTGTGTCTTTCGAACCCTCGACCCCCACCTCCCCCTTCCTCCCGATCTATCCCGACCACCGTGAGCTCTTCGTGCTCGACTGCCGCCACGGCCTCGTCCTCATGAGGACTCCCGTCTCCGACTCGGATGAGGCCGCCGAGAGCCTCATCGTCTGGGACCCCGTCGGCCGCCGCCAGTGGGAGTTTCCGCCTCCGGCGTTCGCCAATCGTGATAAAATCATCGACGACAACGCGGTGGTGCTCTGCGCCACCGACGGCTGCGACCACCTCAGCTGCCACGGCGGCCGCTTCCTCGTGGCCTACGTGGGCACCAAGTACGAGGTCGCCCACGCCTCCGTCTACTCTTCAGAGACTCGTGCCTGGAGCCGCGTTGCCTCTTGTCACTCTGCTGAAACTAACCTCGAAATCGCCGGATATCGGCCCAAAGTCCTCCTGGGAAATGTGATCTACTTCAACTGCATAATAGCCTCCACAATTCAGCGGTTCGATTATGTCAGCCTGGAATTATCAGTAATGCACGGGCCAGGCATCGGCATGCCGCAAGACCCTGCTTCGTTCCTCATGATAATCCAGCAAGGCGTGCTAGGATGCGCAACTACGCAGAATTCTGGGATTTTTTGCCTGTGGTCGATGGATACTGCCCTCGACGGATCTGTGGCATGGTCACAAGTCAGAGTCATCGATATCGAGATGATGCTCCCCTCTAGCTCAACCAATGTGATTGGCTTTGCGGATGGAACCTGCTTCTACCTGAGCACAGCCAGTGGCATCTTCACAGTTGACCTTATGTCAGGCGGAGTCAAGAATATACTACCACGCCTCAGAAATGTCTGTTCCATTCCCTACATGAGCTTCTACATTCCAGGTGCTACCGTTGTTTCCATCTTCAAACCTGTATATATTTGCTCTGCTGCAATTCGTGAATCATTTAGTACGGCTGTCACTATTATTGTTAGGGCTGTGCAAGTGTGGATGATGGTGCATTTTTTGAAGAATGAGTTTGTGAAATTGGAGATCTTAATCCCATATATATTGTTTTCTTTTCAGATCAAGCTACGGCCATAACGCTGCCATCAACCAGGGCCTCCTCCTCGGAGGGTGACGGATGGAAGGAAGTGCCCAGCGGGGTGAAGGAGGGGGAACAACAGGAGGGGGAATTACAGGAGGCTGCACATGATTTTTACAGCAAGGGGTCCGAAGCATTTCAGGATTTGGACTTCGTCACCGCCGTAGATTACCTATGCCAGTCCCTTAGGCACAGGTTAGGGTTATTTCAACCTGCCGCTCTTACCCCCAAAGCCTAGTTGTAGCTTGCATACATATGGATTGTTGGATACAAACTTCCACTTAGTTCATTTCTCTAATGGTTTATATTGGTACTTTGTATGTGATGATTGGTTGCTTTGTGATTTTGACTTGTATTTTGGGAGATGAATTTAGTTGGGTTTAAGATGTTATGCTGATCACGGTAGTTTGGTACGTAACATACTTGAGAGCTGGTAGCCTGTAATGGTATGATGAGCGCACTGCAATGATCGCTGAATAGGTCTTACTCTATTTTGAGAAATGTGAATATGTTTCTCTGGCTGTAAATATGTCCTCTCCCTGCAATTTACTATATGCTATATGACAATGGCACTTCATGATCTGTACAAGCACTAGGCTGCTGTTACACAACTGACAAAAGGTAATCAAAGTACATAGTTAGCACCTCTTCCTTTAATATTGTGGCAGTTACTTCTGATTTTCATTCTAGGATTATATGACCTTACGTGGCCTTACGCCTCTGTTATCACCTAGGGTGGCACATCATGGTAAACTTTCTCCAAAGTGTCGTGACACATACTACAGATATGGATGGGCATTGCTACGCAAAGCTGAAGCCTGGAGTGCATCAAATAAAGATTCACTGAAAGGTACAACCTGGAAATATAATTTTGAAAACTAAAAGGCTGTGCCCTTTATACCATTCAGTCGAATTGCACTGAAAAACATTGTTATTCTCTATATGTTGTTCATGACGTTACTGATTATGATTTACGGCCTCATCTCTTCATGCTTGCTGAGGATATTCATTTGTCCCTGTAATGCTAAATGTTGATATAACGATTGGTTAGGGAAAACTCAAATGGAAAGATGATTCTCATTCTTTTCAATATTCAGTTTTGATAGATCTGGATCTGGATCTGGCACGGAAAATGTTGCATGTTGCAAGGGTAATACCTGAGAAGATTGAAATACTTGAGAAGAGTCTTGGCAGGACTAGAGAGAAAGTTAAAATCCTTGCTGCTCTTGCTAAAGTTTCTATGAGAAGAGGTAGTTTCAGTTATCGTAGTTACGCCTGCATTTAACTGCTGATTGGTCTCGACGCTTATGGTCCACATTTTATTTGCAGAAGACACAGACTACTCATTCATTGCCTGCTACAGAGCTTTGTCCATGTTGGCATATGTGGTTGAGCCTTACAATCGTCAGATTATCAATCTGTATCCTCCTTGGGGTAGTAACAGTATCAATTGTCTGCTATATAGTCATCAAATTTGCAAATTGCAATCCAAGTGCTACAGTGCTTGCGTCCTCGTAGACATATATCTCCAGGGTTTTAGGTGTACATCTTAGTTAACATGAAAATATATGTGGCTACAGCCTTAAGTTCCTGTTTCATTGTGTCGTCCATCTATGCTTTCAATTAATTTGAACTGACTGGCATCTTGCACCGGTATCTTCGTTTACGTGAATAGGAATAGTGGTGTACGTTTAGTGACTACGGATCAGCTTTGAACACCAAAGAATAATTTAGTTTGATAACGCTGGCATTTGCAGATTTTGGTTGTTCCTGCTTTGTCGATTTCCTTAATTCTGTCCTAGAAACGTACAGATGTGTTCGACCTTCGAGTTCCTCGGGAGTGGAGATGCAAAGGCTATCTCATTCCGGAAGTCCCGTGTACAGACCCTGAAGTGGGTCAATGAAGCTTTGTTGGCTAATAAAGGTGATGAGGCATCTGCTGATATACTGTTTGTCACTAACATATTATTGAGTGCGCTAGAGCAGAAGGTAATTAAGTTATATTTCGTACATGTTACCTACTACTATGTTTCTCCTCATCAATCTAGTACGGTAATACTGTATAAAGAACTGATTGGGAAAATTGCCATCTTTGAATTTTTTGGATTCAGCTTGAAGGCCCAGAGCAAGCAATATCAACCTCAGTTTCAGAGGCAAGTGGTGAGCAATATCAATCCTTGACTTCTTCACAGTTTTCTGGATCAAGCAATACTACGTCAACGGCAGAAACAACCGGGACTAGTGGTAGTACCGGAACGGACCTTGAGGTTGCAGGCCGAGGTAGTACCGGAACGGACCTTGAGGCTGCAGGCCGAGGCAGCAAACGAGCTAATGTCGAGCAGACCTATGCTGAACCTTGTACCAAGAAGTTTGCAGAGGACTCTCCAGACGCAGAAAGTGATAGCAGCAACAGCACAGATGGTCAATCTCGAAGCGCGGCACAGGATGGCTCTTTGGCAGAGTAGAACCAGCTTCCTTAACCGTACTTCATGTTAGTAACTTGCTCCTCCTGGAACCTCTTCGCCGTTTTACTTACTGCCACGTGCTCATTTTGTCAGAGCTGTATTGCTTAGTAGAAAGCAAGCTCTTCATTCTGGCATGTATGAACTGGTTTCATTCTCTTGTCTAGCTGTAGTCAATACTCGTCTAGCTAAGGCAGATGCAACTGGAGCGATCATCAATGGTGAACCTGATACTGTTGCCTTGTCGCGAAGCTGATGGTTTCAGATTTCGGTTAGGCAGATTCAAGTGAGAACAGTCTTCATAAATCATAATCATGGTCAATCAGTATCCCATGACTGTCTAGCAAATTGTTATATGAATATATCCCTCCCTTGGCAGAAAAATAGTGAACCTGTGAGGTCTAATTTTTCATTGTCATCTCTTGAGCGTGAATTTCATGCATAATAGCTCAGTTTCACAGCACATTTGTGTGTGGAATAAACTGGAGAATATGGGTGTGTTTGTGTTTGATGCTCTTGCGGCAGCAACATCGTCCCCTGGTTGTGTCTGCAGATCCACGAGCCTTGCATCCTCCGGCCGGCCGCGTACCTGCAAATCTAGGAATCCAGCATCCCACATGGCGATCGATCATGGCTGCGTCGGTCGCCGGAGGCGACCATGGCTATTCTTTGTTTCGATCTGAACATACAGTGTTGTGTATTTCTGAATCCAGCATCCCACATGGCGATCATGGCTCTAGTTCTGTCAGATGTATCTGAATACTGAATACTAGTCGAATATGCTGGTCAATAGTCACGGGCATTGAACTGGGTTCAGTTTCATTTGCTGAATTTTTCTTGTACTATTGTATACTACACTAGTTACATCCAATCCGAAGAACTAACGATGTAGGTATGTACATAGCAACATGATATATATGCAAGTGGTCATATATGAATTTTGAGTATATACGTGTGAAATTTTCCATTTCAAATCTATGAAATATTTCTATTACTCAAATGTGAAGTACAGAGGGTAATCTCACCGCCTAAATCAAAGAGAGTCATCACAACAGGCTAGCCACTCCCATTCCTCTAACCAAACAAAAAATTGGTTGCCCATAACCACTTCTCATCCTTCTAACCAAATATAGAAGGTGGCTACCCCTAACCAGGTGGTTGGGGATGCCCTCATCCCCCAAATCCTATCCCCTAAACCAAACACACTCTATGCCAAGCAAACATGGATGCGAAATATGTAGCGAAGAAGTATGTGGCCTGTAGTGTCTGTATTTTGACAAAATCTGTAGCGAAGAACTGCATCCATTCTGCACCCCAGTTGTTTGGGGGCAGCTGCCAGGTTACGGCGGAGGAATGATCAAATCCTGTCTCGAGCTGCATGGTTCAGACATGTAAACTTAAATCTGAAGACAATATGACCGCATAAGAGAAAGGATATATGGTCTTTACCATCCAAAATAAGATGCGTGAGGTGTGTGACGAGTGTTTGGTCGGCATTCTGCATCTGCAAGACTCGAGTCTGAACCTTCTGAAACTATCCTTCACCGTTCAGGACTCGCACGCCCACATGCTGCATTCTCCTTGCCAAAGCAGCAAAATAAAATTACGTTTATTTGTTGAGAAGGCCACAGCCTTGTCACTCTCCTCGGCTCGGACCTACAGAGCTTGAGAAAATAGCACACCATTCGTTGGAAATCTTCTTTCATAGAATCACAATTACGCCCTATTTTACCATAATCAATTGCACATGACACTTAAGACTATCCGTATGAAGGAAAAAAAAAGTATAAAACATATTTCGGGAAACAGTCCACGTGGGCCCAGCCCCAGCCCGGCCATCAAAAGCGACCAGAATTGTAGCCAAAAGACAGGGTACCCGGAAGGGTTTTGGCTGGAGGTAGAAGAAGGACAGATCCTGACCCGGAGGAGATCAGCTTCCTCTCTACCTTCGCAGCCCTAGTCTAGTCCTGCTCTGGTTCTAGCTTGTGTTCGTCCTTGGTTTGACCTTCCTTCCTCCTCCGTGCCTTGGTCCTCCTTTTATAGGCTAAGGGGTTGCCACATGGTCACGTGAGGGGTGTGAGGGACCTTCGGGGTGAAGGACCCTCCTCATCTAGTTTAGGAGGAGACGTGGCCTCTCCTCAGCCTAGCGTCTCCTTTGAGTTAGGTGGGAGCGTCCGCCTTGGGGTGGACAGGAGCTGACACCACCACGCGGGCGTGCTTCCCGACCGCGCTGCCTTCGCCTTACTTCCCAAGTCTTCTGTGGTGAGGTGGAGAGCTTATCCACAGGGACGCGGGTGGTACCCGAAAGGGAGCCTGGCCTCCTGCCGGGAACTCGGGCTCTCGGGTCCTTCCTGCCTTCTTGCTTGGTTCGGGGACCCGGAAGGTCCCCAGGACCGGAGCCCTTTGTCGATGTAGGCCATGCGTGTCTTGATGGTGAACCCGCCAGCTTGACTTGAGTCTTGGTCTTGTCCATCTTCATCTTGGGCCCACATGGGGTGGACCCACTTTGGCAGGACTAGGGGAACCCCATGTTCTACTGCTGCGACAGTAGCCCCTGGGCATGGTCCCGGCGGCTCTTGCTCCAGCTGCTGGGGCCATGGCCTAAAGATAGGTCAAAGTGGGTCCCCGGGCACCTAGTCTTCCTTGCTCAGCTTCGCTGGTGGCCTTAAAGGTCCTGGAGTTACTCCGCTCGAGGAGTAACTGCGGTGGCCTCCTCGATTCCCAATAACAGAAGAACCGAGGAGACGCCTGACAGAGGTGCCGTCGTGGCTATAAAAGCGAGGCGCACCCCTGGCTCTTTAGTCCATCTTCTTCCTCGACCCAACTCCAGGCCTTCTCTCCAGCTGCCTGCGCCAATGGCGAGAGCGAGGAGAGGAGTTGGGCGTCCTCGTTCTTCTTCAGCTGCGGCGGAGAGTGGCCCCTCCACTCGTGGTCGAGCTGTTCCGCGAGGTCGCGGGACTCGCGGTCGCGGCGGCCGTGGAGGCCGCGGCACCGCTGCTCCCCTTCCTAGGAGCATTGTTCATACCAGCTTCGCGCCGTTCAAGTTCGTCGTGGATCTGAATCGCAGGCCTCGCAGCCGGCTCCTCCTGCCAGATTCCTTCGCGATGGCAACGGAGGACATCGGGCCCTCCGGCTTCTGGCTGCAGGTGGAAGGCTGCCCCAATGGCCCCTCCTGGGCCATGGCGGAGTGCTCCACTGACGGCGCCATGCTTCTGGGTCCGGTGTGGAAGTCGTTCTCCCGTGCCCGCCGCTTGTCCCGGGGGCAATGCTTGGTGTTCCGGTACGACGGAGATGCAACGCTCTTCGTGAAGATCTTCAGTGTCGATGGCGGACGCGTGGAGTGCTGCATGGAGAGCAGCAGCGGTAGCTCGAGCTCCTACGACGAGGATGAAGATGAGGAAAACTCATCTGACATCAAGGTCGAGGGGAGCTCGTCCTCCTGAAGGCGAGGAGCTTCGGACGGGTGCCATGGAGATCTCGTTGACCTTCTCCTCGGCGGCCTTGACGGCGTACTTCTGGAAGTAGCGTCTTCCATTGTACGGCGGTCCTCCTTGCTCGGCGGGAGCCAACCTTTTTGTTGTAAAAAAGATTGCCCCCTTGTAGTCCTTGTAAATGAAGAAGATCTTGTTCCCATTACTGCAGCAGCCGTAGCGTCAAGGGGTAGGTGGAGCGTGGGAGGCCTATAAAAGACCCTCCAGACCCAACTCCCTTGACACATCTTCTCGCCTCGCTCCGCTCTTCTTCCTCCTTCGCCTTCCCACGCCTCGCAGAACGATGTCCGGCGAAGCAGAGAGGGCCTTGTTCGATGTGTCGACGACGGAGTCCGTCTTCCGAGGAGCGGCGGAGGCACCCAGCGAAGCTGGAGCCCGAGCCACTAGAAAGGACGAGGTCGTCCCGCCCTCGGGTCTCCTTGGTTTTCCCCGTGGTGGGAAAAATCGCCGGTTCACTGCCATGGAAGCGTCGTGGCGCTGGCGACTCGGAAGGATACCATCAAGATGGAGCTGTGGAAGGAGGCCGCAGGCAATCAGAGATTGATCCGCCTCCTCTGCGATCTTGACGATGTCTTCAAGGTACGGCTGCCTTGGTTCTGGCAATATGATCCGGGGAAGATCTTGCGCCTTGATTCAATTTCTTTCCTTCGTGTAGGATGAGGAAGACATCATGGATAAGTTCGTGGACCACGTGCACCTCCTCTGCAGTCAGCATGTGCCGGGGTTTGCCCGGAAGTTCCCCGGCCCGTGGGACCCCTGAAGATCCTGCGCGAATGCCCTCCTTCATCCCAGGCGTCCCCGGGAGTCCGGAGTTCACCCGGCAGGCAATAAAACAGAAGACAGAGCTGCACAGCCAGGAGCCCTGAGCTGGCCTTAGTAGCATAGGCTAGATATGTATCCAGGAAAGCTTCGACTGAATGTAATTCAGAATTGTAAATTCAGAATGTAAGTTCAGATGAATGCAATCCTAGGGCTCAACTCCCGGGGTCATTTCCCAAACCTCCCTTTGCACTAACGCGCCGTCAAGTTTTCTGAGGAGATCTCTTAGGTGACAAGTACTCTAACCGCCGCACCGGTAGCAGCACCCCTAAGAGCACTATGCCTTCCGGGAGTCCACTCCACAGCCACGGGTACTAGGCCAGAAGGGAAATCTGACCGTTCGCCGGGGAGGACGCATTACCCCCGCAAAGGTTCTCATCAACTGTCAAGCATGCGCAGGTTGGTGGTATATTGACTCCGAGCGAGATATTATGCCTAGAATGCAATGCACATGCAAAGACTTAGCTGGTTTTTGCCGTGCCTTGATCTACTCTGTCCTTCCCGGGTATCCAGCTCCTGAGCCGCTCTTCAGCATCCATTCCTGTCCCGGGAGAGGCGCTACACACAACACACTTTCAGTAGGAAAAGAATGGACCCTCCCTTACATGTCGTGAAAGTGTTTCATCCGGAGCAACCCGCAAGCAAAGTTGAATGTGCATTTCTGTGTTTAGGTTCTTTAAAACACAGCACTGCCCGTTCCACTTCTTACCGCGGCAGTACGGCACGATCAGGTGGCAGCGCCTACTGATAGGCTGCTCGCGCTCGACCTGTCAGCCACCGGCACCATGTCAGCCCCCTGCTTGGGGGTTGTTACGGATAACACACTTCACGACAACAAGAGAGGCTCACGGAATTGAAAAACTTATCTTTTATTCCTTGGCGACGATTCTTACACCCTTATACAGAACACTAGCCCCTTGGGCGTGCTTAGTTGACTCGAACTATCTGCGATTCATGTTCGTATTCAGGGGTAGAATTTCCGGAGATTCTCGATGTTCCAGGCGTTGCCCTCCGGCCTGCCTTTCTCGTCCTCCAGATAAACAGCTCCGGGTCTCAGGGTATGCGTCACCCGATAAGGTCCTTCCCACTTGGAGGACAGCTTGTTCATGTTATCAAGCTTCTGCTTCTTGCGGAGAACCAGGTCTCCGGGTTCCAGTACCCGTGAACGGATATGGCGATCATGATAGCGGCGGAGCCCTTGCTGGTATCGAGCAGATCGTAAGGAAGCTCGGCACCGCACCTCTTCCAGGAAGTTGATGTCATCAATCCTCCTCTCAGCTTGTGCGTCTTCATCATAGGCAAGTACCCGGGGGGATCCATGCCTGAGCTCTGTTGGCAAGACGGCTTCTGCTCCATAGACAAGGAAGAATGGTGTTTCTTGAGTGGCTCTGCTTGGTGTGGTTCTGAGGGACCACAAGACACTTGGTAGATGCTCAATCCAGTTCTTGCCCTTGTCTTCTAACTTGTCAAAGGCCTTGGTCTTCAAACCCTTTAGGACCTCCGCATTGGCTCGCTCCACTTGCCCATTGCACCTTGGGTAGGACACCGAGGCAAAACACACCTTGATTCCCAGCTCTTCACAGAAGTTGAGGAAGGATCGGCTTGTGAACTGAGAGCCATTGTCCGTTATGATTCTGTTGGGTACTCCGAAGCGGTACACGATCCCTTCAATGAACTTGATGGCTGCTTGAGCTGTCTGTCTTGGTACTGGCATCACTTCCACCCACTTTGTGAACTTGTCGATGGCCACGAAAAGGTATTCATGGCCCCCGACAGACTTCGGTATCTTCCCCACGATGTCCAGCCCCCAGACCGCGAACGGCCAGGAGATTGGAATTGGCTGCAGAGCTTGCGCCGGCTGATGTATGTTCTTCGCATAGTACTGGCAGGCTTCACAGGTCTTGACTAGCTGCTCGCATCACTGAGGACTGTTGGCCAGTAGAACCCGTGACGAAAAACTTTACCCGCCAGTGATCTTGATGCCACATGACTTGAACATGTGCCCTCGTGGATGTCCCGTAGCAGTACTTGGCCTTGTTCTTGAGGGATGCAGCGGAGCTTGACTCCGTTGTCCCGTCGCCGGTAGAGCTCGCCGTCGATCATGACGTAGAGCTTGGCTTGACGAGCCACCCGCTCGGCGTCGTGATCGTCCTCCGGGAGGGCGTGCTCCATGATGTACTTGACGATGTCCCGGGCCCAGGGTGGGTGGGTTCCTTCCACCGGTAGCACCATCCGACGGAAAGAAAGCATAGCTTCCTCCGCTGGAGGGGCTGCCGGGTCTTGAGCTTCTGGGCTGGCTACCCGTGTTGTCGAGGTAGAAGGGTCGCCAGCCCCCGGCGCAGATCTTGTCGCGAGCCTCTCGGGGGGATCGAAGGTCGCCTGAGGACCTCGATGTAGATCCCGGGAGGCACTGGTTCTTGCTTGGACGCCACCTGCGATAGCTCATCCGCGGCCGTGTTTTCTCCCCGTGGGACGTACACAGCCCGGAAGTTGTCGAAGCGCCGCTGCAGCTTCCAGACCTCTTCAACGTATGGTGCCATCTGAGGGCACGCGTACTCCTTGTTCACTTGTTTGATGACTAACTGAGAGTCACCCTTGACGACGATCTTGTTGATGCCGAGGCCGATGGCAGCACGAAGTCCTGCGAGCAGGCCCTCGTACTCCGCCGTGTTGTTGGAGATGTTCCCTTGGTAGTGCATCTGGACGACGTACTTCAGCCGGTCCCCGGTTGGTGAGGTTAGGACAACCCCAGCACCTCCTTTCCCCTTGGTGTAGGAGCCGTCGAAGTGCATGGTCCAGGCGCTAGGATCTTCCTTCCCGGGGAGGCAGGTTTCCTCTTCCGGGTCGTCGAACGCCGTCTCGGTCCACTCGGCCGTGAAATCCGCCAGCGCCTGACTCTTGATGTTGTCCGTGTGCTCGAACTTGAGACCGAAACCTTGAAGCTCCATGGCCCACCATGATATGCGACCAGTGGCAAGTGGGTTCTCCAGGGGGCTTCTTAGGTTGTACTTGGACACCACCGTGATGGGATGGCTTTGGAAGTACGGCCTCATCTTGCGGGAGGCAATGAGGATTGCCAGCAGCAGCTTCTGCATCATGGGGTACCGCTCCCGGGCGTCGAGACCGGGTGCTGCACCTTGCGGGTCGCCGAGTCCTGAGAGGGCTCGGCTTCCTCCACGTCGATGTCTTGGGGTGGGGACGAGGTAGCCCCGGCGAAGTCTCGTCGGAGGGAGATTCTCCATTCCCGACGGGCTCCGCGCCGTTGGTGAGGTTGCAGTGACGTCAGGATCGTGAGACCCCTGGTCACCCGGCAGCCTTTTCTTGCACGGTTGCCCGGGAGAGAGTTCCCGGGTCGCTTGCCCTTGATCTTGCTTGACTTCTTCGGAGGAGCGTCACGCTCTACCACGAGCACAGCGCTGATCACCTGGTTGGTGGCAGCAATGTACAGTAGTAGGGGCTCCTTCTCTTCTGGTGCCACGAGGATTGGTGGCGAGGCGAGGTAGCGCTTAAGGGACTGCAGGGCTTCCTCGGCCTCGGAGGTCCACTCCACGGGGCCTGACTTCTTGAGCAGCCTGAAGAACGGTAAGGCCCGCTCCCCAAGCCTTGAGATGAAGCCCGAGTGCAGTGATGCACCCGTTGAGGCGCTGTACGTCCTTGACCCGCCGGGGCGCCTCCATGCGCTCGATTGCCTTGATTTTGTCCGGATTCGCCTCGATCCCTCGGTGAGAGACCAGGAAACCCAGCAGCTTGCCGGAGGGGACCCCGAACACGCACTTGTCGGGGTTGAGCTTGAAGTTGACCCGGCGGAGGTTCTCGAAGGTCTCGTGCAGGTCTTGGATGAGGGAGTCCTTGTACCGGGTCTTGACCACGATGTCGTCGATGTACGCTTCGACGTTGCGGCCCAGCTGCGACCCAAGGCATGCTTGCATTGCGCGCTGGAAGGTAGCGCCGGCGTTCGGAGGCCAAAAGGCATCCGGGTGTAGCAGTAGCAGCCCTTGGGAGTGATGAAGGCCGTCTTCTCTTGGTCCTCGAGTGACATCATGATCTGGTGGTACCCGGAGAAGGCGTCCAAGAAACACAGCAGCTCGCACCCGGCCGTGGAATCCACGATCATGTCGATCCGCGGCAGGGGGAAAGGGTCCTTGGGACAGGCCTTATTCAGGTCTGTGAAGTCGATGCAGAGTCTCCACTTGAAGGTCATGGGTTTCGGTACCACCACGGGGTTGGCCACCCAGCTTGGGTGGGAAACCGACCGGATGACACCAGCTTCTATCAACTTGTCCACCTCGGCGATGATGAATTCCAGCTTTTCCTTGCTTTGGTTCCGGAGAACCTGCTTCACGGGGCGAGCCCCCGGATTGACCGCCAGTTTGTGCTCGATCACCTCCCTTGGAACGCCGGGTAAACCTGACGCCTCCCACGTCAGAGTTTTCCCGAAGGAAGGCGACGAGCGCGCTTTCCTATTTGTCGGTGAGGCGGGCGCCGATGGTGATGGAGCGAACTCCGTCGCTGGTTAGCGCCACCTTCTTGGTCAGCTGCGGATCGCCATGGAATGGCGCCTTCTTGGGGGAGTAGATGTGGAGCCCCCGGGTGCCCTTCGCCCCCGGGGAGAGCCCCATCATCATCCTCCTGTACACCTTGAGGGACATCCGCCGTGGTTGCCACCGTCTGGTTCAGCTGGTGAACGCAGTAGATAGCATCGTCGATGTCGGCCTTGACCTTGATCACACCCCACGGCGCCGGAATCTTCAGCATGTTGTAGGCGAAGTGGGAGACGGCCATGAACTTGGCCAGAGCAGGTCTGCCAAGTATGCCGTTGTACGGTAGTGTCGGCGATGTCGAAGACGATTTCCTCGGTGCGGAAGTTCTTGGAGTCGCCGAAGGTGACCGGAAGGGTGATCTTCCCGAGGGGTCGAGTAACACTTCCGTTCACGCCTTGGAACACCCCGGTGTCTTGCAGGCGAGACAGGGGGATTTGAAGGATAGCCAGGACCTTCGCCGTCAGCAGTTGAGGCTGGAGCCTCCGTCGACCAGCATCTTGGTGACCTTGTAGTTGTGGATGACGGGCGACACGATCAGCGGCAGGGTCCCGACCCCGGCAGTGTTTGCAGGGTGGTCTTCTGGGTCGAAGGTGATGACTTGACTAGACCAGTCCAGGGGCTTGGACGGAGCAGAAGCAACCGCGTTCAGCTCCCGGACAAGTCTCTTGCAGGCGCCGTTGGAGGGAGGCAGAGAAGACCCTCCGTGGATGCACCCGACAACTCCGTGACTTCTTGATACTTGCCGCCGTTGCCTCCTTGGGGAGCCGGAGCTTCCCCGTTGCCCGTGGGTGGCCTCCGGAGTGTTGTACCCGCGACCACCTTGACCGCCGCGTCCTCCTCCACGGCCCCCGCGGCCACCGCCTCGGTCCATCCACGGCCGCCTCCGCCTTGGCGACCCGTGGGACAGTCACGAGCGATGTGCCCGGCAGTGCCGCAGTTGTAGCAACCGTCTTGACTGACCCCATCAGCTCGACGTTGCTCCCGGACGGCGAGGTTCTTGAGCATGCGGCAGTCCTTGAGCAAGTGGTTGCCTTCTGGATGGATGTGGCACCAGGGATCACCTTCACCTTCTTCCTCGGAAGTCGGCGCGGGCTTGGTCTTCTTCGGAAGAGGCTCGGTGACGAAGATCCGCTTGTCGGGTCCAGGGTCCCGCTTCTTGTTCTTGGCTGGAGCGACCTTGTCCTCGGGTTCATCCTCCCCGGGGAACTTGGCTCCTTCTTCAGCTCGAGCGCACCGATCTGCAAGCTCCCAGAGCTTACGAGCAGACTCGACGCGATGGATGCTCAGCTTCTCGCGCATCTTGGGGTTGCGGACGTTGGCGTGGAAGGACTGGATCACCAACTCCTCCTTGATGCACGGGATGGTGTTCATCTTCTGGGTGAAGCGCTGGATGAACTTGCGGAGAGTTTCACCCGGCAACTGCTTGAAGTCGTGGAGATCACTGGGAGCCCCCGGGCGCTCGTACCCGCCTTGGAAAGCCCCCAGAAACTGCTCCTTCAGTGCCCGCCAGGAACGGATGGAGCACTTGGGAAGGTTGAGAAGCCAAGTCTGGGCATCTCCCTTCAGGGCCAACGGGAACCAGTTGGCCATCATGACCTCGTCGGCCCCGGCAACCATCGCAGCAAGAGAGTAGATCTGCAGAAAGTCCCGGGGGTTCGTGGTGCCGTCGTAGCGGAGAACGTCGATCTTGAATTTCTTGGGCCAGTTGAAGTGGCGGAACTCGGGGGCGAGGGCGAGGCAGCCTTCGGCGAGGTCGATGCCCCGATCTTCCCGGTGACGTTCTCGGCGACGCTCGATGCTCGTTTCTGACGGCTGTTGAGCTCGTCACGAAGATCTGGGTTGCGCGAGGTAGACGACCCGATGGAGATGGCCTCGCCGTGATCGCGGTTTAGCCGATCAGCCATCGGTGGCGCGGTGCGAGGAGGCGCCGTCTTGGCTTGACGTTCACCACGAGGCTGGCCTCGCGGATCACGTGTCTTGTCTTGTGCTGCTCCGGGACGTCGACGGTGGGAGCTTGAGTGGGTTCGACCCACGGACCACCATCGGCGAAGTCGAGGAGCCTCTCGACGCGAGTCCTCCATTCTTGGTAGACCTTGGGTCGCCGCTGCTTGGAGGGAACTGCATCAGGGCCTTGGCAGCGACTAGAGCATCATGGCGAGCTTGCACGTCCGAAGGCGAGTGCGCGGAGGTCTTGCTCTTGGATGCTCGTGGATCCCCGCTGGGGCGAACGCCGTGGTTCCCTCCTCCAGCGGTGGGCTCCTTGCCAGCGCCGTTGCAGACGCTCTTCTCCCCCGAGCGAGGAGGAGGCATGGTGGTGCCCTTTGGAGCCGCCGCTCCGCCAGGGCCGTTGTCCTTGTCGCGACCGTCCACTTCGTCCGGCGCCACCCTCTCCATGGGAGGCGGGGACGGAGAGACGCTCCGCCGTGCGCCAGCAGCACGACGTTCAGCTGAAGCTTGAGTGCGTGAGGGAGAAACCGGCTTGGACGCCGCAGGGTCTCCCTTCTTCTTCGGCGGCATGCTTGACGAAGAACTTGCCGATGAACTTGATGAAGATGAAACCAGCGCTTGCGCCCCCTACCTGGCGCGCCAGATGTCGTGTCTCGTTGCACGGACACCGGGAGTATAGGATACCCCCTTTTAGGTTCGGCACGGGGCGCGAAGGAGGCTGAGAATCGTCTTCTCGGGCGGAGTCTAGATCAAGCTCTCCTCTCCACGATCAAAGCATGCAACCAAAGGGACACAAGGAGCTACCCAGGTTCAGGCCGCCCGGAGGCTAACAGCCCTACTCCTGCATGTCTAGATTGATGGGTTCTACATAGTGTGGCTTACAATGGAACCTCCCGGACAGGGTTCCGGAAGGGTTTTGGCTGGAGGTAGAAGAAGGACAGATCCTGACCTGGAGGAGATCACCTTCCTCTCTACCTTCGTAGCCCTAGTCTAGTCTTGCTCTGGTTCTAGTTTGTGTTCGTCCTTGGTTCGACCCTCCTTCCTCCTCCGTGCCTTGGTCCTCCTTTTATAGGCTAAGGGGTTGCCACATGGTCACGTGAGGGGTGTGAGGGACCTTCGGGGTGAAGGACCCTCCTCATCTAGTTTAGGAGGAGAAGTGGTCTCTCCTTAGCCTAGCGTCTCCATTGGGTTAGGTGGGAGTGTCCGCCTTGGGGTGGACAGGAGCTGACACCACCACGCGGGCATGCTTCCCGCCCGCGCTACCTTTGCATTGCTTCCCAAGTCTTCCGTGGTGAGGTGGAGAGCTTATCCATAGGGATGCGAGGTGGTACCCGAGAGGGAGCCTGGCCTCCTGCCGGGAACTCGGGCTCTCGGGTCCTTCCTGGCCTTCTTGCTTGGTTCGGGGACCCGGAAGGTCCCCAGGACCGGAGCCCTTTGTCGATGTAGGCCATGCGTGTCTTAACGGTGAACCCGCCAGCTTGACTTGAGTCTTGGTCTTATCCATCTTCATCTTGGGCCCACATGGGGTGGACCCACTTTGGCAGTACTAGGGGAACCCCATGTTCCACTGCTGCGACACCTTCTTCTTAGTTGAAATCTCAACTTGAGGAGGAATAGCTTGATTCTTCTTGAGAAGTGGCCGTTCTTCAACTTGAGAAACTTGAGTTTGAGCTTGAGGCCTCTTTCCTTGTTGCTTCTCACCGAGGGATTTCTTCTTCAAAGGGCAAGATCTAACATGGTGCTCTTCAACTTTGTACTTGAAGCAAACGATCTTGGCCGAATCCTTAACTTGTTCTTGACCCTTGTTCTTCTTGATAGACTTGGACTTGTTCTTGTTATTGGAGTTGAATCCAATTCCACTCTTGGTATTGGGGCGTCTTTGAACACTCAACACTTTGTCAAGTGTGGACCTCCCAACATGACACTTTTCCAAGTCTTTCTTCAAAGAAGTGACATGGGCCTTGAGCTCTTTCAACTCCTCTACATGGTTAGTATTAACAAAAACACTAGAGGAAGTAGAGGCTTCATTGTTACAGCAACAAGGCATAGAAAGTAATTCATCACAAGATTTCGCAATAGTATGTGATGTAGAATTACTAGGACTAGCACATGGCAATATAGCATTTTTAGTAGAGATTGTGCTAGTGACGACATGAGGCTCAAAAGATGTTACCTTTGACATAGTAGCCTCATGAGCTAACTTTAGCTTAGCATGAGACGCTAGAAGATTCTCATTAGAGGTAGAGAGCTTTTCATAACTTTCTTCCAATTTCCCATACTTGCTAGTTAGCAACTCAAGTTGAGCCCTTAGCTCAACATTCTCCTTAAAAATAGATGCTTCATGAGAAGTAGAGTTAGTAGCACAAGCATCATTATCATTAGCAATGGAAGAAGACAACTTGACAAGCTCATCATTTTTAGATAGTTGAGTTTGGAGTTGATCATGAGACTTGCTAAGGAGAGAGTGTTCACTTTCCAAAGCCTTATGAGCTTTGTCAAGTCTCTCTATATCCTCAATTAGTCTAGCATTGCCAACACCAAATTCAACCTTTTCCTTTTTAAGCACTTTATATTTAGCAATAGCATGATCTCTTTCCTTAATGATTTTAGCAATAATAAGATCATATGTTTCATCAAGAGATTCAAGTTTCTCCTCAAGAGACACTCGAAGCTCTTGCTCTTCCTCAAGGGCATTCTCTAAGGATGCTTTTTCCATAGCATCCTCTCTCTCAATTCTTCCCTTTTCTTCAATGACTTCGCAACTCTTAATAGCATAAGTCAAAATTTCACAGAAAGGGAGATATCTTTACTACCTTTAGGGAGAGCACAAAATACCATCTCACCCTTCTCTTTTAGGGAGTCGACATCATTATCTTCTCCATAACAATCCGCATCCTCATCATCACAAGATGTAGAGGGTTCCAAAGGTGGTACATTTGAATTCCTAGCCATAAGGCACAAATGAGAACCGGAAGGTGGCGATGAGGGAATACTTGAAGCTCCATGGAGGTCCATGTCTTGTTCCAACAAATGTTGGGTTTCCTCTACATTGTTAGCCATACAAGTACTAGAGGATATGGAAGCATTATTTTCATGACAACAAGACATAGAGAGCATATCATCATGAGATTTAGTTAAGCAACTATTACATGATATGCAAGGACTATCAACTCTAGCATGTATGACATTTGGAGTGCTAGAAGAGTTTAAGTCCAAAGATAGAACATTGCAATGAGATAGAGATGAAGTATAATCCATAGAATATTCACCATCAACAAAGCAATTTCTATCACCACTCACCATATCATTAACTTATGAAAAATCACATGTTGGTGAAGTGGAAGAAGTTGTGAACTCTTCACGGCCGGAGGTGGAGGAGAACAATCATCCTCAATAATGTTGGACACTTCATATTTATCTTGAAGCTTGGTCCACAACTCATGTGCATTCCCAAAAGGCATGATTGATGCAAGAACTACATCGCTCAAAACACAAATAAGACCATAAGATACTAGAGTATCGAGATACGAGTTTTCCTCATCCTCTATAGATAATTCTTGAGAATCCTTAGGAGGAGAAAACCCATATCTACAATACTCTTTATATAATTTGGACCCATGGCCCTAAAAAGATTAAACATGCGAATTTTCCAAACATCATAATTTGTGCCATCGAATATGAAAGTGGGATCATGCACTAATTCTCTAAACGACATCTTTACTCTCTAGGCGGTAAAGCCAAAAAAGAGAGCCGAGGCTCTGATACCAATTGAAAGGACAAGGATGTCGCCTAGAGGGGGGGCTGAATAGGCGATTAAAACTTTTTCGGTTTAGGCTTGATAATTGCGAAATAAAACTAGGTGTTTAAATTAACAAGCCAACAACCTAAATACTAGTCTCACCTATGTGCACCAATAACTTATGCTAAGCAAGACAAGCAACAAGGTGATAGCAATATAGAATACTTCAAGCACGAAGGCTATCACAAAGTAAAGTGCATAAGTAAAGAGCTCGGGTATAGAAATAACCGAGGCACGCGGAGACGAGGATGTATTCCCGAGTTCCTCCTTTTTAGGGGAGTACGTCTCGTTGGAGAGGTGTGAGCCACCACAACAGGTCGGTCTCAACGCCACAAAGGCTTCACGTTCTTCTTCGATGAACCGCACCACAAAAGGTTTGGTTCACCTTCCACTATCGGAATCCTTCGAGGCAGAATTCGGAGCCTTTACAACAACAACCCGTGGCACAACCCACAACTGGATTGGGGGCTCCCGGATGGCTACAAGTGACCACAAAAGGTCTCAACCACCACAAAGGCGTCTAGGGTCCAATGACCCAAGAGTAACAAGCTCATAAACTTTCAACTTCCACGAATCCTCGTGGAGAGCACAAATCGATGCACAAAGCAATGGCAAGAGCACAAGTGCTCAAATCCTTCACTCTCAAATCCCACCAAAAGCAACTAATGCTTATGGGGGAAGAAGAGAGGAAGGACAAAGAAGAACTCAACAAATGGAACTCCAAGATCTATATCCAAAGGGTTCCCCTCACTTAGAGGAGAGATGGATTGGTGAAAATATAGATCTAGATCTCCTCTCACTTTTCCCTCAAAGATATGCAAGAATCATGGGAGGGATTGTGAGATAGCAAACTTTTCCAAGGTCAACAATGGAGGAGAGAAAGGGGAAAAACGTGCTTACTTTAGGTTGAAGAAGGGGAGGGTATTTATAGCCCCTCCCAAAATATAACCATTACAGCAAGGAAAACCCGGATATTCCAGGTCAATTTAGGACCGAAATATCCGGTGGAAAACACGAAGTCTCCTGGAGGGAGCCGGATATTTCTAACGGAAATTCCTGAAGTTAATCGGAATATCCGGTTGTCTGAAAACTGACAGAAACAGCAAAACGAAAACTGTAATATCTTTTTCATCCAGACTTCGATTTTGATGATCTTGGGCTCATTGGAATCGCAATGAAGAGCTCTTCAAGATATGCAGAGAAACATCATAGTCCATCATGTGAGCAGGAAGCCACAAGGAGAGAGTTTGACCTCTCTTAGAAAAGACAAACCGGTAAAACCTCCAACATAAAAAACGCAACAAGATATGCATATGAAATCCGTTTTTGATGAACTAGAGCTTGGTATGGAGATGAACACAAGATCTAAATTCTCACATGGATAAAAGCCAAATAACAACCAAGAAAGATGATATGCCAAGTATGCAAAGGTTTGAGCTCTCCATAAAGATGCGATCAAGTTACTCACTTGAGAGCCCCTCTTGATAGTACGCCGTCTACTCTATAACCCGGTCTCCCACTAACACCCTGATACTGGTAAAATATAAACCCTATCAAGATCATACCTTTGCCTTGCACATTCCACTTGAGCTAGATGATAACGATCTTGATTTCTTCAAGTGGACCACCTTTCTTGATTACGCTTCGCTTGATAAAGATTCACATGTTGCTCCCCCATACTCCAATGTGGGAGAGCCTCTCATAGGCACATCTTCACTTGACTAATATCTCCACATGGGTGGCAAGCTTCAAGTATAGGATTTGTTCGAGATGCTTCTCTTGAACTTGCACTTCATAGTCTTCTCTCTCTTCACAAAGATGATGTCTTGAATCCTTCAAGACAAACTTGCAATATGTTCAACTCTACGCATGACCATTCTTCATATAAACCCTTGGATAGAATCTTGGTCATCATATAATCTTCTAGAGTCCAACACATGAACTCCAATGTTTTCCTATGGACAAGATCTACAAGATTATCTCAATGCAAACATTAGTCTATAAGGATTGTCATTAATTAACAAAACCACACATGGGGGCACCATGCACTTTCAACCCTCATGTGGAAGAACTTGGTATTTGCATCTCCCTCTTTTATGTTTGTAATTCTAGCACTTTGATTTTTTCTAGCTCTCTCGACCACGGCCAAAGCGACCACCTTCCTTTTGAGCCTAGCCCGAAGATCCCTCTCACTAGCCGAGAGCTCTCTATTTTCTTGAGCCAAATCGAAGTGAAGAATGACGAGGAGTGCGGCATGCACCAACACCTCGGAGTTAGAGAAGAGGCACGACTCCAACTTGACAACCTCGTGCCCGTGACGCGCAATTTGTGAAAGAGATTTTGGCAAGGTTCCGCGTGGTTTGAAGGCTCGTTCCATGCATGTTGCACAACCTCAACAAATCCGGGATGTCGCACCCAAAATTTTTCGAACTTGAGCTTCTTGGGCGGCGAGGACCACGGTCGTCGGCAAGCATGAGGGGGCAATGATCCGACAAGGAGGAAGATAGGGTGTGAAGAACATGGGTGTCAAAGCGGAGATCCCACTCGGAGTTGCAATAAAAAGCGTCAAGCTTGCAAAGTGTGGGATTTGCCCTCTCATTACTCCACGTGAAACGCCGGTTTTGGAGGTGGATTTCCTTTAGCTCGCAAGATTGGAGGGCGTTCCAGACGGTTGATTCGACCTCGGTTGATATTGCGGTTGTTCTTGTCTTGGGCACGCCGGATTTGGTTGAAATCTCCAAGAACTAACCATCGCACGCCGGTAGGCGGCTTTTGGCTAATGATCTCCGCGAAGACGCCTATGAGGCTATGCAGGGGCGTATCCAGCAGGGTGGAAGGGTGGGGCGAGGACCACCCTAAGATTTTGGCCCAATACCCCTACTATGTACTCCCTCTGTCCCAAAATAAGTGTCTCAGAGTTGTACAAAAGTGAATGTATGTATACTTGTTTCATGTCTAGATACATCTACTTTTTGACAAATCTAAGACAGTTATTTTGGGACGGAGGGAGTAGTATAAATCAGAAAATAGTAATTATATGACATATCTAGGCCCAGCCCAGGAAGCAATACGCTAGCGAATAACTTCCTAAATCAGTCTGTATACTGGAGTTCGATCCGATCGGATGTTCTCCCAATACGAGCCCTAGCCTTCAGTCCAGAACTTCCAAAGAACCAGAAAATAATCTAAGACGCGGCGGCGAGTCGGCGACAACAGGCGGACGAGCAGGCAACGCTATAGACTTGCGGTTCAAACTAGCACAGCAAGGTCACGGCCGCCGATCGACTCCATTGAGGATTCCTCTCTTCCGGTTTAGGCATTTACTGCTCTCTTTTTGAAATTCTGATTAGCTTATTAGTTGCAAAATTGCAACATCCACCCACCGATGATGTAATTGGATAATCTAACAAATTGATTTGCAATTACACATTGTAGAACTATTAGAACATGAAGAGGACGGGAGATATCGCATCTCTTTTCAGAAACATGCAGCAAAGAAGCTCGCATCTTCTGCACTAGGTCTTCAGATGAGCAAACTTCAGTTCCACGTGAAGATATCACTTCGATGAATTCTGCTACTTGTGAGACCTTATATCAATCTATTTATGTTCTGGTTACACCAATTTATATACAAGTACATTTGCACGTTATTTTCATTGTACTGAAAAAAAAGTTTCTAGTTGCCCCACCCTAGCACAAATTTCTGGATTCGCCACTGAGGCTATGACCGTGTGAAAGAGTTATATGTTAGATACAACAACAGTCTTTTTACCAATAAAAATGATGCCACGTATAATACCGATCTCTAAGATTAGCATTGGGGAATGGCTGAGTAAATATGAGTAAGACAATTGGAATAACATAATATATTATACATTAACATAGCGCTTTTCCAATAAAAATGACTATAAAGTAATACATGGAGCCTTCTTTGTTTGTACCCTATGTCTAGCGTGTAAACCTTTGGATATGGATGATCTCTCAAAAATCGTAGCGTTAGGGAACAAACTGTGCAACCTATGATTAGCTGCATGTGCAGTGACTTCTTTTGGCGAAGATACCATCGTAGTCCATACATTTTTATCTGGAACAAACATAATCTACTTATTGAAGAGAACCTTGGCTCCGCTCTCTCCCCCGCCACTGTAGGAGAGGCGAATTCCCCCCCCCCCCCCGTCCGATCCAGTTCGCCGGCGGCGTTCCTCCGGTTTCCCCCTCCGTCGGCCGCTCCGGCGGCGGGAGGGTGGGGAAACTCTGGTTCTCGCCTGTATATAGCTAGGTTCGAGTGGGTTCGTCGCTGGAGGCGCCGTGGAGAGGAAGGTGATGTCGGTGTGGTTTGCGGCGGCGGAGATCTTCTCCGGTGGTGGGGTTCCGCGGAGCCCCGCCGCTTCTCTGCCACCTTCCGGGTGCTCGCATCTCAGCGGAGATGCCGTGCGCCTTCTTCCCGTGCCGGAGTTCGCAGGCGGCGGCTCCGGTTGTTGATAGTTTGCTTGTTGCAGGTGTGGAGCTCCAGATTAAAGGCGACGGCGGCATCGCAAGGTGGAGGCCCTTCGGGTTCGAGGTTCGTCAACTTCCCGACCGCCATGGGACTCCGTCCGATCCAAGGTTGCAGAGGAGGAGCGGCGGCGGCGCGCCGGCGGCACGTCTTCTTCGTCTCCGTGGTATTCCTTATCCTTAAGGACCTGGTTGTAATTTTCGGTTATCTCGAGGATGGTCTTGTAAGGTTGCTGGAGTAATACACTTGTGCTTGCTCGCAAAAAAAAACATAATCTACTTATTACATATCTGATGATTGTTATTAGTTCGTTAATCTGTTATTTATCCTCGGCATCCAGACACATATAATTTATGTTATGATCTGAAACAAAGAAGAAGAGGAAGACGACCAAGCATGGATTATTAGCTGTTCTTTGTTGTTTCATTAGAGCACATGAAACAAGAGATAGTTAATTAGCATTGTTTGGTATATTGTATAGCACACAAGCCAACTACGAGCTAGCGCGTGATTGAATAAATAATTGCATGCCTAGCTGCGCAAGGACAGAACATATATTGCCATGTATTAGCTGCAATTAAGATGACATAAAGGGACAAGGAGTTTCGTATAGTACTTTAGAAACCTGAGCGATCAACTGCCGATGAGCATGAGCATGAGCCTTTGCGCGTACACGTACACGTATACGGTGGATATAAAATCATTACAGATGCGACGGTGCAACAACTTGGTTGATTGGCTAGGTTAGGTATACCTGAAGCCTCGGATGCAATAGGTTGTCATGATGCCTATGCATTATTCGGGACGTATGGTTAGCTACCTAGCTAGGTAATTCAGGAAAAAAAAAACTAATTGCATGTCCACTTAACCAGTTTCTTTGAAGCTGTGATTTCATCGTGTTTTGTGAGATTTCATCAATCCTTAGCTATTGCTGTCGTTGTTGTAAAAAACGACGAAAACTTGATGTATGTGAATTTTCGGGTGCTATATAGAGAGAAACTTCTTATAATCTAATAATAATAATAATAGTGGATAATATTTGGGTGTGACTATGAATTTGTTTTTTTTTTCACTTTATCAGTTCCCATGCGTATATGCTTTATTTTCGTGATTAGCAATGTTTATTGGATATCATTTTATTCTTCTAGTAGTACAAATTAACCCATACAACGAATCTGATTTGAGAATGTTCCATGACCCATTTCATCTACATCTCATAGTCATAGTAACTCGATGCAGTTCAAAGTTCCGGAAAATGTAGGAAAAAATCGTCAATGCAGGTGACGTAAAACACGAGAAACAACAAAGTTTATCAGAACATATGAACAGTCGCATCTTGTAAAAAATATGACTAGAGATAAGTGAATACCATGGAAGATTCTATATCACCTTATTTATTTTTGTGTAAAAATGTAATGACAATATTTTTTATTTTTATGATAATTTTAGGTTGTAATGCCATAGAATGTCTTAAATCTTACTTATTTTGTTCTTTAAACACTTTTTTAAAACCCTGAAGTGCCCTACCCATGAGATGGGTCCTGGAGGCTTATGTAACATGCTTCGGATGTGAATTTGTGCTAATTTACTAGTAATTAAGTCATCTTCTATATCTAAATAGCAATGACCCACTACAAGCAATTCTCTCAACATGCAAGCTATACACATCAACAAGGTTCTAATTGGTCCATGTCATCCAGCCATCCACGTTATCACCACTATTGTGTATTTCTACACAAGCAGTCTTCCACGTCACCTTGGCTGAGTTAAGTCCATTGTCCTCCATTACGTTGGTACATATCTTGCAGTAACTGAATGCAGCCATAGCTACGCCAAGCATGTTGCTCTCCTTCGCATTTATTTTTGCACGATATTCAGTGGTAGTGGCGAGGAAAACTGCACATCGTTACAGACTTTTAGACTTCCTTTCCTGCCGTAGTAGTGGAGAAAACGAATCGCTAACCGGTGAGGCAAGGAAACGGCTGCCGGCCGGCCGACCGCCTTCTCTGCGCACCTCATATTTAACCCGCTGTTCTCCCTGCGGCCTTGCCCAAGGTCACACCATGATTGCTAGGAGACCAACACAGATCCAATCTTTGGCCTCTGCCACCTCTAATAGAATCATAGATGTTACAAGCCACCTCCCAACACTAGAGTTTCTATGTGCCATGGATGTTTTGTGTCTTCATCATTTTTGGTGCAGGAATTTACTTGCGGTGCTAGAGTCTGTTTGATTGGTCCGCGCATCAGCTCATGCCAATCACATCCTTGACATTTGGGCTCAATTTATTTTGCTGCGCCTTCTTGATTTTGTTGCAATTTATGTTTTCTGTCCTCGCTTCTACCAAATTATTCACAGGAGATACATGTTGCAGACAAGAAAGGATCACATGTGCGCCACCTGTCTTGGTTCATGTACATAAGAAATTGAGTTTTTTTTTAGATTAAGAGAAGTCGGGGTTGCAGTAATAGTTTCAACAATTCATTCAGCATTTCCCCTTTCAAGGATGGAAATGGAATTCTTCATAGTCTTTACATGAATCAACCAATCAGGTTAGCCCGAAACTTCGAATTTTAGCTAAGCCGTAGTATTTTGAGGTTTGTTACCAGCTGTGTCATTTCGTCACATCTTTCTGACTCACCGGATTGCATCGATGTCATTTTAGTTTTCTATTTTGAATGGGAATGTTAACACCTAAAACAGAAGTACACGTTTCTGAATTTGATGTTCTGGTTGCTGAATTTTGATGTTCTGCTTGCAGAGAGCAAAAGCACGTCTATCAAACCAGTGAGGAAAGAAGGAAAGCTATTTATGTGTCATGCTTCGAGAAATAGAGATGGATGCTAATCTGTAATACAAACAGTGAGCAAGTACCCTAATTATTGATTTATAATGTTAGGGTTGCATGTGGATCTGTAGAAGTTATTTCGTCTATAAAAAGTTACAGGGATGAACGAGACCATCAAGCCCATATGAGCTGCTCTCTGAAAATGGCGGAAAAAAACAGTGATGCAAATTTTTTTTACGAGGAGCATACATCATAGTTGATCGAAGTCAGATCTTTTTTGTCATTTCGTTGGTTCTTCGACCATGATTCATTTTGAAATATTGCAGAAGTAGCATCTGTAGACTATCCTATTTAGTTGTCCAGTATTTACAAGCTATAGGTTCAAAAAGAAGGATTTGTACAATTTGGTTTTTGTAAATTTCTTATCTCATTGCTTTGTAATATAGTAGTGCATCTTTTTCTTAACTACGCTTTCCCGCTGCAACGCGCGGGGAATCATCTAGTTCATACAACCAGGGGACTAGGAAGGATGAAAAAAAATGGCATTTATAGGAAAGAGACACACAAATGTGCCAAGAAAAATCTGGACGCCAGTATTTGAATCAGAAGTGTTTATTGCTTCGAAAATAATTTTTTCATTGCAGATACAGGCTGTTATGGATCATGATTTTACATTTTTACTTGTGGGTGACATAAAAGAAAATGTCAGCCTCGTTTAAAAAAAATGTCAGCGTCTCCTCCGGGCTCCGGGACGCACTAGTCCGTGTGAGCAGGTGAGGTAGCCGCAAACCCCAGCAAGTGCTCTCTTTCCTCCCCGACCAAATCCGCCGCCTCCATCCGCCATGCCGCCGCCGCCGCCGGTGCTGCCGGACGAGCTCCTCGTGGAGATCTTCCTCCGCGTTCCCCCGGATGATCCAGGGCGCCTCTTCCGCGCCTCCCTCGTCTGCAAATCCTGGCGCAGCCGCCTCACCAGCTCCTGCTTCTCCCTCCTCTACCGCGAGTTCCACCGGACGCCACGCTTGCTCGGCTTCTTCGAGAACGACGAGAGGCTATTCTTCTGGTTCGCCCCATTGTCCCCCACCTCCCCCTTCCCCTCGGCCCATCCCAGCCACTGTGATCTTGTCGTGCTCGACTCCCGCCACGACCTCGTCCTCCTAAGTAATGTCGGCTCGAGTGGCGAACCTCTTAGCCTCGTCGTCTGGCACCCCGTCGCCGGTCGCCAGTGGGATCTTTGTTATCCTGAGTTCGCCGAGTGGGCATCCGTCCCGGACAGCGCAGCCGTGCTCTGCGCCGCTGACGGCTGCGACCACCTTAATTGTCATGGCGGGTCATTCAAGGTTGTGTATTTAGGAACAAGTGAAGATGATGGGATTGCGCGCGCCTGTGTCTACTCTTCAGAGACCCGTGCTTGGAGCCAAGTGGCCTCTTGTGAACACGATGAACTCTCACTTCAAGTCATTCCAACTATGCCGAAAGCCCTTGTGGGAAATGCACTTTACTTTCCCTGCATCACTTCCACTATTATCTTGTGGTATGATTTGACGACCCATCAACTAGCTATGATTGACCGTCCGCAGATGTACGAGTGGCCGCATGATAGATATATTCTGATAACAATGGAGGGTGGCGTGCTGGGTTGTGCCAGTTTGCAGAAGTCTAGAGTCGACTTATGGTCAATGGAGGCTGGTCAGGATGGATCCTTGAGTTGGGCATTGAGCAGAGTAGTCGAACTTGAGAACATGGTACCACATTATTCAACGGCTTTGATTAACCCTGCGGATGCACTTGGTGTGCTATTTGCAAGGACACATTCTGGTGTCTTTACAGTTGATCTCAAGTCAGGCCGAGTCAAGAAGATATCAACCAGTACTGATTATGTTATGCCCTACATGAGTTTCTACACTCCAGGTACTGTCTTATTTCTTATCGTCCAACCTATCCACTAGCTTGTTTATGTTGTTCTGCTATGATTTGTGAGGCTCATAGTAATGAATAATTTGATATAGCAATTTCATATGTAATGCATATTTCAGATAAAGATGGGGGCATAACGCCACCATCAACCATGGCCTCCTTAGAGGAGACTGTTGAGGTGGCCCGAGATGGGCAATATGATTTGCTGTTGTTGCACTCAAGTGATGAGGAGAGCGAGGAGGAGGACTGGGGATGGAAGCAGGAGAAAGCTGCAGAGGAGTTGTTCAACAAGGGGTCCATAGCCATCGAGAAGGGGCAATTTGTCGATGCAAAGGACTCCTTCCATGAAGCCCTTCAGACCAGGTTTGTACTATTTTTAAACTCAAGAATGGGACCAGAAATTCGTACATTGGGTCAAACTTTGAGCCAACTATGATAAGAATAACTAGTCCAATTCCTTTAAAATTGCACTTCTTAATATATTCAGTCTAGGTGGTTGTAGCAAAAAGGAGATAAACAATGATAATAGTCCTAATGGAATAAATAAATAATTGCGGCGTTGTTATTGTGATCTATCTCTTTTTTTTTAACAATCCAGGGAGCTCCCCACAGCCTTTTTCATTATATAAAAAGGACCGAATATATAAAACCTACTATGTGCAATCTGCAAAGGATGATAAAAGTGGAGAAAAATAGAATCTTCATACAATATTCTTAATCCTTGATAAAAGAGGGGCCTTGTTTTCTTTGCAGTTACATTGATATTCATGTTATGTTATACCCTTATCAATTTTGTACCGATAAATTCAGACCTTTGTTGTCATCTAGGGTGTTACTTTATGGGAGACTTTCTCCAAAGTGTCTTAGCACATATTTCAAATACGGATGTGCTTTGCTATACACTCGACTCATGAGTGCACCAAAGCAAGATTTGTTGAATGATATCATCAACAAGCATGATACTAGAAAAGGTATGGCATTATCCCGTTGCTTTATTAAGTTACATAAACTACATGATCATTGTTTTTAGTATATTGGCTGCAATTTATGACCTTGTCTCTTAATCTGTTCTGTCCATAGAACAGGAGGCGTCAACCTCAGCTTACATGGGTTTGATTCCTTGGGCTCACCAGATACCTCCTCTTAAGTACAAACTAGAGTTCCTGGCAGAAAAAAAAGTAGATTATCTCAAATAACACAGTTTCGTTTGTTACTCGCTCATAAAAATCTGTTGGTTCGCTGTAATTTGGTTTCTTAACAGATGGGATCTGGTACCATGTGCCCCCTGTTAGCCTTCTGGGTTGTATCTTCATCCTGATTAAACTGATAATGATCTTGTTAGAGTACGTGATGGGCCTGGGCCCGTTAGTCTTAGGGTTTGCTTAGGGGTCAAGTAAGCCTTCCTTGAGAGTCAAGTAAACCTCTCTATATAAGGAGAGGAGATGTATCAATCTAGATAAGCAAGAATTAAGAAGGAAAACCCTTCCCTCTTGCCCGGCCGTCCCCACGGCCGGCTCTCTCGCGCCCTCGCAGCTCTCTCTCCCGCTCAAACCCTAGCAACCATAACAGATCTATGTAGCTTTGGCTTCATTCGGTTCTTCTGCAATTAGCAATCTATCCAGTGTACTTTGCCAGGCTGGCTTTTACATTATACAAGTGCCTCTAGATATGTGTTATTATGCAATAACACGAATAATTGTGATCTTACATTTCCATCATAATTCCTACTAATTTGTTTTAAATGCACCAATGCACTGATGAATGATAAAACATAGATGATCAGCTTATCCTGTTTTGAGTTTGATGGTGCACACATTTATGGTTTATGTGCACCTAACTGCCTCCTGATAATTATTACTATCATTTCCAAGAATCGTCAAATGCAAGAATATTTGGTTATGACGCTCCATGTGCATTTCTTTCTTTCAACGCTAGTACCAATATAGCTATTTATTAAATAAAAACTCAAATGGTACACATGAATCTGATTTTTTTTTCAGATTTGGATCTGGCCTGGAAATTGTTCCGTATTGCGAAGGCAATACTCGAGAATGCTCCTTGCTGTCCTCTGGAGAAAGCTGAAATTTTTTCTGCTCTTGCTGAAGTCTCTACGGAAACAGGTCGGTTCAGTTATCTTCCTTCATCCTGCATTTAATTGGTGAATGAATGATCTTTATACTCATGGCATGGCCCCACATTCTAACTGCAGAAGATATAGACTACTCACTAAGTGCGTGGTTTAAAGCTTTAGCTATCTTGGAGCGTTTGGTTCAGCCTGATGATCTTCAAATTATCTTACTGTATCCTCCTTGTGGTAACAACAGTCTCAGTTATCTGCCATATAGTAGTATGAAGCATCATATTGCAACCGTGCTACACTGTCTAAGCCTTCTAGGTGTGTGCCTTTGGGTGTTTAGGGGTACATTTTAGTCTGTTGACTTGAAAATTTAGGTTGCTAAAGGTGTTTTTTTCATGCATCATGCATGTCTTTATTAGTCTGAACTTACGGAAATTTTGCATGGGTATCTTCATTTGCATAAATGCAACACTACTGTATGCGTGTGGGTGATGTTTTATTATCAGAAAAGAATTTAGTTAGATAATGCCGGTATGTTGTATATTTTGGTCGTTCGTCCTTTTTTAATTTCCTTAGTTCAGTCCTAGAAACCTGCGAATATTTTGGGCCTTTGAGTCGGCATCCAAGATTGGAGATGCGATCCGAATATTTTGGGCCTTTGAGTCGGCATCCAAGATTGGAGATGCGATCCCATACCGTGAAAAGGCTACCGTATTGTGCAAGTCACGTATACAGAAACTGGAAAAGGCCAAGGAAGCTCTGTTGGCTGATGAAGGTGGCAATGCATCTGCTACAGAAGTTGGCTTAGTAAAATTCTGTCTAAACAAGCAGATAAAGTATCTTACTCCCTCATTGACTATTCTAGGGAATCAGGTACGTAAGTTAGATCCCATTCCTGCTATCTACTTAATTTCCCCATGAAACCGAGTATAGTACTGTATGAAAAGTTGCAAGTGAACTTGACATCTTTGAAAAAATTTGGGTTCAGCTTGAACGCCTGGAGCAAGCATTGTCAATCTGGATCAAATGATCAGCACAATTTTCGCAATGATGTAGCAAGAGTTGCATTTCGACTTCTTCACAAATTGTTGGACCACGCAATGCGACGCTTACAACAGCAACATGTGGAAGTGCTGGTAGTACTTGAGCCGAACTTGCGGCTGCAGGCACAGGCATTAAGTGAGCTAATGTCCAGATCTCCTCTGAACCTTGTCCCAAGAGACTTGCAGATGATTCTTCATCCGTAAAAGGTTAAATCATAAGCAGCAGCTATGATGTTCATCCCACAAGGTCGTTCACAAGCTACATCAACGCCAGCCACTCCGGTGGAAAACTTGGTTCTTCCGGCACCTCCAGGGAGCACAACAGCTGACCACGACTGAGATCTTACAGAAGATGTGGGCATTGCTATCTGGCAGAAGAGGTTCTCGATCACCTCCAGCTCGCTCCTCTCTGACGCCCTGGACCATCCTCCTATATCTAGCTCATTAGTTGTTTTGGCTCCATCTGGTAGATATCCTTTGCCTCGTTTGTCTTGGTTGTAAAGCTCCCCAGCTTACCGTTTCGGTAGCTGAAAAACTCTGTACTTGGGCTGACCCAGCCTCTTTTGATGGTTATATACCATCAGGGCGTCAGCGTAAAAAAAAAGTTCATCCAACAGCACAGGATGGTGATTATTCCACTTTAATGTATACTGCACACTTCTGCTCTAGCGCCTGCTAGTAACTTCATGGAAATCTGTTTGCTGAATAGTTGGTCCTGTTTTGCTTAATGTGAAGCGCAGCATGCCCATAATTCCAACTGCTTATGAATTGCATGATGGAGCTTCCATCATCGGTGTGATGTCCACATTTCCAAATGTTTTATCCCCCTTAATCTCTGATTATCAGTCTACAACGGGTTGTTTTTGAGTTATCCCTGCATTTGGAAGTGACCGGTGTCTGCCATCCTCTATTGTAATCTTGTGCCGCAGCTGAGTAAGGCTATCTTGGCATTTTAAACTCTAGTCTGTGCTGTGCAATGAATACTGTTACATTTTTCACGCATCTCTGCGCAAACTGAGGCACAAAGGGAGGTGATGAAAATCCCTGCAAAAAAAGCGAGGTGATGAAAAACGCCAGAGAAATCGAGTATGCAAATGTTGCTTGTTTCTTCTTTTGCCGTGTGCACGGAGCTTACATGATCATATTCTAGTATGAAACTCTACGTCTACAGCCTACTTCAACACATTTTTACCATTACGCATTCTTCTTTCAAATTGTAGTATCTTCTTTGCCATGGTTCGAAACCAGGAAAGCTGTATTCGAATCAAAACCCAACACAAGCTGAGGCCCAGCTCCAAACCGCAGTCATGCACGCCTGATATCCTGATCGTCAAGATCCATCCGAGAAAATCGAATCCAATAGTACTACAAGGAAGCTCGGATGGATTGGTATCCTGGTTCGCTGATGGATTGGTATCCTGGTTCGCTGCTTCCGCCTGATGTCGACGAAGACGGCGATGGCGATCCCCCCAAGATGTGCCTCCTCGACCGCCAGCCGTTCCTCGGCGACCGCACCAACGCCACCATCGCCCGCTACAGCACCAATGACGACGACGACATGGTGATCCAGGTCTCCTTCTTCGCCCTCCGCCTGCCTCGCGTCTCCTACGTCCTCGCCTGGTCCTTCGGGACCTATTTCACCGAGGAGCCCCGCGTCGTCTGCACCTCCACGGACGGTGGCCTTGTCCTCCTCAGCCTTGCCATCCACACGGAGAGATGGACCTCTTCCGAGTACTACATCTACCAACCTGGCGGCGGCGCAAATGATTCAGTTAAGAAAAGTATGGTCCACCCACAGCATAGCACAAATGATTCAGTTAACAACAACGGAACCTTATCAGTAACACCTGAGTTTGTTTGTGCATCCAAAATATACTATAGCTAGTGAGTTGGCATACAAGCTACTTGTACAAAGGTAAGATGCAGTGTAGTTTAAAAATTCTCTTACCAACAGATTCAGAAGCTGGCCATTCAAAAACAATTGCTACGAACTCTCATGAATGCATCCATAATACAGGCTGAAGATTATAAGAAATTACCTTTTATCGCATAGGAAACAGCAGCATTTCTACTGCAGGGTACACCATTCTCTTGTCAATGAAATGCAGCTTTCCGATGATTTTGGCTCAATATCTTCAGAGGAAATGGTGCCTCTACAGCACAGGACGCATACATGGTAAGAGTAGAAAGGCAGTTCTACAAGCATGAACATGTCTACGTGGAAAAGTCGAGACGTTGAAAATATGAGTTTTTGGGCATGCAAAGCAGTCATAAATGTAAATCTGAAATATAGAACTTGCCCACGATTGCAAACAGCTGATTGAGAAGAGACATACTAGTTGACCATGCGTTCCTCTTTTCTTATTTCAACTGCCCAACTGGAAACAAAACCAGTTGGTTCATTACACTGACTTACACTTCTCTGGTTAAACTGCCCAGCTGAAAACAATACAAACTGATTGACCATGCTAACTTACTCTTCTCTCATTTAAACTATACAAGTGAAGATAAAACACTTTTTTAAGAATGAGCTCAGCAGGTTCATGTCAACAGGTGGTTCATTGCATCCTCACTGGCCGTGCCAATTGGCGAATAGCACGATCTGAAAAGATACGAGTGACAAAATGATAAGCATGCGCTATAGCTAAAAGTTTCAAGCCTGCAAAGAATGAAAATTAGGGCATACACAAAATTGGGTTTGGAAGGTGTGCTTCAGGTTGAGTACAAAATACAAAGTCAACATATTCAAGTTCCTGGTTAAACATATCTGGGTCATTTTAGAGCAAAAAAAACATCAGCAGCCACATTTTTTATGTTGCTAATAGAAAAGAAATACAACTGAATGCTATGGTCTCTGATAAAATATTTCAAAGTCATAACTGAAGAACATATCCAACCACGATGCAATTACCTGGAGTGTAGAAGCTCGTGTAGGGAATGGCAGTGCAGACGCTTCCCCTGCTTGACACCTTTCTTACTTGGCCTGACTTGAGCTCAATGGCGAATAGGCCAACAATTGTCCTCACAAAAATGACATCGACGCCTTCGGCGAATCCAATCACATCGGGTGTGATCATGAGGGCGCGAGAGGGGAGCAGCGTCCGGAGCTCTACAACTCTGTATTGCAGCCATGCCACAGCTCCGTCGGCATCGGCTTCCATCGACCAAAAATAGATGCTGGATTCCTGCACGCCTGCGAATCCCAGCTTGCCGTCCTCAGCTGTGATGAGGGCAATGGTATTCTCACGCACGTCCGGCCGGTCAATCACCGATAGCTCCCTCTCGCCAACGAAGTCGCACCGCAGGATCCGCGTGCTCGGATCGCAGAGGAAGTAGACTGCATTTCCCGCGAGAACACTCGGCTGCATCTCGACAGAAGCATCCGGATGCTCAACGGAGGTGGTGTCGCTCCAGGCGCTCGCCTCCGACGAGTAGAAGCACGCGGAGGTGACCCAGATCCCCTCTTTCTTGTCGGTGCCCACGAACGCCACGAGGAAGGGGTCGTCGCCGTGGCAGTCGAGGTGGTCGCAGCCTTCCACGGCGCAGAGCACCGCCGCGTTCCAGGACGACTTGGGGGACTCGGGCAGGGGGATCCTCCGGTGGAAATCCGTGACGGGGTCCCAGACGACGAACTCCGCGGGCTTCTGCTCTGAATCGTCGTAGAAGAGGGCGCGGCCGTGGCGGGCGTCGAGCGCGTACCAGCAGCGGCGGTCGGGGCGTGGCGGACGGAAGGACTTCGCGGTGGCGACGAATCGCGCGACGCAGGGCTCCTCGTCGTAGAGGCGGTGGAGGAATCCCAGCATGGGCGGCGGCCCGTGGAACAGCCGGTAGCTGCGGAGGAAGGCGGTTCCCGTGAGGAGGAGGCGCCAGGGCTTGCAGACGAGGCAGGCGCGGACAAGGCACGCGGGCTCGTCGGGAGGGAAGCGCAGCAGGATCTGCTCGACCACGTCGTCGAGCAGCGCCGGCGCCGGCGGCATCGGTGGAGGTGATTGTTTTCCTATGTGTTGCGGACGGAAGAGTTGACACTTGAGAGTGAGAGAAGGCAATTGCTTCGATTCCGCAATCACTGCCTCCTGGCCCCCACCTGGTAGCCCTCCTCACAAGGTTTTTTGTTTTGTTTTGTTTATGGAAGGCAGCTCAAGCTGGTTGAACCGAACCAGCTTCCTCGTAGTGCTTTCTGTTCTACTTCCGTCCCAAATTTAGCTTGCCAAAACGTATTATAATTTATGACACAGGAAGTATTTCTACCGTGTTGAAAAAGACACACGACATTGACAGAGGAACTTGTCGACGAGATCCTCGTCCACATTTCGTCGCACGAGTCAGCATCTCTCATGCAAGAAGGCCCGCGTGCTTCGCCACGCCGGTTTTCATCCTTCCTCATGCATATGAAACTTTTTAATTATCTTTCATATTGTTCTAAACCTTTCATCATATTGAAATTAAAAATGCAATCTAATGATTTCAATATTATAATTGTCCTGTCATAAACCAAGATTCATTTCACACAAAACGAAATAGGCAATAAAATAACTTGAGAAAATCAATAATTTCACAATCTGTATATATTCCCTCTGCGGGCAAAAAAATAAAAATAACAGGACTCTCCGAGACACCTACTATGCTCTGCATATGTATCAACAACACACAAGTGAACCACTTAATTAACTACTCATAGCTACTGCCTCAGCAAAAAGAAGTCATTTGCATATATAAGATGGACTCTATCAATTGTTATTATGAGGAAACAGTCTATGCATTGTGCACATCCACCCTTTGGCTTCTTTGGATTGCATCATTTCATAAACGTGGAAATAGAAAAAACGTAGGATTGATATGTCATGTGAGGTGGATCCTACTGGATTTCGAAAAACACAGAAATTCTGCAACATATGGTTTTGGATGGTGCACAGAAAACACAAAATTTCGGAGGATTGATGTGAGAGAGTAGAGATACATAGGGTGAAAGTGCATTGAATTTCTCTAAATAATGTGGTTTAATTTGAACTCATGTTGAGATTTCAATAGAACCGGGGGCATATTAATGGATTCCACGGTGGCTTGATAGGCTATATCTTATGATCCAAAGGCCTTGATAGGAAATTTTCTTATGATTGAAATCCTCAAAATTCTATAAAAATACAACAATCCAAAGAGGCCTTTAACGTGTAGTGAAATACCTCCTGTTGTCTCCACGATCATGCCCTATTGACTTATCCTTCTTGTGACTTAGCCTCGTTACCATGCTTTCCACGTCGTCGACCAGGGTTCTTGTGAACGGCAATGCCGGTGACCAGTTCTGGCACGGGAAAGGACTTCGTCAGGGGGATCCCAGCTCGCCGATGTTCTTCATACTTGTCATCGATGTTCTGAATGATGTCTTCAGGTTAGCGGAGGAGAACGGCATGTTTGAGCCAATGACAGATTCTGGGGTGCGCCATCGTCTGTCCTTGTTTGCAGACGACGCGGTGCTGTTCATCAAGCCAAATGTGGCCGAGGCAAGGGCGGCAATTCAGCTCCTGGATCTGTTTGGAGGTGCGTCAGGTCTGCGGTGCAACCTGCTGAAGAGTTCCGCCTCGCCAATTCGTTGCGAGGGGTTGATTTGTAGCCGATTATTCAGGTGTTGGGGTGCCCAATCAAGAACTTTCCAATTCAGTATCTTGGCTTACCCCTCTCCATTGGCCGCTTGATGCGGGCAGACCTGCAGCCGCTCGTGGACAAGATCGCCGGGCACGTCCCTTCGTGGAAGGCGGCGCTGCTGCAAAAGAGTGGGCGGCTGGTTCCAATCGACACAACTCTCTCCGCCACGCCGGTATATCACTTGCTCTCGTTGGATCTTCCTCCATGGTTCTTCAATTGCGCGGAAAAGATCTTGCGGGGTTTCTTTTGGTCTGCGTCGACGGAAGCCCGGCGTGGACAGTACGTGGTTGCTTGGCGCACTGTCTGCCTGCCGAAGGAGCTGAGCGGGCTAGGTGTCAAGAACCTGCGCTTGATGAACCATGCCTTGCGAGCGCGTTGGCGCTAGTTGCAGATGACGCACGCAGCAAAGCCATGGCACGGGCTGGAGTTCAATTTGGCGCCGGAAGCGGAGGAATTGTGTCTTGCCTGCACGAGGTGCGAGTTGGGGAATGGCTGCAAGCTGAAATTCTGGACGAGTAGGTGGGTCGATGGTCAGAGTATCGCGCAATTGGCTCCCAATTTGATGGAATTCGTCATTAAGGAGGCGCTCCAGATCACAGTGGCGGAAGCATTGCCGGATCACAGATGGGTGGCAGGAATTCATGGTGCGCCGTCCATCCCGGCCATCGCGGAGTTCCTGGACATTTGCGAAACGGTTGCAGACAAGCAGTTGGGGACGGAGGACGACAAATTTGTGTGGAAACTGACGACGAATGGCAACTACTCCTCCCGATCGGCATACTCGGCGTTCTTCCTAGGAAGGGTTGGCTTCCCCGCCACGGAGGAGCTCTGGTCGTCGAAGGCACCGTTGCTGCACAAGCTGCATATGTGGTTCGCGCTGCGCGGCCGCCTGTGGACTGCTGACAGATTGGAGCGGCGCGGGATGGATCGTCCTGCTGCATGTCCTCTGTGTTGTTAGGAGCAAGAAACTGCGGAGCATCTGACCGTGCAATGCTCCTTCGCGCACGAGAAGTCTGGTACTCGATGCTGCTCCCGCTTCGTCTTCGTCGCTTCACGCCAACTGCACAGACGATGTTGGCAGATTGGTGGTGTGCTGTTTCTGCAGCGGTTCCAGTGGACAGGCGGCGAGATGTGAACTCACTGATCATCTTAGTTGCTCGCTGCTTGTGGCTAGAAAGGAATAGCCGGGTTTTTGACAAGGTGGCTTGGATGCCTTGGGTTGTTTGTAAATCCATTAGGGAAGAGTGGGAGCTATGGCAGAAAGCCAAGCTGTGTGGAATGGGTTTAGGCGTTCGTGAGTAGTCAGCTTCTACTTGTGGCCGGAGTTCGCTTGTGTTCTCCTGGCTTGTTTGGATCGTTGTAAAATTTCTCTCTATCAGAAGGGCCGTGTTGAGCATCCTCCGGAGGATCGTAAACCCCCGATCCTCCGCATGGATAGATCGACACGTGTCCCTTTGGCCATCAGTCAAACGAGAGCCACCACGTGCGTGGCCCCCACCAGTTCGTCTTCCTCATTATCATTCCTCTTCCTAGTTTCTATCTCTCCCGCGAGCACACCTACAGACCTCGCCCTGATCTCCGCAGCAGGCTCCCTCGGCCTTCCTCTCGCACCGGCGGCAGCGAGCGAACTCCGACTGGAAGCACCGCTGCCCAAGTTGGTAGCATCGCCACATGGCAGCATCACCTATCCTCCCCCATGACAGCAGCGCCACCTGATTGCGAGGATCACACGTTCGCTGGGAGACCCCAAGAGGAAGGTATGAAGCAGTATAGCAGCAGTTTCCCTCAGTATGAAACCAAGGTTTAATCGAACCAGTAGGAGCAAGAAATCACTTCTGAAGGTTGTTGGTGGCGGAATGGCACGGCGCAATACCAGGGAATCGGCACCGACGTGGAATCTGCACACAACACAATCAAACTACTTTGCCCCAACGAAACAGTGAGGTTGTCAATCTCACCGGCTTGCTGAAAACAAAGGATTAAACGTATGGTGTGGAAAACAGTAGTAAATTGCAGAGAATGAAAAGGAACAATGTTTGCAGTTGGTTGTATTATCAGTGTAAAAGAATGGACCGGGGTCCACAGTTCACTAGTGGTGTCTCTCCATAAAAGATAACTAACATGCTGGGTGAACAAATTACAGCTGGGCAATTGACAAAATATTGAGCGCATGACAATGCATATATATGACATGATGATTACTATGATATTCATGTGGGCATTACGACAAAATACATAGACCGTTATCCAACAGCGTCTATGACTAATAATCCACCGCCAGGTTGTCATCCGAGTTCCCCGTTGGTATTAAGTTGCAAGCAACGGATAATTGCATTAAGTAATGTGCGTAATGTAAACAAATGCATTAGACCTAACGGCGCACCCTTAAGCTAAGCATCGGTTATTTTATCCCTAGTGGCAACAGCACATCCACAATCTTAGAAGTTATTGTCACTCTCCCAGATTACCGGAGGCATGAACCCACTATCTAGCATAAATACTCACTCTTGGAGTTACAAGCATCTACTTGGCCAAAGCATCTACTAGTAACGGAAAGCATGCAAGATCATAAATAACATATAAGATAGATTGATAATCAACTTGACATAGTATTCAATATTCATCGGATCCCAGCAAACACAACATGTAGCATTACAATAAGATGATCTTGATCATGATAGGCAGCTCACAAGATCTAAACATGATAGCATAAAGTGGAGAGACAACCATCTAGCTACTGCCATGGACCCGTAGTCCAAGGATGAACTACTCACGCATCACTCCGGAGGCAGGCATGGTGATGTAGAGCCCTCCGGTGATGATTCCCCTCTCCGGCAGGGTGCCGGGAAGAGCTTCTGAACCCTCCCGAGCTAGGGTTGACGGCGGCGGCGTCTCTGGAACTTTTCGTGGATAATGGCTCGGGTATTTAGGGTTTTCGCGTCGGGAAGAATAAATAGGCGAAAGGGCGGCGGCTGCGGAGCCACGAGGGCCCCACACCACCCCACGGCGCGGCAGGGGGGCCCGCGCGGCCCCATGGTGTGGCTGCCACGTGGCTCCCCTCCGTCTCCTCTGGACTCCGTCTTCGTGTTGGAAAAATAGGAGGTTCTGTCCAAGTTTCGTCCAATTCCGAGAATATTTCCAGACTAGCTTTTCTGGAATACAAAAACAGCAGAAAACAGGAACTGGCACTGTGGCATCTTGTTAATAGGTTAGTCCCAGAAAATGCATAAAAATGCTATGAAGTGTATATAAAACATGTAACAATTGGTATAATATCAACATGGAACATCAGAAATTATAGATACGTTTGAGACGTATCAAGCATCCCCAAGCTTAGTTCTACTCGTCCTCGAGTAGGTAAAACGATAAAAACAAAATAATTTCTGAGGTGACATGCTACAATCATAATCTTGATCAAATAGTATTGTAAAGCACATGTTATGAATGAAGTGATCCAGGTCAATGGTCTATAGTTTGCTAGCAAGTAGATAATGAGCAAACAACTGAATCATATAAGCAAAAACTTTTCATGAATAGTACTTTCGAGACAAGCATCAAAGAGTTTTGCATAAGAGTTAACTCATAAAGCAATAGATTCTAAGTAAAAGGTATTTAACCAACACAAAGGAAGATTTAAGTTTCAGCAATTGCTTTCAACTTTCAACATATATATCTCATGGATATTTGTCAACACAAAGCATATAATAAGTGCAATATACGAGCATATAAAAATTGTTGCACCAAAGTTGACACTAGTGTTTGCTTCTAAGATAGAAAGAAGTAGGAAAACTGACTCAACATAAAAGTAAAAGAAAGGCCCTTCGCAGAGGGAAGCAGGGATTAAATCATGTGCTAGAGCTTTTTAAGTTTTTGAAATCATATAGAGAGTAAAAATAAGTTTTGAGAGGTGTTTGTTAATTGTCAACGAATCAGAAAATGGAAAGTACAATATGACCCCTGCCAACCAGACTTTTAAGAGCGGCTCCCATGAAGGACGTTATTTCTACCAGCAAGGCAGATCATCCCTCTTTCTCTTTTGTTTACACATGCAGATATTTCACTGTTTGTCATTGCTTGACTGATAAATCAGGGCAAAAATGTGAAGAGAATTAAGCGGTTAAAGTTGTAATTAATTGGGACTGGGCACCCCATTTGCCAGCTCTTTTTGCAAAATTAATGGATAAGCGGATGTATATGCCGCTAGTCCGGTGGTAAAGTCTGTTTGACAGTTGACATAAAGACATCCACCCCGTCCTCATGAGCTTGGTAAACATTGACACAAAATAGGAGTAATAAAGTTTGAATAGTTTAAAGGTAGCACATGAAAAATTTACTTGGAATGGCAAGGAAATACCACATATAGGTAGTTATGGTGGACACAGATGGCATGGATTTTGGCTCAAGGTTTTGGATGCACGAGAAGCATTCCCTCTCAGTACAGAGTTTAGGCTAGCAAGGTTATTTGAAGCAAACACAGGATATCAACCGACACAGCAAGACTTATATGAAAACATATTGCAAGCATTATAAGACTCTACACTGTCTTCCTTGTTAACCAAACCCTTTTACTAGAAAATATCTAGACCTTAGAGATACCAATCATGCAAACCAAATTTCAACGAGCTTTACGGTAGTTCTTCATTAATAGGTTTTAACTACATGATACAAAAGCTTAAACATGAACTACTTGATAACTCAAAACAATTGACAAGTATCAAATTATCCAATACAATGATCTACAAGAATATGTAAATTATACCATCTACCACATGCAACATTTTCTGTTCCAACCAAACACCAATCAATTTATTTCAACATAAACTCTCCAAACAATTATAAGTGAAGCAAGAGAGTACTTTCTTTAAAAGAACTAACAGCTCTGAATAAGAGATGCATGCAAAACAGGAGCTAAAAGCATAGCAATAGCTAGATAAGAATACTCAACAAGTATAAGTGAAGAATAGGAGTATTCATATGAAAAAGCGGAGCGTGTCTCTCTCCCAATCAAGAATGCTGGGGTCCAATCAAGTTGACCATAAGAAAAATAAAATACTGAAAATAAAAGCACACAGACGCTCCAAGTAAAGCACATATGATGTGAAAGAATTAAAATATAGTTTCACTAGAGATGACCTGATAAGTTGCTGATGAAGAAGGGGATGCCTTGGGCATCCCCAAGCTTAGACGCTTGAGTCTTCTTGAAATATGCTGGGGTGATCCATGGGAGCATCCCCAAGCTTAAGCTCTTCACTCTTCTTGATCACATTATATCATCCTTCTCTCTTGACCCTTGAAAACTTCCGCCACACCAAACTCAAAGTAATTCTCATTAGAGGGTTAGTGCACAATCAAAAACTCACATGTTCTATAAGGACACAAACATGACCGTTACTTTTAACATTAGCTACTGCCACTGATGTTATGTGAAGCTCTTCACCCTAAAAAAGAATTCCACTCAACACTAGTAAAAGAGAGAATGCGAAAAATAAAAGACAGAATCTGTCTAAACAGAACAGTCCGCAAAGACGAATTTTTTCGAGGCACTTACGTTGCTCAGATCGAAAAACTTTAAACTAACGAAAGATGCGTACATATCTGAGGATCACGCACAAAAATTGCAGATTTAAATAATTTTTCTGTGATTTTACAGAATTAAAACGGTGAACAGCAGAAATCTGTTCCTGCGCAGAAATCCAAATCTAGCATCATCTTCCTATTAGAGGCAATACTTGGCACAACAATGCGATAAAATAAAGATACAAAGGAATTGTTACAGAAGTAAACAACTCCTTGACTCAAAAAAATTGCAGAAATAAAATAATGGGTTGTCTCCCATAAGCGCTTTTCTTTAATGCCTTTTAGATAGGCTTGATAGTTTTAATGATACTCACAAGAGAATAAAAAAATGAAGCAAAAGGAGCATCAAGAAGCAAATTTGAAACACATTTAAGTCTAACCCACTTCCTATGCATCGGAATCTTGTACGCAAATAAATTCATAAAGAACAAAGTAACAAGCATAGGAAGGTAAAACAAGAGCAACTTCAAAACTTTCAGCATATAGAGAGGTGTTTTAGTACCATGAAGATTTCTACAATCATATTTTCCTCTCTCATAATAATTTTCAGTAGTATCATGAACAAACTCAACAATATAACTATCACATAAAGTATGCTTTTCATGATCTACAAACACATACTTTTTATCAAGCTTCAAAATACATAAATCCTGGAAACAAATATGTGTGACACTCATATATGGGACGAATCATGGTTGGGAGTAGGGATGAAAACGGAGCGGATACGAACGGAACTGAGTGATGACACATTTGCTTTCATATTATTTTGCGGAAGCGGAAACAAATACATAAATCCTGGAAACAAATACGGAAACATATATTATCGGAAACAGATACAGACCGAATACGGTACGGAGACGGAACAGAAAACTGATATTTACCGGAACCGAGAGATGCCTTAATTAATTAAGTAAAAGCCAAGCAAATCAACAAATTTGTCAAGTTTCTAAGATGAAATAAAATCATAAGGAAATATCCTGATTATATAATGTGGTATGCAACATTAAAAATATCTACTATCATCTCTATCCCTAGTATAACACCGAAATGGAGAACTAAGAACGACCCGACGGAGAGATGATATGCGAATACATAGGTCATAAACATGGCAGCTTCACATTCTTTTCATTTTTTTCAGCTCTTAGGTTGTGCCTAAATTTTCTCATTAGAATTTCCGTGCCTGTTGGATTTTGAAATCACTGTGTAACAAAAACGGAAAGTTCCATATTACCGGAAACGGAATTTCCGTTTCCGCAGTTGTTTCGCCAGAATACGCTGTTCCGTTTCCGTTTCCGTTTCCGTATAAAAGTTTTCGTTCCGCAAAATTCTGTTTCCGTATTTCCATTCCGTTTCCGTTTTTCCACGAAAAAATCGAAAAGATTCCGTACCGTTTTCATCCCTAGTTAGAGGGCGACGACGTACACAAAAGAGCGTGGGCAAGGTCAGCTAGCTAGGTCGGGAGAAATCTCCGATTGTGTTCCCCAGCAGGGGCGATATCCTTCCAGTGTAGGGCCCTGAGATAGACCCATTGAGATATCAGATATCCGTGGCAAACATCTACCGGCCGGCTGCAAAAATTCACTGAAAAAAAAATCTACCGGCCAATGAAACAACTTCTCTCCTTGCTGTCCACCTGAGCACACGGGGATTTCTTTACCATATTGGAAAATTTTACCGAGATTCTTAGGCAAAATGTGAAATTCAAACATAAAACAAAAAAAAAGTAATAAGATATTTTGAGAGGAAGAATTCGGCCAAATTTAAATCGTCCGGTAATTTTTGCTGAGTAAACCCATTACCGGAGGGGGTCGTGAAATCAGATTCAGGCACGTCCCAATTTTTTTTTACGAAACACAGTACAACGCAGACGCTCACATACACGTGCGCACACTCACCACTATGAACGCACGCACGGACACCCTACCTCCTATGAGGCTCTCCGAAAGACTGAGCCGGCGGTCGGGTCTTGAGATTGATGAAGTCCTCACAGGCGCCTCGCTATCTATGGGAACGTCACCTCCCACTGAAGAATATTCCGCCTAAATGAGAAACACCAATGTCAAATCTAGAATTTGAACTCTGGTGGGATGGAGGTACAACCACCCTCTAACCATCTTGCCACAGGCAAGTTCTCCACGTCCCAATTTCTCGTTGTCGTGGTCGTGCACGCCAAGGCCACCAAAACACCCGGTTACCTGCTTCGCTTCCTCTCTGCCCTTGCCCCAAATCCAAAACCCTCGCCTCCGCGGCACCATGTCGTCGCCGCCGGCGCTGATGGATGACCTCGTCGAGAGCATCCTTCTCCTCCTTCCGCCGGACGAACCAGAGCACCTCGCCTGCGCCTCCCTCGTCTGCAAGTCCTGGCGCCGCATCCTCGCCGACTCCCGATTCCGCCGCCGCTACCGCGACTCGCACCCAACACCCGATCCCGTCCTGGGACTCCTCCGAAACTTCGGAGTGAGCAAGCCCGACTTCCTCCCCACCTCTGTCTTCCGCCCTCCCGCGCCGGACCTGCCTGGCTGGGTCGCCATGGACTGCCGCCACGGCCGCGCCCTCTTCACCTACTCTAAGCAGCACTGAAGAACCCCTTGGAGCTCCTCGTATGGGACCCTATGAGGCGCGAGCAGCAGCGGGTGCCCTTGCCGGTGCCATGGCAGAACCACATGGTCAGCTTCAATGCGGCGGTACTCTGCGCCACCCAAGGCTGCGACCACCGCGGTTGCCAAGGAGGGCCCTTCCGTGTAGCCGTCGTGTTTGCTGACGAGTGGGCACAACTCACTGACAGCACCAAACTCGAATTCTCACACGATGAACACAGAGACACAGGGTGATTTTTTGTTGCTACGTTCAACTGCTGTAGATTTTCTGCCTTTTACTATTTATCTCGATTACAGAAGGAAACGGCCTCTAATGGCCCAAGCGAAATGCACGCAATAATTCTTCACGATCACGCCATCCACGATCAGGTCGTGCAGTGCGTGGACTACGCCTAACTCGCGTATCCAGCTGACCTATTCTGTCGTGCCATCCCACGGTCAGGCTAACTGAAAACTAAAAACGAGCAAAGCACCTAACAGCTAACAGTTTCAGTCAGTACACAGACTTCTGAACTTTATTCTAAGCTTAAAGATACTGACATCATAAGGTTTAAGCAACACTCACAAAGGCCTGCTTGTACTCATCTGAGACTGGTGCGTGGAGCCAGTTCACCCCTCTGAATCACCCTGATGCTTGTGACAACTATCAGAATCTGCCCAGCCTCCTTGTAGGCGAAGATGCACTCTACTTCAGTCTCACCCACAGCACGAGGCAACTGGGCACAATCATTGAGTGCCAGCTAGGTACGCTCGGCTTGTCAGCGCTCGAGAAGCCGGCCATGCTCAAGAATGGGCGTCTCATGACGACGGATGACGGCGGGCTGGGATTTGCTGCTGTGGATGGCACAACCCTTACCCTGTGGTCGAGAGAAACCGGCACCGAGACTGCCGTGGGATGGTAAAAAATCAGGGCAATCGACCTCGACATATTGATCCCTGACGGTGCCCTCTGGATCAAAGAATGGCCCTGGCCTGCATTTGTGAGTGGCTTCGCGGAGGGCACCCAACTCATTTTTGTGTCCTCACAAGTCCATTTATACATGCTCGACCTCTCAAGTCAGGACGAGTCAAGAAGATGCCTGGCTACAGCTTGAAAGTCTTCCGTACACCAGCTTCTACATCCCAGGTATTACATAATTATGTGCATATAACCTTGTGTCATCCTTTGTTGCCATTTGTTAGGGGCACTTCCGCACTTGCCAACATGAAGGTATGATAGTTAGAAAATAACCTTGTTGATGATGATACAAGTGCTGAAGAAAGAGAGGTGCTCCTCTTGAGTATAAATTCATCTTTTATTAATGATATTGAGCATATGTGGATTTATTGGTTAATGCAACTTGTTTGGTCCTTGTGATCGGTGAGAAGCAAAATTTATGTTGATGCTAAAGCGATTCAACAACCAGCTGATTTTGTTTTCTGAATTCTTGCAGCAACGGAATCAGCTTCTACACAATGAGTCCCAGTGTGTGGCGAACTCTAAATGCTGGAGCAAGGGCTTCTCGATGAAGGGGGAGGTTGTAGATAGTAAGTTAGTATGCATAATTGTGGCCTTGTCTCAGTGAGATTACTACTGTCCTCATTCTTGGTTTGTGGAACTTTGTTTAAGGGGTTCTTTATTTCGTAGCTTGCTCGTTAGTGTCCATTTCACAAGGGCTTGTATGTAAGCTGGTGACCCAGCATATGTATAACCCTCGTCTAGAGCTTGGAGATGTTAGCTTCAATGAAAGGCCAGGAAATTTCCCAAATTACCCATGCAGGTGAAATTGAGTGCATGGACAAATTGAAAAATCTCATATGCAGCAAACCACTGCGACCTATTTCGGTTTTGCTCTTTGAGCGCCTTTCAAAATAACTGCATTTAACTTGAGACGTGGCGAATCTGCAGCAGACATGAACCCGAGACCCAAATCTTTTAAACCTGCAGAACTGGATACCTGATTATCTAAGTACACAACAAGGCAATTTGTAGGAGAAGGTATACTTACTCTGTTCTCCTTGTTTCCTTCTAAAAAGTGATTCTGCCAGTCGTAGAGGTTTCATTTCTGAAATAAGGTTGTACCCAATAGTACTTTCGGCCATTTTTTTTGGAGTGCACAAGTGTGCGTGGTTGTCGAGTACTGAAAAACGATTCTGAACAAGCAATGGGACTGGGAATAGACATGGGTTAGCCATGTGAGCTTCAGCTGTGCATCAAAGTAAGAGTTTCAGGTCCTCACAATGCAAGATTTGAATCTGCATAGTAAAAAAAATTTCCTTGGGACTCACACTCATTATGAGGATTCAGTCTTGTACCCTACCTTTTATGCATCTTGAACTTGCGCTTGGGTTGGAAGTGGAAATAAAGACGTCCCCACTGTCTTTCGGAAACAAGGATTATGCCTGAACGACATATTGCAGGATTTTAGAGGGGCGCAGGGTTCTTTTCCTTGCAGATATCTCCGCCTTCCTCTCGGGTTTAGGAAGCCTGTGCAGCCTATGTTCGATCATGCCGTTGGGCGTCTGAATGGCTGAAAAGGGAAGCTCATGAACTGATCTGGATTGGTAACGGTGAGAGCGCCAAGTTTCGATGGGTTGATCGAGATAGACATTTGCTGGGCACGGCAACACCGTGCGATCGTGGTCTGACAAGTACCTGTTCGCAGCCTGTGCCACCATCTCAATTGGTAACGGTGAGATCTCCAAGTTCTTATCTGGTAAGTGGCTAGATGGTCTGATCCTAGGCAAATGTCACCTCTCTTGTTTGCTCTGGCAGCGAGGAAGAATCTGACAGTCAATGAAGCGCTGTCAAATGGCAGGTGGATGCGTCGTTTGCAGCGAATAAGCACGGAACCTCAGCTTGATCAGTTCATCTCGCTTTGGGGCCGTGTGCAGACAGTTGTCTAGTTTGGAACGCCACGGCTGACGGGCAGTATTCGGCCAGCTCGGCTTATGCTGTGCAGTTCTTGGGAAGATTGAGGCAACATCACCTGAGCAGGTCTGGCACACCAGGATGGAGGGAAAAATCAAGTTTTTCTTCTGGCTGATGCTGCAGAACAGGAACTGGACTGCCGAGAGGCTGCGCCCCAGAGGGCTCCCTCACGACGCTGAGTGCTACCTCTGCGACCAAGAGTTCAAAACGGCTGCTCACCTGACGCTGCAATTTCCATATGCAAAGGCCTGGGTTCAGTTACAGAGTTCCATGCTGTGCAAATTGCTTCAGGGTCCACCTCGGTCAATAGCTGGTGGTGAAAAATCGTCGTGGTAAGTCTATTGACCAGCAAAGAATCGAGATCTCCATGTCGGCGATATGTCATCTGGCATTTGGAAGGAGCTTGGCCGTCGTATTTTTCAGCAAAAATCCCTGCCTGCCTGGTGGCCTCTTTGATCAAAGCTGATCTGGAACTCTTTCGGCTATCTCAGGTTTGATCAGGGTTGTTGCCTAGGGGCAAGTTTAAGGGGTTTTTGTTGTTTCTCTGGATGCACTTAACTGGGCGAAAATGCAATTCTAGCAACGCCGGTGTCTACCGGTGTGTTCCCAGCCAATTAGAAGAAGCCACGATTGGATGTATGATTATACGTGGGTCCACATTTGGCAGTATTAGATTCTTTCCTCCCTTTACCACATCCTGTATTTCTCAGCTCGGCCAACCCCACGTGATTGCAATAACTGATGTCATCCCACTCCCCTCCCACGTCAGAGGACTTTTGGTCCATCCGAGCTACCTTATAATAGTAGTAAAATCTATCCTTAACTATTTCGGATTCTGATTTAAATTTATGCTTCGTAACTAATTGAAAATATGTATTTATCAAGTTCACTCAGTTTCTTAAATTATGGTTCACTCAGTTTCAAAATAGTTTCAGTTCGTTATTTTCAAAATAGTTTCAGTTCGTTCTACAAAGTATCAAAGTATTTTCAATTTTTTCCAATACTAGTATATCTTTTTATTAACAATTTCAGTTCATACTAGATATTTGTCTAGTATGGGTTCCATAACATCTTGATATCAAAATAATATGACATATTTTACATACATTTACTGAATTTTGCGTCATATCAAATATGATCCAGCTAGGTTTCAGAAATCAGTTATTTTATTTATGCATACCACTATTGTATCAACAAAATATGACATATAATATTGAAATATGATCCGTCATTTTCTGATTTATATATGACATGAATCACATGTCCATGTTAACCAGATATATCACAAGGACGGTTTTGATATCAGATTGGTATCAAAATAATATACATACATTTACTGAATTTGTGTCATACCAAATATGATCCAGCAAAGTTTCAGAAATCAATTATTTTGATTATGGATACCACTATTATATCAACAAACTATGTCATATAATATTGAAATATGAGATATCTTTTCCAATTCCCTGGTACCACAAATGTTTCACAGATTTACCGAGAAGAAACGAATCAAATATAGGGATTTTTTAGAGCAAACAAAAAATTGCGTTCAGATGGATCAAAAAAATACCCACCACCAAAATCATCGCCCAAATTTGCATCCTCATCAAAATCAAAATTCCTAGATTGATAAATCAAACTCCAAACCTATGCTGCATAATGGCAGATGCAACTTCGTCTTCCCCCGGTGTCGATTGTTGAGGGAGCTGGCTGCGCGCGGGTCAAAGGGGATGGCCGATGGGCGCGACATCGTGCCCGGCGCGCGTGCTGCTGCTCCTGCTGCTCGGTCTCTCGCCTGCGGCCTCTTCGTCGCTCCCGCTCGACGATGCGGCCAATAGCTAGCCTCGCGGCCCTCCTGCCCGTGGTGGGACACGGTGGCGGTCGCAGCTTCGTCTTCCTCCTGTGACTCTTAACAGAAGAAGGCGACGGCTCGAGCGAGCCGTTCTGGCCGCGGGAACGTAGCATGGCCGTCGTTCCGGCTGCAAGACTGCAGCCTCACAGCCGTTCCGGCCGCCAGCTCGTCGTGGTGCCGCTTTCTGTAGATCGAGATTGAGAAAGAGAAAGGATAGAGAGATACAGCCGGGCGTGGATGGCTTGTGGCCTGATATTTTGGGTGTGGTCGGTGAGTGGGTCTACGTATTCATGTTGTCCACTACATTCGCTGGGAGATACCACACGAGAAATAGAAAATACCATCCAGCCAGCGCGAATCTCAAACAAGCAGTGAATGGTCGATTGTTGACCGGTAACCACCGGCGCCGCTAGAAAAATTGCGTCGCTTAACTGGGGTCTTTTTCCTCTTCTATAATGCAAAAGCAGATCGCCTGCTATTCACCTAAACAAACAATAACAAGGATTGAACCAAGAAGTCTCCGTGACACAACATGTCAGAATACTTTCCAGAAACAAAACACTGAACAGCATCGAGAGAACCTGAGGTCTTGTTCACAGGCAATACTGACCATCAAAGAATAATATTACATCAGATTATAGGTAGAGTACGTATTTCCTGAAAATCGTAATTAGCATATTCATTTCAGCTATATATATAGTTGTATCGATTTGTAGTTGTTCTTCCTCAGTGTGCAAGGCCGGCAGCTCTCCCGCAGAGTATGGCATTCGTTGGGATGCTGTATTCATTGGAGAAGCTCTGCTCCGGCGTCCAGACCCTCAGATACAGCTGCTGGCCGAGGTACTGCCGATCCCAGTTCGCCGACCTCAGGTTCCACATCCCTTGGTTATCCAGAGACACCAAGATCGCCGACCATCCATTTGGGTACACCTGATGAAGCAATTGCAAATGTTGACAGTTCAGGTTTCAGAGTTGGTTCTTGCTTTACTCTGAACCAAAGGCGCTACAAAGAATTTCTTGGAATTGGTTATGCTATACATATATACCTGAACTGTATGTCTTGCCTGCGCGTCGACTAGGTTATAGTTTGTCCGCTCATTCTCAGTCCACTGGCCATTGCCGTACCTGTATCAATTTGATGTGCTGTTCATATCAGAAATCTTTAGGAGCGTGGCAAAGTTTCAGGTGGCAATAGAAACTGCTGTTTAGCTTACCCGACAGCCCAGAAATCATATCCATCAAGATGCCAGGACTGCATCTCGTTCTCGGTGTTCTGGAACACGACCTCGATGAACTCGTGCAGGTTGAGCCTGATCACCGGCGTCCCCAGCTGGGGCGCCCCGCCGTCGGGCCTCGACGGGACGCTGTCCCAGCCAATCACGTCTGCGATGTTGTAGGTGTCCACGAGCTTCAGAGGCGTGTCAGGGACGACGAAAGAGACATCATTCACAGTGTACCGATTCTGCCCGTCGACGACGACCGGCGCTGAGCTGGCGAACACCAGGGTCCTCGACGTCTGGATCGTGCCGTAGTGGTATGACCCCTGTGGGTTGGGCCGCGCGGCGCTGGCCGTCAGGTTCCACCGGAACGATCTCGCCTGGTCCATCGACCACTCTGCCTGCTCCGGCGGCCCCTCCGGGAGCGGGCCGGGCGCCCTGGAGGTGGCGCTGCTGTAATGCAGCGTCCCGACAGCCGTCAGCTCGCTAGTGTTATCCGGGTTGAACCGTGTCGACGCCACGACGGCGTAGTCCATCGGCGGCTGGTCGAGTGCGACCAGGAACGCAACGGACTGACCGACATGGACGTCAAGGGAGTCGTAGACGTTCTGCACCGGGTGCGTGCCTTCCACCTCAGCTAACCTCAAAGAATGGCCCTGGATCCTGAAGTTGATGGACGTCTTCATCCCGACATTGGACACCCTGAACAGATACGTCTTCCCTGGAGAACGAAATCAAGAACTCTCAGCAAGACTGTTACAAAGACAGTAATCTTTTTTCCAAAGGCGATTTCGGAACAGAGAAATGCTGCCTACCTTCGTCGCCGACGAAGATGTCGGACGGCATGCCGTTGATGAGGAGGGCGTCCGGGAACGGGAGCGAAGCGCCGGAGTCGAGTGTCTGCCGGAGCTGGTCGTGGCCGGCGAAGTACCAGTCACCGACGAGGAGGGTGAAGTCTCCGTCGGGGGTTGGGTAGGGGACGGGGATGGCGGGGCGCTGGTAGACGTTGAGGGAGCCGAACCCGCCGGCGGCGCGGTGCAGCGCGACGGAGGGTAAGTATGTGAAGGTACCAATCTGATCCTTGGCCTGGAACTTGTAGGTGTAGTTGGTTCCCGGCGGGATGGGGCAGTTGGTGCCCGCCACGCCGTCCTGCCATGAGTTCTTCCGCTGCTTGATCCCGTTCCTGTATTTCGCATATGAATTTGCAGCAGCAGAGTGAGCTTAGCCAAGAAGCCGTGTCCGCCATTGAGGAGCAAGTGCCAAGAGGAGGAAGAATATACCGACCATGTGATGAGGAATGGCTCGTCGAGGTTGTTGACGACGTTGACGATGAGGTTGTCGTTGGTGACGCAGTCGATGCGAGGGCCCGGGAACTGCCCGTTGATCAGGATGCCCTTGAAGAGAAACCAGATCAATGACCAGGGATGAATTATCAACTGGGTAACGGTAAACTGGTAACGTTGACGATCAGGATGCCGTTGATCGGGTGAGTCCAAGCAGGGATAAAGTGTAAACTGCTAATACTAGAATTTTTGGGGTAACGGTAAATTGCAGTAAGAATTTGAAAAGAAAAACTGGCATCAAGCAATCCGGTGCTCCAACTTGGGCAAGAAGAATCACCAACCATGAGCAGCATTTGCCATTTGAGAAGAAGGACCCAAAATGGCAGAGTGGGAGTAGCAAAATTCAGAGAGGTGGCGGTGCTAGCATACCTGCTGGGTGGTGCCGAGCGGGTTGATGGGGCCATAGGTGACAGTCCAGTCGAAGTAGCGGTACGGGTCATCGGCGCCGGCGAGCCTCGCCGCCGCCAGGAGGAGCACCCAACACCACGACAGTGCCAGAGAAGACCTCGGCGCCCTCGTTGCCATGGCTACCGTTCCGTTCCGGCCAATGCACGCCGGCCCGGGACGTATCTGTAGATCTGGAACCAGTGAGCCAGTCGCAGAGAGTGAGAGCGGCAGAAATGGTCTCTTTATAGCTCGAGCTGCTAGCTCTGCTTTGGGCGGTCGCAGCTGTGTGCGTGCTTTGCCTTTGCATTAACAAATGGAAGGGAAAGGGGAAGGAGGAGGAGAAGCTGGGGGCGGAAGGTGTGTATAAATGGAGGAGGCGGGCGGGAGTAAAGCGAGCAGGGAATGCGGGATGGCCGCATTGAGCCGCGGCGGCAGAGGGGTGGAGACAGTGATTGAAGGGAGCAAAGGTGGCGAGGAAGAAGAAGACAGCCTGGGCCGAGCTGTCCCCCTCTTCCAGAGTCTAGTCCTGGCTCTGCCTCTTTTCAGTCCACAGCACGGCAATGGTGGTGCTGGTCACTTGCTCAAGTAACCACTCCCCGGTGTGAACGCAGCTAGCTGTTCTGCAACTCCCCTCTTGCCTGTGTGAGCCCGAGACGACAGAGATTGCTCGTCGATCCGTAGAAGAAGAATCGGCACTGCAGCCATAACAAATTGCTTCTTTTCTCTGCAGCTGGTAATCACTGAAAAGTCTACTTGCTTCATCCAAGGAACAGAACGTGCATTTGCATGGTACATTTGGTTCCAACTTCCTACTACTTTGTTGAAGAGTTCGAATTTCAAATAAACAGGGTTAGTGCAACCGCCTGGCAGTTCAAAGCAGGAATTAATCGTTGCTAGGAACTTTATCTTTTAGGTACCTTAGCCTGGAAGACAACCAAATCATGGTGTCCACATATCATGTATAGTAGCCCGGCAGTAGAAAGAAAAGGGAACCCCCAGTCTCTTTTGATGGGCCTAACACCTTCTCTATGCAAAAGGAAAGAATGCATGATTAGTGCTCTAACCAGACATGCATGCTTTCTCTAAGTATAAACTCATACTAATAGTTAATGATACAACATCTCATTGACACGAGGAGGAATGTTTGCACCTACTAGTCGTTTGTGGAAGAGATAGATTAGGGTGCACACATCATATGTATAGCACGTGACTAACGAGTAGTATTAAACCCAGAGAGTTATCCTTCCGACCGCTCTCGCTCTCCAAGCTCCTCTTTCTCGCCGCTTCCAGTTCCGAGCCGTCAGGCCCCTCTCCCTCTCTTCTCCGGCCATGGCCGGCGTTGAGCTTGGGTGAGGGACCCTTCCCTGTGTACAGAAGTAGTTTAGGCTAGTCTAGGTTTGCTTTCTACCCTCTGTGGAGCCTGGCGTGATGCCGTTGTCTTGGAGTAGGATGTCAGATCCCATCGGCCGGATCTGGCACGATCTCGTCCTGGTGTTCATTGTTGCGCAGCTCCGGTGGCAGGTGTTGTTGCAAGCACTAGAACAGGGGCGAGACATCTCCGAAAATAAGGCCGTCCTCCCTTTCTTCTGGAGGCTGGTCGCTCTAGCGGCTCTCCGCGGCGCTAGGCGGTCGCCGGTGATGTTCTGCGTCGAGCTTTCGAGGTGGAAGCTGGGCGTCAGCTGCAGATCTGGTGAGGCCTTCTTCAATAAGCGGTTCTTTGGTCTTCTCTGCTGTTGGTGTGTGCTGCTGTTGTTCTTCCTTCTGGCCGGCCATGGTGGCGAGTAGAAGGGCGAGCTTCTTGCAGCGTTCGTCAGCGACGGAGGAGGCTGAGGAGTGAGTGGTACTGCGACGTCTTGGAGTTCATCCTCGGTGGCCCGTGCTTGGCTGCCGATCTTTGATGTTGGCGGGCAGCAACTCCAGGGCCTGGCGCCGGCGCTGCGTCAGGTTTTCTGCAACCTCCTTGGGAGGCCCTTTGATGGTCTCACGGTGGAGCTCATCCTCTCCACTGTACCAAGTGGTATTGTCCCCGGTGCTGGTGGCGACGGCTGTCGCTTGAGGCTAGATATCGTCGGCGGTGTTGGAGGACCCGATTGTATTTTTCTTTTTCCATTTAGGGTCTACTCTGTAAAAGCTAAGGACCTAGTTCAAATTTGTCTTTTTAGTAAGGTCTTTTTTGTAATTTGTACCGCACCGCTTCTGAATTAATGCAGCATCCAGGCCCTTCTGGGCCTATCCCTGTTCAAAAAAAAACTAACGAGTAGTATTGCTTCAGTTTAACTATGATCACTGCGTACTGTTTATCAGCATCTACACAAGATGATGGATACATGTGTGCGTCCGCGTGGCGGCAATCCAGTGCCATCGATGGTGTTCTAAGTTGACGATGGAAGTTTCTTTTCTCTAGAACAACAACAATCTTGCGACATTGTTTTATTAAACAAAACACAATAGATCGAAACAATGCAAACGATTGCCAACAATGCAAAAATTCAGTTGACCAAAAAGTTGTATAAAAAACATTTTTATATCCGACATTTGCATATTCATGTTGCTACATATATCAAGTGAACAAACTACATAATACCAAGCTTGCACAAGCTGGATAGCCTATAAGATGTTCTAAAAAGACATATGAGCTGCTACCTTAAAATTTGGGACTCATAACATGTGTGCATTATTGCCGAAAACACACCCAACTGGTGTCGGCTCCTCTACAGTTTGGTTAATACCATACGTCGTGATGTAGCGGTTAAAATCAGCCATCCGTTCAAATCCATTGGCCATCTTTCCTCCCCTAAAATCATGTTCATAACTAGAAAGAAAGAGAATCCCACTTTGTTGAGGGAAAATCTCTCTAAATTGTAGACTTGGCACAAACAGAACGCAAAACATGTAGCATAGATCCGTCTGAGATGAAACAACATAAATCGATCCATAAGATGCATCACCGCTCCACTACCGAGAGGACATACACGAGGTCAGCCACGAGAGAGGAGAAAGACGAACAAAATTTTGAAATATCAAGCGATTACATCCAGCAACTGCTAGTGTTCTCCATGGCTCCTCCGATGCGTAAGTGTCACATTGGTAGGTTTAACTTCACATTCAAATAAACCATGCACACTATACTTTACTTTTAAAACCTTGGATTTGATTCAAAGGATTTTTTACATTAATTTTGGAGGGTTTAGATTCTTAAGAATTTTTCATGTATTGGTTGTTTTATTTGTATGATAGAATTCTATAGGAATGTGTCCTAAGAATGTATTTGCACTAAACTTTATGGATTATATTTTCATCCACTCATACCTCTTGAAAATAAGCTTTGCATTTCGCTGACCCAATCAAAGATACAAAAATCCCACAGGATTCGAACGGGCATGACAAAGCAATCAGGTGTTTTCTTACTCATGTGTTTCTATAATCCTGCGATCCAATGAAACCATTTTTTTAAAGGGCTATACGAAAAGAAACACTAAACTCATAGTTGCTATACTAACAAATTTTCTTCACTGCAAAAAAAAATTCTAGCCGTCAAAAAGTAACCAGCTAAACATACCCCAGTGGAGATTTTTGGCTCTCGGGTCCAGTGCTCCTGCTATTAAAAAAATCGGAAGTCACTTTTATGATTATCATAAAATTTTGGGGGGAAATCGGATGTAGTCAATGGTGTATCCCACAAACGTGCAAAAATTAAATTTTAAATACTTTATATTCTGAGCTACACAAAAGTGACAAAAGTGTGGATCTCAGTATACATAGTTTCAAAAAAAATCATTTTCATGTACTCCATAATAAAAAGTATTTGGAATTGATATCTACACGTTTGTGGGATACACCATTATCTACATCCAGATATTTTTTAAATTTTCTAAAAGTTGAAAATATGATTTTCGATATTCTTTTTTTAAAATAGCAGGAGCACTGGTGCTCGGTAGCCAAAGACAATTTCCGAACATACCCGTGCTAAGGGCATGCCCAATGCATAGCCTCAACCTACTGCCCCGCAGGCCACGTAGGTTCGGACTGTCAGAGGAGTCGCTCCGTAGTTTGTCAGAGTCTCCTGCAGAAGAGGCGGGATCCCAAGAGCAAAATGACATGGTCCCGGTCCAAAAGGTGGAGAGATGAAGAGATAGATGACATGCATGTGCTGTCTTCTCCATGGGTTTTCTGGGAGGTAGTGGAGGCTTGGTGTTCCTGGTGTGGTTGTCGGTGCGGAGACGATGGCCGGTTGTGGGAGCTTTTGTCCCCTGCTCTCTTCTTCGTCGGCGCAAGGCTTCTCCTGGTTTTGCTCTGGAGGTGCTGGGGGTGTGGTGGTGGTGGCGGCGGTCCGGCGGTGGTCGTCGGGTGGTGCTACTGCGTGTACAGGAGTTTTGCGGTGGAGTTTCTTGTGTCTCCTCTCAATAAGCTCGCTGCGGATCGTGCTCTGCGTCTGGCCTCTTCAGATCTCCGAGGTGGGGAAGGAGATGGTGCGGAAGTGGAGTTTTTGGTTGCTTTTCCCCTCTGTTGGATTTCTTGCGAGCTGCGTGGCTGCCGTTCCACGCCATGTCCGGCTCGACCTCCTGCTCAAGTCGGGGCGTGCCCCCCCGATGATCCTTCTTCGACGCCAAGGTCTCGCCGTTTGGCGAGCGGCGCATGCGGCGACTTCAACGGGATTCGATTCCCTATCGGCTTCTCCAGGTGACTCAGCTGCCTTCCTGCTCCTTCTCGTCCTCCTTTGCGGCGGTGCGACGACAAGGTCATGGACGGCGGCGGACATGGAGTTGCAGAATCCCCAGGGTTGTGTGCGTTATTTTCTATTTCTTCGGGGTGTTTTCTGCAAAAGGGGAACAGCTGTTCTGTGTCTAGATGATTCCAGTGTAATCTCTGTTAATTAATCTAGATACATTTCAAAAAATAAAAATAAAACTAATGGTGATGCCTCTGACAACTTTTTACGTGAGGCGACAGGTTTCGGATGCCACCGCTGCTCGTGCCCTAAACGAGGCAGGATGAAATAATAACTACCGTTTGACCAAAACGACCACGATGCGCATGTGATCGCTGAACCGTGTCGCGTGGTACCGCCAGTGACAAGCCTCTGCCCCCGCCACGCCATTATTAAACCTCACCTGATGCTTTTGAATGTTGGCGCCTTTTTCTTCCTCTTCTCGGTTGAGCTAACGCCGCGTCCGGACTGCATTCCACTGCCGCCGGCCCGTGATTTCTGCCGCTTATATATGAGCAAATTAAGCCATCTTTTATGAAGAAAAGAAGCCAAATGTAAAAGGTTCCTCGACCAAGGCTAGCTTTTCAGCTGGAAGCATTTTGCCATGTGGAGAAGATGAAAGTGTCGATTGGAGCAGGTCCAATGAAGCCGGCGTACAGTAATGCTCCTCGTCCAAGTCTGTTGCCGTGGCTTGTGGCACCGACACACATACGAGTTAACTCGACTCAGACTGGTGCAGCAAACCACTACTAAGAGCATCTCACCCCATTCGCAAATCAAAAAAAAAAATCTATTCAAAGGTTCTTCACTGTAATTGCAATGGTTCCGGGCTGCGTGATGGCACGCCTCGGTTCTCTTCGTATAGTCTGTTCTTCTCCAACATTCAGAACCGATTCATCTCGTCGACTTCAAGTTCCAGAATAAAAGGGGCTAGCCAGCATCTTAGTTTGATACATTCCAGCAAGAACGCCACCGACGATCACTTAGTTGCTTCGAACTGTTTTCGAATCGAAGATGGTTTAAGAATTAAGTAGATTTATCTCTTCGCGAAAAAAGAGAGTATATTTGCTTAACTTTAGCGCGATGATGATTAGCACGCATGCATGTCTCTGTGTGCACCGTCATCACTGTTAACTGCGAGGGAGGAGACATCTAGCCTAGCCGTTAGGAGGCTCTCAGCTATGTTCCCAAGCTAGAACATCAAATTCCTAGCGATGGAGCCACGCCACCATGGTTACTCATAGCTTGCTTTCTGTTTAAATTCCTTTTCTTGGGGCGATTGCCTATGTGGCAGGTGTTCAAGCAGGATGCAGTCAGTCCATTAAATTGGTTAACTTTGTTTTAGGGGGAACTGGGTACTATTGCGGAAGTGTCATGTTGTCGAACAAATTTAGACTTCAGATGGGCCTTCTGACTACTATATTCATTCATGCATGTATAACTAAGGCATAATTGAAAGATCGCCGGATGGCTCTCGCGACACGACGACCGCAGAGGCGACCGCGGCGGCGACCACACCCAGGCCGCCGGACGATGATCCACGACGATGGAAGGTACTCTACCACTCACGCGCCCCTATCCGATCACGGCAGCTAGCAGGGTGGATTCTCTCGGAGGCGCGCAGGCGGATTTCGCTACACGATTCGAGCGGAGTCGAGATCAACGGCAGTACCACGAGGCTTCCCGTGTGCCATGGCGCGGTGGTCACGCTCTCTCGATTCGTGGCTAGGGTTGAGCCACATATGGTGCTGCACGCGCAGCAGGTCCGCTCTTTTGGGAGCGTGCCAAGCCATGTACAGCTCTTTGTGCTGGTGCGTGGTGCGGCGCGATCCGGACCTGAGGTTTCAATGACATCATCAATGGCAGGTCCCGAGGTCAACTTGATTGTTGGGCCTCCAAATCAATCAACAGTGCTGGGCCGTGGAGCGAACAGGGGTTCCAGAGAGACAAAAGCAGTTTGGCGAGATAGGGGGGACCTTCAAACCCTAGACGCCCGTGTGATGTTGTTTTCGTCAGATCCATCCAGCCTCCACGTCCTGTTGCTCCAACACCTTCCACTAGATCCTGGTCTGGAGGTGCTTCGGGGGATTAGAGATCCTACGCACAAGTTGTTGCTACTCCGATGGATAGGCGATTTGGTAGGGGAGGTGGTGGTTATGGCGGCGGCGCTGGATATGGAGGACCTAGAAGGTCTCCTCCGCGTAACTTTCCGAGGCCAGAGCCATATGGTGGCAGACCGAGGTTGGGGACGGAGGCGGCTCACCGAGAGGAGGAGCGCAGATGGGAAGAGGAGAGACGCAGGGAGTATGAGAGGTGGAGAGAGGAGGAGGGAAGGCGTGCCGACCACAGGGATGCTGATCGGCGCTTGGAGGAAGATAACCGTCGCAGAGAAGATTTGCGAAGGAGGGAGGAAGAACAGAAGAGATTGGCTCGATCCAGAGAGACTGGGCGTCTGGCTAGAGAAAGAGCACTCAACAACGTCGTCGGGAGGAAGAAGCTGCTAATGGAAGGGATTAGTCACCGTCAGGAGATGATTGGTACTGCTTCTGCTTCGGCGGCAACAGTAACTACTGCGGCAACTGTTTCGGCGTCATCGGTTCCATCTGGTGAGATTGCTCCTCGTAACAATGTACAAGTTTCTCCCAATACTGTCATTAGTCCTATTGCTCTGTCCACTATGCCATCTGAGAATGCTGCCACAGTAGTTTCGAGTGTTGCATCTCCTAGCCTCAATCAATTCCGTCTGGTGGTTTCTATTCCGGGACAAAATCCCACGCAGACAGGGTCCTTTGTACCTGTGTCGACTGGGAATAACAACATTGGTGGTAATGCTGCTTTCAATATTGACGAAGTGGGGAATTTGGCGGGAGGAAGATGTGTGAATTGTGGGGGGAGCCATGACTTTGCTGTCTGTCAGCTGCGAGACCCATGGGATTATGTGGCTCCATTTTATGGCAATACTGATTTTGATCAGGGTTTCTATTCTATCCCGTCAGTAGAGGGTGAAGTAAGGCCTCAGGAGCTTATGCATTATGCGCTGATCAAAATTATTAAGGGAGATGCTAATGGTAGGGACCTGGAGCACAAATTTCAGGTTTGGGCTGAAACAATACAGCATAACTGGCGATTCTATGCAAAAATGATATCTGAGACAGAATATCAGGTCAGATTTCTTAACGCAAAATGTATCGATGAACTATCTCATTTTGGTGGATTTATTATGAAGACTAAGCCTGAGGTGATGATTGAAACTAAAAAATGGTCAGGTGATGTGATGCCAAAAGCTATCATGGAAGAAGCGTGGTTCAGAATTAAAGGAATCCCCATGAAATACAGAAGCCGCTCTACAATTTTCTATGTTGCAGGATTGGTTGGGAAACTTTTGGCCCTAGACAAGAATACAATCAGAAACTTCAGCTTTGTAAGAGTTAAACTGTGTTGTAGAGATGTCACGCTTGTTGACAATACAAGAGAATATGAACTTGGAGGGGCTTTTTATGAGTTCCAGTACACCAGGGAATTGTTTGAACCCTCTCTTGACCCTAGACAGTACTATGCTAACACAACAACTGAGAGAGGGGAAGATGCTAACAATTCAAACAGAGGTGATGCTGCTGGTAATGAGGGAGGCAATCAACAAAGTTGAAATAGAGAGAATAATGCTGCTGCTGGTGGAGATAGTCAAAACAGAGGCCAAATGGGAAATCACCATAATAGGGGTGTGTCAGTGACAGTTGAAGCGCGGGGAGATGATATGGCAGGGGATGTCAGAGGAAAAGGGGTGGCTTTATCAGTGTTTGAGGTGGGACAGTCTTCCAGTTCTAGTAGTCTCTCATTTGGTACAAGGATGAATCAGATAATCTATGGTGATAATGCCAGGAATGGGGTTTACAATGGGCAGAGTGGCAGAAATCTGGCGGTTCTCACTAAGTTCAAAATCAAATTACTGAAGCTTTCTCTTCTGATACTATGCTATGCCCTATGGGAGGGAGTTCTGAATCAATATCACCAAATGATGGTAGTGCAGATCTAGAGGCTTCACAGAAGGCAGATTCGGAGAAAAATAAAGAGAGTGATAAAAATAACTCTTTCAGAAAGTTCTTAGGTACTTTGACCAATTCAAGCAGTGACAAGGCTTTTACACTGCAAAAAGAGTATGGTAGCATGCTTGATACGATTGCTGAACAAGAAGAGAATGAAGAAAATGGTGATGCAGAAGGGGTGGAGGAAATGGAGGGTGTGGTGGAGAACGACTCTGAATCAGAGTCAGATGATGAAGATCAAGATACTGTGATGGAAGAGGAATCGATTCACTTACCACCTGGATCTGTAGTTTTTCCTTTACCTGCGTTGGGGGCTTCATTCGGGCGTGCAAAGGTGATTTCGTTGGATGGATCCCAACCAGAAATTTTATCCACTTAGGAAATTGAAACTGGAGGTGAAGATGATGAAGAGAGGAATGAGTCAAATATCATCCCTGCCCCATTATTCAACCGGCTAGATGCAGTGCTAGATTGTCTGCCTAGAATACATCTCATGTCAGAGTGGAGGATCGTGCAAGAACCCAAGCTGCCGCCAGAGACCTGGAAGGTACTAATCTTTCACATTCTAATTCTTTTGCTGTTTTGGAAGATGATGATATCATGAATAGGGCTCTACAAATGGGTGTTGATCCAGCTACTTTTATCTTGAAAAAATTGATAGGATGAGAGATTTAGAGATTGCCCGTCACAGTTTGGAAAATAGAAAGGTTGGTGAAGCAGAACCTGCTCAGGAAGAGCAGGCGCAGACGGTTTACTTGTTGGGGTGGGGGGAAGATGACAGTGATGCAGATGGTTTTACTCCTGTTTTATCCAGGAGTGCTAAGAAAAGGTTGAGGGCGGCTTGTAGAGTTAAATGGGGGGGGGGGGGGTGCACATTCAAAATCAGGTGCATCCTCAGGGAAAGTTAGCACTGATCACCCTTTGAGTTCGGTGTTAACTGGACCTAGAGACAGGAGGAAAAATCCAAAATATCAATGATAGGAGCAAGCTGGAATTGTAGAAGTGTTGGCAAGAAAGGTATGAGTGATGTGTTGCAAGATTTCCTTAGGCAAAATGCATTGGATTTTGTTGGGCTGCAGGAAACAATGAAGAAGGATTACTCTACAGCTTTTTTTACGGAAAATTGATCCTTTGCATCAGTTTTCATGGAATTGGCTACCGTCACTAGGCAAAGCTGGTGGGATTCTAGTTGGAGTTCGGAAGGATAAATTTGATGTGAAGAAAGTCACTATGAGAAAATTTCATGTTAGACTGGTGGTGTTTGATATCAAACTGCAGATTGAATGGTGTTGGGTGACAGTTTATGGGGCAGCTCATGAATGTGATAAAGAGGAGTTCCTAATCGAACTGGCCGAGGTTTGTGGTGATTAGAGTCTGCCTCTTTTAATCGGGGGAGACTTCAACCTATTGAGGTTTTCGGCAGATAAAAATAAAGCCATTAGATCAAATAGATGGGGGGATATGTTTAACCGCTTAATCAATTCCTATGAACTGAAAGAGCTTGAGATGTCTGGGGGACAATATACTTGGTCCAACAATCATGCTGTGTCAACCCTTGAGAAGTTGGACATATTTTTGGTAAGTAAGAATTGGGAGAAGCTATTTCCTTTGACGACCGTGCATAAGTTGACAAGGCAAGCTTCTGATCATAATCCCATATTATTGACACGATGAATGAGGCAGAGATGAAAAGGAGGGAGTTCAGATTTGAGAAGAGTTGGCTTGGGGAGATCGATTTTTTGGCCAGGGTGGAGAAATGCTAGGCAAAACCGGTTAGAGGCAGAAATAGCTTGGAGAGATTTCCGAATAAGTTGAAGACGGTGAAGAATGATTTAAAAGGATGGGGAGCAAATGTGAGAGGTGAGGCTAAAAAAGTAAAGACTGACTGATGAGCTTCAGGAATTGGAAACGTTGGAAGAAGCTGGTCCTTTGAACCATGCTCAGCTGATAAGAAAGGGTCAGGTGCAGAGGGCCCTGATGAAGGTTCATGAAGATGAAGAGCAGTATTGGCAATAGAGGTCGAGTGAGAACTGGTTGTTAAAAGGTGATAGAAATACTGAATACTTTCATAGAATTGCGAATGGTAGAAGAAGGAAAAAAGTGATTTTCTCGTTAAAAAGGATCAGGACATCATTCAGGGACGCCTGATCTACTGAAACATGCTACAAATTTTTATAAAAATTTGTTTGGTCTGGCTCCTTCTGGATTTAATATTAGGGCTGATATGTGGGGACATCACGAGAAGTTGAGTGAGGAAGACAGGATGGATATGGATAGAACTTTTACGGAAAAGGAAATAAAAAATGTGATTGATTCTATGGAGAAAAACAAAGCTGCAGGTCCGGATGGATTTCCTATTGAATTCTATCAGAAGTGTTTTGGCCGATTATTGGAGGGGATATGATGAATTTGTTTGATGATTTCTATCATCACATAATTGAGTTTGCAAGAATCAATTATGGTATTATCACTTTGATACCGGAAGGTGAGGATGCAAATAGGATTCAAAGTACATGCCTATTTGCTTGTTGCAGGAAGATGATAAACAAATGTCAGACTGCTTTTATAAAAGGCAGAAACATCATGGATGGGGTGGAATTACTGCAGGAAGTGTTGAAGGAATCAAAATTCAGGAAACATCACGGGATTGTATTGAAGATCGATTTTGAGAAAGCCTATGATAAAGTGGATTGGGGCTTCTTATTTGAGTGTTGTAGACAGAACGGTCTCAGTGATAGGTGGATGATCTGGTTGGAGAATGCGGTGACACAAGGGACTTTGAGTGTGAAATTAAATGACACGGTTGGTCCTTACTTTGGTAGCCACAGAGACAGGGTGATCCCTTCTCCCCATTCTTGTTTAATGTGGCAACAGATTGTTTGACGAAAATGGTTCATACTGCTCAAGATACCGGGATGTTCTCAGGTTTGGCTGATCATATAATTGACAGAGGGATATCTATTCTACAGTATGTTGATGATACCATTTTCTTGATAAAGGATGATGTTGAGGGTGCAAGAAATTTGAAGTTGCTTTTGTATATTTTTTGAGGCTATGTCTGGTCTCAAAATAAACTTTGAAAAAACAGAGGTGATGATGATATTAGAAGATGATGTGAAACAACAACAATATGCTGATATGTTCAAATGTCAGATGGGGAGATGGCCTATAAAGTACTTGGGGGTACCAGTGAGTGCTAGAAGGAATTCAGCCTAGGAAATGAGTTTCTTGGGAGAAAAACTGCGGAAAATGTTGGATGCTTGGATGGGTGGAGCTCTGTCTAATGGGGGCAGAGTGATAAGAATTGATGTGTGTATGTCCAATGTGGCTATTTATCATATGTCGATGTCTCTGTTGCATAAGATAACGATTGAAGAGCTGGACAAACCCAGGAGAGCTTTCCTATGGTTTAGTACTGCAGCAAAGAGGAGATATCATTTGGTGAAGTGAAAATTGATATGTAAACCAAAAAATAAAGGTGGGTGGGGTGTGAGAGACTTGGCTAAATTCAACATCAGTTTGATGTGCAAATGGTGGTGGTGGTTGGAAGCAGAAGATGGGCCTTGGCAACAATTTATGAGGTCCAAATATCTGGGGGATTGAGGTATCGCTAATGTTAAACATAGAGCAATGGATTCTGCGTGTTGGGCTGACATGCTTCATGTCAGAAAGATGTACTTGAAGGGTAGAATTATGTCAGTTGGTAATGGTAAAAGGCCTGACTTCTGGGGTGAAGCTTGGTGCGGATCCGCTCCTTTTAGGGAGATCTTCCCTGCCCTGTTTGAGATTTGTAATGAACAAGAGGTTTCTGTTGCTGAGATGACTGATAGGAGATGGAATTTTACTTTCAGAAGATGGTTGAATGCTGAGTTGCAGAGTGATCTGAGGAGGCTACAAAATTCAGTATTTGGAATAGCTCTGAATGACAGTGTTGACAAGCCCAGGTGGAGATGGACAAAGAGTAGCAAGTTTACAGTAAAGTCGATGTATGAAATCCTGACGAGCAATGGGATAGATAGATCGTTTCGTCATTTGTGGAAGTCAAAGGTCCCATTTAAGATTAAAATCTGGCTCTGGCTCTGGCTCATATGGCACAATGCTATTTCGACCAAGGACAACATGATGAAGAAAAAATGGGTGGGGAGCTCTAAGTGTCAGTTTTGCAATGAAGAGGAAACAATTTTGCATTTGTTCTTCCTCTGTGATGTAGCCAAATATGTTTGGAGTGTGGTTGGTACAGCTATTGGGGCTGGAAACCGGCCTGGCTCTTTCTTACAATACTTTTGGTGGTTACCTCAACATCTGGCGGCAAGTAGAAACATCCAGATTACTGGTTTGGCTTCCATTTGTTGGGCGATTTGGAAGCTAAGGAACCGAGCTTGTTTTGAGAAAAAACTGATCACTTCCCCTTTTGAGCTAATTAGTTACGCTTGTGTATTTATGAACTATTGGGCTGGACTTCATCCAGCGCAGGAGCAGGCGGATATCCGAGCAGGGGCAGCAATCCTGCTGCGGACGACGGCTGCTGGTGTAGCAGCAACTCACGGCAGTGACGCCAGGCCTCCTGAGATGCTTAGACTGGAGGGCACTGTTGTTTCAAGCAACAAGAGGATGGCAACGGATGATGCTGAGGAAGGTGTTGATGCAGACGTGGCAATGACTGAGTTAGAAGATGACTCCTAGGGTTTCTAGTGTCCTAGTTTGAGGAAAAGAAGAGTTTGGAGAGTTGGCACCCCTTGGTCTGGTCTATCCGAAAAGAGCAAAGGAGGGAGTTGCTTTTGCTCTTTCTTTGTTGTAGTGGATGTTTCCTTCCTTTTTCGCTATCTAGTTTGTTTCGTTTAGTGTCTGCCGTTTGAAACCTGGTTATGTTGTGTTTTGGTGCGTTGCTGGAGCCCCCTTTGAGGGTGTAAACTTGTAAATGACACCAAAAAACCAGTTGGTTTTTGCTGAGACCTCTCCTGTTCCGTTATTAATAATAGTGGAACCCGGTCCCTGCTAGGGATTCGTATGTAAAAAAAAGATGGGCCCTTCTAGTGTCAAATGGGCTTAATTCAAGTATTATTAGCAACCTGTACAAAATGGTTACCCCTTGAGGGAAAACCACAGACACTCTCACTTAGGGATGGGGATGGCCCTAAAAAAAACTGAGGGATGGGGAAAATCAGATGTCTATATTCGAGAAAATAAATATAGAAATAACTGTATCTCGAAGTTAAGTAAAATATGTCTGAAAATTATCCGCATTTATTTTATAAATACAATTTGGTATTAGATTCGATGCAAATGATGATATAGCCCTATCAAATAAAATTGCATTAGCCATTTTTTAAATCCTAGCTATATATTCAAGTGATCTGGGCTATAGAACTAACAAGTGGTCCAATATAGGTTCGTTCAAAATTAAGTAAACATCATAATTCATCCATGTTCGAGTATCATCCACTTTGTACTCATATTCAATAACATGTGTATTTGTATATGTATTTGTTGTGAACTAAATAGATCAAAGATTGTGTCGTCAAACTTCAATAACAAGAACCAAAACGGACATAATAGGGGATATCCCGGTTTGAAAGGTGAATTCCTGTAGGTGATATCTGAGAAGGTCTCCTTCCTGACTTTAATACATAGTTTCACTTACTCTCGGTCCCACGCGAGTATGCCTCGACTAAGTGGGGAGCTCCGTCCCTGCGTAGAGTTGCTTGTATTATTTAGATATGATCAAAGTTAGTGAATTACTCACTATATAAAAGTTGAGCATATCGCGGCCCTCTCCGAGCTCGAGTCACTGTAGATTACTGTAGCATTCTACAGTAATACAGTGAATCGATCCGAGCCGTCGCGCGGCGATCGGACGTCCCAGACGAACCCGCACGCGCCATTTTACAAAAAGGCCCCTCGCGGGCGAGAAATTGCCCCGCGGTCCACCGTTTTACGTACAAAAGGACCTGTTCCGAATTACCAAAAAATACGAGGACTTCCCTGCAAAACCACCATCACTTCTCTCCTTCCCCTTCTCCCTCCCGCGCGACGGCCGGCGACCGATGCCGCTGTTCCAGACCTCCCCGCACGAATCCGCGTGGACGACGAGCTCCGCCGTCGTCACCTCTCCCTCCTCGCCGCTGCGCGCGTTCCGGAGCGCCATGGACTCGCCAGAAACGAGGCCGGCGTCGCGCCAGGTCGCCGATGCGTTCGCACGCCGTAGCCGGCGCTCCGGCGACCATACAGCGGCGGCGCCGCTAGCTTCGGCCGCCCACCGACCAGCAGCGTTCGCCGCGCATGCACGCGCGACCCAGAACCGGCTGGTTCGGCGCCGCCGTCGCCGTCGCCGCCGCGGCAGAGCCCAGCCGCAGATGACGCAAGCCTGACGTCATCATGGGCTGAACGGGCTAGCGGGCCGCTTGCTGGGCCGAGGGCTTTTTTTTCCCTTATTCTTTTTCGCTGCTTTTTTTTTAAACAAAAACTTCTCTAACTTCCCAAATATAGCTCCAATTAAATTCTTACCAACTTCTAATAATTTGCAAATATAAAAAATAAACAGTCCACATACTTTTGAACCTTTTTCCAACATATTTCAAATCTTCTAAATTTTACATAATACATAAAGGCTCAACTAACACCTTTATATCATTTCGAAAAACATGGATTCTCAACTAACACCTTTATATCATTTCGATAAACATGGATTCCACAATTTTCCAATAAAATATGTTGTCCTCACAAAAAATTTCATTTAAATAAAGATTGCTAAATCTTAAATAATAAATAAAGTCTCGACTAACACCTCTATATCATTTCGAAAAACATGGATTCCACAATTTTCTTTTGAACTTAAATAATATGCAGAGTTGCTCACAATAATATGTTCTCTTTGATTATGGTACCAAATAAAAAAAAATTATAACAACACCGGACCATATTTCATCACCACAAACTATCTAACATATTTTAAATATAACAAATTTAACTTTCTCTAACTATATAGCTAATTTAAAAAAAATTAGAACATGACTATTCTGGAAAAAAAATCCTTTAAATATGAATTTAACTTAAATTGAATTTAGTAAATTCTCAAAAAAAAAGTATTTCCTCCAATTATAGAGCCAAATTAACTCCAAGTAATTTCATTAAATTTCAACGGATTTCGTCATTACGCAAACTTATTTCAAATCACTACTTCTCGAACCTACACGAATTTTAAATATGCACGTTACCAAACTTAAATTTCATTGTAGGTGCATTGCTTAATATTTATATACATTGTAAGTGCACTTCATCTAATTAGAATTTTAAATATGCACGTTACCAAATTTAAATTTTATTGTAGGTGCATTGCTTAATATTTATATACACTGTAAGTGCACTTCATCTAATTAAAAATTAAAATTTAATAAATGCTTACAAAACAAAATTCCTTCGATTATACTACGCAATCGAAAGGGAAAAATATCAATCATTACTTGCACTACTTATGGCATAATGAAAACATATTTCAAGATTTCAATTCGCCGAACATTTGGAGAAAATCCAGCTTAATTCCCTCACATTATGGATTGAATTTAACAAATGTCCACAAAATGTATTCCATTTCAATATGAAGTTCAACTAAAATTTGAAGGCAAAATACAAACTTATTATATCTTTCCAAGTTGTTTAATATTCAGAGATAATTTAGCTGAAATGCATCTAAATTTATGCACGTAAAAACTAAGGAAATTATGAACTTCAAAATTAATACAAATCTGAAAAAACACTTACCCATTATAAATTTTTTTTAAATGTGAAAAATTTAAAAACACCTACATCTTTTTAATTCCAATAATTTCCAACTCCGGACAATTTTTTAATGTACCCCTTCCAAACATATTTGCAAGCGACATAACTTAAATCCCTCTAATTATGTACTCGCATTAAAAAAAAACTTGATTCAATGAGTATTCCCACAAAATGCAAGCTCATTAACTCTAATTATAGATTGCTTTCAAAATTAAATTTCAGCTAAGCACATTATATGATTTACAATTACTGCCTTTCTTTACAATTTATATACCTCAACTAAAAAAAATATCACATAAGATTTTCAGCAATGGTGCGGCGTGTCGCAAAAAACTTCGAAAAATCAATGCCTCCGAATATATCCGCTGCAAAAAAATACAAATAATATATCAAAACAAACAGAAAAATACATGCAAACTATTTATGCTACACAACAGCATCGAACATGAACATTTCATCAAAATGTGCTGATAATTCAATTGCGCTTTTCCTAATTTCAATTAAGTATTGACATCGAAATAAGAACATGTCTGAACATTTCAGCATTCTAATATTGTAATATTGTACATAATAAAACAAGAAAAAACATCAAACAAAGATGAAAGAAATAAAAAACATGTTACTACGTTCCGTTCCGTTTGAGCAACATTTAAACGATTATTCTAAATATAGCTTACATATTTCCAATTATGTACTCACATTTAAAAAAATTAACTACATAAATATTTCCCGAGGATAAATTTGTTCCCTCTAATTACAGAATTATTCCAAAATGAATTTAAACTAAGTACATTACACTAACTACAACTATCACCTTTTCTTATAATATATATAACACAATTAATTACACTAACTACAACTATCACCTTTTCTTATAATATATATAACACAATTAAAAAGAATACACAAATTATCACACTAAATATTCTCATCAAACGCGCGGCGTGACGCCGCGCAAATATTACTAGTATCCCATCAAAGTTGTGCATTTGTTATTTTGCTAACTCTATAGTGGTACACATATCCTATTTGTGCAAACTAGAACAGTAGTACTAACAATTGTGTAACTACCGCAAGTTGCGGATCTCTTAACACACAGTAGTTGCACAAATAGAATAAATGTGAATTAGAGCATGTAAAACATGCAACTAACCCAAGTTGCCTAGCTCAGATTGTGGTTTATTGTAGAAACAATCGATGGACTGGTTTTTTTCGTAACGGTACTCATTGGAGCATGGCAGAAAAAAAAAGGGTAGTGCTAGAAATGCGCAAGTAACACCCATTTCTACAAAAAAAAGTCTTTGGGCATTAAATTGTGCGGATAATGCTGTACTTATGTCGACTTTATAACCGTTAAAAATAGGAAAATCCTTGACTTGTTGAAAATAAATAGTTTGAACTTTTCCATGATATATAAACACTATGGTTGATTTGATTTTGAACTATTATGACATATTCATTTAGTACAACGATGCCACCACCAGAAAAATTCAGCAATACATGCGGACGGTCTGGATTCAAAGAAAAACAAGCGCACTGAACTAAGTACTCACTCCGTTCTTAATTAGATGACTTTCATTTGTCCAAATATGGATGTATCTATACTTGTAACATGTCTACATACATTCAAATGTGGGCAAATAGAAGTTATCTAATTTAGAACGAAGTGAGTATAAGATAAAAAACCATCATTCCAGAAGAACGACCACCCAGTTTCGTGTCAGCACCTAGAAGAATATACTCCAAACAGCTTCTGGTTGCTCAACATTTCGGCCCTGTTACAGTTGGCAGTGACGACAGACAGGGAAAATTCGCGGAATATTCACCCGAACATCCATCAGAGATCCTATGTTCCTCATAGGCTCATAGCACCCAAGAACGAATAAGTTCAGGATCTTGTAGCGATCGATCAATGACACCCATGTTTTTGTCCGTGTGCCTATTTCAATATGATCCACTCGGAACGTATGAATTTTACGAAGATCCGACCCGCGATGAGACCGACGACGAACTTCCGGTGTACAGGATAGCACAAGCAGAACTGTGCAAGAGTAGTGTCAACCAAGATATGGATAACACTGCAAGATCAGCTTCTATGGCATGAATGGCCAAAGTCAAGGGCCGAGACATGTTCACAATATACTAATCACCCGGATAAGTATGGACAGAACCCGGTAATCAATCGTGTACCATTTGTTTGACTCGCAAGTCGCAACGACGATAAGCATGACAAAACTAAAATATTATCAGCAAGAAAAAGTGGCAGGCCTGGCATGCATCGCATGAAGGAGGAAGAAGAGTGCGATGCTGACTTATGGTTCTGGTTCTGGGAGCCTCACGCGGCAACAGACACGCAAGAAAGAAAGCAATGGTGTGTGTGAAACTTGTGACGCTAGACTTTCATGCCAAGAATGCAGACTGTCTGCAGCAGGTGAGAAATGATCGGAGTCAAAGAAGATTCTTGGTGTGCACTCCTTGCTTTCAGGCAACAGATCGTGATCAGATTCATGGTGGCTGAAGATCCCAGAACAGATACATCTGGTCAGGTGTGAAACCCATGCTTTGCTTGATAGGTAGGATCGAAGTTTCTCATAGGTTCTTGACAGGCAGGCATGCAAGTTATGGCCAGGATTCAGGACCACCTCAAGTTCCAAGCAAAAAGATGAGGATCCAAAGTTTTTTCCTCAATGCTGGAATCCAAAAGATATTTTGGTGTTATCCCAAGTCTTTAAATTGGACCTTGATGCTGCTGCTGGGATGCTCATGGCCATCAATAACCAGAACATGTGCCTTTGCTGCAAAAAAATAAAATCAGGCACCATAAATAATAATTAGAATCTACCTGCAGACTTCCAGCAACAACAAATAGTTGAATCAACCAAAGGACAGCAGCAAGCTTTATCAAAGTTGTATTGTACTTGATTGAAATGGATGATTATTCATCAAGACAAAGTTTGACACTGAACATGGGTAAATTCTCTGGGCGAAAATTGTAGCTCTGCCCTAACCTTTCCAATTAACATTTTCCGCAAAATTGTAACTAGTATAACCTCTTTCCGATGTACATAACAACAGCCAGAGTATCATCTCAAAGCACTCAAGGCTTGATCTCCCTGTATACAACAAAACAGACTACACTACAATCCTCTCTCATGGCTCTCTGAAGATACCACTATCAACGCTGCATCATCGACTGGAAAACTCTGAACAAACACTCATGCAGCGTCTTGATCATTTCCAGCCATAGCTCTCGGATCTGCCATCTTCCTCCTCGCCGCTGACTGTCGCCGCCGATGAGACTGCTACACCTGAGTTTGAGAAATGTAGGGGCCCTGGAGGTGACCCCCCTGATTGGGAGCTGCTTTGATCCTGAGTGATCCAGAGTCCTCCCATGAGCACAATCGGCCGGTTGGCCATCGGAGATCCCGGCCTTCGGTTGTGAAGGCGGTACTTCTGAACAATCAAAAACACAGAATTGATATCAGTGCCAATGCAAATTAAATCCAGCAATAACTCCATCTTAGATGAATGGCAGTTGTGTTGGCAGTGGTGAATTGCTAACCTGGAGATGGCTCTTTACTTCATCATTGGTCAGGCCATCCACCTTCATCAGGTCCCTGATTTGCTTCGGAGTAGCAACTGCAATCGATAAAAAGACAATCATGTAAGAACTCAATAATTTGATGCTTATGCCTCTATGAGATTATTAAATTGCTACATGCAATAGGTGTTCTTAATCTTATATTTAGTCTAGACTATAATTGGCAGGAAATTGTGAGCTTTAATTTCAGAAGCTCTTACCTTGGGGGCCACCGAGTTGGTGCAGGGCAGTGACGAACTGGCGGTGCAGCTCCGGCGACCAGCACCGCCGCGCCTTCCTCGATTGTTGTTGCTGCTGCTGTGATGTCTGCTGTGTCTGAGGCTGCAGGCTAAGCGCAGGGACAGGGGCAGCCGGTGCCAGCGCGGCCGCAGCCCTCGCGGCTTCTTGCGCAAATCCCACGACCTGCCGACGGCTTTCTTCGGCACCGCCGGTAGCAGCAGCCGGAGAAGTTTTGACCGGTGCCGGTGACAGAAATGGCAGATCCGGCATCCGCACCTCGTAAGCCTTGTCATCCTTCCTCAAACTCGGCGGCACAAACGCCGGTGCGCCGGAGCCCACGGCGTTGAACGGCAAGACCTGGCAGCCTCCGCTGCCGTGAGACTTCGGCTCCGACGTGTTCCCCCTCTCATCTTGCTTCTACAATCGTAAAACCCACAAATTTTTAGACCCCAAACACAACAAAATCGCACAATCTGATGATGCTTCATCGACTTCAGGGAAGCACGTGGGTCCATAAATCACAAGATCCTACCTTGGAAGCATCGTCGCCTCGGCCCGAATCGCCGGTCCAGAGCTGCGCGGTGCTCATCCAGTTGCTCTTGTCGCCAGCGCGGGCGTCCTCTTCCCGATCACTGCCTCTCTTCTTCTCCTCCACCTCCTTCTTCATGACATCAATCACTGCGCGAACCAATAAACTACATCAAGAAACGCCCCCAACAAGGAAAAACGTGCGGGAAAAAAAGCGAGTAGCGAAGCAAGATGCTTTTGTCTCTCTCACCTTCGGCTAGGAGGCGCGCGCAGAGCGGGAGCTCTCGCCGGAACACCTCGATCTTGCCCTTCTCCTCCTCAAGCCTCCGGATGCATTCGTCCATGGCGGCCGCCGGCGCGTCCCTGACCCGCCCCAGGCTCTTGGCGGCGAACATCTTCAAATCGAGGCTCAAATCCGTGCCCATGCCTATCTCCCCAACATCCAGACCCATCGGGCATACACAGTACCGGAGCTCTCCAAACGGAATCTTTAGAGAATGTATGAGAGGAGGTGGATGTGTACTGCAGGGAGGAGGTGGGTCGAGGGGAGGGATTATATAGAGAGAGAGGAGAATCTCGAAGCTGTATGACTGAATGCGCACACGATTTTTCACATCCCATTAACTTTTTCCGGTATGCCCCTCTCAATTTATTAGTTTTACATTTTAGGATATCTAAGCATTCCTATTATAACAAATTAAAGATGTGTATTATACATACCTGAGTTTTATGTAGTGGGGTAACCCTTAAGAAAAAAATTGTTCACTGTCTTCAAAGAAAATATGTGGAAAAACTAATTAATATATAAAGATATTTTATCAATTAATTGTAATCGCCAGTAGATATGTATATGTATCTGCTAGATCTGGTCAGATGCGATAAATACCATGGACGATCGGTATATAGGCTACCAATTAATTGTATTAATGTGTGTCACAATTTGGATTTTATTTTAGATAAAGATACTCATTCCTTTAGATATGCAGACGTTCGGAGTTAAGATTTATATTACTCGTATTGATTGCCCTGTAATGACACGTTATGAGTTTCACTTTTCTTTAAACATTGGGATTGGTTTTACTATATATTTTGACTTCTCATTTAACTATGTTTCCATATTCTGAATGTAGCAATATGTTTCTTGGGAATGCAAAAATATGTGTTGCACTCACTTGGTTGATTTAGCACTCTACACAACATTGCATTCCCGAGTAAAAAGTGTAACATAAGCTACTCTCTCTAACAAGATTGACTTCGTGTACATGTTTGGTTTTGTGATCAGCAAATTCACGCTGAACCCTATTTGAGATTACGAAATTCTTCGCTATACCCTTTGGCTAGTTATCCGAAAAAATTAAAGTATACAAATGTGTTGCACTTTTCAATTTATCCCAATCTAACCTCTTAAAGGTACAACATTGATTGCAAAAAAAATCACATGATCCTGTATGGTATTCTTATTAAAACGTAACACACATTTTGTCATGAAAAAATACCACGTGAAGTGTATCACACGTTTCTCCACGAAAGATATCAATGGCAGACACATGCTTATTTCTATAAAAAAAACTTGGTATAACTGATTGGATATTTTGATTTTGTGTTGAGTTATTTATAGGCGAAACTAAATATGTATGGGATAAATGGTTTGGTATTATAAGAAGGGATGTTCTAGTGCAATCAATGGATAAATTAGGGCATACCCGAGTTTCATGCGCATAGGGTCTAAAATCAGAAGAAAAGTATATTTTGTTGGAGATCCTCGAAGAAAATACATGGTTTGTTGATTAATATATAAGATTTTTATAAAATTAATTCTATGCACCAGTAGATATGTATATGTATCTGGTAAATCAGGTCGGGAACGATAAGTATCACGGACGATTGGTATATTAACAATTAATTGTATCAATGTGTGTCTTTATTTTAGCTAGATATTGATTTTTTGGATATGCATGAGTGCGTTGTTGAGATTTTATAGTTAGCTCGTATTGGTTATCTCGTAATAACATGTTATCGGTTTCACTTTTCTTTTAAATTTTGAGGGTGATAGTAAAACATTTCTTTGTGTTTCTTATTTAACTTTATTTACCATATTTTTAATGTAATCACAAGTTTCTTGATACTGCATCATGAAGCTCCCAATTAGCAAAGAAAGATGCTTCTCTCTTTGTCTCTCACCGATTTTGAGGAGGTGCATGCGGAGCGAGTTCGAACACCTCGATCTTGCTGTCCTCATCCTCCAACCTTTGGACCGGTCGTCCATGGTAGACTCTGACGCGTCCCTGACCCACCCCAAAGTTTTGATGGCGAACATTTTCCAATTCAGAATCAAATTTGTGCCCATGCCAATCTCCCCGACATCCAAAATCTTGGATTTTATTTATCTAAAGATATTGACTCTTTTTTTATATGCACGCATGCGGCATGGAGGTTTTATATTTATCATATATTTATCGTATCATAATGGAACGTTATCAGTTTCACTTTTCTTATACTTACTTTTTATTTCTGATTTAACTTTCTTTCAAATTATTTTCTATGTGATCATATGCTTCTTGAGAATGCAAAAAAATATGTGTTAATTCATGGTTGAGCACTCTACTCAAATTTGTCCTCTCGCGCAAAAACACGACATAAACCGCTCTTCGGATTACAGTTCTTAAGTTTCGTGCACATGTTTGTTTTTGGATGATATAATAATATATTAATATTTTCGATCGAACTAGTAGATATATATTTGTATCCGCGAGAGTTATGTATATAAATTATCAATTAATGTGTATTCTTTTACGCCGTAATATGAATTTATTTCACCAAAATATTGATTTGTTCATATATGCATGTGTATGGAGCGTTGCGATTTCATATTTACATTGCATTGTTTCTCGTGGCACGTAATCGGTTTCACATTTCTTTTAACTCTGAGGCTGATTATAATATTTTTATTTTATTTTTCTCATTTAACTTCATTTTAACATATTTACTATGCAATCATATGGTTCTTAAGAATGCAAAAAAGAGTGTTACATGAATTTGTTGATTAGAGCACTCTACACACAACATTGTCTTGTCGTGTATTGAACGTGACATAAACTACTCATCGGATCAGGCGTGACTTAATTTTTGTGTATATGTTTGGTTTCACAAAATTTGCTTTTGAAGCTCATTGGTGATCACCAAATTCACCATTGTACCATAGGGCTAGCTATGTAAAAATGTTTGAATTATCTATAAATGGGTTAAAGTTTTTTAACCCGTCATATCCAACTATTTCTCACATGTTCTAGTATGGTAATTCCTCATGAAAATGTAAGACACGTTCCACGAAAAAAAATCACCACGAAAAGTGCATCACACAGTCCTCCACAAAAAAAGTTTATCAATGGCATATCTTGTACACACATCCATTGGTATGAACATAAATAGCATGGGTTATCATGAGGCTCTTTTAGCAAAAACAATTAATGATAAATTACTGAATGAATTGGACTTGTATTGAGTTAATTATAACTGCTAGTAGATATGAATGGGACAAATTGGTTGGATATTAAAAGAACGACACATATAAACATATTGTAATCAATTAATATTAATTATATGGATATATTTTGGCTAATATCAATGAGGATATGTTTATTCGTAAATGCATTTGATATACAACTATGATGTTTTACTTTTGGAATATATTTGGCTATCATAACATAAAGGCAACATGTAACACTATCACATACTCAATTTTTTTTTTGATGGTCACCGGGGGGGACAAAGTCCCCACCTGAATTTTTTTATATCAAAGTTGCCTATGAGGTTTTGCAACCTCTACAAGATGGGTTCAACTGAACCAGAGTACACGGGGATGAACCGGAGAGGAGATAAAACAGAAACAACGCACACCAACACACATGGGGTGGGAAACAGGTGCCCCTGAGAAGCACAAGAGGCGTGCTCACATGACGACCACCACCAGGAAGACGGGCAGGACAGTGCTTTGAGGAGTGCGTCCGACGCCGTCGAAGGGCATCCCGGTCCCGAGACATTGCAGATTGCAGCACCACCACCTACTTGCATGGCGACTACCCCAGAAGTTGGCGAACCAGGAGCGAACGGGGACCAACGAGTGAGACTGGCCTAGCACCAACGCCACAAACCTTGACCCCGACCTCAGCCAAAGGGGCAGCCCCAAGCACTCTTGGCCTAGCACCAGCGCCACGTGGGGAGGCGACCTCGCCGCCGAAGGGGGCCAATCAACCGAGACCGCATCAACAACACGAAGCTCGCGACATTGCCGCTACCATCTCCATCGGGTTTTTGCCAAGCTTGCGCAGCCAACAAGAGCTGAAGTCAAAAGGCACCAAGACAGCCCGATTGCTGCCACCGGACAAGCAGCACGAGGTTCAAATACGACGCCTTCAACAAGGAAACGACACCGTAAGGCACCGTCGTCGTGGAGCTTTCGCACAGAAACCCCTGCAGGAAGCGGCATGTGGTGCATCTCCCAAAACCAGAGCATAGTGACGCCATCTGCGCCGCCGTGGCCGCCCTGGTACAACCAGAGCATGGATTTCTCCAGGGGTGCGCACCTTGAACATGAATGCCGCCTGCCGTGCGCCTGGGAGGGGCAGCAAGCTCCACCACGCTATTCCAAGACGAGATGCCGTAGCCCGCCAGAGAGAGGAGCTGCAGCGCCGCCGGCGCAGCGTGGTGGAGGGCTGCCGGAGGTTCCTCACCCCTGCGCATCGGAGAATGTCGGCTGCACAGGCAGGGGCTTCAGCCGCGCGCCGCCCGACCTGGAGCAGGGAGCTGAACTCCGGCACGGGCTCCAGGCGAGCACACGGGTCGAAGAAGCGGGCGCCCCCAGCAGCCCGGATGGAGAGGATGGGAGCCCGTCGGAGACGGGACAGACGGCCGCAGCCGCCGGCGACTTTGGATATCGGGGGAGAAGAGGATGAAGCGCCGCCAAGCCCATCTGGGCCCAGATCGGGCCGCCGCCGCCACCTGCCGCGCGGGGAAGCTACCGACGCCGGGGAGCCACCGCCACCACAGGCCGAACCTTCCCGACGCCGCCACCGGACCCCATGAGGCCCAGACGCCCAGCGCAGCTCGGACGGAGGCGAGACGCGGGCCACCCACGCGTCCACCGCGGGATCCCTCCCAGCCACCATTTTTTTGGGGCGGGAGCCGCCGCCACCGCGGCGAGGCCAGCGGCAGCGGCGGAGGAGAGGAGGCGGCGGAGGGGCTGGCGGCGGCGCGCGCAAGGGTTCCCCCGAGTCGCCCGCTGCGGGCGACGCGAGGGACGGGCCAAAAATGTCGAGTATCGTTTTGTTTGTGGATACTCAAATATTTGCTACATGACTGTCACGTACGGACGTACCGCAGGAAGTGTATCACTCGCAAGGTCTCACGGAAAGTGTATTTGTCACGCACCTTCCAAATATACCCACCCGTGCACCTCGTGAGCTATATGTGGAATTGAAAACTCTTCAAGCGCAACACTAGAAACATCGCGAGCTATATATGGAATTGAAGAAACTTGAAGCACCATAGCATATGGTTGAGATTTGGAGATTCATTCCCTCGTTTGGAAGATATATAATAATTGCCATGTTTGATCTTTGTTGATAGCATTTGTCTCATTAGGGCAGTGACACATTTCAAAATGGCATATACATTGGGGTTCCGGAATATCCAGCTACATGATATCCTTTTCTAAGGAAAACACCACAAAAAACCCGTTCCACCAATAGGATAAGCAACCTGCCTTTTATGGGGTGGCATCCCCACTACAATTTTCTGCCATTGCTCGCATGTTATCATCTTGTACACTCCAATCTAAGTCTTCGGTGTTCATCCCAAACAAAACCAGCAGCCAAATCTTTATTACGATTTAAAAAAATGCATGGATCCTTGGAGATATGCCATGAGCGGTCTGTGGACGGCTGGCGATTCAGATTCCGATGCCTTTCTCTTGAATCCAATACGGAGACGTCTCATAGTGGAGTATATTTTTGCTTGGAAAGAGAAATACCAGAGAGAGGAGAAAATAATGGGAATCACTAGTGGAAAACTGGAAATGCCCTCCATTATTTTCTGCGAGATGCCTTTCCGGCCGGACCTTCCTGGGCCAGGGCGCGTACGAGAGGAATCGCGGCCGGGAAGATTCTGTTTCATGGCATTCATGTGATTTTTGAACATCATGAGGGCTATTATCGGGTTAGATTCGGTTGGACGCGCCTTCGGCTCGCCACGTACCTGTCTAGTGTGTTGATAAGACAGCAACTGAACCTCACCCGTTTCATGCAACCATGGACCGTGGACTTTAGTTTTTTGGGCAATTTTGGCATGGAAATAACGCTTAAAATTAATGTAAAATAAAGTAGATCATCAAGCACCGAATGCATGGTCCAAATCTACTCTTTGGAGACTCGAGAGTGTGATGTCTATCTGTAGAATATCTCTGACGCACAAGCAGCTGCAAGAGATGAGCTCTCTGTACCTACCGCTGTAATTAGAATATTTCTGAGTTTGTTCAAAAAGAGGGAGAATATCTCTGTGTGCTCAGACCTGATCTTAACAATAGTCACCCGACCCGACATGGCATGTTTTTATTAGAGGAAATTGCGTGAGTGGTACCTCTGCAAATTTGAATATTTCCAGAAATTATTGTCGATCCATTACGGGCAAAACGTTGTCCATCTACAGTATATGTTTTGGAATTTCATGTCCATATATAAAACGTACACATTGAAACGTATGTAAGTAAACGCACTGACGCACACACACAAATCCTTGACGCACACAAATCCTTTATGATAGGCTCTAGCTATACGGCTCAAGATACGTGTGCAAGTGACCACCCACATCATGCATGCACACTAGCTAGTTTGTTGCCAATAAATGAGCGACCCCTTCCCTTGTACGATGAGATAAGATATCTTGGATTTCTTAGATATATTAATATCTAGCCATATATATAGTACACGTTTGTACGTAGAAAGTACAAGATCGACCCGTTTATTCCATGTGTTTTGACATCTTATGATGATGGGAGATATGCTTGCGTCGTCCTACAAGTCAATCCATTATTGGGCGATTGGTCTAGGGTAAATTAATATTGTCGATCTCCTGCATACAAACACAAAGAAGACAAAGTTTCTTTTCTTTGGTTATTATTTCCGTTGAGTGTTTGTGTAGCCTTCAACTATTACTTTTACATAGATCATGCGTGCATACATGCAGGATAATACACAAGCTGAGTTCGAGATATATTTCTGTGATTTTCTATAAAAATATAACATTTGTAAATACCACAACAAAATCTCAGTTACTACTGTCGGCAGTGACCTGTTAGAGACGGACAACAAATAGACCTTCGTATATGCGTCACCGTATGTGCGGCGATAGATCCATGGTTGCGTGACTGGTATGTCAAAAGATTTGGAAATAAAATACCAAAATCTCATGTATTACTGACAGGAGATCCATGGCCAAGAAATTGACATTCATCTATGCGTCACCGAATGCGCAATGACAACTGTGTAAGGTAGATCCACAGTTGCGTGACTGGTTGGATATGTCAAAGAATTGGAAATATAATAAAAATTCTCATGTTTTACGGTTGGGAGTGACCTGTTAGAGATGGACAAGAAACTGACATTCATATATGCATCACCGAATGCCCAAAAAACAATTGTAAGGTAGATCCATGATTGCATGACTGGTTGGATATGTTAAACGGTTTGGAAATATAATACCAGAATCTCAGGTATTACTGCTGGGAGTAACCTGCCAGAGATGGACAACAATCTGACATATATGCATCACCGAATGGGCGGTGACAATTGTAAAGTAGATTTGTGGTTGCATGACGAATTAGACTTGTCAAAGATTTGGAATATAATACCAAAATCTCAGGTATTAATGTTGGGAGTGATATTGGACAAAACTGACATTCATCTTGTTGATGACCAATTTTGGCTTGGAAGAAATCATATGACGAAACAGACCGCAACTAGTACATGTACTAGTCAAATTCAGAATTTCGGCCAAATTAGGACGAAACAGAGCCTAACTAGTACATGTACTAGTAAGGTTCGGAATTTCAGCCAAAACTAGAAATATAAAACAGACGTGTACTAGTCGCGTTCTGTACAAGGTCACAACTTGGAAGAATCAGGTCCAATCCGAACAGATTTGTTTACGAGCCCAGATGAGTGGTCAAGATGGAGTCGGATGAAAAAACACATAAAATGAAAGTTCTTCGTTTTTTTGAGACGAACAACTTTGTCTACTACGAGATTTCGATCCGAGGTCGTTAACTGCTTCAAAAATGACCCGCAAGGTACAATCAGGTTTTAGACCGAACAGTTTTGGAAAGTTCGGACCAAACCATCTGAATTGGACCCAAATTAGGGTTTTGGTCGTGAATCCAAGCTCTTTTCTTGCACGGGAAGTCCAGCCACCTCTTATATACACGAGGGGTGACGGACGATTGATCCAACACCAATCGAACAAACACATCTACTACTTTTTCGTGTTCATCTACTTTTATCCCTCTCCCCTTATATCTTTCTTCTCGTTCTTCAAGATTGGAGGCTACGAATCCTCGAGGCTCTAGGGGCGTTCAGGACGACCTAGGGCAGCCCATAGCCGCCGCGAGCCCTGACGGGGTCCCTCCCGGGCGAGCGGGGTTTCGGGTGCCAAAAGCGCCCGCCGGATTGTCTTGCGTATCGCGCTTCCGGCGAGCCTCCCGCGGAGTGAGTTGCGGAGCATCTCCCTCGGCGCTGCGGGTACACGTGACGTGTTCGTGTGTCAACACACTTTTTGGAGACTCCGCTGGGGACGAAGCGAACGGTCTCCAGCCCGTTCTTGCTACGAGGAGCGCATCAAGAGACTGCAGTCTACATCGATAACATGAATTCACGATCTCCTTGTGTAGATGCAAATCACTCTTATGTTGACGTTACTAAATCCTTTGATATGAGTGTTGTATCGGCTAACCCTAGTTTACACTATGTGCAAAAGCCGATGCAAAATAATCTCTATGTTTCAAATCCTTATAATATTAGCAACGTGCAACATATATATTCGAATTCTCATGCATCGGCTACCCCATATCTTAGGCCGATGAGTAATGTGGGTTATTCGACAGATCAGTATGAGACACATCACGGGCAAGAGAATGTCTCACGGTTCTATCCATCGGCTGCCGACTCACAATATGCGGGGTCATCCCCAAACAGGCCGATGGACGGGGGAATCGGCTATGCTGGTACCAGTGACTTGGCCGGTTACTCCCAACCGACATATACTGTGCCTTATATGATTAATCAATCGGCACCTTATGTTACTAACGTTTCAGCTTCATGTGGAATTAGTACGACACATAATTCGGCTTCGCACTTTCATGGTGTTCATGGTCGAATAAGTGAAAATTTAACAGGAGCACATGTGCCTTCATTTTCTACTGACGCATATGGATTAGATGGTTGGAAGGAAAAATTTGCAGCGAAACTCAAAATGGCCGGTGATGTTTATCTGGCATTAAAAGAAAATCCGCATGATCCCGCTGCAATACAAGCTTATGAGGCGTATAAGAAGGAACGTGAAGAGGAGCGTGAAAAAATCAAGATCAAGTTTTATTCTTCACAGTCACAAATTTTCGGCAACGCACCGCCGAAAGAAACCAAAAGTATCGGGGGGCAATCCCGTCTTGCAGAGGATAGTACCGATGACTTCTCTACGCCGACTCTTGAGGAATTACCGACCGAGTATCGACAAGCTTATGAATCACTCAAGAAAAAGCGTGCTGAGGAATTTGAGGCGCTTGAGAAGAAACTCAAGGAGGAACATGAAGCAAATAGGAGAAAGCTTGAAGAGGAAGGTCTGCACATGTTCCATGCAAAGCTCAAGAAGGACCCTCAAGAAAATATTACTCTAGTAGGAGAAATTAAATCCTCTCTTATGTGCTGCAATCAAGTCAAGCCCCATGTTAAACCAAGGCAAGAAGAAGCTTTGCAAGTTGATGGAAGCCATGGAGAAAAGATGAGTGATTCGGAAAGTATGGTTACTTCGGTTGTTGAAGCCGAATTAGACAGTACATGTGCCGAATCTACTGAATCATAAGAAGCAAGCTCCATTGATCAAGAGCATGTCATGGCTAGCAAAACAGCCGTGATTAATTTTTCTAGGTGTAAAGGAGTTTATATGCTACCCAACGAATTCCGTGCCAAAGACGATGAGCATCACAAACAAGAAGACACGACCGAACAAAGTTCGGTTAATGGTGAACATCAAGAACCAGAGAAAGAAGCCAAACAATGTTCGGTTGATGAAAAGCATCCGGGTGACGCTGCACGGGATCCAGAAGAGGAGGAAGAAGCATTGAAGAGTTATCCAGAGACGGAGCAAAGCAATATTGTTCCTGATGTGCCAGCATCGCAGTCTCTCAATGTCTTCGAAGAGGTACGCCCAACCAACAATTCACTTATCTTTCGATTCGGTCAAAATAATAATGTTGATGCATCCAATGATAAAATTCTTGTTAGCTTCAAAAGACCAGTCGAGATAAGTAATTTGTTTGCTAGGAATAATCTTGTCAGTAATCATGTTGGCCAACATATCATACCATTCGTGGAGGCTGAAAGTGACAATTTATCGCAATCAAAGTTGTTCTCGTCATGCCGGCTAAACTTTATATTCATTTGGGCAACTTTGCTTGTTTCATGCCTGACTAATATTTGGTCTCAAGTGGGACATATATTCTATAGCTATTTTTGTTGCAGAAACACAAAGCCGGGTTCAAAGTCCTTCGAGATAGCCGATTCAGAAAAATCGGAAAAAGAAGGTGAAAGACGATGCATAGCCGAGTTGGATGACGTCAAGCTGGCACCTCTCGGTTTCATAATTCCAAAGCCGGTATCTCAATATCGGCTAAGGGATGAGCAGTGTACCATCAGTCCGGGCATAGGGGATCACATTGCCGGGGTATCGTCGGCTAATCCAATTATCATAGAAGATCACCATGTCGAACCGTCAAGAGAAGAGCGAATGCCCAATTTGTTCGAGCAGAATATCAAAGACTGCGATGAGTTTCATGACGCGCAATCGTCCTTTGAAGGACGATTGGAAGTTGTTGAAGCACAAGTTTAATCTTGATGGAGATCAAGTATTGACTCGGCTACCCCAAGCCGGTTCTTCCCAAGACGGACATATACGCGCTGGAGTTGATGGGATCGGGTCGTCGAGCAAAGAAAATATTCAAGCCGACAATCTTGAAGACGGATGTTCCATCGAAGCTACAAAGAGGACGCCTAGAACTGGGGGGCAACAACAAAATCCAAAAGGAGGAAAACTAAAGTTACCTTCGCTCAATTATTGGAAAAGTATCAGAAGGAGAGCGAAGCAAGAAGTGCTTATCGGCCAGCTGAAGTAAAGACATCGAAGTCACCCCCAAGGCGTAAATATGAAGACCAGGACTGGCAAAAGAAGAAGCCCAACGTGCCGATTCCACAAACTTCTTTTGGGCCACCAATGTCGAAGTCGTCCATGCCTTCCCATGCCGGTTTTTATTCATATCATTCACGGGAAAGGTATGATTCGCGGACACACCATCAATCTTATGCTAAATCACCTCGCCAAGTTTATGCAGCTCCAAGAGAATCAACCCGGCAACCACATGTCAAAGACCGGTTCAATCAAGAGCCGGCCAGGAGCTCGTGGAGGACGAAGGAGGTGGTGAAGCAAGTATACATAGTGAAAAGAGATGCCCGCAAGGATGCTATTCCGGACCTGATTCCAAGTAATCAAAAGCCAACTAAAATGATGTTGGCTACAAAGGGCAAGTAAGTGAAGCGGGTAACTTTCAAGGACCCAATTATCGAGTCTGGAGAGGTCAAGCTGGAAGTGCCCAAAGCCAAGAAAGAACTGCCAGTGCATAAAGTAAAATCACAGTCGGGATACCCACTCGGCTTATCACATTGGCAAGAGTGGCAGGTGAAGCGGCTCAGAGCCAAAGAGTTGGAGAAGATGAGCATGGCGTGGGTTCCTAAAGGATGCTCAACAATTAAGAAGGATGCACCAGCTTTTGTAGCAAAGCCGGCAGGAGTAAAGGAGAACAAGCGTGAAGCCGGCAGGCGAATCCGGCAATTTTCATCTCGCTATAGGAGACCTCCGACGGCGCGCCATCCATATTCTTCAACCGTTCCATCAAAGTCGGCACCTTGTGATTTATCCCCAGCCGAAACATCTGATCTATTTCGGCTATTCACACTTTGGTGGACGAGTTCTCCAGGTCCTTCAAGATGAGGACGCACGGCCGATATTTGCATATCGCCCTAAGAATGCATCGTGTTGGCAAAGCCAGCATCTGGCTAGAGGTACTCTTCATGGTTTTATCTCCTTCCTAGAAACCGGTGCTCAGTTTTGCCAACACTTATAAGGACGACTTGAGTATTAAGTCGGCCACTACAAAGGATCTAGTGTAAGCCGAATGAACGGTTGGAAGAAATATGTTTTTCTTATCTGCAGGATCCGAGTCAAAGGTTCAGGCGGGCTGCATCACGGGATGCATATATGGAGGCGCTTGTAACATCGTTATCAAGTTGGAAAGATATAAAACTACAAAGGCTTAGTGCTGAAGAGTTAAAAAACAAGAACATGGCATTGATTCTTAAGGACAGCCGCAAGGACAAGAATAATGTGCAAGTTTCTGTCGCAAGAAAATCTAAAAGAATATAGAAAGAGAAGAATGAAACCGAGAAGCAATTAAGCCGAAGGTTGCGCTTAAGTTTTCGGTTGACACACCAATCAAATTATTCAGCCATGACACCAATGCCTTTGTCATGGAGTTCACCACTAGGTATGATTGGTTACACCCCAAGGGTTGATTTTGATCCATGGATGCTTCATAATTCTTTACATCATGGAAGGGTATTACCAATCTTATATTTGAGTAGTTGCAATATGATTACTAATCTAAGAGCCGAAATTTTTGAAGTTCGCAATCAGATTTATCGTTTTATTTACTTATTTCGGCTACACATACTTTGGTGGATGATTTATGCATATCCTTGAGGAAAATATATGTGGCCGATAACTTTTTATCGTCCTAAGAGATTATACAAGCATGGTCGATGGAGTGTTGACATCGTCCTGGGAATGCAAATTATTTATTGGCACGCAAGCTCTGCCAAAAAACAGGGGGGCATGTGTTGGTGACCAATTTTGGCTTGGAAGAAATCATATGACGAAACAGACCGCAACTAGTACATGTACTAGTCAAATTCAGAATTTCGGCCAAATTAGGACGAAACAGAGCCTAACTAGTACATGTACTAGTAAGGTTCGGAATTTCAGCCAAAACTAGAAATATAAAACAGACGTCAACTAGTACATGTACTAGTCGCGTTCTGTACAAGATCACAACTTGGAAGAATCTGGTCCAGTCCGAACAGATTTGTTTACGAGTCCAGATGATTGGTCAAGATGGAGTCGGATGAAAAACACATAAAATGAAAGTTCTTCGTTTTTTCGAGATGAACAACTTTGTCTTCTACGAGATTTCGATCCGAGGTTGTTAACTGCTTCAAACATTACCCGCAAGGTACAATCAGGTTTTAGACCGAACAGTTTTGAAAAGTTCGGACCAAACCATGCGAGTTGGACCCAAATTAGGGTTTTGGTCGTGAATCCAAACTCTTTCCTTGCACGGGAAGTCCAGCCACCTCTTATATACCCGAGGGGTGACGGCCGATTGATCCAACACCAATCGAACAAACACATCTACTACTTTTTCGTGTTCATCTACTTTTATCCCTCTCCCCTTGTATCTTTCTTTTCGTTCTTCGCCGTTCTTCAAGATTGGAGGCTACGAATCCTCGAGGCTCTAGGGGCGTTCAGGACGACCTAGGGCAGCCCATAGCCGCCGCGAGCCCTGACGGGGTCCCTCCCGGGCGAGCGGGGTTTCAGGTGCCAAAAGCGCCCGCCGGATTGTCTTGCGTATCGCGTTTCCGGCGAGCCTCCCACGGAGTGAGTTGCAGAGCATCTCCCTCGGCGCCACGGGTACACGTGACGTGTTCGTGTGTCAACACATCTATGCGTCACTGAATGTGCAGCAACAACCGTAAGGGTAGATACATCTTAGGCTTTAGTGCCGAGATTCACCTGTTACCGATGCATCACTGAATGCCCAGCAATGACTATAAGGTATATCCATGATTGCATGACTCATTGGATCAATCAAACCATTCGGAAATAAAATACCGAAATCTTAGGTGCGTCGGAAGTCACCTAATCCCGCCGTCTGGAAAAGGATTTCGCTAAAATGGATGTATCTAGACATATTTTAGTGCTAGATACATCCGTTTTAGGGACATCTTTTTTCAGATGGAGGGAGTACTACAAATGGACAAGAAACTGACATTCATATATGCATCACCAATATGCCCAACAACAGCTGTAAGGTAGATCCATGATTTGGAAATATAATGCCAAAATCTCAGGTGTTACTATTGTGAGTAACTTGTCAGAGATGAGCAAGAAACTGACATTCACATATGTGCCACGAATGGACAGCGACAACTGTAAATTAGACCCATAGTTGCATGGCGGATATGACATGTCAAAAGATTTGCAAATAACTATATAGACACATATAAAAGACAAGAGTTTAATATTTTTGCAACATAAATGCATACGTTAAATTAGTTTGCAAATCTTTCTAAGTTCGTCGTGATCGAATGGACGGTCAGGAGAGATTGGTAAAAATTCACCTACCTTGAAACAAATTATAAGAAGATCAAAATAACTTATTGTTTCACATTTACTTTGTTGTATGACAAAAAAATCTTACTGGATCAAGTTATGTTTTTTTTTGTTAGAATGAAATTCAATTTTTGCCAAAAGTCATTTGTTACACATGGACGAGAAACTGTCATTATATATATGCATCACTGAATGCCTAGCAAAGGTTGTAAGGTAGATCCATGATTGCATGACTCGTTGGATTAGTCAAAGGATTTGAAAAATATAATACCAAAAGTTTAGATATTAGTGTCGGGAGTCACCTGCTACAAATGGACAAGAAACTGACATTCATATATGCATCACCAATATGCCCAACAACAACTGTAAGGTAGATCCATGATTTGGAAATATAATGCCAAAATCTCAGGTGTTACTATTGCGAGTAACCTGTGAGAGATGAGCAAGAAACTGACAATCATATATGTGCCACCGAATGCGCAGCGGCAACCGTAAAGTAAATCCATATATAGTTGCGTGGCGGATAGGACATGTCAAAAGATTTGCAAATAGCTATAAAGACACATATAAAAGACAAGAGTTTTATATTTTTGCAACATAAATGCATATTTTAAATTAGTTTGCAAATTTTTCTAAGTTCGTCCTAATCAAATGGACGGTCGGGAGAGATTGGTAAAAATTCACCTACCTTGAAACAGATTATAAGAAGATCAAAATAATTTATTGTTTCACATTTACTTTGTTGTACGACAAAAAAATCTTACTGGATCGAGTTATGGTCTTTTATTTGTTAGAATGGAAATTCAATTTTTGCCAGAATCATTTGTTACACATGGACAAGAAACTGTCATTATATATATGCATCACTGAATGCCTAGCAAAGGCTGTAAGGTAGATCCATGATTGCATGACTCGTTGGATTAGTCAAACGATTTGAAAAATATAATACCAAAAGTTTAGATATTAGTGTCGGGAGTCACCTGCTACAAATGGATAAGAAACTGACATTCATATATGCATCACCAATATGCCCAACAACAACTGTAAGGTAGATCCATGATTTGGAAATATAATGCCAAAATCTCATGGGTTACTATTGCGAGTAACCTGTGAGAGATTAGCAAGATCTGACATTCATATATGTGCCGCCGAATGCGCAGCGACAACCGTAAAGTAAATCCATATATAGTTGCGTGGCGGATAGGACATGTCAAAAGATTTGCATATATAATACCAAATTCTCTAATATTAATTACTCTTGGGAGTGATACGTCAGAGAGGACAAAAAAACTAACATTCATAAATGTGTCACTGGATGCGCATTGACACCCGCAAAGGTAGATACATCTCTGCGTGACTGGCTGAATGTTCAAAAGATTGGGTGTAGCCGTAAAGACACATATGAAAGACAAGAGTTTAATATTTTTACACCATAAATGCATACATGAAATTAGTTTTGCAAATCTTTCTGAGTTTGTCGTGATCGGATGGACGGTCGTGAGAGAGATTTTGGTCAAAATTCGCCTGCCTTGAAACAAATTATAAGAAGACCACAATAATTTATTGTTTCACATTTACTTTGTAGCATGACAAAATAAAAATCTTACTGGATCCAGCTACGGTTTGTTTTGTTAGAGTGAAATTCACATTTTGCGTCGCAGTTTGTATGTTTATTATGACACATTTTACACCGTATAAATGCACCGTCACAATTTACTCTATGTTTGTCACCTCACTTGACAATCTATTTCATTAATATTTTCTCCAGTTCGCAATGGCTGGGTCCATATGTCAAAATATGTAAATAGTACTCCCTCCGTCCAAAAATAAGTGTCTCAAGTTTACCTAAAAGTGAATGTATGTATATATGAAACATGTCTAGATACATCCACTTTTAAACAAATTTGAGACACTTATTTTGGAACGGAGGGAGTACATAATTTGACAGCTTCAACGACGAAAAATTCCCCAAGTGAAAACAAAAATGTTCATGCCTTGATGCCCAGGCGAGAGACACGTATGGGTAGATACATCTCTGGGTGATTGGCCGGATGTTCAAAAGATTGGGTTTAGCTGTAAAGACACATATGAAAGACAAGAGACTAATACTTTTACACCATAAATGCATACATTAAATAAGTTTTGCAAATCTTTCTGTGTTTGTCGTGATCGGATGGATCCAGTTATGGTTTTTGATTTGGTATAGTGGAATTCACATTTTGCGTCACGGTGTGTATGTTTATGACACATTTTACACCGTATAAATGCACGGTCACATTTTACTCTATGTTTGTCACATTACTTGACAATCTATCTCATTTAACATTTTCTCCAATTCGCACTGGCTGGATCCATATGTCAAAATATGCAATAGTACATGATTTCACAGCTTCAACAACGGAATATTCCCCAAGTGAAAAAAAAACAACAATGTTCATGCCTGATACCCAAGAGAGAGAGGGAGACACGTGTATGGGTTTAAAAGAGGACAAAACGGGGTGCGGTGGCGCCGCGAGATTCCGTTCGGGGACGCGCTGGGTCGAAGTGGACGCGTGACGCGGCAAACGCTCGCCTCCTCTGCTTTTCTTTTGCTCTGTGGATGGTGGACGTACGGAATCGGTTCGGTTCGCCGCATCTCCTCGCATACAGTGGGACCCACCCTCCGGTGCTCCATCTCCGTCGTCTTCTTCCTCCTATTCTTATCCTCTGGCTGCAGGTCTCTGTTGGGTACCAATTCTGTTTTGTTTTCCTTGAGTATTTTCTCCGATGATGGTTTTTATTGGAAGGAATAGCCGTCAGTCTCCTCCGTATACTGCCATCTTCACGGATCGGGTTACACTTTCTCCTTTTCTACGCGGAAAGAATTTCGAAAACCAATCTACTCAGGCTAGCAACGGTAGTATTCTAATTGCTAGATAAGTCTGGCTACTCTGATCCCAATCTCCACCAGGGGCCGCTGCTCTCCCTTATCCGAGATTGTACGGGGGATGTTTTTTTTTTTTTGAATTTTCCATACTTGTATTCATACTAGAGGAACAGTACAAGGTCGGATACAAGCAAAGAAAAAAGAAGGATACGAAGGACGGCACCGCAGCGCCTCGCCGTCTTCAACCACGAGCAGCTCCAACGCGCGCGACCTCCCACCGCCGGAGACGAGGAAGGAAGCAGACGCCCAGAGCCCTCTCCACGGAACGGAAGAGCTTCTTGCCACCGCAGTGGCTTTGACGAACCACAAGAGCCACCAGCTCCGACGAGCTGGATCTGGATCGATGAACGACCAGAGGTCGGGGCCACACCCCGAGCATCTCCCGCCCCAGATCCGAGGCCAACGCCACAGATCTTCCACCAGCACCCCACACACCACCGCCGCAGCCGCCTCGCACCTCCTCCACCACCGGCCTTGCATCCACTCGACGCCGGGCTGCCGCCGAAGCCGGAGAAACAGACAGCAGCTCGGGGACGATCCTGCAGCTCGAGGGCACCGTCGTTGACGACGCCCAGGAGGGGGAGCCGCAGATCTCCAAAACGGCAGCACCGGCTTCCCCACCTCAGCCACGCCGCCCAAAATCCGCACCGCTACTCGCCAGAGCGCAGATCTAGGGATTCCCCGCCCTCCCGCCGCCGGAGCGGCCGGCGGAGGGCGGGAAATCCCCAGATACGCCGGCGGCCTCCTGGAGACGCCGAGTCGCCTCCGCGTCGCTCTTGAGCACTGTAGAGGGGGGAGAGGTTCCAGAAAAAACGAGTGAATGGCTCTTTGTACGGGGGATGTTGACGCCGGCCGTGTATCCAGCACTTCGATCATTCGTATTGGTCCATGTATACGAGTTGAGAATTCTGACTCTCGGCGTTTCACTGATCTCCTTATTTAAAAATAAAACAAAAATCATATTTATTTATAAGTTTTAAATAAGTCTGAAAAAATTCTACATGTTGTTAATGATGTATCTACAAACATGCAAATTCTTGATTTGAAATACTTTAATTATGAGCTACACAAAAACGATAAATGTGTATATCTAAATATACACACTTTTAAATCTCCAAAATACACAACATTTTGTCATTTGTCGTTTTTTGTAGCCCATAATACAAATATTGTTTTATTTTTTAAATAGAGGGAGCACTCAAATTCGCGAGGCAAATGACTTTCCCCATTTATACACGTTTGAACTTGCAATGTCCAAAGATCATCTAAAAAAGCACACGAAGACATAGTTACAAAGGACGACAACACAATGAGCTGTCTAGCCCGGAAATTCACAATGTCTCGCATGCACATGTGCTTTTGGCCAAATATAAGATTGATAAAATAGTTAAACATTTTAAAAATTATAAAAAACATTGGTGACGAAACAAATATAAATGTTCTACATACTTGCCAAACTTCGTGGCGAAACAACGTTTGTGGTGCTCTGTGAAAGAAAACAAATCAGTGGTGAAAATGAGATTTTTTTTGGAGCACTAATTTCGTTCCTTCGCACAGAGCACATTTCATCATGAAACTTGGCACGTATGTAGAACACTTAAATATGTTCGTCACCAAATGTTTTCATAATTTTTCAAAATGTTCTACTATTTTGTTCAATGTTTTGTTCGTGTAGGAGCACATGAACTCGGTAACCAAAAGACCACTCCCCATGTAGCCCAAATTCCAGTCTGAGTCGTATACTGTCTTCACGTGTCAATGTTTTACCGGGAAAATAATTTTTTTCTTGAACGGGTTCGAGAAAATTAAAAGGGTGTTTCATCTGAGTGTGTGGAGTTTTGGAGACCGAGCAACAGGGAGTACTTAAAAAAACAAATTCTTCATTTGTTAGTTTCAAAATTCACGTCATTTTTTTCAGATGTAGATAATTATACACTCTAATACTGTGCGAAAAAACAATCCGAAATTCACTGTATTTTAGACTAAGCAAAATGACGATAAGAAATTTGACAAATATTTGGATTTTTTGTATCCTAGAATACTACGAATTTTTCAATAATATTTTGCCAGACTTGTAGAGTTCGACACTATCTACACTACAATATTTTCTCAATTTTTTGAAACTTACAAATCTTGATTTTAAATTTTTAAAGGCCTTTATGAATTTTGCGCTCTCTAAATTACTCTCTTGTTTGTTTATTACAACATTTTATCATTCTTAATGTTCAAAACGAAGAACGAATATGGATGAAACATTGCAATATGTTAAAATGAAACTTTGTACATAATGTCCTCCAAGCTAGCGTGTGTGTGTACGCGCTCGTGCGAGAGAGAGAGAGGGAGAGAGAGAGAGAACACCACATGATTTGTGATCTTTTCAGACCTTTTCATAGTGGTAGATTCTAAGGCAAGCAAGAGGGGACAGAGATAAATTAGCACTTTCAAACCACTATGGATGTGTGCATGCATTTGGCTGAGGAATCTCTCCCATCCCACCACCCAAAAGGTGGAGGTGGAAGATGCAAGGAGTAGCTATGTAGTAGTACAATCAAAGGACACATCATTTTCTTTTTACTAGTGGTGGATTGGATTAGATTCCCCACACATGCATGCAAGATCAGCTAAAATATGCGGCCAACTGCATTGCATGCATGACTGAATTGGGTTCTGAACTTCTGATGCCTTCTCCTCCTTTGTGCTGATGGCAACCCATTGCTTGGTGGATCCCTTTCTTGCTAGTGTAAATGTAGATGATTCTCCTCCTCCCACATGGCATGATAGATGGAGAAATGGCAGAGACTAGAGAGGCAAAGGTATATATGCATGTGTAGCAATTATTGTCACCAAATTGATGGGAGCTTCTATCACAAGCATGTCTCCAATTGGATTTGTATTCCAATCTTGATGTACACGATGAATTGGATGGACTTAGCTAGCGTGTGTTGCGGTGCATCTTATTCCACTAGGGCTCAATTTAACTAAGTGGAGATAGATATGATTACATACATTCTCTAGGTATCTCCGTGAATAAAGCATCAGATTAAATTGCCAGTGCTTAGTTAACTAAGGGTCGTTTTTGTTTTCGTTTGGATCCATATTCACTTATGTATTTAATTTCTTGATCATTTAGTTGGATGAAAATCCTAGGGCTTCTGGTCGTGAATGAGAAATGCCCATTCATCCGAGTATCTCTCTTGGTTGTGTTTATAGTCAGAACCTCGATTAGCTCTTGATATTATGTTCTTGCAGTGACAAGATGTAGTACATGATATTGATATATTATTTTCATTGAATGCACATCCGGCACCAGGAAACATCAGAAACAACAGTAAGCTTCAATAGAATTCTTCTGTTCTTAAATTGTCGTTACATTGATTTTCAGATAATACAGGGCCACTAGCTAACCAAACAATTGACTTTGTAGCAATTCATCAGGTCGGGTCGGGCAGGCCCTGGAATATTCATTGTCATGAATCACGAGGGAAAGGGATCCGGCGGAAACCCAATCAGTGGACGCTACCCACCCGCTGCGCAGCAGGCCAGGTGGTGGTTGGCAATGACAATGGCATCGCGGTTTCTTGGTTTCACAGGACGCCACAAGAGATCAAACGGCTCCTCGCAGCTTCGAGGAGGCAAAGGTTATCAGCACGGCAGATTCAGATCACTATGCAAGAAACGTACAAATGGCCCCTCGATGTGGTATTAGTTGCACTATTCTCTCTCTCCGATCCCTCCATTCTTGCCTGTCGTATTCCACAAAGAAACCATTTTTTCCAGTGGGATGCATGGGAAGCTTCCCGCTGACAGCTAGCTATAGATTCATCTTAGCATGTTCAGAATTTCAGTAATTATTATTCTCCTCCCCTTACAAGGCCACGGAACCTGATAAGGACTATCGAATATGCGGCGAAAAGATTCTCTGATTTTTGCAGCAATTAATTGAACCTGTGTCGTGAAAATTGTAACATCCCAAATTTGTAACCCAGTGTTATTAGTCAAAAATTGTGGGCCAACAAAAACTTTTGTTACTTTATGAGTGCTTGCTTGTGTTGTTTGTTGAATTGTTGAAGAAAAGAAAAGAAATAAAATAATAAAACTAAAGTGACAAGTGTCACCCTAAAAACTCCAAGTAAGTTTCAAAATTTCTTCCAAATAAAAATCCAGTGGAGAGGAGTGACCTCTCTCATTCCATTCTTATTTCTTTCTCCTCTAATTCTATTTCCAAAATTATTCCAAAATTCTATTTTCAATTTCCAAATGTTTCTTGAACTTTGGAAAATCCTCAAGAACACCATGATGCACTTCCAGAATAAATATTCCAGTGGTACCACAAACCTTGGAAAAATATTTGGAAGCAAATCATGAAAAGAATTTTCAAAATTTCAAATTTGGTTTTGGTTCGGGAATTAGATCGAACACTTGTTGAGCACCACTGTGTTCTTCTTCAACCCGAAAATCAACTCCAAAATTGGAGCTCGATTTCGTGTAATTGAGCATCCCCGCGACCTCCATTCACCCCTCTCACCTCACTCCACCGACGGAGGTCGATTGGACGTGCTCATTGACCTCAGAGGAGGCAGGCCAGTGGCGCCACGCCATGGCGGCCATGGCGAGCTGCCGCTCGGGTCACCTCCGTGGAGGAGGCAGGCGCGACGCCGAGGCGACGCCACGCCGTGCCCGCCACACCACCCTTCCACTCCTTCACCTGCACGACGAGACAGCACCGCCGCAGAGGGCCGCTTGCGTGCTCACCTTCCGTGCCCACGCGCGCGACGCACGCCGCGCGACGCCGTGGTCAACTACACACACCGCACTGCCCCCACCTTGCCCCTCTTGCCATCTCTGCTCCGCCACCACGCCACGAGCACCACAGACCCCTCTGGAGCACCCCAACGCAACCGACCCGTCCCTAGCGCACGCGTCCGTGCCGCCGTACGCCATGGCGAGCAGCGCACGCCACCGCAGCTTCACGCGCCACCCCTGATCCCTCCCGACCAGCCGACCGTTCCAGAAGCTGCCCAAAGCTCTCCGCAACCCCGTGGACAACCCCTCTGGACCCAGCTCCCCTCGAGCACTCGCTGCACCACGTCCACGGCGAGCCCGAGCTCGCCGATAAAAGGCCACCCCGCACCCGTGCTTCCACCCCGCCTCACACCTCACTCTCGCACTCTCCACTCACTCAGTGCACCGCCAGGAGGGCGGAGCCCCTGCATCCCAGCCTCTGCTGCCCAGGAGCTCCCTCGAGGTTCCGCCGGAGAAGAAGGTGGGCGACGCTCACGGCCGAGCCGCGCTGCTCTCTCCCCCTCTCTTCTCTGCCTCTCCCTAGCCTCCCCATTACACCCTCGTTCACCCGCCGTGTTTTGGCTGTGTTTCGTGCACAGCAGCGCCGCGGAGGGATCGCCGGAGTTGCAGGCCGTGACGGAGGGAGTACAGCGGCTCGCCGTCGACGATTCACGCCGCCCCAGCACGCACCACTCCGCCCAGACGTCCGCACGAGCCTCCGCCGTCGATCTGCACCATCTCCGCGTCCACCCGAGCCCCTAGGTGAGCTATCCGTGCTCGCCACCGTCGCCGGCGCGGCGGCGCCGCCCAGTTATGGTCGTCGCCGTTCGCGGCCTCTATGCGCCGTTGGATCTAGATCCAACGGCAGCATACCCGTTCGTTAAGTCAGTCGCTGACAAACTGGCCCCACCCGTCAGCATTTTAATAATTTTCCCGCGCACACTGAGTCACTGACCGAAGGGCCCCACCTGTCATGGTTTTAAACATTATCCAGAGAATTAGGTTTTTCGAATTTAAATCTCTTCTGAAATCCAGTACTGGACCCAACTTTGAAATTCAATAACTCGAGTTCTAGGAATCCAAATAAATCAAACTCAAATGTTCTGGAAAGCTTGTGAAAATATTTAACTCACTAAAGTGGTCTCATCTCTTTTAAACAAATAATAAAAACGTATTAATAAAAATGCTCCAGAAGGTTTTAAACACTAAACCATTTGTTTCTGGAGTTATATTAATCCAATTGACTTGAAACCAATTTTGGTAGACTTGCTTTAGGATCTTTTAGCTCCCCAATTTTTGGTAGAATTAATTGGGTAGTGTAAAATCCTTAGCCTTTGGTTGAACTTCAGTGCACCCTTCTGCACTAAACCAATTAGTGTGAACTGTTGGTAGATCCAATTGGTCTAAAACCAATTTTGTTAGGTCACACTCAACCAAGGTTAGATACCCCTAAAAGGATTTAATTTTTGGAGCAACCAAATTTGTTTGGTAGCTAAAACTTGTTTAAAACCCTTCTGAACTAAAACAGATGTGTAGGGAGTTTTGTAACTCCAAATGATCCCAAACCAATTGGGTGATCTTCTACACACCAGTAGCTATCCATAGAATTTTAGTTTGAATTTTTGTGACAAACATAGATTAAATGGTGAATTAATTAGTGTACAACTAGTTTCTGCCTTAGTTTGAAATTAATTAAATAAAGTTTAATTCAATCAATTTGAAACCACCTTGTGTTGCTTGATGTGTGCAGTAGCTATGTGTAGCAATTGTGATGTTGTGATGATGGTTGAGTTAGTATAGTAATTGTTTGTATCGCTTGTTTGACGTTAGACGAAAACGCTGCCGGAGTCTTCGAGGAAGGGGAGTACTTTGATCAGCAGGAACAAGACCCCGAGAACTTTGCTGAGCAAGGCAAGCTACTTCACTGAGCTTGCATTTATATACCTCTATTTTAGTCTCAAGAGTTGTTCAAAGGAAACAATGAGTTTTGGAAAAACCCCCTTTTTACAAACTACCGGAAAAACTATTTTACCACCTTGTGTAGAAGTATAAGGTAGTTATTTAAAACTATAGGATGGGAAAAACAATGTTTTCTTGAAACTCCTTTGAAAGTACTTGGATAGACCTGCCGGAAGGTCGGTGCTCAGTTGAAGAAGGATGGTGTTGTTTTGAGAAAAATGCACATTGTGTCCTAGTACTATGACTACCAGCCAAAAATCTGTGCGACCACATTTACCCACATATGGGCAAGGGCGTAGTCATATAATTTGCTCGTGTTAGTACTGGATGCCTCAATAACGAGGAGAACCTCGTTCCATGAGGGGATGGTCTGAGGACCTACCCCCTGACCTGGGTCCTCTTCATTGTAGTCTACCGGGAGCCGGTATGAACGTGTCGGAGGAAGAGGATTGAAGGGCTCCCTTGGGTCCGCCGGGCAGAACTACGAGTCCCCACACTTAGTTTCTGAGGATTTGAGTGTCGGTGGAAAGTGTCGTAGCGGCAGGGTCCTATACTAGCATGAGCAAAGGACAGGCTATGGCCGGGAACTCAACTTCGCATACCTCTGGTATGGCGGGACGTGGCTGACACGATGAGTGACCGGATGGGTGTGGGAAAAGCGTACTACCTCTGCAGAGGGTAAAACTATTCGAATAGCCGAGTCCTCGGATATGGACAGTTGGAAGGCTGTCCTAAGACCATGTGCAAGTTTTGATAAAAGTGTTGAGTTTGGAAAGGAAGTTGAAATGGAAAGGGCATTTCGTACCTGTGCCATTGAGTTGGTTTGAGGTAGCGACGTGCTTGGTATCATGTTGAGAACTGGACAGAAGGAGGTGGAGTTTCGGAAAAACAGTCAAAATGATGTTTTCTTATAAGATAGCTATATTCTTCTTCTCACCCCTTTTCAATAAAGATTTTGGAGAGTTTTTAAACAAAAGTTTTTAAAAAAGTAAAACTAGTTCTAGCGCTTACTCAAGTTGGGGTAGTTTGCGAGTACAATCAAATGTACTCATATTGGTTTCGTCCCTGGCTATTGTCTTAGCCAGATTTCGAGGAGCCCTACGTTGAAGAGGAGTTTGGCGACGTCTATGCGAACTAAGATCTTCATAAGTCAGCTGCCTGTCGGGTGTTGTCGAGATGGTTTAGCCCTACTACCGTAGCTTCCGCTGAATAAAGATGATTGGCCCTTGAAGGCACCTATGTATAATTAGGCCTGTATGGCCAGGTTTGTAAGACTTTAAACTCGGTATTGTATGGATGTAAACTTTGATCTTCAGTTCGGATTATGTGCAACGACAGACTGATCACGGGATCGTTGTGTTAAGCATAATCGGGTATTTCGGACGGCTAGTCCGGGGTCCCCACAGAGCTGGTATCAGAGCCATCCTGACTTTAGGAGACCTTAGTTAGCATGGGCGTTAGCTAGGAGTACAAGAGTTAACTTCTAAAACAAGGAAGTGAAGTATTTTCGAAAATTTCTTATCTCCCCAACCCCCCCTATTTATTTAAAACCCTACACTCATTAAGAGTAATCTTTTCTTGAACCTTTAAAATTTTGCACACTTACCCCTCCATTAAGTTTACATTATGTACTCATGTCTTAACTAACTTAAAATTTTGCTTAAACTTGTAGATGGCACCCAACGTCTCCGAGTTCGTCCAAGTTAGGAAGGACGGCCTGCTGATGTTCGAGCAGGACTTGTACGAGTTGAGCCAGATTTTGGGACGCCCTGTTCCAGAGTTTGAGGGAACTCAGGTCGATTCCCTCGGTGATGGGAACCTGTCCTGGCTCATCAAGTCGTCCGTCCGAGGCAGGATTCAGCCACCCCGTTCCAAGGACTTGGTCTACTCCACGATGGACACTACTTGGGTTGACGGTCTGACCCGAGTTATGCAGAGGCTGCTAGCCCGCCTTTGTGAGGAGCACAAGGACGAGCTGATTGGCACTCGTTTCCAGTACTTTGGGAGACGTGACGATGAGGGAAACCCCACCTACCCCGCAGCACACTCTCTTCGGCGAGTACATCACCGACATGGAGGTGCTACTTCACGACACTCAGGAGAACCTGCGCGATGCTAGACTCAAGGTTCACTTCCAGCGTAGCTCCCTCGACGATGCCCGAGTCCGTGAGACCCAGCTGAAGTGGGAGAATGACAATCTCCGCCTGAAGCTGGCCCGTCAGAGGAGGACTATCGTCAGGCTCCGCAAGACGGTAGCAGAGCAGAACGAGATGATAGACGAGATGGAGCAGCAGGCGAACGAGATGGAGGAGGAGGGCGAGGATCTCCGCAAGGAGAACAGTGCCTTCATCAGCGATGATGAGGACTACTTAGAGGAGATGGACTATGGGGAGGAGGACGACGAGGAGGAGTTAGTTGACGAGGAGGAGGAGCCGTCTGAGCCAGTTCTCGAGGAGGAGGATCCCGAGGAGCCACCCTACGACTCAGACGTTGAGATCGTCGAGCCTGAGGTTCCACCTCAGTAGTTGAGCGACGAGAGCACTACCTTAGGACTGTGTCGACCCCCCTATGCGAGTAGAGTGTGTGTGATGGTTCCTAGAGAAACCATGTTGTATGTACATTAGGTGTAGTAGGATGTTGTAAGCTTGTTGTGTGAACTCCTTGATGTGATGTTTGTGTTGAATAAAAAAAATGATGGTCTTGTTTGACGAAGTGATTTATCAACCACTCCCTTCGTGACTTTATCGTTACCTCCTTAGCCAAAGCCTTTTTGCTTTGCCTCTTATATCTTATCTATTCCAGGATGACGAACACTCGCCACAACCAGCACGTGACACCACCACCCCCGCCGGAACCAACCGCTGCCCAACTGCTTGCGATCATCATGGAGGATCGCCAAGCTGCTCGAGAGGAGCGTCAAGCTCATCTCGCCGCCCTGCAGCAACTTGCCGCTGCCCACGCCAACCAGAACCACAATGGTGGCAATGGTAATGGCGACGAGGGTGGAAACCAGCGCTCTACCCTGAGTGACTTCCAGAAGACCACACCACCTACCTATTCCAAGGGACTTCACCCCCTGGAAGCGGATGACTGGCTCCGCACCATTGAGAACGACCTGGAAGTTGCCTCGGTGGGAGAGAATGAGAAGGTCCTGTATGCTACCCACTACCTTGCTGGACCTGCAAGAGCTTGGTGGGAGACTACCAAGACCCTCCAGCACGCAGGTCATGTCATTACCTGGGAGGAGTTCAAGGACAAATTCCGCAAGAAGTTCATCTCTAGCGGTCTTATCGAGAGGAAGAAGGATGAGTTCCGTAAGCTAAGGCAGGGAGGCAGAGATGTGGTCGGTTATCTGGATGAGTTTACCGATCTTGCTAGGTATGCTCCTGAAGATACCGACACGGAAAAGAAGAAGATGGAGCGCTTTCTGAATGGACTCCATGATGAGATGCAATGTGCCTTGGTTGTCCAGGACTTCCGTGATTTGGAGTCACTTGTGGACAAGGCCATTCAGCTGGAGACCAAGCGCAAGTCCATGTTTGAAGGTCGCAAGAGGAGGATGAATATTCAGGAAGGTTCCAGCAGCCAGAAGCCTCGCACCTTCCAGCCAGCACCCAAGCCAGTTTATCGATCACCCCAGCTCCACGTCCCAACTATCCCAACCGTCCCAACAACAACAACAACACAACCATGTCCCCCGCCCAACACCAACAACAACTACCACCCCAATGGCAACAATCGTCCCGGAGGAAACACCCACTTTTATCCCTACTGCCAGCGTTGTCTGCTTTGAATGCGGCAACAAGGGTCATTACTCCCGAGACTGCCCCAATCCCAAGAGGAATGCTCCACGCCCCAATGCCCTGCACCTAATCCTGGACAAGGCCGAAATGGAATGGAAATGGCAAGAATGCTGCACCCCGTGGCAATGCGCTGTTGCAAGAGGCCGTCTGAACCACATCAACACTGAAGAAGCCCAGGAAGCGCCAGATGTTGTGCTGGGTACGTTCCTTGTCAACTCAGTACCTGCAACCGTCCTGTTTGATTCTGGTGCTACCCATTCCTTTGTTACCAAGGAGTTTGTTGTTAAGGGAGGTCTAGTCGGGAGTCTCTTGTCCAAACCCCTACTTATACAAACCCCAGAGTTCCTAGTAGAGACCAAGCTGTTTTGTCCCGACGTCTCTCTTGAGATCAAAGGAGAGAATTTCCCAGCTGACCTAATCATTCTAGGAACCCAAGGCATAGATGTCATTCTGGGCATGAATTGGTTAGCAAAGTATCATGGTCGTATCGACTGCGCCAGAAGAGCAGTATCTCTCACCACAGACCAAGGAACCGAAGTGGAATATGCATCACAAGCCAATCCATCTCAACCTGTTGTCATGAAGGTATAGCCCGACCACCCTGGATGAATCCGTGTTGTCCACCTATTCAAGGATGTTTTCCGGAGGAATTGCCTGGTATGCCACCAGACCGGGATATTGAGTTCGTGATTGAACTTATTCCTGGAACATCCCCTATATCTCAGAGACCCTACCGGATGAATCCAGAAGAACTGGTGGAATTGAAGAAGCAGTTAGCTGATCAGCTCAGTAAAGGTTTGATTCGCCCAAGCGCATCACCTTGGGGATCACCTATCATCTTCGTGGACAAAAGAGACGGTACCACACGTCTGTGTGTGGATTATCGCAAGCTCAATGATGTAACCATCAAGAACAAGTACCCCCTGCCCAAGATCGAGGATCTGTTCGATCAGATGAACGGAGCCCGAGTCTTTTCTAAGATCGATCTTCGGACGGGTTACCACCAGTTGAAGATTCGAGAGTCTGACATTCCCAAGACCGCCTTCACCACCCGGTACGGATTGTTTGAATACACCGTTATGTCCTTTGGCTTGACCAATGCCCCAGCTTATTTCATGAATCTCATGAATAAGATTTTCATGGAGTACCTCGACAAGTTCGTGGTTGTCTTCATCGATGATATCCTTATCTACTCCAAGACTGAAGAAGAGCATGCTGAACATCTGCGTTTGGTTTTGGAGACCCTCAGAGAACACAAACTGTATGCCAAACTTAGCAAGTGTGAATTTTGGCTAAGTGAAGTGGCATTCCTCGGACATGTTGTGTCTGCAGGAGGGATCTCTGTTGACCCCGAGAAAATCAAAGCCATTCTAGACTGGAAATCACCCACCAGTGTGACGGAAATCCGAAGTTTTCTCGGACTAGCCGGTTATTACCGCAAGTTCGTTGAAGGATTTTCCAGTATAGCCAAACCCATGACCCAGTTGTTGAAGAAAGATAAGAAGTTTGAATGGACCCAGAAGTGTGAAGACAGTTTCCAAGAACTGAAGAGGAGACTGACTTCAGCCCCAATCCTAGTCATGCCAGACGTCACCAAGAGTTTCGACGTGTATTGTGATGCTTCACGTCTCGGACTTGGTTGCGTTCTGATGCAAGAAGGAAAGGTGGTGTCGTACCTGTCTCGACAGTTGCGACCGCATGAAGAGAATTACCCAACCCATGACCTGGAGTTAGCAGCTGTGGTTTTTGCTTTGAAAACATGGCGACCCTACCTTGTGGGACATCGCTGTGAGGTCTATACAGATCACAAAAGCCTGAAGTATATTTTCACTCAAAAGGAGTTGAATCTGAGGCAAAGAAGGTGGATGGAATTGATTAAGGACTATGATGTCGGAATTCATTACCATCCCGGCAAGGCTAACGTAGTTGCCGATGCCTTGAGCCGGAAGCCATGCACCCTGAATATCCTAATCCAAGCAGAGCAGCCAACCTTATTTAAGGAGTTCGAAGATTTCGGACTTGAATTGGTTAGCCATGGATATCTTGCCAACCTAGAGTTAGCCCCAACCCTGATGGATCAAATCAAGGAGGCCCAGAAAGGTCATGAGAGTATCGAGGGGATTAAAAAGAAGATATCCCTCGACAAAGCACCTGGTTTTGCCATAGATGCTGAAGGAGTTCTGAGATTCAAAGGACGCCTATGTGTGCCCGATGATAAGGAACTTAAAGGTCTAATCCTGAAAGAAGCCCACGATACCCCATACTCGATCCATCCCGGAGGAACCAAGATGTACCAAGATCTTCGTGAGAGGTTTTGGTGGCATGGAATGAAGCGGGAAATTGGATCTTTCGTGGCCAAGTGTGATAATTGTCAGCGAGTCAAAGCAGAGCATCAGCGCCCTGCCGGATTGCTCCAACCCCTCAAGACCCCCGAGTGGAAATGGGATGAAATTGGAATGGATTTTATCACCGGACTTCCTAGGTCAAACCGAGGCCATGACTCAATTTGGGTCATCGTTGATCGGCTGACCAAAGTTGCCCATTTTATCCCCGTCAAGACCACATACACCGGGGCCCAGTTAGCAGATTTATATATGTCCCGGATAGTAAGCCTACACGGAGTTCCCCAGAGAATTGTATCTGACAGAGGCACGCAGTTTACCTCACGGTTCTGGAAAGCTCTTCATGAAGCCCTCGGAACACACTTATCTTTCAGCACAGCCTATCACCCCCAGACTGGAGGACAGACCGAGCGAGTAAACCAGATTCTGGAAGATATGCTTCGTGCATGTGTCCTAGCCTATGGCTCTAAATGGGAAGATTGCCTTCCGTTTGCAGAGTTTTCCTATAACAATAGTTATCAGTCCAGTCTGCAAATGGCCCCATTTGAAGCACTTTACGGCAAGAGGTGTCGTACACCTTTGAACTGGTCCGAGACCGGAGAAGGAAAAGTATTTGGACCAGACACCCTCCGTGAAGCCGAGGAACAAGTCCAACTTATCCGTGAACGTCTCAAAACTGCTCAATCCCGTCAGAAAAGTTATGCTGATCCCAAGCGTCGTGATGTCACCTTTCAACCTGGAGATTTTGTCTATCTTCGGGTGACACCACTCAAAGGGATGCAACGTTTCCATGTCAAAGGAAAGTTGGCACCCAGATATATTGGACCTTTTAAGATTCTTGCCCGTCGCGGAGAAGTAGCCTATCAGTTAGAGTTGCCCCCAGAATTATCGGAATTTCATGACGTCTTCCACATTTCTCTGCTCCGGAAGTGTCTTGAAGTTCCTGACCAGCCCGATGTTTTCAAGAACATTGACCACCACTCCATTGACCTGAACCATGATCTGACTTATCGTGAGAGACCGGTCAAAACTCTCGACGAAGATATTCGTCTCACCCGGAGGAACAAGATCAAGTTTTATAAAGTCCAGTGGACTAATCACTCTGAAGAGGAAGCAACTTGGGAACGCGAGGACTATCTTAGAAGCGAGTTTCCCAACCTCTTTAGCACCCAAGCCTAGCCAATCTCGGGACGAGATTTATCCTAAGGGGGGAAGGATCTGTAACATCCCAAATTTGTAACCCAGTGTTATTAGTCAAAAATTGTGGGCCAACAAAAACTTTTGTTACTTTATGAGTGCTTGCTTGTGTTGTTTGTTGAATTGTTGAAGAAAAGAAAAGAAATAAAATAATAAAACTAAAGTGACAAGTGTCACCCTAAAAACTCCAAGTAAGTTTCAAAATTTCTTCCAAATAAAAATCCAGTGGAGAGGAGTGACCTCTCTCATTCCATTCTTATTTCTTTTCCCTCTAATTCTATTTCCAAAATTATTCCAAAATTCTATTTTCAATTTCCAAATGTTTCTTGAACTTTGGAAAATCCTCAAGAACACCATGATGCACTTCCAGAATAAATATTCCAGTGGTACCACAAACCTTGGAAAAATATTTGGAAGCAAATCATGAAAAGAATTTTCAAAATTTCAAATTTGGTTTTGGTTCGGGAATTAGATCGAACACTTGTTGAGCACCACTGTGTTCTTCTTCAACCCGAAAATCAACTCCAAAATTGGAGCTCGATTTCGTGTAATTGAGCATCCCCGCGACCTCCATTCACCCCTCTCACCTCACTCCACCGACGGAGGTCGATTGGACGTGCTCATTGACCTCAGAGGAGGCAGGCCAGTGGCGCCACGCCATGGCGGCCATGGCGAGCTGCCGCTCGGGTCACCTCCGTGGAGGAGGCAGGCGCGACGCCGAGGCGACGCCACGCCGTGCCCGCCACACCACCCTTCCACTCCTTCACCTGCACGACGAGACAGCACCGCCGCAGAGGGCCGCTTGCGTGCTCACCTTCCGTGCCCACGCGCGCGACGCACGCCGCGCGACGCCGTGGTCAACTACACACACCGCACTGCCCCCACCTTGCCCCTCTTGCCATCTCTGCTCCGCCACCACGCCACGAGCACCACAGACCCCTCTGGAGCACCCCAACGCAACCGACCCGTCCCTAGCGCACGCGTCCGTGCCGCCGTACGCCATGGCGAGCAGCGCACGCCACCGCAGCTTCACGCGCCACCCCTGATCCCTCCCGACCAGCCGACCGTTCCAGAAGCTGCCCAAAGCTCTCCGCAACCCCGTGGACAACCCCTCTGGACCCAGCTCCCCTCGAGCACTCGCTGCACCACGTCCACGGCGAGCCCGAGCTCGCCGATAAAAGGCCACCCCGCACCCGTGCTTCCACCCCGCCTCACACCTCACTCTCGCACTCTCCACTCACTCAGTGCACCGCCAGGAGGGCGGAGCCCCTGCATCCCAGCCTCTGCTGCCCAGGAGCTCCCTCGAGGTTCCGCCGGAGAAGAAGGTGGGCGACGCTCACGGCCGAGCCGCGCTGCTCTCTCCCCCTCTCTTCTCTGCCTCTCCCTAGCCTCCCCATTACACCCTCGTTCACCCGCCGTGTTTTGGCTGTGTTTCGTGCACAGCAGCGCCGCGGAGGGATCGCCGGAGTTGCAGGCCGTGACGGAGGGAGTACAGCGGCTCGCCGTCGACGATTCACGCCGCCCCAGCACGCACCACTCCGCCCAGACGTCCGCACGAGCCTCCGCCGTCGATCTGCACCATCTCCGCGTCCACCCGAGCCCCTAGGTGAGCTATCCGTGCTCGCCACCGTCGCCGGCGCGGCGGCGCCGCCCAGTTATGGTCGTCGCCGTTCGCGGCCTCTATGCGCCGTTGGATCTAGATCCAACGGCAGCATACCCGTTCGTTAAGTCAGTCGCTGACAAACTGGCCCCACCCGTCAGCATTTTAATAATTTTCCCGCGCACACTGAGTCACTGACCGAAGGGCCCCACCTGTCATGGTTTTAAACATTATCCAGAGAATTAGGTTTTTCGAATTTAAATCTCTTCTGAAATCCAGTACTGGACCCAACTTTGAAATTCAATAACTCGAGTTCTAGGAATCCAAATAAATCAAACTCAAATGTTCTGGAAAGCTTGTGAAAATATTTAACTCACTAAAGTGGTCTCATCTCTTTTAAACAAATAATAAAAACGTATTAATAAAAATGCTCCAGAAGGTTTTAAACACTAAACCATTTGTTTCTGGAGTTATATTAATCCAATTGACTTGAAACCAATTTTGGTAGACTTGCTTTAGGATCTTTTAGCTCCCCAATTTTTGGTAGAATTAATTGGGTAGTGTAAAATCCTTAGCCTTTGGTTGAACTTCAGTGCACCCTTCTGCACTAAACCAATTAGTGTGAACTGTTGGTAGATCCAATTGGTCTAAAACCAATTTTGTTAGGTCACACTCAACCAAGGTTAGATACCCCTAAAAGGATTTAATTTTTGGAGCAACCAAATTTGTTTGGTAGCTAAAACTTGTTTAAAACCCTTCTGAACTAAAACAGATGTGTAGGGAGTTTTGTAACTCCAAATGATCCCAAACCAATTGGGTGATCTTCTACACACCAGTAGCTATCCATAGAATTTTAGTTTGAATTTTTGTGACAAACATAGATTAAATGGTGAATTAATTAGTGTACAACTAGTTTCTGCCTTAGTTTGAAATTAATTAAATAAAGTTTAATTCAATCAATTTGAAACCACCTTGTGTTGCTTGATGTGTGCAGTAGCTATGTGTAGCAATTGTGATGTTGTGATGATGGTTGAGTTAGTATAGTAATTGTTTGTATCGCTTGTTTGACGTTAGACGAAAACGCTGCCGGAGTCTTCGAGGAAGGGGAGTACTTTGATCAGCAGGAACAAGACCCCGAGAACTTTGCTGAGCAAGGCAAGCTACTTCACTGAGCTTGCATTTATATACCTCTATTTTAGTCTCAAGAGTTGTTCAAAGGAAACAATGAGTTTTGGAAAAACCCCCTTTTTACAAACTACCGGAAAAACTATTTTACCACCTTGTGTAGAAGTATAAGGTAGTTATTTAAAACTATAGGATGGGAAAAACAATGTTTTCTTGAAACTCCTTTGAAAGTACTTGGATAGACCTGCCGGAAGGTCGGTGCTCAGTTGAAGAAGGATGGTGTTGTTTTGAGAAAAATGCACATTGTGTCCTAGTACTATGACTACCAGCCAAAAATCTGTGCGACCACATTTACCCACATATGGGCAAGGGCGTAGTCATATAATTTGCTCGTGTTAGTACTGGATGCCTCAATAACGAGGAGAACCTCGTTCCATGAGGGGATGGTCTGAGGACCTACCCCCTGACCTGGGTCCTCTTCATTGTAGTCTACCGGGAGCCGGTATGAACGTGTCGGAGGAAGAGGATTGAAGGGCTCCCTTGGGTCCGCCGGGCAGAACTACGAGTCCCCACACTTAGTTTCTGAGGATTTGAGTGTCGGTGGAAAGTGTCGTAGCGGCAGGGTCCTATACTAGCATGAGCAAAGGACAGGCTATGGCCGGGAACTCAACTTCGCATACCTCTGGTATGGCGGGACGTGGCTGACACGATGAGTGACCGGATGGGTGTGGGAAAAGCGTACTACCTCTGCAGAGGGTAAAACTATTCGAATAGCCGAGTCCTCGGATATGGACAGTTGGAAGGCTGTCCTAAGACCATGTGCAAGTTTTGATAAAAGTGTTGAGTTTGGAAAGGAAGTTGAAATGGAAAGGGCATTTCGTACCTGTGCCATTGAGTTGGTTTGAGGTAGCGACGTGCTTGGTATCATGTTGAGAACTGGACAGAAGGAGGTGGAGTTTCGGAAAAACAGTCAAAATGATGTTTTCTTATAAGATAGCTATATTCTTCTTCTCACCCCTTTTCAATAAAGATTTTGGAGAGTTTTTAAACAAAAGTTTTTAAAAAAGTAAAACTAGTTCTAGCGCTTACTCAAGTTGGGGTAGTTTGCGAGTACAATCAAATGTACTCATATTGGTTTCGTCCCTGGCTATTGTCTTAGCCAGATTTCGAGGAGCCCTACGTTGAAGAGGAGTTTGGCGACGTCTATGCGAACTAAGATCTTCATAAGTCAGCTGCCTGTCGGGTGTTGTCGAGATGGTTTAGCCCTACTACCGTAGCTTCCGCTGAATAAAGATGATTGGCCCTTGAAGGCACCTATGTATAATTAGGCCTGTATGGCCAGGTTTGTAAGACTTTAAACTCGGTATTGTATGGATGTAAACTTTGATCTTCAGTTCGGATTATGTGCAACGACAGACTGATCACGGGATCGTTGTGTTAAGCATAATCGGGTATTTCGGACGGCTAGTCCGGGGTCCCCATAAAAATTCTCTGAATAATGCATTCCAAGCGTGAATTGAAGTTCTCCACGGATGGTCTTTCATGCATGAGAACCTAAAACTATATATCTTGGAATAGGATCCGTGATTATTTGGCTTCTGCATATGAACATTGAGACGTACGTATGAAAAATAATACTCCATTCGATCCATATAGTGGGCACAACTTTATCTAGATACGCATGTATCTAGTCTAAATACTTAACTAGATACATATGAATTTAGACAAAACTATGCCCACTAATATGGATCGGAGGGAGTACTATTACCAAATAACCACATTTCTTAAATCTGAAATTGAAGTATCAGTGGTACCTGATTGGCCAGCAGGTTCAGGACGCTAGCTGCCATGTTGGAACACCTAACCTTGGTCATATCTAAGGAAGAAAATGCCTCTTCCGCACTAATCTAATCGTCTTAGCCATAATTGGCCTTTGCTCACCGTTTGGGCCACATTCTCCTGCTTAGTTAAAACCCAAACAGGATAGATGATCTCGATGCGAGATTCCACGCCTCGATCGACAAGATAACATATTGTACTACAAGCATTGTAGCCGTGGAATCTGGAGTATATCTCGGCAAGATTCGACAGCGAATATCTTGATCGACAAAGTCTCACGAATTTTTGAGGACAAGGTGGTCGTACCACTGCTCGACTAGATAGAAAAGAATTGATCTAGTTTATAAGGGAAATCGGGTCCAAAAACCATACAAACTGTACAAAAGAATCACACAGACGAATCGACCCGCCGCCCACACGGCACAAGTCAACCAAACGCCACAACACACATCACCTACTCCGGGACCGCCGCCCCGGCGTAACAACCAGATCGACCTTCGCATTGCCCGAAAGCGATCCAGTCATGGTCGACAAACCCTCCGCCCACGCAGTTTTCATCCAGGTTGCCACCAAAACCACCTGTTCCGGGGCCGCCGCCCTGGTGAAGCAACCAGATCGACCTTCGCGTTGCCCGAAGACGATCCAGTCAGGTCGACGAACCCTCTGCCCAAGCATTCTTCATCCAGGTCGCCACCCAAACCCACACTAAACAACGGTTCTGCCTCATAGAACCGTCGTAGCGTGGAGATCGAGGCCGCCGCCTCGACGCACCACCACCTCCCGGAGCCGCCGCCCCGACATCCACCGCCCACGACCACACGCCATTCTGCACATCCGTCGCGAAACCGTTGCACCGCGCTGGCCAAGGGCTCCAAAGCGGCGCCTCCAACAAGGTAGTGACGAGACCGTCACTGCCGCCCGCTCACGAAGGAGCAAAGGTTTTCACCCGGAGAACTTGGAACCACCACGCGTTAGACGAGGTCGAAAAGCTCCACGACGACGCAAACAAGAAAGGGAACGACGCCCGAGGGCGCCGCCGTCGTCGGCACTGACCGAAGTCCATGCGAGCTTTCGCCCGGAGTTCAACCCGACCGCAAAGCTTCGGGAGCAGCAGGATGGCATCCTGGCCATGTCGTCAACCACCGAGCTCCACCGCATGCCGTAGCAGCCGCGACACCACCTTCCACTGCCGCTGCCAAGGCCATATCCGCTTCAGCCGCTCCGCCGGAGTAGCCGCCACTGTCCGGGGCAGCCGTCCCGGCTTCCACGCCGCCCAGACGCCGGAGCACGGCGGCAGGAGATGCCGTCTCCTGCCTCCGGGCCGGAGTCTCCGCCACCTCCTCCTTGCAGCTCGAAACCCACGTAGCACCACCGCGCTGGACCACTCTGTGCCTCCACCTCCGCAGCCACGACCTTCGTCCTCTCAGCAGCAACCAGCCCCCGCTCCTCCAGGCCACGGCCAGCGCCGCGCCGCCCCGGAGGCGTCGCCCAGCACCCACAACGGCAAGGCCCGCGTGGCCCAAGCCGGGCCCAGATCGAGCCCGCCTGGCCGCCTCCTGCCGCCGCGCTCCAGACCTTCTCCGCCGCAGGTCGTCGCGCCCTCGACCCGCAGCCTCGCGCCCACACCTTTGCTGCCCACCGCAGCCACGCGCCGCCCGCCCAGACGGGCCCAGATCCGGCCCGCCGAGCCGCCGCCAGCACCCCCTCTTCCACCGAGCGATGAATCAACTCTCGCAACGCCGGAAGCACCGCCGCGCCTCCCAGCCCTCTCTCCGGTCCGGGGCCGCCGCCCCGGCGTCCGCTCGCTACGAGCTCCAGCCGACGCCCCCCAGCCGCGTCAACCGGCCTCGAGCGGCACCAACAGCAAGGAGAAACCGGCCCCACAGCCTTTGGAAGAGGGGCCTGCCGCCACCGCGGCCGGAGCCGGCGGCAGCGGCCGTGCGAGCTGGCGGAGGGCCTCGAGCGGCGGCGAGGTGGGTGTCGCCTCGGTGTCGCCTAGGGGGCAACACAGGGTCTCACGAATTGACCAGGCTTGCCGCATTTTCTTTTTCTATCTTCTTCTGACCGATCGAGCTAGTAACATAAAAAAATTGTGGGTTAATCGAACGTCGATCTCAGAGTACTGGAGTAGCTGGGGCAGTAGGAGGCTGCTCTTGTTAATTGTCATTCTGCTTAGGGATTACACGTGTGATTTTTCTGTGGTGTCAACGTCGTAGAATATTTCTCCGCCCCTTGGAAGATCCGTATCTCTGGAATGATCATGGATGTCGTGTGAGTCAGAAAAAACCAGCTGTGCTAAAATATTTTAGAAATTTCTGTGAATTAATCTTCTTATATACTCCCTCCGTTCAAAAATAACTGTCTTAGATTTGTCAAAAAGTGGATGTATCTAGACATAAAATATATATAGATGCATCTATTTTGGGACGGATGGAGTATTTTTTTTAAAGAATCAAATGTCAAACATAGAATACTGGCAGTACTAATAGTTAGGGCATCTTTCTGTCATCGTCATAGGACATTTCTATGCTCTTTCGAAGATTCCTTTCTCTCGAATGACTATGTATGTTGATGAATCAATATTGTACAGATTCTTGTGACTTTCTTGCAAAAAGGAGGCATACTTTCCTATGTATGCTACCTGAGCAGAAGAGAATTGCTCAATTAATAATGGGGAAACCAGACGAAAATCATCAGCACATCTCCAAACCACACAGGGCACCACTGGCCGGCCAGCTGACTGGCAACACGCACTCGATACTCTTTACAAAGACGACCACCATTAAGATTGTCCGCGAGTGTCATCGTCATCACTTTTTCTCGAGCAAGCGACTCCTTTGGTGCATCGTTCCACCAATGGGGCCGTCACATAATGGCCAGACAAAGCACACGTTGGCCTAAGCTTGTTCATTTCTGTAGGCTGTATGTAACCTTCTAATTGACTGAACTGCATTTTATCTGTATCTGGCCATCATAGCATCTACGTACATTAACATCTACGATTGGTTAACAAACACTAAGAGAAAGTATCAATAGAGACCACTACAACCAATATGATAACAAAAACCGGTTTAACGCATGTTGGCAACTCACATTGATCCATTCTCTCATGCGTGTATTTAATTGCCCCCTCATTCATCCATGTAAATACATAGCTAGCAGTCTAGCACGCACCTGGATTTCATTTGCATGATCTGTTCAAGAATACCTAGAGGCTACAACTAAAAAAGATGTTTGACCTAGAAGAGTACAGGCCTAACATATTTCTAATGGTGGAACATGACCAAGTGCCTGACCCCAACACACAGAAAGGTCTAATGACTTTTGTACAATGTCACCAAGAACAAACAAAAGTACAGAGAAGCGAAAATCTTCTATTAGGGCAGACTAAGGCATGGCCTAGTGGTGGGAGGGGCTGATGTCTTCTCACCCACCCGAGTTCAAGTCATCATGCTTGCAATTTCGATGATGTTGCACCCTCCTCTATCAAAAATCACGTGGTTCTCCCACGTTGAAATCATCATTTGAAAATCTGCTATTAAGTACAGTACTACTGCCCTAAAGGTAAAGGCCCCCCATCCAGCCTTTTCTTCTACTTGATGAAGATTAGGGGGCAACTGCAAGTGGATAGAAAGTGGTTACTGTTCCAGACTCGTCTTGTCTCTGTGCTTTTAAACCAACACAGTGCAGTGGGCTGCACTGCACTAACCACTGTACTCAGTCAGTTTATCCTCCTTATCTGTCTGGTGTCTGCTGATCAAGTGGGAGATAGATGGATAGACTATATTTTACCTACTAGCTTTGACCTTCTCCTTCATCTCTTTCTAGCTATAGATCTGGTCCCCGTTTGGTTTCTCATCTACAGCAAGAGTATGTAGTAGTGCAGGTGTGTAGGTATGGCTGTAGCTAGCATTGATTTGGCAATGTCAACCCGTGGTGGAGATATGAGCCCATGGATGGACACTGGAGTTCATCCATTAACATGTTCCTTTCAGCAGAAAGAGGAATGAGAAAAGAGATGGTGCAATCTCTTGTAAAAGGCATGGTGTGCTTGTAGCAATCTATAGTGGCAGACATGCAAAGTTGTGCACCATTCGAACAATTCATGATCATGCAGAGAAGAACAATTCTAAGCCGCTAATGGCATGACGAATTTTTTTTTAATAATATTTTTAAATTGAAATTCGGAAAATAGCGCGCGTTTCCAGAATTTTGAAAAATAGCGCGGCGTCGGCAACGGTCGGGCCGAAACCAGCTTGTTTCGGCACGGGCTACACTGAAAGCCAGTTTCGGCATCGGCGGGGCCGAAAGTCAGGCTTCGTCAGGGCCGCAGCCGACAGTGCATGCGCGCAGACCGTGGTGGCAGGCCTGGCCCACTGCTTTCGGCTCGAGCGGTGCCGAAAGGTGGGTTTCGGCACGGACGACGCCGAAACCTGCTGGATAAGCAGGCCGCGCCTGGCTCTCTTCTTCTTCCTCCGCTGGACTGCTTCTCTCGCTTCTCTCTCTGTTCTTTCCTATGGTTCGAAAATACCACCGAATCTTACCAACAAAAAATCTCCACAAGCTCACAGATTGAAGAAATAGAGTAGAGAAGGGTTGGGGCATCCCCGATCTGTTGATGGTATAGCTGTTTGTGGAGGCGTCTGGGGGTGTGGAGGTGGAGCAATGGTGGTCTACAATGGTGGATAGTGGTGGTGCATGCTGTTGTTGGGCAAGGAGAGGGTTGATGCAGTGGTGGTGGTGCTAGATTGAAGCCAGGCAGCGGGAGCTACACACGCGTCAAGGGTAAACCCTAATCCCTAATTTTTTAGGTTAAATTGAATATAGTTTGTGGGTAGATGTATAATATTTGTTTGCATTAGTGTAGATATATTTCGTCGGTTAGATATATCGTATAATTTTATTAGGATTAATATTAGCATTGTAGATATATTTTGTCGGTTAGATATATTGTATATTTTGATTCGGATTAATATTAGCAGTGTAGATATATTTTGTCGGTTAGATATATCGTATAATTTTATTAGGATTAATATTAGGAGTGTAGATATATTTGGTCTTTTAGATATATTGTATATTTTGATTCAGATTAATATTAGGAGTGTAGATATATTTCGTCGGTTAGATATATCGTATAATTTTATTAGGATTAATATTAGCAGTGTAGATATATTTTGTGGGTTAGATATATTGTATATTTTGATCCGGATTAATATTAGTGGTGGTTGTAATTTTAGATATATCGGGTGTGTAGTATTTGACGATGGAAAAAATTTGTCTAGGTAATGGAAGTGGTACATATTGTAGTGCACTATGTTGCCGGTACAGTCCGTGCAACTGAGTCAGGTGTTGATCTTCGTGAATTTGATAATTTGGAGATTCAGTTGACAGAGCCAGAGAAAGTGGAAATTAGCGCTGTCCAGTGCTATTTCACGGTGAATTTTGGTTACGATCCTAATTTCTGGACGGTTAGTGACGTGGAGTGGAACACGGCATATGCCATGAGGTGGCTAAGATCGGGATTGGGGCAGCGTTCTGCAACAGCGGCACCCGCAGGATTGCGCCGAGGCGCGGACACGGGAAGTACCCAGGTTCGGAGCCCTCCCGGAGGAGGTAACACTCCTACTCCTGCTCGATCTCTCTATCAATGGTGGACACAGTACAGAGGTGCTCCTTGAGCTGTTCGGGGGGTTCCATGGTTCGGGTGTGGTGAGGAAGAAGGATGAAGTGATCGGCCCCTTCTACTTGGGCTCCAGGCAGCCTTATATAGGGCTGGCTGCCTGGCTTACAGGCGGTCCGGCTGGCCCGTGCCAGCCGGACAATGTCGGCTACAGGGGTGTTTCTTCATGACGCTGCATGTCCACCAAGCAGTAGAACCTCGTAGGTCTGCAGGCGATGTCGGGGTAGACTTGGCGTCGTGGAGGGCTGGCCGGCTGCGATGTCGGACCCCTCCGACCGGGTAGGCGGCGCCTGGGATCTTGTCGGGCGCGAGGCAGCGCTCCGTGACTCCCGCTTGTCGGGGCTGCTGAACACTGTGCGGGACGTCAGGCCATGCTTCGCTTTAGCCCACGCCTGGGCGACGTGGAGGGCGCGCCGGGCACGGTTTCCGGCACCCGCCCCAACATGGGCCCTTGTCTTCCGCTCGTCGTGGGAGCGCGGCAGTCGGTCGTCCAGCTGGCGAGCAACCGAATCCGACTGCTACCGTTGACCTCGGTCGCATAAGGCAGGCGTCATTTGTCGTTATCTGTTCGTCTGGGAACCGTGCTGATGACGAGTCTGCAGCTCCTCTTGCCCGCGCCGTTCGGCTGCGCTTCGACTGGCTAGGCGGAGTCCGGCTGAGCTTGGGGCAAACGGGCTTGGCCTAGCCGGCAGCAGGAGGCGGCCTGGCACTTGTAATTTGCGTTTCACTCGGGATCTTCTGTGGGTCTTTGGGTACCCGGGTTTTATCCCCATGTCACTAGCCCCGAACACGTTGGAGCGGTGCAGCCAGTTACGGCGTGGAGGGCTTCTGCGTGTTCAAACAAGCCGAAGGGGTTCATCCAGTCGAGGAGGCGAAACGTCGAGCGCTCCGCCGGCCGGGTGCTGGTGATGACGTCACGGCTGATGCTGGCACGTCCCATCCGCCTGCCAGGCGGTTGCCCGGTAGTCGAGACGACGCCTCGGTTCCTGTTGCAGGATCTTCTGTGGCGAAAACCGCCGTAGTGGAATCTTCTGCGGCGAAACCGCCACCCACGATCTCGCCGTTGAATGCGCGGTTGCGCGCCACGCGGCGCGATCTCTGGAGGCGGTTACCGGATGCGGCCTGGCCATAAAAAGGGGGCAACGGGCGCGGTGGAGGGAGTTCGCCCACTTCGCTCCATCTTCTCCACGTGCCCGAGGCCTCCGCGCGACTCTCGTGATTCTCCTCTCCTTCTCCTTCTCCGGCGAAGAAGTTCTCCACCGGCGTGGCACCTCCTCCTCAAGCGCGCGGCAGCAGTGGACACGGCAACCACGGGCCACCACCACTCGACGCCGCCGACGATTCCCGCTCCCCCCGACACGCTGGAGCCCGAGATGGCCGGGGGGAACGATGGCGGTGGCGACTGGCGCGACTCGCACATCACCGCGGAGGACATCGAGGGCCTCCGCGCACGCGGTCTTCTGTCGACGGAGGAGCGCGTGGGGGTGCGCCTCGCCGCCGAGGACGAAGTAGTCCCCGTCACGCAGGCCGCGAGTCGGTGGTCTTCATGGACCACTTGAACCGTGGGCTCACATTGCCGGCGAGCCCGTTCCTCCAGAGTTTCCTCCAACTCTTCGGCCTGCAACCGCATCACCTCGGAGCGAACTCCGTGGCGACGTTGTCATATTTCACCACCGTCTGCGAAGGGTGGCTCGGCATCTGGCCGTCTCTTCCTCTCCTCTGCAGGCTGTTCTACCTCCGCGGCCGATACCTCGGCGACAAGGAGGAGTTCGGCTTCGTCGACTGCGGAGCCGCGATCGTCTACCGCCGGTCGCGGACGGAGCTGCCCGGCTACAAGAAGCCGGATACGGTGAAGGACTGGCAGCGGACGTACTTCTTCGTCCGCAACCTGAGGGTGGGTGAGGACCACATCTGCCTGCCGGCCTTCCAGCCGGTCGCCCCAGTTAGGGACAACTGGGGTGTGAAGAAGTACGGCGACCAGATGGACGTCGACAAGATGCTCGAGCGGATCGAGGAGCTCTTCACGAAGGAGGGTTGACTACCCAGGACGTGACCCTCTGCTGGCTGTACAACCGGATCGCGCCGCTGCAAGCCCGGCTCCACAAGATCTGCTTCCTGAGCGGGCGCCTCGACCACACCCAGCTAACCTGGAAGAGGTGGAAGCTGGAGTCGCTGAACGGCTAGCTCCGGCACGTCGCCAAGGAGCAGAGGGTGGCGGAGAACTGGAAGTACAGCATGGCGCCGTACACCCGCAGGAAGCGGGCGCCCCAGGTACGTCGTCTTCGTTGGTGTTTGTGCTCTTTCTTTTACGCCTCGGCCGGCTGCTCACCCGGTCGGCTGCGCGGCTGTTTAAGGTCCAGCTTGAGGAGGACGGGCCCAACGGCCCCCAGTTCCGGCCTAACATCCAGCTGGAGATGGATTCGCCTGGAGAGGCCCAGCCGGAGGGTGAGGTGGATGCGGCCGTGGGCGGTGGCAACTGCGCGGGCGACGACGACGAGGCTGACCAGAGGGACGGTGGTCCCACCGGGGAGACCAGGCGGACGACGCGCCGGCTGACCAGGCGCCGCTTGGAGGTGGCGGGGCGGACAATGCACCGCCGGCTGCTCGGGGTAAGCCGGCTGCCTCTAGCTCTGATGTTGACGAGGTCTCGAAACCTGTGGAAGTCATTGATCTCTCGGACACTGAGAGCGTTGAGAGTGCAGAGACCGCAAGGTCAACCTCGGCCCCTCGCCCGAAGAGACCGAAGCCTGCTACTCCAACCGGCTTGGAGGGAGAGGCGAACGACGACGAGCTGCTGCTGAGGAAGCGGCCCAAAAGGGTCCCGGTCAACGTGCGCGGGTGAGTGCTTCTCATTGCTTGATATCTCTGCTATCTTGCCGGATGAATCATTGTCCTTTTTTCAGGGCGTCGAGGCCCTTGACCGTTGGCGGGGCCGCGGAGCAGGCTGCTGCGCCGGCTGCGCCTGCGACACGGCCGCCCGGGCAGCCGGAGAGCAGGAGGCGGGCCAGGGGAGCAGCGCGAGAAGCCCCTTGCGCCGGGTGCGGGGGCCAGCCGGTGGGGCCCTAGGTCGAGGTGGTCCCGCCTCCCGGTGGAGGCGATGTCGAGGAGGCCGATGGTGCCCCGGGGGCAGCCGGGGTCGGAGCGGTGGGCGCTCTGAAGACGAGGGCCGGCGCGGCACCCTCTACGAAGAGGGCCGAGTCGGCGGTGAAGAAGAAGGCGGGGAAGCTGGTGGCGCCGGCTGTCGCGGAGAAGGCCAAGGACGCCGCTGCTTCTTCGCAGCGGCAGCTGGTGCTGGCTGATCCTCCGTTGCCGCCAACGCTGGGGGGATGCGGAGGCCGTCCAACCCGCTGGACTTCGCCTTGGAGGTCCGGAAGGAGCTGATGGTCCAACTCTAGGACTTCGAGCGCTTCCTGGAGCTGCTTAAGGACGATGAGCCTCATCTTTCCTCAACTTCAGGAGGAGTCCAACCAGAAGGTCCTGCAGTTGGAGAAGGACCTCGAGGCCGCCAAGAGTAAGTGCCTTATCCGGCTGCGATCTTTCCAGACGGAGCCGGGTGCGGAATCTGATGCTTTTCTTTGCAGAGAGCGACGAGGAGCTGCGCGCCAAACTGGCTAGCTACCAGTTCAGTGACCTGGCGCAGGAGGTGGAGCGCCTCAAGAAGTGCGACGAGGAGCGGCAGGTGGAGCTGGACAACCTGGCCAAGGCCAAGTAGGCGGTGGAGAAAGCGGCAGTGGAGGCGCGAGAGCAGTTCGAGAAGCTGGAGCAAGGCTACAACCAGCAGCGCAAGGACGACCAGGCGGAGATCTCCAAGGCGAAGTCCAGCGGGTTGGACGGCCTCCGCGTCCCCCCAGTGTTGGCGGCAACGGAGGGATCAACCGGCACCAGCTGCCGCTGTGAAGAAGCAGCGGCGTCCTTGGCCTTCTCCGCGACAGCCGGCGCCACCTGCTTCCCCGCCTTCTTCTTCGCCGCCGACTCGGCCCTCTTCGTAGAGGGTGTCGCGTGATGGCCCTTCACGTAGTTACCTGCGTGAAAAGTAAATGGGTTAGGTTGAGACTCCAAGTGCAGAGTGTATGTAGTAGTGGAAGACAGTTTTCCCCACGAGGGGTGACTCGAGGGTTTAATATCGAACTCTCGGGGAAGCAGTATTTCAGGTGTTATCTCCTTATCCTTCTCTTGAGAACCTGCAACAAAATAAATTGTTTTGTGCCCTCAACCACACCAAGTGGTTGTCAAGCACGAGGTGTGAGAATGATAATAAAATAAATATGCAAACAGTAGTAAATATGCAATGATGGTAAAATAAATATGCAAGGATGATGGTAGTAATGATAAATGATATTTTTGGGTTTTTTATGATGAATGCAAGATGTGAAAGTGTTTTTTTATTTTTGGATTTAATAATGGCAGAAAACAAAAGTGATGATCAAAGTGTTGGAAAGGTGTCTCTTATGATTAAAAATGGACCGGGTTCAAGATTTCACAAATGCACTCTCTCTTGATAACGTGGTAGACAATGGAACACTAAAATTAACATGTAAGATGGCAAGACATGGTTTGACAAGTTATTAATAATATGGGCATCACGTCCTAACATAGAGATCTCAAGTATAAGTTGTTCTCTCTCTTATGCTCCACCAAGATGCGAACTAAATCATAACACCTTAGTAATTAAGATAAATCAGAGCATAGCAATAAGTTCAATGCCATGAAGTTAAAATAAGAACATGCTAGATCTAGTCATGGAGATAATGGCCAATGTCACATCCACTCTCCGGTAGCATAGTATTTTTGTTTATCCCTAGTGAGGCAACAAAGTAAGGTAGAAAACCAAGTGGATCGCAGAACTTTCTCTCACGTTCACTGCACTAGCCACCCCCGTTACTCCAACTAATGCACACGTTTCCCCTCACATGCTCTCATAAACATGCTTGATCATGACAAGTAAATAAGAATGGGGTACATAATATGCATCTACTTTCATAACTGAAACAAAACCATTGCAATCTCAAACATGTATCAACTCATAATAAAGATCCACCACAAAGGAATTACATAGATGACCGTAATCATGTTTAGCAGCTCATACGGTACTAATTAGTGAAGCTCATAGAGAGGAGAGATACATAAGTTACTTCCACAAACCCATAGTCCAGGGGTGGACTACTCCCTCTTCATCATGGTGTCGGTGGAGATGTTGTTGGAGGGGAAGGAGACCACACCGGCAGCGCCCCGCCGGAGTTTTCCCCTTCTAATCTTCAGCTCCAGGTCTCTGTTTCATGAATTTTCTGTTTCAGCGGCGCTCCCTTTCGTGAAAGCCCTGGGGGGTCTATATATAGTCGTTTTTAGGTCAAGATGAAGCTTCGGGAAGAAAGATCGACGGCAGCGGAGGCCCGAGGGCCATTTTGGTGGGTCCCACGCGGTCAAGGAATCTGGCCACGTGGGCCCACCCCTTTCGACCTTCTGGTCTCCGTTTCTTCAATTCCTTTGCGCCACGTTTCGTTCCTTCCAAAAAAAGTGATCCCCGTAAAATCTTAGGTCATTTGGACGTCGTTTGGGTCCCTGAAACACCAAAATATAGAAAAAGGGGTTTTCTGACAGCGCAGGGTTAATTCCAGAAAAATGGGGAAGTGTTAATTATCCCCAAAACTCAATATAAATCATGAATATAACCCTTATATGATGCAAATAACCTGGAATAACATGTAATAGAATGTAAAGTTCATGTATGCATTTTACATGCATCACCGCGCCAGCCCTCGTCTTCGCAGCGCCCACCGCTCCGACCGCGGCAGCCCCCGGGGCACCACCGGGAAGCGGGACCACCTCAACCTGGGGCCCCACCGGCTGGCCCCCCACACCCGTCGCAAGGGGCTGCTCGCGCTGCTCCCCTGGCCCGCCCTCCTGCAGAGCTTACCCCGACTTCCACAGGTTTCGAGACCTCGTCAACATCAGAGCTAGAGGCAGCCGGCTTACCCCGAGCAGCCGGCGGTGCGTTGTCTGCCCCGCCACCTCCAAGCGGCGCCTGGTCAGCCGGCGCGTCGTCCGCCTGGTCGCCCCCGGCGGGACCACCGTCCCTCTGGGCGGCCTCATCGTCGTCGCCCGCGCCGTTGCCACCGCCCACGGCCGCATCCTCCTCGCCCTCCGACTGGGCCTCCCCAGGCACATCCATCTCCAGCTGGAAGTTAGGCCGAAACTGGGGGCCGTTGGGCCCGTCCTCCTCAAGCTGGACCTTAAACAGCTGCGCAGCCGGCCGGGTGAGCAGCCGGCTGAGACGTAAAAGAAAGAGCACAAACACCAACGAAGACGACGTACCTGGGGTGCCCGCTTCCTGCGGGTGTACGGCGCCATGCTGTACTTCCAGTTCTCCGCCACTCTCGGCTCCTTGGCGACGTGCCGGATCCAGCCATTCAGCGACTCCAGCTTCCACCTCTTCCAGGTCAGCCGGGTGGGGTCAAGGCGTCCGCTCAGGAAGCAGATCTTGTGGAGCCGGGCTTGCAGCGGCGCGATCCGGTTGTACAGCCAGCAGAGGGTCACGTCCCGGGTAGTCAACCCCTCCTTCGTCCCGGGTAGTCAACCCCTCCTTCGTGAAGAGTCGGCATCTTGTCGACGTCCGTCTGGTCGCCGTACTTCTTCACGCCCCAGTTGTCCCTAACTGGGGCGACCGGCTGGAAGGCCGGCAGGCGGATGTGGTCCTCACCCACCCTCAGGTTGCGGACGTAGAAGTACGTCTGCTGCCAGTCCTTCACCGTATCCGGCTTCTTGTAGCCGGGCAGCTCCGTCCGCGACCGGCGGTAGACGATCGCGGCTCCGCAGTCGACGAAGCCGAGCTCCTCCTTGTCGCCGAGGTATCGGCCGCTGAGGTAGAACAACCGACAGAGGAGAGGAAGAGATGGCCAGATGCCGAGCCACCCTTCGCAGACGGTGGCGAAATAGGACAATGTCGCCACGGAGTTTGCTCCGAGGTGATGCGGTTGCAGGCCGAAGAGTTGGAGGAAGCTCTGGAGGAATGGGCTCGCCGACAATGCGAGCCCGCGGTTGAAGTGGTCCATGAAGACCACCGACTCGCCGGCCTGCGCGACGGGGACTACTTCGTCCTCGGCGGCGAGGCGCACCCCCACGCGCTCCTCCGTCGACATAGGACCGCGCGCGTGGAGGCCCTCGATGTCCTCCGTGGTGATGTGCAAGCCGCGCCAGTCGCCACCGCCGTCGTTCCCTCGGCCATCTCGGGCTCCAGCGTGTCGGGGGGAGCGGGAATCGTCGCCGGTGTCGAGTGGTGGTGGCCCGTGGTCACCGTGTCCGCTGCTGCCGCGCGCTGGAGGAAGAGGTGCCGCGTCGGTGGAGAACTTCTTCGCTGGAGAAGGAGAAGGAGAGGAGAAGCACGGGAGTCGCGGCGGAGGCCTCGGACGCATGGAGAAGATGGAGCGAAGTGGGTGAACTCCCTCCACCACGCCCGTCGCCCCCTTTTTATAGCCAGGCCACATCCGGTAACCGCCTCCAGAGATCGCGCCGCATGGCGCGCAACCGCGCATTCAACGGCGAGATCGTGGGCGGCGGTTTCGCCGCAGAAGATCCCACTACGGCGGTTTTCGCCACAGAAGATCCTGCAACAGGAACCGAGGCGTCGTCTCGACTGCCGGGAAACCGCCTGGTAGGCGGATGGGACGTGCTAGTATCAGCCATGACGTCATCACCAGCACCCGGCCGGCGGAGCGCTCGACGTTTCGCCTCCTCGACCGGATGAACCCCTTCGGCTTGTTTGAACACGCAGAAGCCCTCCTCGCCATAACCGGCTGCATCGCTCCAACGTGTTCGGGGGCTAGTGACATGGGGATAAAACCCGGGTACCCAAAGACCCACAGAAGATCCCGAGTGAAACACAAATTACAAGTGCCAGGCCGCCTCCTGCTGCCTGGCTAGGCCAAGCCCGTCCGCCACGGGCGCAGCCAGACTCCACCTATCCAGTCGAAGCACAGCCGAACGGCGCGGGCAAGAGGAGCTGCAGACTCGTCATCAGCATGGTTCCTAGACGAACAGATAACGACAAACGACGCACACCTTATGCGACCGAGGTCAACGGTAGCAGCCGGATTCGGTTGCTCGCCAGCCGGACGACCGACTGCCGCGCTCCCACGACGAGCGGAAGAGAAAGGCCCATGTTGGGCGGGTGCCGGAACCGTGCCCGGCGCGCCCTCCACGTCGCCCAGGCGTGGGCTAAAGCGAAGCATGGCCTGGCGTCCCCCACAGTGTTCAGCAGCCCCGACAGGCGGGAGGCACGGAGCGCTGCCTCGCGCCCGACAAGATCCTAGGCGCCGCCAACCCGGTCGGAGGGGTCCGACATCGCAGCCGGCCAGCCCTCCACGACGCCAAGTCTACCCGGACATCGCCTGCAGGCCTACGAGGTTCTACTGCTCGGCGGACACGCATCGTCATGAAGAAACACCCCTGTAGCCGACATTATCCGACTGGCACGGGCCAGCCGGACCCGCCTGTAAGCCGGGCAGCCAGCCCTATATAATGCTGCCTGGAGCCCAAGTAGAAGGGGCCGATCACTTCATCCTTCTTCCTCCCCACACCCGAACCATGAAACCCCCGAACCGCTCAAGGAGCACCTCTGTACTGTGTCCACCATTGATAGAGAGATCGAGCAGGAGTAGGAGTGTTACCTCCTCCGGGAGGGCTCCGAACCTGGGTACTTCCCGTGTCCGCGCCTCGGCGCAATCCCTGTGGGTGCCGCTGTTGTAGAATGCTGCCTCCATCCCGGTCTTAGCCACCCCGTGGCATATGCCGTGTTCCACTCCACGTCAATCACTGACAGCAGGGAATGGTCAAACTCATGTTGAGTACCATGAACCTTCGGTGTCAGAAATTCCTGTTCATTACGAACCAGCATTGTCAGCAGGACCTACCCAAATTGGGGAGGCTGATGCGGATGAACACACATGAACAGTGCAGGACGCGACGTTGGATGAAGACGAGGATGGCGTCGCCGAAGATCTCAATTCTGATGAAGGAGATTCTGATGATTCAGATGAAAATGATGGGGAAGATGTACCTATTCCTGGTTATTGGGACCAGGACAAGTCAAATGTCACGACTGTGCGTGATGGTCATGAATCATCCTGGGAGTACCACATGAATAACATTGAAATTGGGGCTCAGTACAACACGAAGCAGCAGTTAAGGGAAGCCGTGATTCAGTGGGCATTGTCCACACAGAGGGTTTTCCGCACTGATGTACCAAATAAGCAATATTTGACAATGAGTTGTACTGACATTGGTTGTCCTTCACGGGTGCATGGTCACTTACCGAAGTATGAGGTTGTGTGGGTGGTGACAGACGTCGTGCCACACACTTGTGAAATTAATTGTCAACTCAAAGATCACCCAAACCTAACGTCAACTCTCATTGCACGTCTTTTGTTCAGTGAGATAGTGGACAAGAAAGACATGGTAGCGAAGCACATTATAAGAACAGTGTTTGCAAGATGGAAAACCAACATTAAGTATGGGAAAGCCTGGAGAGCTAAGCAGAGGGCTCTAGAGGAGAGGTTTGGGAGTTTTTATGACTCTTATGATAATGTTATCCGTCTTGTTAGCACGTTGAAGGAGAGAAATCCTGGCACATATGCTATAGTCCAATTACAAAAAAAGGAGGAGATTCCTGAATATGATGTGTTTGGCCGATTGTTCTTCTCATTTGCCATATGCATCGAAACTTTTAACTATTGCCGTCCAGTGTTGTGCGTGGATGGCACGTTTCTCACAGGCAAGTACAAGGGGCAGATCCTGATCAGTTGCAGGACCATCAGGTTATTTGGGAGCCGTACCGTGCTAACAGGGTGGTGGCGAGATACCTCGGTGGGATTTGTAGCTTGTGTCGGAGGGATGAAAACTATTGGTACACTCGAGCCTCTATTATTTTTGATGTCACGGTGGAGGAGGTGGCCCAACAGCGAGTCATGAGACAGTTCGGCAAGCGACAATTGCCCGAACCTCCCGCGAGACAGCCGGCCCTTCCTTCGCACATCCACAGGTATGTTTTTAACCAACTGTGGTTGCACTAACGAATCTCTAAAGTCGTATTCTAATTACGGTACGCATGCATGTTTTCAGATTGTCACAGCAAGGCGAGAGAAGTTACACATCTTGGCTACGGGTACTACAACTGTACATTGCAGAATGGGCGAATGCGAAGACTAATGTATGGCCCGCGGATGAGCCATTTCAGTTGGATGATTTTAACGCATATCTGCGGACGTATAGACAGTCCACTCGAGTTCGCTTAGTCTACACGTCCCAGCCTGACCAGCTGCCACCTCCTGCTGTTACAGACATGTACCCACTTCAGGCTATTGGGGGAAGCAGAAACTACGCGGTACGTATCTTACTTATATTGGTAAATGCATGTCTCAATAATGAACCATAACATTTTGTTTTTCTATTACATGCAGAGTTGATAGAAGACATTCGGAGCGACGTTGCTGCCTTTGCCCCACAGCCGCAATACGTATCTTGGTTCAAGCGTCTGGAGGATAAACTACGTCGTGTCTATCTTGCGGCTTGGTGCTCCCGTTGTATGGCTTGGCGTTCCGACCTAACTGGAACTGAGATACTGGTGGTGGTGGCTCCCTCGTGATCCGAGGTCCAAAACATGCCGGACCAGGAGGGCCTTCCTCCTCCAGTTGCTCGGACAAGTAGATTCTATCCAGCTTGCTACGAACATCGCCTGGAGCTAACATCCGACCTCCTATCCGAGGTCCCAACGCCCCATCTACTCTGTGGTATCCAGCTCGCGCCATGGCCGAATCTCCATCATCATATCGATCATCGCCTTAACCGACATTCTGAGGTTGCTGAACATACTCCGGCTCTTGCTGATACTGCTCCTGCGGCCGGGGTTGTTGCTGATACCTCGGGGGCGGAGGTGGTTTACCTCGGCCAGCCGACGCTGCTTGCCCGCCATTCTGATTTCCCTGACCGGAGTTACCCTTAGCTCGGCTTGCATTACCTGGGCCGGGGTTTCCCTTAGCTCGGCTAGCATTGCCCTGGCCCACCTTCTGCTTTGCTGCTGACACCGGATCATACATCTGTAGCTGCTTGTTCTGACCCGAGGTAACACTCCGGGCTCGATCGGCTCCTCCGACGAGTGGAGACGAGGCTTGCCCCTTGGACACCTGACTAACTGGCCTAGCTGAATAAACCATCTCTGAATCACTGGCCCCGGCCCTGCGGAGAGCCTCATTCTGCTGATTGGCTACATACACCAATTCATTGACTCGCTTCTGCTGCGCACGCCATGCATCTCCAGTCAACCCGGATAGCTCGGCCCTGCCTGCCTCGGCAGCCCTGAGGTTCTTAGCAGGGGAACTATACACCGGTCTTCCAGTCGACACGCGACTCTCACTCCTAGCCAAAGTGGTAGGTCGAGCCTCCCTGTCTATCTCATCATTGAGCCCCTTGCCCCTCTGCCGCACCTCGGCTAACCTATTGGTATCAGCTGCAACCGGGGTGAAGCCATTCGCTGCATTGTACTCACGCAGATCTCTATTGAACTCATCTCGGGCTGCTATCATTGCTACAACCTCCTTTTGCAACAAGACACGTTTCTCCTCTAGCTCGGCCGCTGTCACCACTATATCTACTCCGGGATCTACAGGATCTGCTAGTGTCTCCGCTATCTCTGTTAGGACTGCACCTCGGCGTTGCACCCGAGGGTGCCAGGCAACTCTTTCTCTAGCCTGGGCTTTGCAGCTCTCACCTTAGCCACCACCTCGGCCGGCTTGGTTGTGCTGGCATCTCCTTTGCCAGCGGCATCAACCGGACCAGTCATCATCACCTCCACGCAGCTCCCGGGGCGAGTGATACGCCGACCTAGAGCCGCAAGGAGAAGTTTCGTCGTCCACGAGCACCTGCTCGGGTACTCACGAACAACCTCGACAGCAACATAGGTGACGAAGCTGCCGAGCATCATGGTGAAGCCATGCTCGGGGAAGGGCTTGCCGGCAAAGCACCCAACATTGTCGCTGACGAAGTTGAACTCACCGATCTTGGCGATGAGCCCGGAAAGAACACGCTCGCCTGAGCCCGTCCGGATGTAAACTCCCTCCAACGCCTCAATCTGCCCCACGGTGGGCGCCAACTGTCGTGGTGGGATCATGACAGATGCCATGGGTATGGCTAAGATGGGGCCGAATGGTCGTTGGGGGAATCCGGGGAGGGTTTATGCACTCTCAAAGTGCACAAGCAAGAACACACAAAATGCGGCAAGAACACGAACTGAAAACCAAGCCACCAAGAACGCGAAGCACACTGCGATGTACCCCGCTTCGGGGCCCTCTTGCGGAGGTAACACCCCTACTGCAGCACTATCCTAGTCAGTGTATAGCTCACGGCAACAAGTACAGGTCGCTCCTCGAGCTGTGTGATGATACAATGGTGAGAGCTTGAGGTGGGAGATGACGCTACTAGGAGAATGAACTAGGGTGCCGGGGTCTCTTCTCTCTCTTTTTTCCATCCCCGTCCGCAGGAGGGGGGAAGCCCCCTATATAAGCTAGCCAGGTTACCGTAATGCCCCTCGCCGAGCACTGTAGCCATGCCTCTGCTTTGATCATCATTGTTCTCCTGTCAGGGACAAGACACGACCTGCCCATCCCCTGCGTCCCCACAGTGGAGCTAGGATGTCCCCTCTGACTGAGACAGGACGTAGCCGCGCCGAGCTACCTCGTAGCCCTGACCCCGGATCTGACGCGGTCAGCGGTCAGAGGCGTTCAGCCCCGCCGAACCTGGGGCACGCCTCTGCCATGCTCCGTGACAGACGCTTCCGTGTCAGGCGTGAAGTGACTGGAGCATTGACTCCTGCCCGAGCTACGGCCTCCTGCCGTGGTTAGCCCGGCTCCTGGGCTTAAGATCTTTTACCAGGTCGGACCTCACTTCCTTCCCATAGCTCCTCCTGCACTCACAACCCCAACCATAGCACCGAGGTAGTTAGGTCGGCTGATCACAGCTCGGATCATAACCTCGGCCCATGCCAACGGGGTACCTCGGACCCCTCTGGTCCAAGATAGGTCGGCCTTTATTCTCCAGGCAAAAGTGAAGCTCGGATGCGCTCAGGCCCAAACATGTCGGCCCTCTCCGTACCTCGGCACACCTTTGAACTCCACTTACGCCAAGCCTTGACCCTACCCGGGGGTACTCCCCCGACATTAGTCCCCGAAGCTGGTGCGGTCCTACGACCTCGGATGGAGGGCCGTAGCAGGTTCAAAATAAGCAAGGCACCACTGCCAAAACCGACCTAAAACCCAGCTCCGCCGAGGTTCTTCCCACATACCACCATCTAATCCGAGGTAGATATGCAACCTGAACTTTCCGAGCTATCTGACTCAGCACAATCTTGCCTCAAGATTTTTCCGAGGCACGTGGCGAAGAACCTCTGCCTGGGCCTCGAAATCCGGACCTCTGAAAGACAGGTCCTGACCACACGCCGCCCTCGTCAGCCGGACCCACCGAACAGCGCACCTGCGCACTCAAGTACTTGACCAACTTGACCGCCCCTGACCCCTCGATTCTCGCGCTGACCAGCACAGGAGATCCGAGGTTAGCGGTTGCCACTCTGCGGCCCACGACGTGGCCGATCGTGCGGCCACCAACCGCGCAACCGTGCGCTCACCCGCACACGATCCCGCGCCTTCCCGATAACCGCGCGGTAGTGCGCAGTTAACGCGCGCCGTTACCGCACGCGGCCTATAAATAGGGGCCCAGGGTTAATTTCCTCTCTTCTTCTTCCCCACTCGCCCATTGCTCCGCGCCCATTGCTCCGTGCGCTCTGCCTCCATCGCCGCCGTCGAGCACTCGTCGCTGCAACCTCGCTGTCTCGAAGAATCTCGCCGGAAACACGCACCGTGCCTCGCGCCGCCACTCCGCCGTCGATCCTTCCCCGATCTTCGAGTACGTCACTGGTGAGTTCCTCCTCTCCCCTCCATTGCCATGAACATGAATAGGTTCATCCTCCGATGAACTCGAGGATTTGGATGAATCTGATGAACTTGAGGAACCCGATGCTCTACCTTTGCACTCTTTTAGCCATTTTTAGATCTTATCTAGACTTGTATCAGACACACCCGTAGCATTGTCCTTTTAGGTTTGCCCCTTGATGAACTCGAATTTATCTTCCTTTTTAACTCACCGGTAGATCTTTGCTAGTATCCCGCCATGGTAGCAACATGTTTCTCGCCTAAATCCTTTTAGTTCGGCTGTCTTGAATGATCCGAGGTATCTACTCCGGCTGAACCTTGAACTGTCCGAGGTACTTACCCCGGTTGAACCTTGAACTGTCCGAGGTACTTACCTCGGTTGGACCTTGAACTGTCCGAGGTACTTACCCCGGTTGGACCTCCCTTTTCTGCAGGAAAGTGCCAACATGTCGGCAATTGCTAAGTCAAACCGCGCCGAGGTTTCCGCCAGCGAGAGAGGTGGATGGGATGGCTCGGATGTCACCGATGACGATATCAAATGGCTCAAAGAAACTCATCGAATCCCAGCCGAACTGCTGTATCGGCTTCACACTGGGGACGGCGAACCGATCGCCAACTCGGCGAGAAAGTGGTGTTTGTCTCTCACTTCGAGCGCGGATTCGGACTTCCGGCCAGCAAGTTCTTTCGAGAATTTCTGAAGTTCTTCGGCTTGCAACCGCACCACCTCCCAGCTAACTCCATACTACAGCTGTCGTGCTACGCAGCTTTCTCTGAAGGATACCTCGGCCTCTGGCCGAGCGTTGAGGGCTGGGCCAAGTACTTCCAGCTGAAGAAACAGAGCATCCCCAACAAGGAGGTTGTGATCAAGGATATGACTGCCTGTGGTGCGGCCGCTATCTCACCCCGGCTGGGCTCCGAGTTCCCACGGATCAAAGGCCTGGAGAGCTGCAAGAAGTGGAATCGATCCTTTTTCTATGTGAGGAACCCCGGTACTGTCGACCTCATCAACCTCCCGGACTTCCAGCTCGGCCCTCCCACTGCACAACTCAACTGGGATTTCAACCCGGAGGACGCCTACGCCGACATTCAAGAGATCCATGAATATATGCTGGATCTCAAGAAAAGAGGGTGGGGTTCCGATGACATCCTCTGGACTTTTGTAGATCGAAGGGTCAACCCCCTCCAACAACGAGCCCATAAGATCTGCCATATGGAAGGTCTACTCGATCCTACACGGATCAGCAGCAAGGCGCTCTCCAAGGCCTCAGTCTGGCGCCGGGTCAAAGCCGTTGCCCAGACTGAAATGGACGAGGAGTGGACATGGGGCGTGGAGCCTCACAACAGAGAAAATCTTCCGGAGCAAGTGAGTACTTTACTAAATTTCCGAGCTCACGCTCCGGTCTTGCACACCTCGGTTGCTTCTTAACTCAATTCTTTTTTGCCACTCCTGCAGCGGTTCGCCCGGCAGCTGATCGAGGACGGCCCGGAGCCGTCGAACTGGGCTCCTGCCCGCCTCGCCCTGGAAGGTTCAGAGACTGAAGACCCGGACAATGAGGATCACCTTCCGATCCCTAAGGCCGTTCCGAGGTCCGCCCCAAAGACTGGCTCCTCCAACCCGGGTAAGAAACAAGTTCCCACTTCCATCAGAGACTGGTCTGACGACGATGATGACGATGACGATTGCCAAATTCTGGAACCTGTCAACATTATTCCCATTTCATATGCTCCTCCAACATATAAGAACTTTCATCCAGCGTCTGCAGCTTCCCGGAAGCGCTCAGGACCTGGTACCTCGGATGCCGAGGCTTCCAAGACCTCGGATACTGCGGCGCCCAAAGCCAAGCGTGCCAAGAAAACCTCGGCGAGGCGCAAGAAGCGAGGCCCCGTGGAGGAAGATGCGTAAGTCACCTATGCTCCTCCTTTGCTCCTCCTTACCTCTCACGCTGCTCCGAGTTTAAGTTTTTACACTCTAACTTAATCTTTCTCCTTCGTCTAGCCCGGCTCGGGGGTCAAGCAGAGCCATAGCTCGATACACTCACCACTACCTCCAGTGGTTGAAGCTCAGACCACCGAGGTCGAGGTTAACCTCGGAAGCCCCGCCAGAGCCTCTCCTCCAGAACGGTCCATTGACCTCACCAGCCCGGAGAAGACCATCTCCTCCCCGGCGCGCGTCTCCTCCGCCGAACTTCCACCGCCGAGATCTGACTCCGGCCTGGGCACTCTGCTCCCCGCCGAGATCAGACTCCTCCGCCTCCTCAGAAGGATGCGGAGACAGATCGCGCCAAGACTCCGGTTAAAACCGTGCAGGAGCCTCGGCTCTCCCCCAAGTCTCAAGCTGCGCGCAACCAGCAGCAACAGCAGCAAAAGAAGAAACAACAACAAAACAGCAGAAGCAGAAAGATTCAGCTCAAGACGTTGAGTGCCCCAAACAGCCACAGCAAACTCCGATGCCGCCACCGCCACCGGGACCCAAGGCTGCGAGCCCCAACTGGTGCCGCACGTTCCGCGCCGAAGTCCACCTCCACCAAGACTGCGCCCTCAAGCTCTCAGGTCGCCATCTCCCGAGCTCTTTTTGCTGCTACTGCTCAGCCGGACATCAGCAGCTGGGAGGTCGGGCCACTCCGGACCAAGAGCGGGAACAGCTTAGGCTCGGAGAAGCACTATGACATGGATTGGAACTCGGCTGACAATGCCGAGGTCTCCTCTAACCCGCATCCCGTTGGACCCAGCGCCGTGCTTCAGTCCATCTACACCATGCAGACTGCAGTCCTTGATTGCAGCAAGAAGGCCTCGGTAAGTTTCATTACGCAACTCTCTTTCTTCCTTTGAAATCAAATGACAAACATATACTATTCCCAGTCCCCGAGATTCGGGTTGAGCAATTGACACTCCACCGAGTTAAAATTGCTTGGCTTGAATCTCAAAAACTTGTCATTTCTCCCAGCTGAGTCCCCGAGGCCAATGCCAAGTCCCCGGGACTCAATTGGACCTCGGGTGCTAGAAATACCTCGGATTTCTCCGAACTGATCTCTCTATTTTTTCAGGAGTGCAACAATGCTCGGACCAAGGTCTTCAAGAACCTCCTGCTGGATCACAACAGATTGAAGAAGTCTCATCGGACTCTTCTATCCGCGAAGGAGCAGAGCGACAAAGATTACGCCTCCAAGTTGAAGACAGCCGAGGATGAAATAGCTCGGCTGCAACAAGAGCTGAACCGGGCTAACGAAGCCAAATCTGCTGTGGAGGACGCTATGAAGGTCAAGGACCAGGCCGCCGAACAGCAGCAAGAGGTTGCCAAGACCCTGGAGAGCCGCGCCACCTCGGCCGAAGCCGAACTTATCGCCCTCCGAGCTTTATCAAAGCTGTTTGTCCGAGCTTACTCGGATTAATAACCAAATGGACAGTAAGTTTCTTTTCCCCTTTTCCTTATTTTCTGCCGACCTACACCCCGTGCCACCGTATGCCTTATTTCAGCGACAGCCTTTTTGTCTTCTTCAGAGAACTTCGAGCACTCCAAGGACAAGGCTATCCGCGAAGTTCAAGCAGCTCGGACAAAGAGGGCTGAGACAGAAACCCTCAGCGAAAGCTGGGATATCCAGGACCACCTTGTTGCCCTTAATGCTCGGATCAGGCCGCTCCGGGCTATTGGAACTAAGCTTGTTGATGCTGCCATCGAGGTCCACCGTGCCCTCTGGCCCAAGGTTAAGGCTCCCACTTGCATCGACGAGCTCGCCACAAAGCTGAAAGGAGCCGAGGCTAGACTTCGGGAGTGGCGATGCTCATCAGCTCGGGCTGGAGCGGACAAGGCCCTGGTGTTCGTGCTGTCTGGTATGAAGAGATTGAGATCCACACTGTTACCTCCTGCGCAAGGGCTCTCCTTGGAACTCCACCCCTGATGGCATTGCGAAACGCCAAGCAGCAGCCGACCTCTTTGCAAGTTACGCAAACACCCGGACCTTTGATGACGGGCGCCTCTACTCTGAGGATGAAGAGAGCTCGGACGAGGAAGCGGAGTCCGGTGAAGAAAGTTCTGAAGGCGAGGACATTGACTTTGACGAGCCTGAGAGCTCCAAGGGCAAGGCCGGCAAAACAACCGAGGTAGCTGAAGGCTCTGATGATGACTTCAGCTTCGACGAACCTCCGAACTCCAAGGGCAAGTCCGGCAAAGCTGTAACCACCGAGGTGATCTCCCCCGACGTGACGGACACTCCGGCATCCACTCCAACAACCGAGGTTGCCTCCGCGACCGAGGTGGTTCCTGCGCCCGAGGTTGTTCCTGCGCCCGAGGCTCCTGCGCCCGAGGTTCCTGCTCCCGAGGCTCCTTCTTCCGAGGCCTGAACTTGTCTCGAACAAAATATTAAATCCCCGGTATGCCGGGTGCAGATGTAACAGACCTTAAGTAGTTTGCTTTGCTACCAGTACTATTAACTTGCTATCCGAACCATGCTTTTCTAAAACTTTATGCCGAACCCTTTTGGAACGAGTCCCCGAGTTCACTTTCGTGTTTACTATATCTGGCATTCTTTGCTCTTGTCTACCATTTAGGCGTTCGACAGTCGAGTCACAAGATTGTTGTTTATAGCATACAGTACTTGACAAATCTCGAAGTGTGTTTCCAAAACCATCCGACACAAACGAAAGGTAAAGACAGGGGTTAGTAAACGACACATGCCGAACTATATTTTTGGACCGAGTCCCCGAGTCCATTTTCATGTCTCCCACGTTTTTTCATCTTTGCTCTTGACTACCTTTTAGGCAGATGCCAGTCGAGTCACAAGATTAGTTACATAGCACACATTACTTGAAGTTTGAGACGAGGTTCAAAATAGTTCGGCATATGAACAAAACTGACAAACAGAAATAAAACACAAGCACAGGAGCGAGGCAGTCCCCGAGCTTCAACCTCGGAGTGCCGACATTTCATTAAGGATTAACCGAGGTACATACATTGCGCCTTTCATGAGTAGAAAGGTCGGAGTAGAGCTACATTCCATGGTCGCCTGACCTCTGATCCGGGGTTGTCCCGCCCATCTTCCCTTGGTTCCTGCGCATCTATAGATAGTACGAATCATTGAGCAGAGCTCGGCTCACAATGAACGGTCCCTCCCATGGAGGTGACAACTTGTGCCGACCTTTCTTGCGCTGCACCAGCCTCAGCACCAAATCTCCCTCGTGAAACACACGAGGGTTGATACTCCGGCTATGATAACGCCGGAGACCTTGCTGGTATATTGCTGACCGAGATGAGGCCAACTCTCTAGCTCCTCAAGCAGATCTACTGCATCCTCCCGAGCCTCTTTTGCCTCGGCTTCAGTACATTGCCACTCTGGGCGCATCATACTCAATGTCAGTGGGTAGTACAGCTTCTGCCCCATAGACCATAAAAAATGGCGTATAGCCAGTTGATCGATTTGGCGTGGTCCTTAGACCCCACAGTACTGCTGGTATCTCATCTATCCAACACCCCGGAGTTTTCAGCAGTGGTTCAATGAGCCGAGCCTTGATGCCGGCCAACACTAGAGCATTTGATCTTTCCACTTGCCCATTAGACTCCGGATGTGCCACCGAGGCTATGTCCAGCCGGATTCCCTTGTTCATGCAAAACCGAGCAAATTCTCCAACAGCAAAGTTCGTGCCGTTGTCCGAGATAATGCTATGGGGGTACCCATATCGCAGAATGATTTCCTTCAAAAAGTCACTGCTGAATGACCATCCAACTTCCGGATTGGTTTCACCTCGATCCACTTGGTGAACTTGTCCACCATCACCAGTATGTGTGTCATGTTACCTCGGGCTGGTTTGAACTCTCCCACCATATCCAAACACCATACCGCAAACGGCCAAGTGATAGGAATTGTTTTGAGCGCCGAGGCTGGCATATGCGTTTGCTTGGCAAACCTTTGGCATCCTTCACATCTCCGGACTATGGCCTCTGCATCAGCAAGAGCAGTGGGCCAATAGAACCCATGCCTGAAACCTTGGCCACCAGAGCTCTTGTGCTGCAATGATGACCACACTCTCCTTGGTGGATCTCCAAAAGCATCTCCTTGCCTTCAGCTGGCTCGACACACCGTTGCAACACCTCGGTTACGCTTCTTTTATAGAGCTCCTTGTTGATGATGGTGTACGCCTTGCCCTCCTTTGGATTCTCCTAGCCTCGGTTGTGTCACTTGGCAAGCTTCCCTCCGTTATGAACTTCATGATTTGCTCCGCCCACTCCGGCACTGGGTGCAAAGGAAAAAGTTCTCGTCCACCTCCATTGGTTCGGCCACCATAATCTCCTCCATTATTTCCTCCACCATCCTGCGACCAGTCCCCGAGTCTGATGAGCAGTCCCCGAGGTTGCGCAGTCCCCGAGCTCTGCCACGCAGTCCCCGGGTCCGACCAAACGCACCCGACGTCTACCTCCATTGGAACAGGTCCGGGCTCTTGCTCCGCCGGGATGAAAATAGATTCGGATTCAGGAGAAGGTTTGATTGAAGGAGTTCTCAAGTGATTCAGGGCTACCCCTGGTGGTACTGCCTCTTTGATGAACCGAGCTTTGACAACACGTCGGCAGCATCATTTTCTGCCGAGGTATATGCCTGTACTCACACCCTTCAAAGAACCCGGATATCTTTTGCACATGGAACCGATATAACGCCATGTTGGCATCCAGAGCATCCCAAGTTCCAGAAGATTGTTGCACCACCAGGTCGGAATCGCCGAAGCACTCTACACGCCGGATACCGATCTCCTTCGCCACTTGAGGCCATGGATTAAGGCCTCATACTCCGCCACATTGTTTGATGCTGAGAAATGAATCTGCAGCACGTATTCAGCTGATCTCGCTTTGGCGAGGTGAGGACTATTCCAGCCCCCAGCCCGATCTTTGTCTTGGACCCATCAAAATGCATTTTCCAATAATTATAGTCCGGCCTGGGTGGCTCATACTGCATCTCGGCCCAATCACAAAAGAAGTCCGGCAACGCCTGGGATTTAATTGCATCTCTTCTCTCATAATGTGGTGCATATGGAGACACCTCAATCGCCCATTTGGCAACTCGGCCAGTTGCATCTTTGCACCCGATGATCTCCGAGATTGGAGCTTCGCACACCACCGTCATGGGATGCTCCTGGAAATAATGCTTCAACTTCTTGACCGCCAGGTAGACACCATACGTCATCTTCTGGTAGTGAGGGTAATTCTGCTTCGAGGTAGAGATCACCTCGCTCAAGTAATACACCGGTCTCTGCACCGACCTGCCACCTTCTTCGCGCTCCACCACCACTGCCACACTTACAACTCGGTTTGTGGCCGCAATGTAAAGTAACATCGGCTCATTGTGCAATGGTGACGCCAACACCGGAGGGTGGACAACATCTTTTTCAGCTCATTGAACGCCACGTCGGCCTGCGGGGTCCATGTAAACCCGGTACTTTTCTTCATGAGCTGGTACAAAGGTAAGGCTTTTTCTCCCAGCCGACTACAAATCGGCTCAACGAGGCTAGGCACCCTGTGAATTTCTGCACATCTTTCAAACACTTCGGTAACTTCATGTTCTCAATAGCTCGGATCTTGGCCGGGTTAACCTCGATACCTCGGCTAGACACCAGGAATCCGCAACTTTCCAGCCGGGACACCAAAGGTGCACTTGTCCGGGTTAAGCTTCAACCGATATTTTCTCAAATTCACAAATGTCTCCTCGAGATCCTCGAGGAGAGTACGTTTCTCCTTAGTTTTGATGACGATATCATCGACATACACTTGCACATTTTTGCCCATTTGAGAGTGCAGGCATTTCTGCATACACCTCTGATAAGTTGCCCCGGCATTTCTCAGACCAAAACACATGACACGATAGCAATACGCCCCATACGGGGTAATAAAAGCAGTCTTTATTTGATCCTTTGGGTTCAGTGGTATCTGGTGAAAACCAGAGTACGCATCGATAAAGACAACAGTTCACAACCAGCAGTGGAATCGATCACTTGATCAATCCGAGGTAATGGAAACGGATCTTTTGGGCACGCCTTGTTGAGGTTAGTGAAGTCAATGCACATGCGCCACACCTTGACCACGGCTGGCTCGTCTTTCTTCTTTTCCACCAAGACCGGATTGGATATCCAGTCCGGATGCAGCACCTCCATAATGAACCCGGCTGCAAGCAACTTAGCCAGCTCGTCCAGCACCACTTGTCTTCGGTCGTCTGAGAGACGACGGGTCGGTTGCCTCACCGGTTTCACCTCTGGCCTGACAAATAAAGAGTGCTCTGCCAACTCCCTCGGAACACCAGGCAGGTCCTTAGCCGACCATGCAAAGATATCCCGATTCTCACGGAGGAAGTGACAGAGCTCGCTTTCCTATTTCTCGCCCAGCCCGGTCCCAATGATGGCCATGCTCTGGGTGCTCCGGGTCAATGGGGATCTTCTTGGTCTCCTTGGGCACCTCGAACGCTGCAGTTGAGTCCGGGCTCATCAGTCCGGACAGCCGAGCTGTGTTGACTGCGCCATTGCCACCACTTGATGCAGCTTCTTCTTCTCAGCTGCGATCACCAAAGACTCGGCCAGATTAGACCCCGCCGAGGCACACTGAATGGCTCGCTTGTAGTCACCCGAGATGGATATGATCCCATTAGGCCCTGGCATTTTCATCTTCAGGTATGCAACATGGGTGGAAATCATGAACTTGGCCAGAGCCGGCCTTCCAAGCAATGCATGGTATGCACTCTCCAAGTCCACCACCTCGAACTCGATACTCTCAACTCGGCAGTTATCCTTGGTTCCAAATGCTACATCCACCCATATCTTGCCCATGGGTGCACAGGAAACGCCAGGCACAATCCCATGAAAAGTACAACTGCTTGGCATCAACTGATTTGGCGATATGCCCAATTTCACCATTGTGTCTCGGTACATGATGTTGATGGCACTGCCATTGTCCACCAGAACTCGGGTAACCTCACATTGTTGTAGGCCCACACAACGTCGGATCTACCACCAGGGCATACTTTCCAGGGCTCGGCATGATCCGAGGTGTGTCTTTCCTGCTCCAAGTGATCTCCTGCTCAGACCAGTTCATATAGGTCGGCACCACCGGCATTACTGCATTCACCTCCATGGCACGCCTCTGCACGCTCTTCTTGTCAGTTGGCTCGGTCACAAAGACCACATAGCTCGCATGAGCCTCTCTATAGTCATTTCCGGGGTATTCATACTGCTGACTTGGTCCGGCACCATTGTTGTTGTTATTACCTCGGACATTCACAACATTCACGGGTCTTGCTGCTGCAGGCCTCGGAGGAGGTGCAGTGGTTATCGGGGTAACATTTGCTCCGGACAGATTCGGGTGGGACCTCGGCTGAAATCTCTGAGGTGGTCCTCCTCTGTTTCCTCCGGCCTTGCCCCTTCTTCCTGATTCTGCGGTTCCAGCTGCACTGCCGGGTTGAATGGTTGGCTGGCTTGCGCGGGTCGGTCGTATGGTAACAGCAAGGACCATCTATCATTGATTCATAAGTCAAGGGTGGCTCCGGGTTCGGACTAAATGCCGGACCATTGATTTTCGGCCTCTGGACACCTCCAGCTCCGGGCTGATCCGGGTTCACCGCTGCAACTTGGTTCGAGGTGTATGGGTAGTCCGGCTCCCTCCTCTTGTCCGAACTCTTGGCGGTCATTACACCTTGGTCCGAGCCGGTTGTTTATTGGCTCCCTCCTTCTGTTACGTGCCCTGCCTCTGCTGCTGGCTGCATCGGATCACCCAGAGCATAAGAATCTGCAATCCGGATTGTTTCTGCTAGGGATTTCGGCATATCTCTTTGGAGCCTCTGCCACAGCATGCTGCCATGTCGACAACCATCTGCAAACCAGGAAATGGCCTGTGCCTCTACAACTCCTTCACAGGAATTCCGAACATTGCTCCACCGAGTTAAGAATTCTCGGTCAGTTTCATGATCATCTTGCTTACATGCTCCAGGAGCTGAGGTCGGTTTGGCCTCTTGTATGTACTAGCAAAGTTGCTGTTAAACGCCAGCTCCAAGTCTATCCAGGAGTTGATACTATACTCCGGCAAATTATTCAGCCAGATCCGAGCTGGACCTTCCAACATGTGCGGGAGATACCGGACCGCCCATCGGCGATTGCCCCCCGCTATGTGCACCGAGGATACATAATCTGTCAGCCAATCTTGCGGCTTGGTGCTCCCGTTGTATGGCTTGGTGTTCCGACCTAACTGGAACTGAGATACTGGTGGTGGTGGCTCCTTCATGATCCGAGGTCCAAAACACGCCGGACCAGGAGGGCCTTCCTCCTCCAGTTGCTCGGAACAAGTAGATTCTATCCAGCTTGTTACGAACATCGCCTGGAGCTAACATCCGACCTCCTATCCGAGGTCCCAACGCCCCATCCACTCTGTGGTATCCAGCTCGCGCCATGGCCGAGTCTCCATCATCATATCGGTCATCGCCTTGACCGACATTCTGAGGTTGCTGAACATACTCCGGCTCTCGCTGATATTGCCCTGCGGCCGGGTTGTTGCTGATACCTCGGGGGCGGAGGTGGTTTACCTCGGCCAGCCGACGCTGCTTGCCCGCCATTCTGATTTCCCTGACCGGAGTTACCCTTAGTCGGCTTGCATTACCTGGGCCGGGGTTTCCCTTAGCTCGGCTAGCATTGCCCTGGCCCACCTTCTGCTTTGCTGCTAACACCGGATCATACATCTGCAGCTGCTGTTCTGACCCGAGGTGACACTCCGGGCTCGATCGGCTCCTCCGACGAGTGGAGACGAGGCTTGCCCCTTGGACACCTGACTAACTGGCCTAGCTGAATAAACCATCTCTGAATCACCAGCCCCGGCTCTGCGGAGAGCCTCATTCTGCTGGTTAGCTACATACACTAATTCATTGACTCGCTTCTGCTGCGCACGCCATGCATCTCCAGTCAACCCGGATAGCTCGGCCCTGCCTGCCTCGGCAGCTCTGAGGTTCTTAGCAGGGGAACTATATACACGGCCTTCCAGTCGACACGCGACTCTCACTCCTAGCCGAGTGGTAGGTCGAGCCTCCCTGTCATCTCATCATTGAGCCCCTTGCCCTCTGCCGCACCTCGGCTCCTATTGTATCAACTGCTACCGGGGTGAAGCCATTCGCTGCATTGTACTCACGCAGATCTCTATTGAACTCATCTCGCTGCTATCATTGCTACAGCCCTCCTTTTGCAACAGGACACGCTTTGCCTCTAGCTCGGCCGCAGTCACCACTATCTCCTGGATCTACTGGATCTGCCAGTGTCTCCGCTATCTCTTTAGGACTCACCTCGGCCCTGCACCCGGGGGTGCCAGGCAACTCTTTCTCTAGCCTGGGCTTTGCAGATCTCACCTTAGCAACCTCGGCCGGCTTGGATTTGCTGGCATCTCCTTTGCCAGCGGCATCAACCGGACCGGTCATCATCACCTCCACGCAGCTCCCGGGGCGAGTGATACGCCGACCTAGAGCCGCAAGGAGAGGAT